>CM022946.1:27791731-28453484 GCA_012931725.1 Litsea cubeba
CGACGACTCCTAGCAATGTATCTTCTGGAGCCACCTCATCTCACGTGACTTTCACTGAGACGACACCCTCTCAGGTTTCTTCTCTTGAGACTGTGACTTCAAAGTTCACAACCTTCCTGACTGAAGAATCCCCAGCTAGTGATGCTTGGGACGATGAATTGGTCAACGAAGAAGAAAGGTTGCTGGATACTGTTCAGGACTTGTTCCCGGAAAATGCTCCGTGCAACACAATCACTGAGGATGGCAACTCTGCTGCACATACATCCTCAGCAAGTGAAAAACGAGAGCCTCTTGATCCTGAAGACAATCTTCCAAACGAAGACCCTTCTCAAGAAGCCCTCGAAGTTGGTAGAGGCACCCGCTCTGGCCGGGACTACCACAAAAATTACAACCATCTTCCTTTACATGTAAATCCTTCGGGAAAAGATGTTGTAAGCGCCCCTAGTGGCAACAATGATGAACATGCAGGCCCTAAGGAGGCTTTCAAGTATGACCTGATTGAACACTTCAAGCACTGATGGACAGCGCTTCTGCTCGGTCCTACCGAGGTCGGCGGACGTGGGAGTCCGTTTGATCTGACCATTTCGTATCGGGGGGTAAAGGCGTGCATCAACATTTTTTTGTGTGGGTGTGCCAGATTTCTATTTTACTTGGAATTACAAGTGTGATCTGGAGATCGGCTTTCGTAAGTAAAAAGGAAATCAACTTCTTTCAAGTTTTCCTTTGCACATATATTTAAGAAAAGAGACATTTTTCTTGATATGTGTGAAAGGCGATTTTTTGGCATTTATAGCCGATTTTGCGTTTATAGCCGATTTTTGGCGTTTATAGCCGATTTCATTTTACCGATTTACAATCTTATCAAAATGAAACAAGAGTTGTGATTTTTGTCTCTTTTGAAAAAATACAAACTACATAAAAGCAAGAAAATGAGGATCTAACTTCTCAGGAGATTGTGGGGTACCCGTTCAGATTGACGGTCGCAAGCCATATGTGGGCTTCGCCATCATCCATGCAGATGAGAACAGAGGATGCTATTGATTCGCTTGGCTTGGCTATAACCTCAGGTTTTTAGAGGACAAAGACCAAAGGAGGTCCTATATCCAATAAAAAGCTAAGTAGACGGGCTGAAAAGCCATGTCTAAGCCATTGGAGGCAGAGGAGAAGGCAAGGACCTTGGGGGGGGGTACCCCCCAAGGGACTTTTGTCACCTTGTTGCGGTGGACGGTGTAGAACTTCCGCAGAGTTTTCTCTCTTTTTTCCTTTTCTGGATTTCTGTCTTTGCTTGTGCTTTTCTCTGATGTTCTGATGTTGTCATTTCTTCTTGGAGACCCTCCTATTTATAGGCTTTTAGGTAGCCTTTAGGTGGGTTTATGGGCTTTTATTGTCATTAAGCCGCATAATGGGAGGAGTTACAAATTGAATTGTTTATTTTGTAACTCCTTTTTCTTGGCTTCTGATTGGCCGGAGGAGATTGGGGCATTTAATCGCCTTTAATCGCCATGATGGGAGGAGTTTTCATGGTTTAAATGCCATGAATCTCTTGACTTGTAACTCCCGAATGCTTGCTTCTGATTGGGCCGTCCAAAGAAATGGATTAATGACTGTAAAAAGCTAGTCAATTAATCGCATTAAGTAGTCGCCGAGCAGCTGAAGAGTCGCGGGCCGTGCCACGTCTTTGAGATTCTTCTGTTGATGATCATCGATGGATCTTCATGTAGATCGACATCAGATGATCAGTATTTCAGTGTTTGTTGCCAACACGGGTCGGTGCCATCTGTCCTGTCGATTTCTCGATCGGTCGGGTAGAAAGCACACTTTTTTTCGGTGATCGGTGTGCGATCAATGTTGTTTTCGATACTTTTGATGATTGACCTGTGTTTTGGACGGATGTCGAGGACTTGGTGTCTCAAAAGCATGAATTTTGGAAAGTACCAGAGGCTGGGCTCTTCGAATCGCGAAAAAACGCGAAAACCGGGGTTTCCGGGGCTTTCCCGGCGACCCCGGTTCCAAGGTCGCCGGCGACCCTGGCCCAGGGTCGCAGGGGTCTGCGACCGGGGGGGTTTTCCCCCTTTCGTGTCCGTTTTGCGTCCGTTTTTGCTGTTTTTCGATTCTTTTTTCTTCTGTACTTTTCCTTGACATTTTGACCATTTTGGCCTAATTTCTTTGTAGGAAACCTGATGAGAATCCTTGCATTTTACTTTGCAAAGTTTCCAATTTCCTGAGAAAGCCGAAGACTTTGTCGCGCAGAGCTGCCGATTTTCCGTCAGAAGCTGAAACTGGGCCAAACGATGTCGGAATGACCTGAATTTGGTGTGAGAGCCTCCTGAGCAATAAATAAGACCAACCATAGGCTTTTGTTTGAGTTTCGAAGCCGTTTGGGGTCCTATCACCGTAGACTTGCTTTTTGTCGCGATGAAGATGTCGCGGTTTGATGTGCGGTCAATCGATGTCCGATTGACTTGAAATTTGACAGGAACCTATTGGAGTCATTTTAAGATGATCCATAGGCTCTGTCTTGGAAACCATGGTCCCAGAGAGTTTTGTCGCCGAGGTCTGATTTGGCTGTCGGAGAAGCGAAGTTAGGCCAAATGATTTTGAAATGGCCTGAAACTTCTTGTGTACTCCTCTTTTGGCTGTCTGGAAGAATCTTGCAGTTTTTGTTTGATTCTGACAAGATTTGATTTTTGGAAGCAGCATTGCCTATTTATGGCAGGTTGCGACTTCATGTAGCTCTTTGGATCTTGAAAAGGCAAAGTGACATTTTTGGTGTCAACATTAACCGAGAGGCATTCAATGCATGATCCCTCAGTTTTCTTCTTTTCTCCCTTTGAGGAGGCTTCTGAGTTTTTGACCCGGTAATCCATTTCAATTTGGAGGACTTGCGGGGCATGTTTGTCGACATCCTCATTCAGCTTTTGTAATTCCGAAATGAGATTATCACGAGTGTGCGGAGACATTCCAACAAATCTAGGATGTGCAGACGTGCAGGTATGTGCTTGAAGTGTTTCAATCAAGTCATACTTGAAAGCCTTCCTTAGGGCCTGCATGTTCATCATTGTTGCCACTAGGGGCGATTACAACATCTTTTTCCGAAGGATTTACATATGTAAAGGAAGATTGGTTTGTAATTTTTTGGTAGTCCCGCCAGAGCGGGTGCCTCTACCAACTTCGAGAGCTTCTTGAGAAGGGTCTCGTTTGGAAGATTGTCTTCAGGATCAAGAGGCTGTCGTTTTTCATTTGCTGAGGATGCATCAGCAGCAGAGTTACCATCCTCAGTGATTGTGTTGCATGGAGCATTTTCCGGGAACAAGTCCTGAGCAGCATCCAGCAATCTTTCTTCTTCGTTGACTAATTCATCGTCCCAAGCATCAATGGCTGGGAATTCTTCAGTCAGGAAGGGTGTGAACTTCGAAGTCACAGTCTCAGGAGAAGAAACCTGAGAGGGTGTCATCTCAGTGAAAGTCACGTGAGACGAGGTGGCTCCAGAAGATATATTGCTAGGCGTCGCCGGAGTGTAAGTGCTCTCATCAGACGACGCTTCGGAAGAGCTATAATCCCGAATTATCACATTACAGGAAGCTCTGACGGGAGACGTTGCCTGATCGGAGTCAGACTCATCCTCGGATGTGAGAGGATCGTCTATCCAGCAATTTTCTCCATTTTCAGGAGTTAGGGGAGGATGTACCTGGTGGTCTTTAGGGACTTCAGGCTCTGGATTGCGAGGAGGCTCGTTGACGCGTGCTTGCTCTTGTTCTAGAGCGAGTCGCTGCAAGATCCTTGCATATTCTTCAAGATCAGGCATGGGAGCCGGATCTTCTTCTTCATCATCTCTTTGTGGCTCAACATTGTTGATTTCCACTGGAGTAATGAGGGGTGCTGGTTCAGCAGCATTTTCTTGTACAGCTTCTTGGTCTTCTTCATCATCAGACCAGGATCCTTGTGGTTGTAGGGGGTTATACCAGATTACTGGCATAAGATGAGACTCAGGAACCCATTCTTCATCGGAGAGATATTCTCCTGTTTCACGGGACTCTTCCCACTCATCTGTGTAGTTGGATTCGAATCCATCATCGGTGTCGCTGGACTCGTATCCATCAATGGAGAATCCAACTACCGAATTGCAAGAGTATGATGTCTCCTGCATGGCTTCTTTGAATTGAGGTGGCATGAAATCACTGAGAGTGAATTTCCTTACCCCCTTTGAAGTCTCTGGAAGGGATGTTTTTGTTACCTCCAGTGAAGTGGTAGAGGAAGCCTCTGCCTTTTCTTTGACCTCTAGTTTTGGCTGGGTCTTCTCTTGTCGTTTGAGCTTGAGGAGATGTTTCCTAGCCTGCCTTCGTTGTTGAGCTGTAGGCTTTGTTTCACGACCTCCCAATTTTCATCTTTCAGGAGATCGAGATGTACTCATATCGGTTGTCCCTCTGGTGTCGGGTAAGGAACCAGTTCCTCGGACGCTTCGATTGAGTTTATCACCTTGAAGGAAGTAGTGATCTTCTTCTTCGGTGATCTTGATGTTTGTCCACATGTCACCATGTTGACGGAGGCAGACCCATAGTTTTTGTCAAAGGTGATGACTCCGTTCTTCCACATCTCATTTATTTTCTCTCTCACAACGAAGCATTGATTGAGTGGATGCGAGATCATCTGGTGGTATGGACAGTACCGAGGATCGTTGGTTTTCCAACATCACCCGGTCTTTTTGGTTCAGGCAAGGTGAGCTTGCCGTTTGCCACAAGAGCCCCGAAGATTTCATCAACATCTTCATCAAACGGGTATTTCTTCTCTACTCGTTCTTTAAAGGCATCAGAGAGTTCAGGTCTCTTACCAACAACTTTGTTTTCAGCTTTCTTTGATGGCTGAGGAGCTGACTTGGTCTGCACATTGAGGACCTCTTTCTTCTTTGGTTTAGAGGTTGCAATGGCTGTTGGCTCTTTTCTTGATGATTTCTGACTGTTGAGGTCTTTAATCACCGTTTCAGCTTCCATGGAAGCTTCTAGGAGTTCTCCCAGGTTTTTTGATTTGTTGCCGATGATCATGGAGCGGATTCTGGCTCTCATGTTGTTTCGGCAGATGTCGACTAGCGACGCTTGTGGCAATACATCAGAGCATTTGTATGCCATTGCTTTCCACTTGTGAATGAAGTCATATGTTGACTCATTCTCCCCCTGTTTTAGGCTGCACAGCTGAGCCATAGTAGCGGGATGATCTTCACCTTTGAAGTGAGTCTGGAAGCGTGTCTCTAGCATGGCCCAGTTTTGGATTGAGCCCTCCGGCAGAGTGGAGTACCAATCGAAGGCCGTACCTTTTAGGGTACTTGCAAATAGGCGGATTTTGAGTGCATCTTGATCCGCGATAGCTCCCGTCAGGATCTTGAAGTGGATGACGTGCTGTCTGGCTGATCCTTTCCCCGTATATGTTTGGAGAGTAGGATGCTTGAATTTGGTGGGGAACGGGACCGAGTCCATCCATAAGGGATATGGTGGCTTGATCCCATGCTCTTTGAGTATATCCTCTTCTTTTGCTTTGGCGAGGATACCGTCTACGTCCTTTTTGGTAAGGGCGCGTGACTCATTTTCTTCTCTATTTACCTCGTCATCTTGATGATTCGGAGGAGGTTCATTGTTCGCCTGATTTTGGAAGGCGAGGAGAAGGTTTTCCATCAGAGTTTCAATCCTCTGCTGGCCCTGTTCCAACTGCTGGATGCGGGTGATCGCATCTTCTGGAGGTGGATTGCGGGGTGGTGGCTCAGAATTTGTAGCCAAGACATTCATCCTTCGTGATTCGAACGAAGAAACTGTCCTGGTGACTGAGCTGGGGCTCATTCTTTTTGAAGAGGAGCTTGAGGAAGGATCACTCTGCTGTCCTTTGCTTGAAGGAGCAGGGGATTCTTCTGAATGTCTTCTTGTCCTGGAGACGCTGCGGGTCATCGGACGTCGGACATGGATTTTTGTTGCTGATTTTTGGCGCCTTCTGGTTTTTCCAACCATATGGACGGCAGCAACTTGGTTGGGTCTTTCTTTTTCGACCCATTTGGGAGAGACTTGAAGTGTAGGAGGCTGGGTCCTTTGCTTCTCTAGTCTTTTTTGTCGGTATGACACGCGGCGGCGTATACGACGAGCAATTTGAGCTTCGGTCAGCTCTGACTGGGCTTTGACGATGAAGGATGTGCTCCCTCGGGCGCAGCAGCCGAGCCTGTCTTCTTTGTAACTGGGCAAGGATAGGATGCGAACTCTATCCTTCGCCAGTTGCAGCGAAGCTTTGAATTTTTGAAGTTCGGCCCCTGTAGATATGAAGGGTCGAACTGCAAGTTTGTAGGCCTTAGCAGGTGCTTGTAGAGGCCTTGTGATGCATGACTTGATTTTGGGCTTGTAGGAACAAGCCGGCTCATGCTGGGATGACTTGGAAGTCAGGTTGGAGATGGGTCTCTCCTCTTTCATGTAGGCAAGAGGATAGAACTGGTTCTCCTTGAGTGGGGCCAGGAATGCTGGCTTGGTGGATGTTTGGGACCTTCTCTGTTTTGGTGAAGGTTTTGGGGACCAAGTCTTGGAGTAGACCTGGTTGTTTGCAGGTTGAGGCTTCGTGGGGCTGCCACGGGCTTCAGGCCTTCTGGTGCTCGCCTTTGGTGTCATGGTAGTGACACGTTGAGAGGCGAGTTTCTGCTTCTTGGAGGGAGCAGTTTGTTCCTTAGGAAGTGGGAATGGTCCCAGCGTCCCAAAGACGATAGTCCGGGGAGTCGAGGTCGACCCGGAGTTCAGAGAGTTGCCGAGGGAGTTGACACTTCGGCAGCTGATGGGGCGCTTGTAGGTGCGCGTGGTTTGCTTCTGTTGAAGCATGTGAGTTGGTGCTTGTTTTCGTCGAAAGTAATGGTTAGTGAAGCTGCCATTGTTAGTTTTTTCGAAAATTTCTGAAACAAGACCACATCCATTAGTAATCACAAGAATATAATGATCATAAATGGGAAGTTCTATGGTTTCGTCTTTTCAAATTGCTCGAGATAGATGACCCAAGCAATATGAGGAAGGCAAAATGTCATAGAGGGTACAATTGTTCTGATCGCAGGTATGGTAAGCCCAGAATGGGCATCCCAGTGACTGCTAGAAGCAATTGTGAACTTAAATTCGACTTATCGAGAAGCAGAGCTTGCTCGAGGTAAGAAGAATATAAAGTTGGAGTTACAGATGTGCCGGTCGCAATACAGTAGACCCTGAAAGGGCGTACTAGTACCGCTAGACACAAATGTTTTGAGACCGCATCTATGAGATGAGATTCTCTGTTTTGAAAGGTCAAGATTGGATTCATCAAAGAGAGCAGATGGTATTCCAATCTGAACACGGGCTCAGCGATTTCCGCGAGCGCCAGTGCTCAGAAAGAAATGAACCATGATTTCTCGGATCTGAATCTAAAAATGACGAGTTTTTTTTTTGAAAGGCCAATATCGGGTTCATCAAAGAGAGCAAAAGGCACTCCAATCTGAACACGGGCTCAGCGATTTCTGCGAGCGCCAGTGCTCAGAAAGGAGAAGACCAAGATTTCCCTAATCTAAACCCAAAATGACGGAAGTTTTTTTTTTGAAGATTTTGAAGATTTTTTTTTTTTTTTAAAAAAAATTTTATTTTATTTTATTTTATTTTATTTTATTTTTTTTTAAGATTTTTTTTTTTGAAATTTTTTTTTTATTTTTTATTTTAAATTTTTATTTTTAAAAAATTTTATTTTTGAAAAAAAAATTTATTTAAAAGACGAGAGAGTACACATAGGCCTCCTAACCCGGTCTTATGAAATCTTGATTGATAGAATTGCCCCCAGGTAAGGGTAGGATTACTTAATGAACCCGTTTGGAGGACCCTTGCCTAGAACAGTCAAGCTGTCTCCACACTCTGGACAAGGCTTTTCTTTGAATCAACCATGATCAAAGAACACAGTTGGTTTAACCTTAGTGGTCTATGTCTTTTTTTTTTGTTTTTTTTTTTATTTTTATGAATTCATCGAAGAGAAACAATGGCCCAAAACCTTAGTCGAACAGGCTCAACATTTCTGCAAGCGCGATGAACGATAGGAACGGATCAAGGTTTCTCAATTTTGAATCCAAATTGAGAAATTTTATATATATATATATATATTTTTTTTTAGATTTTTAATGAACTCATCGAAGAGAAACAATGGCCCAACCCCCGATCCGAACACGGTCTCAGCGATTTCCGCGAGCGCCAGTGCCCAGAAGGGAAAGGATCAAAGTTTCTCAATTTTAAATCCAAAAATGAAAAATCTGATTTTTTTTTTGTTTTTTTTTTTTTGAAAAGAGAAAGAGTGGAAATAAATTCAAAGAATTAGAAATTTCCAAACAAAAAATCTCATCTCATTTTTTTTTTATGCGGAATTCAACATAGGCCACCAATTATAAAGTAGCCAAGGAATCGAGAAAAGAAATATAAGCATAGAGCAAAATATATGATATGCAAATATTTCATTTCTAGCATCGTGTTCTCAAATAAACGAGTCCCACCGGGTGTGCCAGCTTGATGGACCGCGCTCCCGGATGCCCGGGTTCCTACCGAGGTCGGCGGACGTGGGAGTCCGTTTGGTTCCGACCCTTTCGTAACCGGGGGGCAAGGGGGGCGTGCATCAACATTTCTTTTTTTGTGGGTGTGCCAGATTTTCTACTTTTACTTGGAATTGCAAGTGGTGATCCGGAGATCAACCTTCGCAAGTAAAAGGGAAATCAACTTCTTTCAAGTTTTCCATTGCACATATATTTAAGAAAAGAGACATTTTCTTGATTTGCCGTGAAAGGCGATTTTTTTGGCATTTATAGCCGATTTTGGCGTTTATAGCCGATTTTTGGCGTTTATAGCCGATTTTGGCATTTATAGCCGATTTACAATCTTTATCAACAATGAAAGACAAGAATTGTGATTTTTGTCTCTTTTGAAAAAATACAAACTACAATGAAAAGCAAGAAAAGGAGGATCTAACTTCTCAGGAGATTGTGGGGGACCCGTTTAGATTGACGGTCGCAAGCCATATGTGGGCTTCGCCATCATCCATGCAGATGAGAATAGAGGATGCTATTGATTCGCTTGGCTTGGCTATAACCTCGGGTTTTTAGAGGACATGCAAAGACCAAAAGGAGGTCCTATGTCCAATAAAAAGCCGAGTAGACGGGCTGAAAAGCCATATCTAAGCCATTGGAGGCAGGAGGAGAAGGCAAGGACCTTGGGGGGGGGGGGGGGGGGTACCCCCCAAGGGACTTTTGTCACCTTGTTGCGGTGGCCGGTGTAGAACTTCCGCAGAGTTTTCTCTCTTTTTCCTTTCTCTAGATTTCTCTCTGTGTGTTTGTGCTTTTTTCTCTGATGTTTCTGATGTTCTTTCTTCTTGGAGAGCCCTCCTATTTATAGGCTTTTAGGTAGCCTTTTAGGTGGGTTTATGGGCTTTTATTGTCATTAAGCCGCATAATGGGAGGAGTTACAAAATTGAATTGTTTATTTTGTAACTCCTTTTTCTTGGCTTCTGATTGGCCGGAGGAGATTGAGGGCATTTAATCGCCTTTAATCGCCATGATGGGAGGAGTTTCATGGGTTAAATGCCATGAATCTCTTGACTTGTAACTCCCGAATGCTTGCTTCTGATTGGGCCGTCCAAAGAAATGGATTAATGACTGTAATAAAGCTAGTCAATTAATCGCATTGAGCAGCTGAAGAGTCGCGGGCCGTGCCACGTCTTTTGAGATTCTTCTGTTGATGATCATCGATGGATCTTCATGTAGATCGACATCAGATGATCATGTAAATTCAGGTGTTTGTTGCCAACAGCGGGTCGGTGCCATCTGTCCTGTCGATTTCTCGATCGGTCGGGTAGAAAGCACACTTTTTTTGGTTGACCGGGTGGCGATCAATGTTGTTTTCGATACTCTTGATGATTGACCCGTGTTTTGGACGGATGTCAGAGGACTTGGTGTCTCAAAAGCATGAATTTTGGAAAGTACCAGAGGCTGGGCTCTTCGAATCGCGAAAAAAACGGCGAAAACCGGGGTTTCCGGGGCTTTCCCGGCGACCCCGGGTTCCAAGGTCGCCGGCGACCCTGGCCCAGGGTCGCAGGGGTCTGCGACCCTGGGGGGGTTTTCCCCCTTTCGTGTCCCGTTTTGCATCCGTTTTTGCTGTTTTTCGATTCTTTTTTCTTCTGTACTTTTCCTTGACATTTTGACCATTTATTGGCCTAATTTCTTTGTAGGAAACCTGATGAGAATCCTTGCATTTTACTTTGCAAAGTTTCCAATTTCCTGAGAAAGCCGAAGACTTTGTCGCGCAGAGCTGCCGATTTTCCGTCAGAAGCTGAAACTGGGCCAAACGATGTCGGAATGACCTGAAATTTGGTGTGAAGCCTCCTGAGCAATAAATAAGACCAACCATAGGATTTTGTTTGAGTTTCGAAGCCGTTTGGGGTCCTATCACCTGTAGACTTGCTTTTTGTCGCGATGAAGATGTCGCGGTTTGATGTGCGGTCAATCGATGTCCGATTGACTTGAAATTTGACAGGGAACCTATTGGAGTCATTTTAAGATGATCCATAGGCTCTGTCTTGGAAACCATGGTCCTGGAGAGCTTTGCCGCGGAGAGGTCTGATTTGGCTGTCGGAGAAGCGAAGTTAGGCCAAATGATTTTGAAATGGCCTGAAACTTCTTGTGTACTCCTCTTTTGGCTGTCTGGAAGAATCTTGCAGTTTTTGTTTGATTCTGACAAGATTTGATTTTTGGAAGCAGCATTGCCTATTTATGGCAGGTTGTGACTTCATGTAGCTCTTTGGATCTTGAAAAGGCAAAGTGACATTTTTGGTGTCAACAACATCCATGCCTAGGTGCAACTATTTTGTGGAGGCTGCCCATTCTTGGACCTAAGCATAACTTCCGACAGGCCCAAAATGAAAGCTTTCATGGATATCATACATATCTTATTCAGTCCTGAAACTCTTAACCCGCCCTCCTGAAGTGGAAATCAGGTCAGACTTAATCGACTCGGTACCCTTCAGTTGAGTTTTGTGTCAACCTGGACAGTTAAGGGTGAGTTGCTCGGACTATTGTGAGTGGCCCCCTGTTGGTCAAGCAATCATGTGCATAAATTCATCCAGGAATTGTCTACATGATACATCTGGTAGCCAATTTCGCCTTTAGATTTTCCAGCATCCAAAGCCAAAACTGTTTAGACCTGTCAACTTTAACATGATAAAGATGCTACAGACCACAATAAAAACAAATTTCGATACAAACGTAGGACGTTTACGTGGGTCATTCCTCATTTCTACTTTATTACAGGATCAACGAATGCGTGATGCATGGGATCAGAGGCCCAAAGTTCAACTAGATGATGATGAGATGAGGTCAGTCTTTGGACTTCTTCCATCAGCCAGATGGTAGCTTCAGCTTTAACATGGATGAATGATGGTATCCAAGGGTAGGTGTTCATCATCTGTCCCAATCCTCATCCCATCCCACTGTGAGCGTGATGTTGGTGAGGTAGTGTAACGGCTGTCCATATAATTTCTTTAATGATTTGGCTAACCCCTGCCATGTTGTGAATGGGATCACAGACCCGCGATTAGTAGGGATAGGGATATGCTTCATGTATTCCTGATACATCACTACTCTTTTGATCACTGCAGCTGCACCATTTAACATGTTTATACCATCCAGCACTAATTGCAGAGAGGCCTATGCACTACTAAACAATATCAAAGCAGACCATATACAGCTATAAGATAATAAGAAAGCCGCACAAGAAATACGAAATGCATCATCTGGATATACAGGTTCTATTCAGTAGGCTCCATTATCCGGTGATCTAGACCATGTTCTTGGTCATGGGATACTGTTCATGGGTCTGACCGTTTGAGGCATCATGAGCCACGACATAGAATCATTGCCTAACATGAGCACTGCCAAGGTTTTAATCGATTGAATCACATCACAATTTGTTGTTAGGTTTGAATATTTGAGTCCAATTGTACCATGAATCTTAATAAAAAAATCGTAAAATGTTTTTTTTTTTCACACTTCTAGGATGTAGAAAACTTCTTAAAAATATTAGAGGATTAATAGATAAAATGTTTAAAAATATGAAAGGAATAATAGATGATTCAATTCATCCATATCATCAATATAATCCTCAGATTGCCAAACAAAAGGTGGTGGGCCTCAGGGATGCGCAAGGAACTTGTTCGTAAAGTGGACCACCACAAACTCCACATTAATATGATATTGTCCACTTTGGGCCTAAGCCCTCATGGATTTGTTTTTTGGGTTCCACCCAAAAGGCCTCATATCAATGGAATACTTAGTCCAACTTATATGCCCATGATCTTTCCCAATTCTAGCCGATGTGGGACTTTGGTTGCATATCCCCAACAATCCTCCCCTCAAACAAAGGACCATATCTCTTTGGATATTTTTACCGGGCCTCCCCTCAAACGATCATCCATCCGTCCGCTCCATCGAGAAGAGCCAACTCGAGAGCTTCACCACGGATCCACCAATCATGAGTACTGCGCTTTTCCTGTGCATCACTGGGCCCACCAACTTTTGTTTGGCAATCTGAGGATTCCCCGGGCTAAGTCTGGGCCTGGGCTCTGATACCACTTGTTCGTACAGTGGACCACCACAAACTCCACATTAATATGATATTGTCCACTTTGGGCCTAAGCCCTCATGGATTTGTTCTTGGGTTCTACCCAAAAGGCCTCATATCAATGGAGTACTTAGTCCAACTTATATGCCCATGATCTTTCCCAATTCTAGCCGATGTGGGACTTTGGTTGCATATCCCCAACATGATATACAGAAGCCAATTGACGTATGTAAATGCGTTCAAGATACGAAAAGGTCACCAAATTAACTTATGTAAATATGTCAAAGATACCAAAAAGTTACCAAAAGTCACCAAATTATGAGGATTGAGAACTTGGTTATATATAGTCCAATATGAGTATCCATCAAAATTTAAAAGTGTTAAATTAATGAAAAGAAAACTTTACATATGGATTTTCCAATAAAAATTGCAGTCTTTATGGAAACCAAACCTTTTGCAAATGCTGTACAGAATCATGTACAAAATATCTTCTTCGATCTGATCATGATCAGGCACTTATTCTGATTTTCTTTCCTGCTGGGTTAAGGCCTTCAAAAAGCACAAAACCCATCTTTTCTCTCCCAAATTTCTCTATGAAGTTATATGTGTGGGTATTAGTGAAAGAGCAAATAAAATGCCTTCTTTGAAAGGCATAAGAGGAAAAAAATAAATTAAATAAAGAAAAAATAAAAAAGAAATAGAAGAAAATTGGTTTTTGACCGAAGTTGCTACTATTAGACTAGATACAAATCGTAGGATTCATGTGAATCTTATAAGTCATGTCAAGACTCTCAAGATCCATTTTGGAACTTTTAGACGTGGCCTTCTCTTTTCAAAGGACTCTTCGTTACAGCTTGTTGCCTATGCTGACGCCGATTTGGTAAGATCCCCTAACACTTGTTAATCAAGAACTGGTTGGTGTGTCTTTCTAGGAAATTTCCTTATTTCCTAGAAATGCAAGAAACAGGATAGTGTCTCCAAGTCATACACAGAAGCTGAATATTGATCCATGTGCTTTGCATGCTCTGATATCATCTAGCTTCGACGTTTACTTTAATATGCAAGGAGGTCTTGAGGTCCTGGAACTTCCGAGAGGGTTCTTTCTGTTTAAATTCGCAGCAGAAGCGGACCTTTGCCGGGCTCAGGAGGGTTTGCCTTGGACTGTCGCTGATTCTCCTCTAACGGTTACTGCTTGGGTCCCTAACTTTGACCCACATCATGCGTTCCTGGGGGCAGCACCGCTATGGATCCGCCTCCTAGGTCTTCCTCTCGATTTCTGGAGTGAATCGGTAGTCTATGAGAACCTATATTCGCATGGATCCAGTGACACTGAGCTTAGGGAGACTGGGCGAAAAGCTACAGCGGCAATGGTTCTTGTCACGCCCCCAAGATTAGGCCGGGCCCAACCCGATCCCAAGGGTGTGAGAATTGAGGTCAATTAAAAATTTTTCAAAATTCTTCTCACCATTCATACTTGAGACCCCAATTCCGGGTGGATCGAAGTCCGTGGTGAGGTTATGTATGATGATCAGTCACCATAATCTAATCACGGAAGCATCAAGAAACAAACAACTTACGCAGATGGTAAAAACATAACCATCAAGATAGCAGAGCGGATGTGGTACAGAAGTGCATAAGTTCAAATAGGTTTACAATGTCTTAAATTAAGTTAAGGCCTGACACAACCATGACATCAAAATAAAAGGGCTATAGGCTCTCAAAAGTCTGCTGACATGTATGGTTCTACGGCGCTAAGCTCGATAGGTCAAACTACGTTGTCGGCGCTCCACTCAGCAAGTCCGTTATCCGGCGGAACCTCCTGCCCCGCCTCGCCCTCCGACTCGACGGGGGCAACGGTACCTAAGCACCAAATGTAGCACCATCAATAAATGGCAAGTAAATAGATATGAGTAAAGGCATAACATGTGCCAATCGAGACCAATATGTGATAAAGTACGTCAACACTGAATAAACGAAACATAATAATAAACTAACCCATAAATAATCAAACCATCATATATCATCAGAACAAATGCAACCCATGCGAACCCGATACCCAGACAAGCTGGTCAAACAAATGCAACCCAGGCGAACCCGGTATCCAGACGAGCTGGTCAAACAAATGCAACCCAGGCGAACCCGGTATAGTGGCATACGTCCACCCCCGATCTGCAGACGGTAAGTACAAACCATATACACACAAGCCTACACATATACACACACACACACACACTCAAACCCACGCATACACATATACCCAAAACAAGGTGTTCAGTTAGCCTCTCATTGGGTGTCCTCATCACATCGTCAACAGAACTAAAGGGGAAGGCCACCAAGTGAGCGTAAAAGTATGGGTTATAAACTAACGAAGGAAGTGGGTGTATACACTAATCATGTAATATATAGGGAGTCCTAAGCTAACCTTAATCTAACCGAATCATATGGTCAAGGGCCAAGGGGAGTAGGTACTAACCAACCTAAAGCAAAGGTCAAACATCATATGAAGGGCCCATGTTGTCTATCACGATGGTTACGCGGGTCCGGGATGCCTTTGGTAGTCATTTGGTGCTTTTGAAGTTGTTGACACCCAAAGGACCCACTACACCACCCACATAACCCAACATGGGTCTCCCGTGCATTATCGCACAATCCACAATGAGGTGCTAAGCCTACACACCCCCCTATCCAAATGTCCAATTCATATTCATAGGCCAGGTGGGGCTAGCGTCCAAATTTCAGCGGGTCGTATCATGACATAAATAGTAGATTAATCTAGTTTCAGGTCAACAGGTTGATTTGGGAATTCCTAAAGATATCATATGATTCCACACAATCATTAGGGAGAAAAAGAATCATTAAATAATTCAAAGGGGTTTTTGTGTTTAGTATAAAGTAAGTGGCTGGGTTAGAATCCAAAAGGAACCACTTGTTCCTAAAAGGTGTAGACACAACTCATACCTCATACTTGGGATTGTTTCACACCTTATCGTTGAATTATACATGGATGGTGGGCCATGGGGGAAATCTCATATGATGCCTAACAATACTACATAATCAACCATGGGCTTGTTGTAGTTATTTCAAGAAGGGAGGGTTGTTATGAATTTATAAGGTTGTCACATGACACAACCAAGGTGAGGAACAACTGTTCCCAGATTTAAGGAAATGGGAACTCACGCCTCCCATTCATGGGTTGGCTGGATGGTGGATCCAGATGGGCCCCACCCACAAAGGGGCCAGACCATTGAGGTTGCCCATGTTCCCCCTTCATATGATCAGATCAAATCCCCTATCCAGTGGAAGTAGGGGACCTTGATATGACAATGACGAAATGAAATCCAAACCTATGCAACTACATATCTATCAACTAGTAATAAACTAATGAGTTAGTTAATGAAGCTTAACAAAAGAGGAGTATAACTACAATGGCATAAATCAAACATTTTCATCAATTTTGTTTTATATAACTATCCACCATTAATGCATTTTAAGCTCACAGCCACCAACCCAAATATCACAAATGCACATGATAGAGAAGGTTAGCACATTTAAAGCATTAGAACCAACCAAATAAACATGCCTACACCATTAATCATGTCTATATACTTGCCTTTGGCTTAGATGAGCAAAAACCCCTTTCTTAGAGCCTAGGGTTACCTCAAATCTTGCTCTCCACACCTCCCCACTTCAAACAAAGCAAAGAACCCACTTCTTACATGCCAAAATGAAAGGGAAAGCCCACTAAATCACCAATGCATGCTCCTAGTGTTGAAAGAAGCAAACTACATGAGTTTAAAGAGAGGGTTTGCTTACCTATTGATGAGAATGAGAAAGGAGGAAGATGAAGGAGATGATGGGGAGACTCTTGATCCTTGGGGAAAGCATTGAAAACTCTTGGAAGCCCTAGCTTGGTTGGTGGAGAAATGGGGGGAGAAGGAGTAGAGAGGTTGTAGAGAAGAGAATGAATGAAATGAAATGGGGGAAATGGGGCCTTAGGGTTTAAAAGGGGGTTTTCTTTTAGGAATTTTGCACATAAGGCCAAGTTGTTAGGAAGTTTACAAGAAAGTCCTTGGCAAATAGGTATGGGCTCATAATGAATGTGCCTTGGGCCACAGGGCCAAGGTGGGTCCAAGTAAGTATGACATGCATGACCAACTACCTAATGCACCGCACACCACTAATCCTAGTGCTTAGGCCACTAAACCCAATTAAGCACCCTAAATTCTAGTGATTAGTGACTAAGCCCCTCTAATAAAGGCATGAGACCTTACAGTTCTAGTTGAAATCAACACGCAGAAAGGATTAACCCGAGAGTTTATCCTCAAAGTTGGCACTGACTCCAGGCTACAACAGGTAGTCATGAGAACCCACCACTGGAGTGCCAAAAATGTAAGAAACTCCAGCTAAAGGTTCCACCATGCATCTTTTGTGACTACGCACCCCCACCACAGAAGGATCCAAGGCCACCGGAGTAAGGGAAGGCCCCCCTAGCCTTTCAGGGGAAGGGTCGCCACCCACCCGTGGATATTATGGAAGACTCTTCAGATGAGGAATGGCAGGAGGTGAGACACCAGAGAGGAGGCCGGCATCCAGCGTCTAGCCACGGTCACCATCCTGTGACGTCAGGGATCAAGATGGGCCCCATGACAGTACTGCATCACCCAACCCCGCAACACTTACCAAGTGGAGCAAGCAAGGACCCACGTGGCCACACCTTTGCGCACCGTATCCAAGGAAAAAGCCATGCAAGGGGTGATTCAGATACAGTGGCAGGCTCAAGGCAGGAAATGGCAGCTTACAATCATTTAGAAGGACATTCAAAAGTTTCCTATCATCAAACAAAGTGTTTAACCCAGTACGAGCCCAAATAGAACACCATGTGTAACAAAGATACCGCCTCCCAGGCTATTATCAATTCCAAACCACTCAATCCACCCAATCAGATCCAAGACGAAGATCCCACTCCAATTATTGCCCACAGATCCAGCATTCATTCGATACAGGTCCGTTCAACCATTCGGCAGGACCCTGGCAAACAACACCTACTTGCATGTAGGCCTACCAGACATTTTTATACAAATACGTCCCCTTACGCTAATCTATCCACTCCAAAAGCCTTGCCTCCGTCCACTTCCACTTACCAAGATGCAACCCAGCCCCAGGAGACTCCGGCCCATCCAACCATACCCTCTACGACCGCTACCACCACCCACTCAGCTCCCTCACCCGCCACTAGTACACCAAGGCCTCTATCCCATACCCAGCCCTCTACCCCAATCACTGTCCTGGACCGGACTGGAATTCCATCCCCTGTAGGGACCTCTGATCCCTCCAACCTTTACTCCATTTTACCCAGACCTCATTCCGCTCATGCCCCCCCCCCCCAGCCCTAACCTTCTGACGACCTTCACTTCACCTCAACCCCTGTCGTTGAACACCCACTCCACCTTAACCCTAAACAACCCTTTGCCAGCCAATCTCCTCATCGACCCCTTCTCCAATTGGCAATGGCTCCTTGCTTGGAAATGCCCAATGACAGGGGCCCTCTGGACTCCTATGCAAGCTCTCATTTCCACTTCCATCCCCACCCCACCGACCAACCCACCAGAAATACCACCTGCAATTGGATTCTGGATTCATCACATGACCAGCTTGTTGCAACAACACCTGAGCCACCTTCAACAAGAAGCCTTCCAGGCAGGAGGAAACTTCCAACCAACAATCCGGCAGAATGTGGACCTGGCTCTGACAAGCTCGGGGACTGGAAATCATTTCGGCACGACAGGAGGAGATGATGTATCTACGGAGTGCCTCCACCTACCAAACTCCTTAGACAATGCGATGCTGGAGGGAACAGGCCTCATTCAGGATATAATCAGCAATGCCGCAACACCTCCGTCCTGGCCAAATTCAAGGCCACCAGACTGCATCTAAAGTTGGAACTGAAGCTTAAGAACCTCAATCTGGATTCTTGGGACCTTCTCCACCAATTTATCAACATCCAGAAAGGTAATCACTCAACACCCTCTTCCATTACTATTGTCCCTTATATCAACGATAATCTGGAATGTACGAGGAGAGAGGCGTAGGGTGCTACACGGCCACATTCTTCACTTGCTGAGCAAATTCAAACCTTCCATCATGATTCTCCTTGAAACGAAAGTTGAGAGTGTCTCAAATAATCGGACCTTCAAACTTTTATCCAACCATCTTTCCTCTTCTACCACTGTTCCTAGAATGGGCCATGGGGGTGGTATTTGGATTTGCTGGGACCCTTCTAGCATGGACGTGGAACTGTTAAACCAATCTACCTAACACATTACTCTCACTCGAACCTTTACTGCCGGTAGGGAGACTAAACGCTTCTTCATGGCCAGTTATGCTTCCCCGACCTGGCAGGCTCGTCGGAATCTTTGGGATGACTTAATCCGGTTCAAAAATACCCACTGCAATTCCAGGACTCTCTGGCTTCTGATGGGCGACTTTAATTGTATCTTGGGGCCTCATGAGAAGTGTGGAGGCCTTCCCACGGGCTTTGCGAGGGCCCTGCAAGATTTTCAAAATTTTATCGCTGATGTCGAACTTCAGGATCTAGGGTATCATGGTTCCCCCTTCACTTGGTCTAACATGCAGACGGGGCCTACTAGAATAGTGGAATGTTTGGACAGAGGTCTCGCCACAGCTGCGTGGCTGCAAAGCCACGGGGACTGGTTCATTAATCACCTACCCCGAGTGGGGTCCGACCATAATCCTCTCCTCCTTTCGAAAGGTCAGCCTCACACTCCTTTGGATCGCCCTTTTCGTTATGAGAATACGTGGCATTCTCATCCGCAGTTCGAACCTTGGACTTTAGGATCTTGGCCTCGCCATCATCTGCCCCTGGTGGACAAATTAGGCATCTTGGCCTCGGCCTTGTCCGATTGGAACAAATCTTCCTTTGGGAACATATTCCATGAATAGGAAAGGATCCTCCGAAGGATTCAAGGTATTCAGCTAGCCCCTTACTCTACCTCATCCTTTCTCCAAAACCTGGAGAAGGGGCTACAGTACCACTATGCTTCCACCTGGCGGCGAAGATCTTTCATAGAAAGATGAAAATCCATTATTTTAAAACTGAACAGAGCACCCTCATCGCGGATTAAAGGGAGATGGAAGACTATCGCCGATGAAAATCCTGGTTTTCTGCTACAAATACTCACCAGTGTCCTCAAGACCTGATGATGCCTTCTAGCCTAGAGTCCGGCATTACTGGAATGGAAAATGATAGCCTCAATGCTATTCCTTCAGCCAATGAAGTCAGGCACGCAGTTTACTCTATTAATCCCTGTGTGGGGAAATTCCCGAACTCATCAGAGTACCGGCCAGATGCTCCATCTCGGGCTCCCGCACCAACTAGATCCATCTCAGCTAGGCACTTCACCACGGCAGAATCCACTTCGGCCGAGTGCTCCATCTCGGCACCTTTGCCAGATCTCTCTCTAGCCAAGTCAAGTCGTTCCCCTCGGCTACCCAGCTCGGCAGCAGTGCCAGGCCTTCCACCTCGGCAACAGTGCTAGGACCCTCCATCTCTGCCAGGTCCTCACCTAGGCGAGACACTCCATCTCGGCCAAGAGCCTCATCTCGGTTAAAGCACTGAGCACTGACAACTGTCCTCCCATGGACGCTCAAGCACGCTACGACACGTGCGACAAGAAAAGGGAACCACCCATAATCCCTGACAGATCGCCGTCCACAGCTCCCAAAACGCCATGATAAGGCTCGATGGGACTGCAATTAAAGAAAAGTAGGCTACGATGGGACTGCGCCTCCCTAGTACCTGACAAAGTGGGCTATGACAAGACAGTCAACCACCTCCTTGCCTCCTCTCTTCTTCTATATAAGCACTGCCA
Organism: Litsea cubeba; assembly: GCA_012931725.1. Classification (NCBI taxonomy): domain Eukaryota; kingdom Viridiplantae; phylum Streptophyta; class Magnoliopsida; order Laurales; family Lauraceae; genus Litsea; species Litsea cubeba. The sequence goes on from CM022946.1 coordinate 27,812,238, forward strand.
CAGCTCCAGAGCAAAGGAGGGCCAACGAGTACACCACTCTGGTATGCCCATCTTCTTCCCCAAAAATCTCCATCCAAATGCTTAGTTCCCACACTGACTTAGGCATCGGAGAGCCTTGCGCCGCCCAGGCCAGGGTCCTTTGATCCCCTCTCTGTTTCTTTCTCCCCTTTCAGGTTCCAGGCAGCTGATCCTCATCAGTTCTTTGGATAAGTCCTATCAGGCACCCCCTATTCTTGTGAGTTACATTTTTTGCACTTACAATTGGCACCGTCTGTGGGAAAGATCAAAAAGTCATCTTCCCAAACACCATGCCTTGAAGAACTGAAAAAGGGAAAGAACCATCAGCACTGCCAATGCAGCTGTCGCCGGTCCCTCGCCAGGGAAGGTCCGGGGCAAGGTCTGGTTCAGCGGGTATCCACAGGCAGGAATCCCAGCCAGGTTCATCCTCAACGGGATGGACGACACCTTCCAGGCGGGATGGCGTTCGATTAGGGTTTTCCCAGCAAAAGGAATCCCAGCCAGACGAACCCCATCATCAGATTGACGACGACAACCCGCTTCTCGCAAAGATCAGGGCCGAAAGCCTTACCATACAAGCGCAGGGCGAGTTGATCTGTCAACTTCAGCAGCAGATACAAGACAAAGGAGCAACCTCTGCTCTGCCCTCTAGTTCCTCAAAAAGGCGAAGGCAAAAGCCAAAAGATTGGCTTGATCAGTACATCGAGCAAGCAGTTCAGCGGAATTTGGAGATGGCCGGTCTCACTCGAGCTCTGCTAAATCCTCACAATCTCGGCACATCCCCTTTCTCTCCAGAAATCAGAAACTCCCCCCTTCCTGAAGATTTCAGTGTCTCGAGGTTCGTCGTTTACGATGGGACCTCGGACCCAGCAGCACACCTCCTGCACTTCACTCAGAGGATGTCGGTGTGGGGCAATGCAGGCCACCTGAACTGCAGAGTCTTCTCTTCCAGCCTCGGGGACCTTCCCCTAAAGTGGTCTTGCGCACTCCCCCAAGGATCGATCAAAAGTTGGCAGCAGCTCCAGAATTCCTTCATGACGAAGTTCCAGGCTCACAGGGTCATCCCCAGGTCGGCCGCCAACCTGATGGCCCTCAGAATGAAGCAAACCAAGAACGTCACGCAGTTCGCCAAGAGGTTCTGGACTGTCTACAGCCAGATCAAAAACTCCTTAGATACAATAGCAGTCATGTCTTTCCAACAAGCCCTCCTACCAGGCAACGAGCTTCGAAGAGACTTGGTCATGCATCCCGTGGTCACTATGTCAGCACTAATGACCAGGGTAAACCGGTTCGTCAGGTAAGAAGCAGACGAAGCCCGAGCCCAGGAACGCTTCAACCTCTACGAAAACGACCACACAGCTTCCAGCTCGGAGGATGTCTCCAGCTCGGCAGCAGCCTCCAGTTCGGCAGCAACCCCCAGCCCGGCAGAACTCCCCTCCAGCTCGGGAGGCAGCTAGATGTCTCCTATAATCACTTAGCTTCGACCGCCCGTCAGCTTCGATCGCACGACCATCTATCGTCATTTCTGGCGGCACGGTCGTCTACTGTCAGCTTCGATGGTGCCGTTAGCTTTTATGACACCGGCACGACCCTCTATTGTCGGCTTCGATCGTACGACTCCCTATTGTCATTTCAACGGCATGATCCTCTGCTGTCAGCCTTGATCGCATGGTCCTCTACCGCCATCAGTCATCCAGAGCCCCGTGCTCCTACATCTCGGCCGCGCGCCAGATCTCGATCTCTTGCGTCTCGGTTACGTGCCAGATCTCGACTTCGTGTATCGCGGCAGCAGCGCCAGATCCTCGACCTCATGCTGGTGTCGCCCTCGTGCTAGCTACGCGCTTCACGCAGGTTCGGCCTCATGTTGGTCTAGGCCAGCGCCAGAGAGACTGCCCTCGGGTTCATACACCCAGGCTTCTCCATCTCGGCGAGTGCCAGAGAGACTAACTTTGGGTTCATACACCCTGGGACTGACCTCGGGTTCATACACCCAATCTTCCCTAAACTTTAGGTTCATACACCCTGGGACTGACCTCGGGTTCATACACCCAGTCTTCCCTAAACTTTGGGTTCATACACCCTGGGACTGACTTTGGGTTCATACACCCAGTCTTCCCTAAACTATGGGTTCATACACAATGGGACTGACTTCGGGTTCATACACCTAGTCTTCCCTAAACTTTGGGTTCATACACCCTGGGACTGACCTCGGGTTCATACACCCAGTTGCTCCTAAAACTTTGGGTTTATACACCCTGGGACTGACTTCAGGTTCATACACCCAGTCTTCCCTAAACTTTGGCTTCACGCACCCAGGGACTGACTTAGGGTTCATACACCCAGTCGCTCCTAAAACTTTGGGTTCATACATCCAAGCTCCTCCACCTCAGCCAAAGAGACTGCTCCACGTCTCCACCTCGGCCAATGGCAGCTCAACAAGAATGCCGAAGAGACTGTTCCATATCACCTCCACGACCTCATGCTGGTCTCGGCCGCGAGCACATCTCGGTATCAGTACCATATTGTCGGCCAACGAGACTGCACCTCTGGCGACGAGCCAGATGGTCACGTCTCGGTTCTCAGCTACACCCAGCTCGGCAGCAGTGCCGGCCTCCAGCTCGGCAGCAATGCTGGCCTCCTCGGCAGCATCACTAGAAACACTTCCAACGAGGCTACACCTCTAGCGATGAACCAGCTGGTCATGTCTCGGTCTCTCAGTTGGTGACAACCCAGACACTGAAGATTATCAAGCTCAACAACTCCTCCTTTCTTAGCTTCCGACCTCAAAGAGTACTCTCAGAGCTCAGAAGCTGGGGGGCTATTGTGTGGGGAAATTCCCGAACTCATCAGAGTCCAGGCCAGATGCTCCATCTCGGGCTCCCGCACCAGCTAGATCCATCTCAGCCAGGCACTTCACCACGGCAGAATCCACTTCGGCCGAGTGCTCCATCTCGGCACCTTTGCCAGATCTCTCTCTAGCCAAGTCAAGTCGTTCCTGACCTCGGCTCCCCAGCTCGGCAGCAGTGCCAGGCCTTCCACCTCGGCAACAGTGCCAGGACCCTCCATCTCCGCCAGGTCCTCACCTCGGCGAGACACTCCATCTCGGCCAAGAGCCTCATCTCGGTAAAAGCACTGAGCACTGACAGCTATCCTCCCATGGACGCTCAAGCACGCTACAGCACGTGTGACAAGAAAAGGGAACCACCTATAATCCCTGACAGATCGCCGCCCACAGCTCCCAAAATGCCATGATAAGGCTCGATGGGATTGCAATTAAAGAAAAGTAGGCTACGATGGGACTGCGCCTCCCTAGTACCTGACAAAGTGGGCTATGACAAGACAGTCAACCACCTCCTTGCCTCCTCTCTTCTTCTATTTCCCATTTTGCGGTCGTTTCGAGGCCTTTTTCATTCTTTTTTTTTCTAATGTATTTTTCTTGAAATTTTTGAACATTTATTGGCCTGATTTCCCTGTAGAAAACTTGATGAGAATCCTTGCATTTTGGGGTTCAAAGTTTCCAATTTTCCGGGAAAGTCAAAGACTTTGTCACGTAGAGCTGCCGATTTTCTGTCAGAAGCTGAAACTGGGCCAAACGATGTCGGAATGACCTAAGATTTGAGGTGAAGCCTCCTGAGCAATAAATAAAACCAACCACAGGCTTTTATTTGAGTTTTAAAGCCGTATGGGTCATGTCGCTAGTAGACTTGATTTTGTCGCGATGATGATGTCGCGGCTTGATGTGCGGTCAACCGATGTCCGATTGACTTTAAATTTGACAAGGAACCTATTGGAGTCATTTTAAGATGATCTATAGGCTCTGTCTTGGAAACCATGGTCCCAGGGAGCTTCGCCATAGAGAGGCCTATTTTGGCTTCCGAGAGTCTAAGTCTGGTCAAATGTTATCGAAATGACCTGAAACTTGACGTGTAGCCCTTTGTAAGCATCTTTAAGCCAGCCATGTGCTATGTCTAATGAGTGATGGCCTCGGTGGTTCTCGCCGCCAAGAGGCTTGATTTAGTTGTTTCGAGGATTGATGTAGGGTCAAATGTTATCGGTTTAACTTGGAACTTGATGTGGAGTGATCGTCAACCCCAAGTGCAAGGCCGCGATTGTAGTAATAAATAACTCGGTGAAGTCCGAGGTCGATCCACAGGGAGTAATCACTTAAATAAAACCTGTCCTATTTGAAAACTAGTACTAGCCTAATAAAATCTATACAAATCAAGTATCCTACTTGTAATAAATAATTAATTACAAGTCTGAAATATTAATTACAATTAGAAATAAAAATGTTAAACTAAAAACTTAGTCTAATCTAATTACTGCATTCACCATAAGAGTTGTTAGAACAACCAATTTGTAGTGATTATTTAGATACCTAAAAATAAAAGAAAATAAAATCAGAGAATAAAAAGATGGATTTTAATTCTTAAATAATGCAATAGCTACTTTGCTGAATGTCATCAATAAAAACCAAGACCACCGCACCAAGTGTGTACTGTCACTTACACACAAACATTCGATGTTGACCCATTGGTGAAAACCAAGACCCCATGAACTTGATTCATTAAAGAAAGCCCCATTACATGCAAATAGCCATTACAAGATTGTTTGAATTAAAATAGTGTTCATCCAAACTTACCCTTAGACACCCGAAACACTAAACGGAGGAGAAGGACTCGCGGTCTAGAACGGCGATCCAACCGTCTCTCGTTTTGCGATCTGAAATCCAAGCAAGAGAAGATGATTTATGGCTGGTTTGGTGATGGAGAAAGGCTAGCAACGGCGGCGGAGTGACGGCGTAAAAATCCAAGTGGTGGTGTGCCTTTGAGAAGACCTTGGATGAAGTAGTGATGGAAGTAGGGAGAGATGGAAGAAAATAATGAAAAAGGGGAAGATGGGTTGCTGGTCGTCCAAGAGGGATGGGGGGATGGTATATCGTGCATTTCCATATTGGGGTCTTTTTATGATTTTTTGATAGCTTGGGTTGCAAGGTTTTGGTTTGGGTAAGGATTAGTAAAGTGGGGTCCAATTTGGATTGGGATTAGGAGTTTTTGAAAGAGTTTCAAGGGATTGGCCCACAATCCTAGTGAAAATAGGATTCTTCTTATCTCATGCAACTTCCTCTCTTGGGCCCACTTTGGCTAAGAAACAATTCAAATATGAAATTTCATATTTGTTTCAAAGATGCATGTGGTCCCCACCTATTTTGGACGTGTGATTGCTTGCATAGAGTTGTTGGACGTATGAAACTTGGGATGGAGAGATATGAACGTGTGATGCTTGTTTGGATAAATCTTGGGTTGCAAACTTCAAATCTTGAGGCTTATCTTCTTGGAGTTAACTTTAACAACTTGGTGCTAAAATCTTGCACTCTTCCAATTTGTTTCCAACTTAGATTGCTAAGCAAGATCTTCCAATCTTTTGAACTATTCATGGCTGGAAAAATATCCTTGCATGGGCCCATTTTCTCTCTTGAGAGATCCCCTCAAATCTGAAATTAATTTCATTGCAACCAAGGATGTAGGCCCCACTATGGTGCACACAACATGGAATGTCCAATGCATGGATGTCCTCTCCTCGGCTTAAAGAATTTTAAATCTGAAATTCGGATTTGTATTATCAATTGGAAACATGATGGGCCCCACTTGTGCGTGCAATCTTCTCTTGGATGTCATCTTTAATTCTTCAATTGATTTCTCTCTCTCGCGGGTCCCAATTTATGAAATTCCTACAAAAATAAAAACAAGGATTAAAGAATACTCTAATCATAAAGGTAGGGAATGATGCAATATGCGGGTCCACCCAATTCACACTAAATGGATGCTTAAAATGTCACCATTTTATTTAAAAAAAATTCTTTAATTAAATCAATGGTGCAAAGAAAATTCATCATTTTATGTGTGAACAAAAAGTTATAAGGAATTTTATGACTTCCAATGCCAAAAATATAGAAATTCATGATTGTATGTGAAAATGCAATTTTTCAATAAATTTTGACTTGAATTTGAACTTTGATGCTCAAAACATAAAATCATGATTTTCCTACTAAAACAGTGCATGATTTGAAGAAGTCCTTAATTATTCTAAAATGATGATGAAATTATGCATTTTTAGGGACTTATCACACTCCCCAACTAGCATTTTGCTAATCCCGAGCAAAATATGTGAACTATGATAGTGTTCTAGCCCAATCTAATATAAACTAAATGCAAAGACAAAAAGGAAAACACCACTTTCGCTGGTACTCTCGGCTGCATTTAGCATATGCAGCAAGCCCTTAAACCCCTAGGTTACCCCTAGTGGACGAGTTGTGCCTCGTGAGGGTTTGCAGTGAATATGCCCACAAAATTCATTTACCTAAAAATAAAAGAAAGTCAACGGAAGGTTTTTCAAAAGACGATTGAGTCAAATCGGATGCCTTGAATCCTCGAATAATCAAGATTTCAGACTTTTCAAAATCTAGTTCATATTTTTCTTTTCAAATCTTTTCAAAAAATTATAACAAAAGTTTGGGTGCCTTGTGCAAGTCTATACATCGAATCAAAAATTTTAAATGTTCTATGATAATGCCATGAAAACAGAATTCTTCCTCAGAATTTTCAACTTTCCTAGATTCGGGGAAAATATAAGTCTCCTCTCAAGGCTACTATGATGGCTTTCGCACTACTGTTTTTTAAAGGCCGCGATATGCTTTTTTTTTTAATTTTTAACACACACATGTGACTGTGCAATGTCTAGGTCTCTTAAGCTTTCTAATTAACCCATGTAACGAGCGTTAGGCCAATGACTCCCAAAACAGATGTCTTTAGGGCACTAGGTATATAAATACCCCTTTGGGCTTACTAGCTCAGGTTAAAAAGGCTACGAACCCAAACTAGTCACACAATGTTTTATTATTTTCAAGTCTTATAACTAAACTTTTTTTTCAATCACCTATTTGTGCATCCCTTATCTTTTTTTTAATTTTTTTTAAATGGTCCCCAACAATAGGCAGCCCTTTTCAATTCACCCGAATTAATTCAATGGTTTTGGTTGGCCTAACCTTACCAATGAACCAGGAGAACTCATATGGCCAAATCTCATAAAGTTGTCTCTATATTTTTTTTTCTTGAAAGAATTTTGAAAATGACACTTAAATCTTTTTATCCAAGACTTTTGAAATGATGTACATGTGTTACTGTGAAAAACAAAGTTCGGTATTCTTTTTATCTTTTAGAAAATTGTGAACCTTCATTTTACTTCCTTCCAAAATTTATGAAATTCCAGATTTCTAGACATCTTCGAATCATCAAGTTCTTTTGAAAACCTTTCTTCTTCTTCTTCTTCTTTTTTTTTTTTTTGAAAAAAGAATATACAAAAATGAAAAAAAAATGTCTAAAATTGGACAAGTGTGCTTGTTCCCACCCCCCAACCTAAACTAGACAACGTCCTTGATGTCATACATGAAATGCAAAATGGAATGTAACATGAGGTGAAAATGTAGAAGGAGAAAATGGGTAGAAAGCACCTGGAGTAATGAAGATTTCACGTAGAAACCTGTCCAATGTGAGACAAAGAACACAAAAAGAAAAAGCAAGAAAATATATGCGTAATGTACAAAGGTATGGGTCACTGTCAGATCCAGTGCCCGTCAATCCTGATAGACAGGATCAATCAGAGGAATGTCATTTTCCTCTGGAGGAACAGTCTCCAAGAATGGTTTTAAACGTTGTCCATTAACTTTAAAAGAGGTACCATTCGATGGATCAATGAGGGTCACTGCCCCATATGAAAATACTTCTTGAACAATGTAGGGGCCTATCCAATGAGATCTTAACTTTTCAGGGAAAAGATGATGTCGAGAATTGTACAAGAGGACTTTTTGAGACGGATGGAATGACTTCCTTAATATCCGTTTATCGTGAAAGGCCTTAGTCCTATCTTTGTAAATTCTTGAGTTCATATAAGCCTCGTTTCTCAATTCTTCTAATTCATTTAGATCAAGGGCTCTTTTCTCCCCAGCCTTGTCTAAGTCAACGTTCAATTGTTTTATGGCCCAATAAGTTTTATGTTCCAGCTCCACCGGAAGGTGGCAAGCTTTCCCATATATAAGCCGGTATGGAGACATCCCAATTGGGGTCTTATACACAGTTCTATATGCCCACAAAGCATCATTTAGCCATATTGACCAATCCTTAAGATTTGATTTTACCGTGGTCTCCAAAATTCGTTTGATTTCCCTATTTGAGACCTCAACCTGCCCACTGGTTTGAGGGTGATAGGGGGTAGCCACTTTATGTGTAACACCGTAATTTTTAAACAAACTCTCAATGATGCGGTTACAAAAGTGAGTGCCCCCATCATTAATGATGGCATGTGGAGTTCCGAAACAGGAAAAGATATTGTCCAAGATAAACTTTTTGACCATTTTAGCATCATTATTCCTACATGGGACTGCTTCAATCCATTTGGACACATAATCAACTGCAAAGAGGATATAATGAAAACTATAGCTCGGTGGAAAAGGTCCCATAAAGTCTATACCCCAAATATCGAATAACTCGACGACCAAAATTGGGTTTAAAGGCATCATATTCCTTTTGGAAATGGAACCTAATTTTTGGCACCGCTCACATGTCTTACATAAATCATGTGCATCTTTAAATAAAGTGGGCCAGTAAAATCCAGATTGCAAAATTTTGTGAGCGGTCTTTTTAACAGAAAAATGGCCACCACAAACATGCGAGTGGCAAAAGGATATAACACTATTGATTTCATGGTCAGGAATGCATCTCCTAATGATTTGGTCTGGGCAGTATTTAAAAAGGTATGGTTCATCCCTGAAAAACAGTTTCACCTCAGTGAAAAACTTGTTTTTATCTTGCTGCGTCCATTCTTTTGGAATTTCACCCGAAGCTAGATAATTAGCAATGTCAGCATACCACGGAGAACGGGAAAATGTGGCAAATAGATGCTCATCAGGGAAAGTGTCCTGGATTGGTAAGGTTTCTAAAGTTTTGGAAAGGACAAGCCTAGAAAGATGATCGGCCACCACGTTTTCTACTCCTTTCTTATCCTTGGTTTCAATATCAAACTCTTAGAGTAGAAGGATCCATCTGATCAGTCTAGGCTTGGCATCTTTCTTAGAAAGAAGATACTTCAGCGCAGAATGGTCAGTAAATATCACAATTTTGGATCCAATTAAGTAGGAACGGAATTTATCCAGTGCATAGACCACAGCCAATAATTCTTTCTCTATTGTTGAATAATTGATCTGTGCACTGTTTAAAGTCCTGCTAGCATAGTAAATCACAAATGGCTTTTTGTCTCTACGTTGCCCAAGAACTGCCCCAACCGCATAATCACTAGCATCGCACATGATTTCAAAGGGCAGGCTCCAATCTGGAGGTTGCATAATTGGAGCGGTCGTCAACATGTTCTTAAGCTTAGTAAAAGCCACTTGACATGCCTCTGTCCACTCAAATTTTGCTTCCTTTAGCAGAAGGTTACATAATGGTCTAGAAATGACACTGAAACCTTTTATGAACCTTCTGTAGAATCCGGCATGCCCTAAGAAAGATCTTATATCTCTTACGGTTTTTGGGGTGGGCAAATTGGAAATTAAGTCTATTTTGGCTTTGTCCACTTCCAATCCTTTAGATGATACAATGTGGCCAAGGACAATCCCTTGTCGTACCATAAAATGACATTTTTCCCAATTAAGTACCAAGTTCTTTTCTTCACACCTAGAGAGGACCTTAGTTAAGTTGCTCAAACAATCTTGGAATGACTCTCCAAAAACTGAAAAATCGTCCATGAAGACTTCGAGAAAATGTTCCACCAAATCGCTAAAAATACTCAGCATGCACCTTTGAAAGGTTGCCGGAGCATTGCACAGCCCAAAGGGCATCCGTCAGTAAGCAAAGGTGCCAAAGGGGCATGTGAAAGTTGTTTTCTCTTGGTCTCCTGGGGTGATTTCTATCTGATTGTACCCGGAATATCCATCTAAGAAACAATAATACTCGTGGCCAACTACCCGTTCTAAAATCTGGTCCAAAAAGGGTAGGGGGAAATGATCCTTTCGTGTGACCGCATTTAACTTCCTGTAGTCGATACAAACTCGCCAACCTGTGGGTACGCGGGTTGGGACGAGCTCATCATTAGCATTACGGACTATAGTGACGCCGGCCTTTTTAGGTACAACTTGGGTAGGGCTGACCCATTGGCTATCCAAAATTGGATAGATGATACCAACATCTAGAAGTTTCAAAACTTCAGCCCTAACCACTTCCTGCATGGTGGGGTTTAACCGGCGTTGCATCTGACGGGAGGGTTTCGCATTCTCCTCCAAATAGATATGATGTGTACACATGAGGGGATTAATTCCCTTAATGTCAGCCATGGCCCAAGCAATTGCACCCTTGTGCAGTTTGAGCACTTGTAAGAGTTAGACTTCTTGGTCCTTGTCAAGGTGTGCAGAAATGACTACAGGAAATGTTTCATTTTCTCCAAGGTATGCATATTTCAGGTGAGAGGGCAAGGGTTTCAACTCAGGTTTGGGCGGCCTCACCTGAGATGGAAAAGATGGAGTACCAGTTGGTACCAGCTTTTCAAAAGAGGGTTTGCATACAGTGTTGACCATTTCAACAGTGCTATCATGTGTTTCTTCACAGAGGGTCAGGTCCTCAATTGACTCAATGGAACCGGAGATTGATTTTTCAAAAGTTTCTGCTGTAAGAACACCAATCAAATCTACTTCTTCAAGGTCAATGTTATCATCTCGTGGTTGTTTGCAAAGGTCAAAAACATTTAGCTCTAATGTCATGTTACCAAAAGATAGCATCATTTTTTCATTCCGGCAATTGATCAGTGCATTGGATGTGGCTAAAAATGGTCTCCCCAAAATTACCGGAATCTGAGCATTAGGATCTGCCACAGGATGAGTGTCTAGCACAATAAAGTCTACTGGAAAGTAGAACTTGTCAACCTGCACAAGCACATCCTCTACTATCCCTCTCGGTCTTTTGATTGATCGATCTGCGAGTTGCAGAGTAACCTGGGTGGGTTTGAGTTCACCCAGCCCCAATTTTACATAGACCGAGTAAGGTAGTAAGTTGACACTCGCCCCAAGATCAAGCAATGCTTGTTCAATTTGATAATTTCCAATAATGCATGAAATTGTGGGGCATCCTGGATCTTTGAATTTAGGGGGAGTGTTGTGCTTTAGAATTGCACTAGCTTGCTCAGTGAGAAATGCTTTCTTTTGTACATGTATTTTACGCTTCAACGTGCATAATTCCTTAAGAAACTTTGCATAAGATGGGACTTGTTTGATTGCGTCTAACAGCGGGATGTTAATTTTGACCTCTTTAAGCACATCCAAGACTTCCTGGTTCTGTAAAGATGGCTTGGGAGGAGCTAATCGATTGGGAAAAGGCGGTAAGGGCTTGAATCCCGGAGGAACTGGGCTTTTCTCCTTGATAGGAGGGACTTCCTTTTCTTTCCCTTCCTGGTCTGAGGATGCAGGTTGTTTATCTTTTTCCAGATCAGGCTTTTCAATCTCTTTACCACTACGTAGAGTAGTAACAGCTTGAACCTGCTCCTTGGAATTTGACGGACCACCTTGATGAACCTCGTATTGCCCTTTTGGATTGGGCTGTGGTTGGGCTGGAAAAACCCCCTTATTTTGTGCTTCAATCAATTTGCAGAGGTTTTGCATGGTGTTCTGTAAATTCTCAAAGTTTCGATCTTGTTTCTTATTGATGGACTCTTGATTCATCATAAACTTAGCCACAAGTTCATCCCAAGGTGTCGTTTGAGTTGTAGGGGGTACCATTTGCTGTGTGTTTTGAGCATATGTACCAGAAGTACCCCCAAATTGATTTGACATTTGGTTGAAATTGGGCGGAGTAGCATTTGGGCCATTCCTCCAACTAAAGTTGGGGTGATTCCTCCAATTAGGGTTATACGTGTTACCCAAAGAATGATTGAACTGCCGGTTGTATGTGTTAGTGGCATTTGCTTGCTCGTGAATCACTTCTTGGAAAGCAGGGAGTGTTGGACACTCTGAAGAAATGTGTGAATCACTAGCGCAAATGCCACAAACTATAGAAGGTTCCTTATTCTTCACAAATTTCAAGGACTCAACTTCTCTTGTAAGATAGGCAATTTTTGCTTGAATATCATCCTTTTCTTTTAATACATATAACCCCCCTCCTTTGGCCTGATTCGATTGCTTTACGGGGTCTATACCTTCAGATGTGTCCCAATTTTGTGCACTATCTGCCAAAAACTGAAGGTAGGTCCATGCTTGATTTGGGTTCTTCGCCATGAACTCCCCATTGCACATCATCTCCACGAATTGACGTGTTTCTGGACTAAGTCCATCATAGAAATGACCAATTGTATTGTGCAATTCAAATCCGTGGTGGAGACATGCAAGGAGTAGCTCATTAAATCGTTCCCAACACCTATAATAAGACTCCTTGTCTTTTTGTTTAAAATTCATAATATTTCTCCGTAAGGTGTTGGTCTTATGTAATGGGAAAATTTTCTTCAAAAATTCCCGGACCATGTCGGACCATAGAGCAATCGAATTGGGCTATAAGGAGTGAAGCCATGCCTTGGCCTTTTCTTTGAGAGAAAATAGAAATAAATGAAATTTGATAAGGTCTTCCCTCACATTATTGAAGTGTAGTGTTGCACACACTTCTTCAAACTCTTTTATGTGCAAATATACACTTTCTGATTCAAGTCCATGAAATTTGGGAAGAAGTTGGATTACTCCCTGTTTGATATCAAATTGACCCGTACCTGCAGGTATAACCATGCACGACGGTGTGGCTTGTCGTGTAGGGTGAAGGTAATCACGTAGACTCCTAAGAGGTTGATTCACCTCCCCATTATTATTGGGTCCATTCCCATTACCATTCCCATTTTCGTTTTCATTCCCAATCTCTTCATTATCACTATGCTCATCAGCCATATTGGAAATCCTTAGAGAACCAGGAGATCTAGATTCGTAGAATTCAATCAATCTCTTGACAGGTGATTCCTTCCTTTTAACCGATTTGAGGTGTCCCTCTGCCAAGAAGATGGGGGTCTTTCTTTCTTTTTTGGAATTTTGAAGATTTTTTTTTAATAAAGAAACCTAGAAAGAAAAACTACCTAAGTCCATTTTTAAATTTAAAAGAAGATTCTCAAATTCTTGAAAAGTACTAATCTTAGAGAGTTTAATATCTCTAGGGAAAGTTCCCAAACTCAAGTCTATGAAACTGGCCCGACCAGGTAAGCCCCCAGATCAGTGGTGGGGTCGCGATGCGTTGCAAGGGTCCCGCTTAAAAACCACCTTCTAGAACAAGAGACTTGTCTCCCTTATCTAATGGGACAAGACTTGCCTAGACATCGAACCAATCAAGAAAGGCAGTTTGTTCGGCTTTCCAAAGAAATAACTAACCTTCTTAAAAAAATTCCAGCAAGTTTTTAAGAGTCCTTTAAAATTTAAAAACAACTAAAACAACTGAGTTTCCAATGAAAGTTCTGAAATTTTCAAATTTTGGCAAGTTTTGTGGCCAAAAAGCCGAATTTGCACTACTAAGACTTGCCTTTGTGAGGGAAAGTTCCAGAATCTTTTTGGAAACTATAAAAACCTAAAAATATGAAAAATAACTAATTTTAACACAGCTTAATTAATCCTAACCAGCAAATAAAAAAATTGACCTAAACTAGTCCAAATTAGAACAAGTAAATTAGGCAATTTTCCGAAATTGATGTGATTTTTTCAAAAATCAGAAAAAATAATTTTCCAGATCTGAAATAGTTCCAATTTTAACAAAAATTAGAGATTAAAAATCCACTTTTTAATGCAATAGGGCTGGTCCAAACATTCCATGCATGCTACCCTTAGATCTAGAATGATTGCGGAATAGTAAAGGCACACCCATAAAGCAATTAAAAAGATAGGTTGGGAAAAATACCTCGAGCGAAGAAAAAAAACTCCCCGGCAACGGCGCCAAAAACTTGATCGTCAACCCCAAGTGCAAGGCCGCAATTGTAGTAATAAATAACTCGGTGAAGTCCGAGGTCGATCCACAGAGAGTAATCACTTAAATAAAACCTGTCCTATTTGAAAACTAGTACTAGCCTAATAAAATCTATACAAATCAAGTATCCTACTTGTAATAAATAATTAATTACAAGTCTGAAATATTAATTACAATTAGAAATAAAAATCTTAAACTAAAAACTTAGTCTAATCTAATTACTGCATTCACCATAAGAGTTGTTAAAACAACCAATTTGTAGTGATTATTTAGATACCTAAAAATAAAAATAAAATAAAATCAGAGAATAAAAAGATGGGTTTTAATTCTTAAATAATGCAATAGCTACTTTGCTGAATGTCATCAATAAAAACCAAGACCACCGCACCAAGTGTGTACTGTCACTTACACACAAACATTCGATGTTGACCCATTGGTGAAAACTAAGACCCCATGAACTTGATTCATTAAAGAAAGCCCCATTACATGCAAATAGCCATTACAAGATTGTTTGAATTAAAATAGTGTTCATCCAAACTAACCCTTAGACACCCGAAACACTAAACGGAGGAGAAGGACTCGCGGTCTAGAACGGCGATCCAACCGTCTCTCGTTTTGCGATCTGAAATCCAAGCAAGAGAAGATGATTTATGGCTGGTTTGGTGATGGAGAAAGGCTAGCAACGGCGGCGGAGTGACGGCGTAAAAATCCAAGTGGTGGTGTGCCTTTGAAAAGACCTTGGATGAAGTAGTGATGGAAGTAGGGAGAGATGGAAGAAAATAATGAAAAAGGGGAAGATGGGTTGCTGGTCGTCCAAGAGGGATGGGGGGATGGTATATCGTGCATTTCCATATTGGGGTCTTTTTATGATTTTTTGATAGCTTGGGTTGCAATGTTTTGGTTTGGGTAAGGATTAGTAAAGTGGGGTCCAATTTGGATTGGGATTAGGAGTTTTTGAAAGAGTTTCAAGGGATTGGCCCACAATCCTAGTGAAAATAGGATTCTTCTTATCTCATGCAACTTCCTCTCTTGGGCCCACTTTGGCTAAGAAACAATTCAAATATGAAATTTCATATTTGTTTCAAAGATGCATGTGGTCCCCACCTATTTTGGACGTGTGATTGCTTGCATAGAGTTGTTGCACGTATGAAACTTGGGATGGAGAGATATGAACGTGTGATGCTTGTTTGGATAAATCTTGGGTTGCAAACTTCAAATCTTGAGGCTTATCTTCTTGGAGTTAACTTTAACGACTTGGTGCTAAAATCTTGCACTCTTCCAATTTGTTTCCAACTTGGATTGCTAAGCAAGATCTTCCAATCTTTTGAACTCTTCATGGCTGGAAAAATATCCTTGCATGGGCCCATTTTCTATCTTGAGAGATCCCCTCAAATCTGAAATTAATTTCATTGCAACCAAGGATGTAGGCCCCACTATGGTGCACAGAACATGGAATGTCCAATGCATGGATGTCCTCTCCTTGGCTTAAAGAATTTTAAATCTGAAATTCAGATTTGTATTATCAATTGGAAACATGATGGGCCCCACTTGTGCGTGCAATCTTCTCTTGGATGTCATCTTTAATTCTTCAATTGATTTCTCTCTCTCGTGGGTCCCAATTTATGAAATTCCCTACAAAAATAAAAACAAGGATTAAAGAATACTCTAATCATAAAGGTAGGGAATGATGCAATATGCGGGTCCACCCAATTCACACTAAATGGATGCTTAAAATGTCACCATTTTATTTTAAAAAAAGATTCTTTAATTAAATCAATGGTGCAAAGAAAATTCATCATTTTATGTGTGAACAAAAAGTTATGAGGAATTTTATGACTTCCAATGCCAAAAATATAGAAATTCATGATTGTATGTAAAAATGCAATTTTTCAATAAATTTTGACTTGAATTTGAACTTTGATGCTCAAAACATAAAATCATGATTTTCCTACTAAAATAGTGCATGATTTGAAGAATAAGTCCTTAATTATTCTAAAATGATGATGAAGTTATGCATTTTTAGGGACTTATCATGGAGCCTTTTGGACGTATTTTGAGACCATCCATAGGCTCTGATCGAAGATTTGGTGTTTTCGATCCTGTCACTACCGAGAGCTCCTGTTCAGCTGCCGGAGAAGCGAAGTTAGGCCAAATGATTATGAAATGGCCCGAAACTTCTTGTGTACTCCTCTTTTGGCTGTCTTAAAGAATCTTACAGTTTTGTTTGATTCTGGCAAGATTTGATTTTTGAAATAGCATTGCTTGCTTGTGGTAGGCTGCGACTCCATATAGCTTTCTTGATATTGAAGAGGCAAAGTGACACATTTTTTTTGTGTCAACAAAGTTCATGCTAGCTCTAGTCTTATTTGCTTGTTGCTCTATCTTTTGCCTCTGTCTCATGCTCTACCTTTCTTGCAAGAACAATATCTCGTCCACATCCGAGTTTTCCATCGTAAATTATGTTCACTGCCTCATAAATCTGAATTTGTTTCCAACTTTCTTCCATGCAACTAATGTACCTCCATTCATAGTATAGACAAAATTACAATCAACTGGTGACACTTCTTCAGCTAGCATCTATACACTGTCCAATCCAATAACCCGTAAGTTGGCAAAATTCGCAAAATCTCCTCTATCTTGTTATCAAGTCAGGCTCTCTTTTGCATAATACCTTTTCTTCTATTGCTGAATGTTGACTTTGAATGCACCTAACCACCAACTTGGCACTTCTGCTGAGTCGATTGCAACTGCATAACTGCAAGTTACAAAAGTTTTCAGCCAAAACTATGACAAAGGCTCCTTGAATTTGAGAAATTCCTAAGTTTCTGGCACCAACTTCTAGCCATACTAGTTAAAAATTACCTCACCCTTCATAGAATCAACAACCAATATGGCTTTTGCAGTCTTTCATCTTAGAAAAATGGTCCAAGTTCACCCAAAAATCCACACTTTCGTACCTTGGTATGCTTCATGACGATCCTCGATCAGCTGAAAATGAGTCTTCAAGTACTACTCACTTTATTCTCTAGCAAACAAATGCACATATCTTCTCTCACTAACCACATTGGTGATGCTGAAAGGTTGAAAATTTGTCAAAGTTCTTCGAAAACAACGTGCTAAGCCCACAAGTTCTCAATCACAGGCGCGAACCTCTCAACCTCTGGTGCAAACACAAGCAAAAGACACTAAATGTGGGTATGAATAGAAATGTGTATAAAATACACAACTAATCTGCAAATAGTCACAGTGTTTAAGGACCCCCAGACAGTGGATCAGACTGAAAGGGCCAGTCCAAGCTCAGTGGTATTCACCTAAAGTCATGAATGCACAAAACAGAACAAAACAAAAGATATGCGGGACAGATCAAAAATAAGGGGAATCACTTATCAAGACGGGCTGAGCAGAATGGAAAAGTATTAGCATAAGCTAGCTGAGCAGAACAGAACAGTATTAGCATAAGCTATGTACATATCAAGATTTAGAGGTGATCCCCTTTTTAGTTTTTGAAACAAATCCAGAACAAAACTTGCGCTTATAGATCAAACCAGGCTAAGAACGATATCTTTCGTGTGTAATTGAGATTTATAAGACCCCGACCCGAGAGACCTTGATTAGTGTTAATTAAGTTGTATTTTAGCTTTAAGTGTGCTTAGTGGATTTTGATTTAGTTTTGGGTTAGAATAGCTTTTATAATAGCTTTGGTAAATTTTGAGAGCCTTTTTGATTTGTGGGACCCTTTGGGGGTTCTTGTTACGGATTTACGTGAGCTTGGGGGGTTTATTTATGATTTCCAAAAAATGTGTTTTTAATCCCATTTGACTTATCTTGTTAATCCCTACAACTTTCATGTTGACATCGTTCCCATTCGAGAGCCCGAAACCAGACTTTTCTCAATTTGAGGGCAAAACAGTCTTTTTACCCAAAATCTGGACATGATTTTCAATGTCACCAAAACTTGCAAAACATATACTTTTTAGAAACTAGATATTTCGTCGAACAACTTTGTCTTCTTCGTCGAAGTCATTTGAGGTCTCGAAATCGATGTTTTGAGCCCGAGAAGTATTTTATGTTGTGGGACCCACTTCACTCTTTGTGTATAAGGAAAACCCTTTCTTCCTCTTCCCATTTCTTGACCTAACTACTTTTCCAAGAGAAGAGCTCCAGCAGCCACCGGTTCCCTCTTCTTTTTCTTATTTTCTCCTTCACAAACCTCCACAAAACTTTGCTAAATCAAGATTTGGACTTTGCAATCTTCTTCCTCCTCCCAAGGGCTTCATCTTGACGCCATTTTTGAAGAAAACCGCCCATTCCAAGATCTCCTTCGAACAATCTCTTGCTTTTTGAAGAACTTCCATGTAGGTGATCTTTCTAAAAATTATAGATTTATGTTTGTAAAGCCCTAGAGAAGCTTCATTTCAATTATTAGAAGCTCTCTCTTTGTATTTCTTAGTTTTGACATTTTAGGCTTGTATTTGGGGGTTTTTGTATAGGTTTTGATTTTGGGCCTAAGAGGTGATTAGAGCTTGATTTGCTTTAGCTTGGACCCAAGGCAAGTGGATGAAATGATTCTTATGTGTTTATCATGTTTTATGCAAAAAATTTGATTTATATTCATTGATAGTTTTAATGGTTTAACATGCTTAATAGTTTGATTCTAATGATTTTGGAATATGCTCTTGAATGAGCCTTTTCACTTGTTAATCTCATAGAAATAGTTCATTGACTTATGTTATGCTTTTATGGATTTTATGTGGATTTTCTATGGACTCTTTTCTCTTATGATTTGAGTGGATGGAAAGGAGTTGTTGGGGGAAATGTTTTGGAGATTTGATTGATGAAATGGAGGAGCCCTGAGCTCAATTCATTGTAAGGAAAGAGTAGTGTTGAATGAGAATTTATTGGAGAAAGAAAGGACCGAAAACCGCACCTGATGTGAAATTTCTGAAATTGGCGGTCAGCTTACGGTTGCCTGGCGGCTAGCCGCCTGGTGCCCAGTGGCAAACCGCATTAGGTTCGGTTACTTTTCCCGAAAGCTGCAATTTCAGTTCTGTTGGTCGGTCAGCCTCGCGGTCAGCCAGCGGCTAACCGCCGAGCTCCTCGGCGGCTAACGCCAGCTAACCGAAATGCGCGGTTACATTTCCTGAGAGCTGCAATTTCATTAGGACCCGCAGCTAACCTCGCGGTCATCCCACGGCTAACCGCCGAACCCTTCGGCGGCTAACTGCAGGACAACCGCCAGGTAATCGAAATTTCCCAAGTTTTTAGAAATAAAGAGAATGGAAAGGGGATTTCTATTCCAATCACTTGTGGACCCTTCTTGGTCGAAGTGTATACCTTGATGTCTTTAATGTCGTTTAAATATTGAGTACCATGTAAATGAATGATCGACATAGGGTTTCAAAGTATATACGACTCGCCGATTTTGGTCCCAAGGTATTGATGTTTGACTATACTTTGTTTAAACCCGAATTTCACTTGTACACTATAAGTTCCATGCTTTATGATTTGACTACTCCGAATGTATTGCCTTAGCATATTGCTAACCCATATATGCCCGTCCCGATACTGATGTGTTCTTGTGCCCACGAGCACCCCGTCCCGTTATATGAGTTCAATTGTTTTGATTTCTCGCATGTGACCAATGAGTCGGCACCACTAAGCTTGGATAACCTTATCGGTTTGATCCACCGATTTGGAGATTCCATTTCTGTTTTACCAGTTGCAGCATGGATCCCGCCTCGCCCCAATATACCCGGTTCGCTACCGTGGTCCCATAGAGTGTTATATGTATTTATTGTATAAAATCATTGACTCTCCTCACCTCATGTGACTGAGGTCAACGTCGTTGATTCTCCTCACCTCGTGTGACTGAGGTCAATGTCCCGATGTGCTCTCATCACTTTTGTAAGAGAGGATTTAGCTTTGTATGGTTGCCATCTTGTTAGTTTTCGAATCATTGGTACCTTTACATGATTTTATTGCATACGTATCTCTTATAAATGATGTATCCTTCTTTTATGAAATTCATGATTTATAAAGGTTTCATTGTATTTCCCAAGGTATCATTATTTTAAATTATTGTTATATCTTTTCACCCACCTGCCAGACCGTCGTGTCTGATCTATTTATTTTGGTACTCAAGTCCCGAACATATTGCCTTTGAGGAGGAGCCTGAGGAGGCGGTTGGTGAACCGCAACAAATAATCGAGTGGCAAGCGGACGATGTCCTGTAGACATCCGATCTAGCTTTGAGAACGACACCTTTTTGTGTTATGATTAACATCTTTTGGGTTTATTCATTTTAGTTGTACTGGCCTTTGTTGGCCTTTATTTTTGGGGAAATTTATAGAACTGATCTTTTGTATAAATATTAACTTTACTTTTGGGAAATGTGCTAATGATCATTGCTCATTCTGATATCTCATCATATTATTTATAAATCAGTCTTGTATATAGAATGGAATGGTACTAATTTGGTTTACTACATGCTTCCGCATATTGAAAAGGTACATGACTCGTATAGTGATTGACTTGGATGTGTAATCCTCACCGCGGAACCCTGTGGGAAATCACGTGCACGGATAAATATTTTTCTTAGTTTCGTGTGCGGATTAGCCAACTAAGAGATGCACGTGGCGCGGCATCATCAGTCCGATCCCGGATTTAGTTCCCTAACCCGGTCTGGGGTCGCGACAAACTGGTATAAGAGCGGGACATGTTTCAGGCAATTAAAAGAAACTAGAAATCTTAAGGACGTGGCGAGGATTCGTTAGACTCTCGTTAGATAGAATCGCATGAGCAATGAGTAACCACCCTATGTTTGATATTCTTAGGTGCTCACTAATTGTTTTACAGCTTTATTGCACCTCGGAAACGGACAACGAACAGTGTTTCAGTTGCTAATAACAGTGACAACACAGGGCCTATTGCAGAGAATACACAGGACAACAACATGCAAAATCAGTTTCAACAAATGATGCAGGCTATGTTAGATCAGCAGAGGCAAGCAAATGAAAACCAGGCTAGACTGCAGGCCCATGAAACACAAGCCAGATTGCAGGAGCAAATGGCTAAGAAAGACAAAGATTATGCTAGGGAGATGGCCCAAATGCAGGCACAGTTGTTAGGTGTGCTAGAGAGGAGACCGGACCCAATTCCAGTTTTACCACCGGGTTCGGTCAACAATGGAGGGAATGATCCCAATGTGTTGTACGAACGGTTCAGGAAGAGAGGCCCGAAGGAGTTCATGGGAACAGAGGATCCAATGACAGCAGATGACTGGCTTGAGCACACTGAGAATATATTCGATATCTTCACATGTACGGGCATAGAACAAGTGCAGCTTGCAGCTTCTATGTTCACGAGCTTAGCAGATATATGGTGGAAGACCATTAAGGCAGAGTACATGAAAATGGCTGATGCAGAAGCTTGGACTAACTTCAAGAGGCAGTTTGGAGAGAAATACGTACCTGCGCATGTAAAAAGGCAGAAGGCAATTGAGCTTCAACAACTTGTGCAAGGAAATATGACCGTCCTCGAATACCTCATTAAATTTGAGAGATTGTCTAGATATGTGCCAGAGTTGGTAGATACCGTTGAGAAGAAGATAACTAAGTTCCTTGAGGGACTTCACCCGAACATAGAGAAGGATTGTACCGGGATTACACCACCAACAACATTTGAGGAAGCTGTCAAGAGAGCATACAAGTTTGAGAACTTCCATAACAAGATCATCAAGAATCAAGTAAAAAGTCAATGCCAGCAGCAGAACCATCAGCAAAGGAACAATCAGAACAAAAGGCCAAGGCAAGAGCAAAATGCGCAGAATCCAATGGTTTGTTGTTAGACCCTAGGTTGTTTGCAATTTGATGTCTAGCATAAGCATCATAATTCAACTCATCACATAGTTTCATCTTGAAAATCACTCTTTTGAATTAACCATGTTTTTGCTTCAAATAAAACTCTTTATGGTTGATTTAAATCTTGATTTTAAATGTGTTTTATTGGTAAAACATTTTACAAAAACACCTTACTATTCTCAGTGTTCACTTGGTTTCAAAGTTATACTTTTCAAAAAGCTTCTGAACTTCAGAATTTCAAAACTGACCATACCGTCAGTCAAAATTTCGGTCAGGTCTTGGCTAACCGAAAATGCATCTGAAGCTGACCGAAAGCATTTCGGTTAGAAAACCAGAGAGCTGGTTTCTAGACCAAATTTCACTATCGGTCAGAATTTCGGTCAGGTCACGGTTAACCAAAAATTTTGGTCAGCCGAAGTTTGGAAAGTCTCAAAATATGACCATTAGCTTGTGACCGTTGGGAATTTCGGCTAGCTGAACTCTGAATTTTGGCTAACCGACAGGTAGCCATTGGGCCAGTTTTTCTATAAAAGCAAGTTCATTCCAAAGTATTTTTTGATGATTGGAGAGGCCATTTTTGGTGTTTTAAGAGCCCAAGCCAAGGGAATGAATTAAGGGAGCTTAATTGGTCCAAATGGAAAGCTAAAGCTTGATTACAAGACGTCAAATTCTAGTAAGCTTTAATTTCCTTGTTCATATGTTTCATGCTTTGTTTTAAACCTTTGGAAAATGTTTTCTAGCATGCGAACTATGTTGTGTGGAATCCATATCTTATTTAATCTTTGATTCATTTGTTTTGGATTCCACCTCTTGATTCAAACCAAGCTATATTTCAATCTTTGGTAATCATGCTTTTGAAAATCTTTAATTTCTTTTGTAGTATGTTTTATTAACTTGTTTGAATCCTTCCTTCTTGTTTTCAATCATTTGAACTTTAGTTAAATCTTGTTCCTTGAAAACAACGTTGGATTTGCATTACATGTTTAGTCATACCTTTTGATACAACTTGAATCTTTGATTTTCATATCTTCTTCAAGTTAGTTTTATACATGTGATTAGCATCATCTTCAATCAAATCTTTGTGTCTTAACCTTCAAATGCTTTTAGCATAAATTGTTTCAATTTCATTTTAAACTTCATTGAAGATTTCACACACACACACACTTAATGAACATTCATCTTTGCATTTTCATAGTGCTCTGTGTGAGTTAGATTTTAACTTTCATATTCGCCTATTTAAGAGGCATTGCAATAGAGCTTAAACTATTTCTCTTCAGTGTTTAGACACTTCTTTGAGAAAGGAAAATCCATTGATTGTAAAGGTTATTGCTTAGCCTAAGAAAAGCATAGTGTATAGGTTGTTGTTAAGCCTTGAAAAACGACATTGTTAGGTTATTGCTTAGCCTTGGAAAGCATATATAGTGGAAATCCGGTGGGGTGTTGAGCACAAACCGGTAGTGGATGTAGGCATTGAGGCCGAACCACTATAAATCATTGTGTAATGGTGAATGGCTTGTGGTGATTGATTTGTTTAACTTCCGCACTTCTCCAATAATCATCACTAGATAAAGGCAAATTGAAAAGAAATTAAAATTGGTCATTAATTTGTAGATCACCCTATTCACCCCCCCTCTAGGGTCAAGATCCCTCGGACTTTCATTTGTATCCACTGTGGGAAAAACCATGAGAGTACCAATTGCCAATTTGTTACGGAAGTATGCTTTAGATGTGGTTCTATGAGCCACCAAATGAAGGATTGCCCAAGACCAGATAGGTATAATTGACAGCAGCAGGCAGCACGACGATAGACACCACCTCAAAATGCACTAGTAGTCCAGAATCAGGGTAGGCCACTACAACAGCAGGCACCACAGCAACAGTTCAGACCTCAACAGTAGCAGCAATAGGCTCGTCAGCAAGGGCAAAATCAGAATCAGAATCAGCATCCTCAGCACCAGAACAGGAATGCACAGCAGGGCAAAATAGGCCACATCAGAGAGCACAATTGTATGCTGTCAATAGAGCTGATGCAGAGGCATCAGGTAATGTAGTGGAAGGTATGCTTCTCGTCTGTAGTTTTGATGCCAGGGTTTTGTTTGACCCTGGCTCTACTCACTCATTCCTATCTCCAAAATTTGATAAGTTGATTGATATGCATGCTAGAGAATTGGATCTCATTTTGACTGTGACTACCCCATTAGGTAAGGAAGTTATATGTAGGACCTTTTATTCTAGTTGTCCGATCAAAATAGGAGAAGTAGTGTTGCCAGCAGATCTCATTTTACTAGAGATGCAGGATTTTGATGTCATCCTAGGGATGGATTGGTTTGTAGGATACCATGCTACTATGGATTGTTTCCATAAGACCCTAACTTTTAAGTTAGAGGAGACCCAGGCAGGGGTGTTGTTTCAGGGAGAGAGGAGTAATCCTCGTGCAGGGTTTATCTCAGCTTTGAAGGCTGATAGACTTTTGAGAAGTGGATGCGAGGCCTATTTGGCGTTTATCACGGAGGATAAACGGTCCCAAGGGGTGGAGGAGATCCTAGTTGTTTGTAAATTCTCAGATGTTTTTCCGGACGAGATACCAGGATTACCACCTATCAGAGAGATAGACTTCATTATTGAGTTGTTACCGGGGACAGCTCCGATTTCTATTGCACCTTACAGAATGGCTCCGGCAGAATTGGGAGAATTGAAGATACAATTACAAGAACTTTTGGACAAAGGTTTTGCGAGACCGAGTATTTCACCGTGGGGAGCACCGGTGTTATTTGTGTAGAAGAAAGATGGTTCTATGAGAATGTGGATTGACTATAGGAGACTGAACCAAGTGACCATCAAGAACAAGTATCCATTGCCAAGGATAGATGAATTGTTTGATCAGTTACGGGGAGCTGCTTACTTTTCGAAGAATGACTTGAGATCCGGTTACCATCAGTTGAGAGTCAGAGACTTGGATGTACCGAAAATAGCTTTTTGGACAAGATATGGACACTATGTATTTCTAGTGATGCCATTTGGATTGACTAATGCACCGGCATTTTTCATGGCATTAATGAACAAGATATTTGCAGAGTATCTGGATCAGTTTACAGTGGTGTTCATTGATGATATCTTAGTGTACTCCAGGAGCAAAGAAGAGCATGAAGAACATTTGAGGATAGCACTCCAGCTTTTGAGAGATAATCAGTTGTTTGCAAGACTCAGTAAGTGTGAATTTTGGTTGGACCAAGTCACATTTTTGGGACATATTATCTCTAAAGAAGGATTATCAGTGGACCCGTCCAAGATTGAAGCGATTACGAATTGGGAAAGACCGAAGAGTGCCTTAGAGATCAGGAGTTTTCTTGGATTAGCAGGGTATTACTGGAGGTTTGTACTGGGATTTTCGTCAATTGCGTCACCTTTGACGAAGTTGACTAGGAAAAATGCACCATATGTATGGACAGACAAGTGTGAGGCTAGTTTCCAAGAGCTGAAGAAGAGATTGACTACAGCTCCAGTCCTTAATTTGCCATCTGGAAGCGGCGGTTTCACCATTTTTACAGATGCTTCCAATGTTGGACTTGGATGTGTTTTGATGCAAGATGGGAAGGTAGTTGCATATGGATCTCGGCAGTTGAAAGATCACGAGAAGAACTATGCAACACATGATCTGGAGTTAGCAGCGGTTGTTTTAGCACTGAAGATGTGGAGACATTACCCATATGGAGAAAAGTTCAAGGTTCACTCCGATCATCGCAGTCTACAATACTTGTTTTCTCAAAAGGAGTTGAACATGAGGCAAAGAAGATGGATGGAATATATCAAGGACTGTGATTTTCCAATCAAGTATCACCCGAGGAAAGCGAATGTAGTTGCAGATGCCTTATGCAGGAAGTCAGTTAGCATGGCAAGTCTTCGTGGAAGTTATGTTGTACAGTAGTTAGAAGAGTTAGGAGTAGACTTTCAGCCTCTAAGGAAGGGTGTTATGTTAACAAACATGTCAGTGTCAGAGCCTTCCTTCATTCAGAAGATCAAAGAGAATCAGTTGCAAGACCCAGAGTTGGCCAAGATTTCAGAGCATGTAGCAGATCGTCCAGATTTTTGTGTTGTGGACGAAGTTTTGTACTATCGAGACCGTCTATGTGTGCCTAACTTGGAAGACTTGAGGAATGATATCATGACAGAGGATCACAATACCAAGTATTCCATACATCCGGGTAGTACGAAGATGTACCAGAACTTGAAGGGAAGATTTTGGTGGAACAACATGAAGAGAGAGATAGCAGCTTTCGTCTCTCTATGTATGACCTGTCAGTTGATCAAGGCGAAGCATCAGAAGCCTCCAGGGTTGCTACGGCCATTAGAGATTCCGGAATGGAAATGGGAGCACATTACCATGGATTTCGTCTCAGGATTGCCGAAGACTAGTAGGGGCAACGATGCTATTTAGGTCATAGTGGACAATCTCACCAAGTCAGCTCATTTCCTACCAATGAAGACTGGGAAGAAGATGCTTATGTTGCCTTTGGCACAGTTGTTTGTCACAGAGATCGTCAGTCGACATGGACAACCATGTCTCCATCACGTCCGATAGAGACAGCAGATTCGTCTCGAGATTTTGGAAGACATTGGTGAGTCTATGGGTACGAAGTTACAATTCAGCACAGCCTATCACCCACATACCTACGGTCGGTCAGAGAGGACAACTCAAACACTAGAGGACATGCTCCGAGCTTGTGTATTAGACTTCAAGACTTAGTGGGATGAAACCCTACCGTTGTGTGAGTTTGCTTACAACAACAGTTTCCACTCGAGTATCGGAATGGCGCCTTTCGAGGCATTGTATGATAGAAGGTGTAGGACACTTGTTTGTTAGGAAGAAGTTGGCACTCGCAGTTTCCATGGACCGACCATTGTTAGTGAGACAAGTGACAAGGTCAAATTGATCCAAGAACATTTGAAAGTGGCTCAGAGTTGGCAGAAGAGCTATGCAGATTCTCACAGAATGGACTTACAGTCCAAAGAAGGAGATAAGGTTTTCTTGAAAGTGTCACCTACTCGTGTGACTTTGAGGTTTGGACAGAAGGGTAAGTTATCTTGGAGATACATTGGACCGTATGATATTGTGAGTAAGATTGGTGACGTGGCTTATAGATTAGCCTTACCACCCAAACTCTCCGGCGTACATAATGTTTTTCATGTGTCTATGTTGAAAAAGTACGTCCCCGATAGATTGCATATACTCCGCTATGAGCCGTTGGAAATCCGAGAAGATGCTACATATGTGGAAAAGCCTGAATAGATTATTGATACCAAAGAACAAGAGTTGAGAACTCAGACTATTCAGTGGGTCCAAGTGCTTTGGGAGAACCATGGACCGGAAGAAGCAAAATGGGAACTACGGGATCAAGTTCAGAAGAAATACCCGCATCTACTACCGGAGGTGAGATTTAATTTCCATTTGGAGGACCCAATGTCCTAAGGGGGGAGGATGTAAGACCCCGACCCGAGAGACCTCCATTAGTGTTAATTAAGTTGTGTTTTAGCTTTAACTGTGTTTAGTGGATTTTGATTTAGTTTTGGGTTAGAATAGCTTTTATAATAGCTTTGGGGAATTTTGAGAGCCTTATTTATTTGTGGGACCCTTTGGGGGTTCTTGTTACGGATTTACGTGGGCTTGGGGGGTTTATTCATGATTTTCAAAAATTATGTTTTTAATTCCATTTGACTTATCTTGTTAATCCCTACAACTTTCATGTTGACATCGTTCCCATTCGAGAGCCCGAAACCAGACTTTTCTCAATTTGAGGGCAAAACAGTATTTTTACCCAAAATCTGGACATGATTTTCTATGTCACCAAAACTTGAAAACATATACTTTTTAGAAACTAGATATTTCGTTGAACAACTTTGTCTTCTTCGTCGAACTCATTTGAGGTCCCGAAATCGATGTTTTGAGCCCGAGAAGTATTTTTTCTTGTGGGACCCACTTCACTCTTTGTATATAAGGAAAATCCTTTCTTTCTCTTCCCATTTCTTGCCCTAACTACTCTTCCAAGAGAAGAACTCCAGCAACCACCGGTTCCTTTCTTTTTCTTATTTTCTCCTTCACAAACCACCACAAAGCTTTGCTAAATTAAGATTTGGACTTCGCAATCTTCTTCCTCATCCCAAGGGCTTCATCTTGACGCCATTTTTGAAGAAAACCGCCCATTCCAAGATCTCCTTCGAGTAATCTCTTGCTTTTTGAAGAACTTCCAAGTAGGTGATCTTTCTAAAAATTATAGAATTATGTTTGTAAATCCCTAGAGAAGCTTCATTTCAATTATTAGAAGCTCTCTCTTTGTATTTCTTGGTTTTGACATTTTAGGGCTTGTATTTGGGGGTTTTTGTATAGGTTTTGATTTTGGGCCTAATAGGTGATTAGAGCTTGATTTACTTTAGCTTGGACCCAAGGCAAGTGGATGAAACGATTCTTATGTGTTTATCATGTTTTATGCAAAATTTTAATTTATATTCATTGATAGTTTTAATGGTTTAACATGCTTAATAGTTTGATTCTAATGATTTTGGAATATGCTCGTGAATGAGCCTTTTCACTTATTAATCTCATAGAAATTGTTCACTGACTTATATTATGTATTTATGGATTTTATGTGGATTTTCTATGGACTTTTTTCTCTTATGATTTGAGTGGATGGAAAGGAGTTGTTGGGGGAAATGTTTTGGACATTTGATTGATGAAATGGAGGAGCCCTGAGCTCAATTCATTGTACGGAAAGAGTAGTGTTGAATGAGAATTTATTGGAGAAAGAAAGCACTGAAAACCGCACCTAATGTGAAATTTCTAGAATTGGCGGTAAGCTTACAGTCACCTACCAGCTAGCCGCCTCGTGCCTAACGGCAAACCGCATTGGGTTCGTTTACTTTTCCCGAAAGTTGCAATTTCAGTTCTGATGGTCGGTCAGCCTCGCAGTCAGCCAGCGGCTAACCGTCGAGCTCCTTGGCGGCTAACGCCAGCTAACCGAAATGCACAGTTACAATTCTCGAGAGCTGCAATTTCATCAGGACCCATGGCTAACCTCGCGGTCATCCCACGGCTAACCGCTGAACCCTTCGTTGGCTAACCGCAGGACAACCGCCAGGTAACCGAAATTTCCCAAGTTTTTAGAAATAAAGAGAATGGAAAGGGGATTTCTATTCCAATCACTTGTGGACCATTCTTGGTCGAAGTATATACCTTGATGTCTTTAATGTCGTTTAAATATTGAGTACCATTTAAATGAATGATCGACATAGGATTTCAAAGTATATAAAACTCGACGATTTTGGTCCCAAGGTATTGATGTTTGACTATACTTTGTTTAAACCCGAATTTCACTTGTACACTATAAGTGCCATGCTTTATGATTTGACTACCCCAAAGTATTGCTTTAGCATATTGCTAACCCGTATATGCCCATCCCGATACTGATGTGTTTTTGTGCCTACGAGCATCCCTTCCCGTTATATGTGTTCAATTGTTTTGAATTCTCGCATGTGACCTATGAGTCGGCACCACTAAGCTTGGATAACCTTATTGGTTTGATCCACCGATTTGGAGATCCCTCTTCTGTTATACCAGCTACAGCATGGATCCCGCTTCGCCCCGATATACCCGGTTCGCTACCTTGGTCCTGTATAGTGTTATATGTATTTATTGTATAAAATCGTTGACTCTCCTCACCTCGTGTGACTGAGGTCAATGTCCCGATGTGATCTCATCACTTTTGTGAGAGAGGATTTAGCTTTGTGTGGTTGCCATCTTGTTAGTTTCCGAATCATTGGTACCTTTACATGATTTTATTGCATAGTATCTCTTATAAATGATATATCCTTCTTTTATGAAATTCATGATTTATACAGGTTTCAATGTATTTCCCAAGGTATCATTGTTTTAAATTATTGTTAAATCTTTTCACCCACCTGCCAGACCGTCGTGTCTGATCCATTTATTTTGGTACTCAGGTCCGGAACGTATTGCCTTTGAGGAGGAGCCTCAGGAGGCGGTTGGTGAATCGCAACGAGTAATCAAGTGGCAAACGGACGATGTCCTGTAGACATCCGATCTAGCTTTGAGAACGACACCTTTTTGGGTTATGATTAACATCTTTTGGGTTTATTCATTTTGGTTGCACTGGCCTTTGTTGGCCTTTATTTTTGGGGAAATTTATAGAACTGATCTTTTGTATAAACATTAACTTTACTTTTGGGAAATGTGCTAATGATCATTGCTCATTCTGATATCTCGTCATATTATTTATAAATCAGTCCTGTATATGGAATGGAATGGTACTAATGTGGTTTACTACACGCTTCCGCATATTGAAAAGGTACATGACTCGTATATGTGATTGACTTAGATGTGTAATCCTCACTGCGGAACCCTGTGGGAAATCACGTGCATGGATAAATATTTTTCTTAATTTCGTGTGCGGATTAGCCAACTAAGAGATGCACGTGGCGCAGCATCATCAGTCCGATCCCGGATTTGGTTCCCTAACCCGGTCTGGGGTCATGACAAGATTTCAAAACAAGTTCATCAAGTATATGTTAAGGGCTTCCATCGACCCTTGTGTAATTGAAAATCAAATGTCGAAAAGTAGAAATGAAATTGGTGCCTCCGAAGTTAGGACATTTTAAATTTCAAATGCACAACCCTCAAGTAGAAGTCTCTCAACATATTCAAGTTTTTCAATCCTCAAGAAATCCACAAAAGCATGAAGATTAGTCCTAGAAATCAATTCAGGCCCATAAACCTGTCGGAGAATATCAAACAGGCCAGAATGCATCAGGTGGACAGTGGCTGGGCCCATTAAATTGAGAAAAGGTAGCAAACATGCCCATAAAAATGAAAGGGGCAGTGACTGGGCCCAAACAGTCCAAGAAAGTCATCAAAACCAGCCGAAAATTCCAGGTGGGGCAGTGGCTGGGATCATAAAATTTTAAAGGGGCAGCAAACGGCCCATTAAAAGTCCTTGGGACAAGGACTGGGCCCGCTCGAGCTGGCTTGGGTCCGCTCGAGCGGACCCACCCAGGGAGTGGGGTCGCTAGAGCGAGCCCAGGCTCGCTCTAGCGAGCCTGCTCTCTGGCTGGCCCGTCAAAAGTGCACTTATGCACTGTTTTATCTTCCTTTTTGCATTTCTTTTGAAACCTTCTTCCCTCCTTCACCAAATCATCAATCTATAGCATCAAAAACTGAATTATTTCATAGCAAAACCATAAATCAATCAATACTAAACTGAATCACCTCTTTCCATTTATGAATTCAGCATGAAAATCAGAGATTAATCATAAGATAAATGTAAAGATCTGAGCTAAAATCTCACATTGAGAAGTCCTTAATAAAATCAGAGATTTTCATTCTAATGCCAACAAAATCATATAGATAGACTGAACATAAACCCAATGTTGTAAAACTGTTGGAAATCAGAATTTTCATGGCTAAGCTAATCATTTAAAATGGATTTGCAAGTGCAGAAAATGTAATTCACAAGATTATGTGGTGCCTGGTAGGACTTATCCATACGTATGATGAAGGTCAGCCTCCTCGAAGCCTGAAAGGGGAGGAACAAATGGTCAGAGGACCCTGGCCTGAGTGGCACAAGGCTCTCCGATGCCTAAGTTAGTGTATGAACTAAACAGAGGTAGGAAAAGAAGAAGAGAGGCAGAGTAACGGCTCAAGAGAGTATGTCTATGCGTACCTTTGTTATGGAATGTCATCTTATTTATAGAGGATTCTATCTGCTATCTTGGAGTGGGCCCCTAGATTTGATAGGAATGATCTCATTAGCCCACAAAGTAATAAATGCGGGTCCATCACAGCCCACAAAGCATTTATTGCCAGTCCGATCAGCCCACGTTGCATTAAATGCACGTCATGTTGGGCTAGATCGTGTTGCAAGCCTTTGGCGGTAGGGGTCTCATCGGATCCATCCTCGGGCTCTGCCCTGATTTGGCTACAGCCGTTGGATGTCGCCTTGTCAGCGATCTACCGAAGATTGTGGACGACTGGGGTGGCCCATCTTTCCACATGGCACGTGCCCATACTTTGCCACGTGTCTGATGACGTGGCGGGTGTAGGGGTGAGACCCTGGCTTTCCTTCATCTCGGCTGCCGACCCGGCCTCCTCAGCCGAAGTCAGGCGCACAGCCGAGGTCAGCCCTCATAGCCGAGCTCGGCATGGACAGCCGAAGCCAGGCTGGTTCCGGCCGAGGCTCTGTCCCTGTTACCGAGGCGTGTCTGGACGGCACGTGGGTGCGTTAATTGACGTCTTATCGCTGAGGTCAACATAATCTTGGTGTCTTGAAAATCTCCCCACACAACTACCCCCTAGCTTGTGACTTCTTAGGGTCCCTAGCCTTTAGAGGTCGGAAGCTAGAGAGTCCGACTGGAGACGTTCGATCATTACCCAGTGCCATTCCGACTTTTCAAGGCAATCAATGTTGGGCTCCGCCTTCCACAGGAAGCGAGGCGGGAGTTACACGTGTCGTTTCATTACTGATTGTGCCGTCAGTTTGTTGAGACAGGCGCGATTCGTGATGCTGTCTTTTCGAATTCCTTAATGGCACCCAAGGGGGCTTCCTTCCCCTTATAAATAGGGGTGTCTTCCTCTGCTCCACTTTATTTATCTTTTCCTCTGATTTTCGCTTTGTTCATCTTCTCTCAAGATTCTTCCAGAGGTTCAGGCAAGGACGACTGTGAAACGTTGAGGATATCGCGCACCTAGATTGATTCCTGTTCCTGACTCGCCCTTCTGCTTTTGTAAGTCACTTCGACCCTCTGTCTCTTTAGGGTTTTCCCCCTCTATGTTTTCTTCTTGCCTCTCCTTCTCCTAGGTTGTAGGAATGACCAGTCCTAGGTTCTAGTTAGAGACACCTGAGGGTATGGCTAGGTTTAGGGGGACGTATAGTATCCCAGAGGGGGTCCGCCTCAGGCCGGCGACTCCTTCCGACCATGCCCTGCGCTGCTGGTCCGGCGGCTGGCTGTCGTTTCCCCTGATTTCTGTGATCGAGGGTGGGGTTAGGTATCCTTTACACCCCTTGCTCAGGGCCTGCCTCAGTGCTTGGTCTCTCGCCCCTTACTAGTTGATGCCCAATGGCTACAAGGTCATCGTGGGCACGGCAAGATTAAATGATGTTTTAGGGATCAACCTTGGTGTCCATGACATCGAGGATGTATATGACATCTGTAAGGCCGGGGGAGGCAACTACTATCTCCGAGTGAAACAGCTCTGGAAGGGCTTCGTCTTAGCTTTGGAAGATTCGGGTAAGAACGCCGAGGACGACCTTTTCTGCGTCTCGGGGAACTGGGAGTTCGGCGCTGGTGAGGACAGGACGCACATGGTCCCTCGCCATCTCGGGGCCGTCCCAAGTAAACATCACCCCTCCATTTTGCTTATTTCGTCCACCCTTTGAACTGCCGAACTGATATCCTTTTTTTATTGTGCAGAACTGCGAGAGAGGCAACGTCGAGCGGCGTGCGACGGTTGGAAGAAGAACGTCGCCAACCATAAAAAGGTCGAAAAGTACACCGGGCACGAGAATAGGGCGGCCTAGAAGCTGCTAGGCTACACGCAGAGGTACCGCGGCCACTACAAGAGGATCGGAGCAGCGCCGGAGGACGAGCTGCAGACTGATTTCCCCTCCGTTACTTTGGCCGTGCACGGAGGTATTCCTCTGACTGATCCGGTTGCCATCCGAGTTGTATCCGGTGCCGAGGCGTCCGCCTCCGCCAGCTCGGGGTCATCAAGCTTAAGAGAGGCCGTGGAGGCTTATTCATCCAATCAAGGATAGGGGATGGAAGGTAACTCGCGAGTGGCAGGAACCAAGGATCTGGCGGCCAAATTCAGGCGCATGTCTTCATCCTCCGCAGCGCCTTCCTCCACCACACCCGCGTGGCTTCGGGCTCGGGTGGTGTTGCCGTCTCCTCCGCCCTCGTCATCACTCCGAGCGAGGGAGTGTGTAAAAGCTCCCCCGATCGCACGAGGGATGGATCTCCTCCCAGAAAGAAGTCTAAAGTGGGGGAGAAAGACTCGGGGGCTGAGCAGGCCCTTAAGGGCAAGACGCCTGTGTGCGCTCCTGGAGGTAAGGCTCCCCCTGAAAAGAGCGTGTCAGCGAGCAGGGCTGCTGCCAAGGCGGTTCGTGAAATCAGTGGACCTTCAAGGAAAGGATCCGGATCAGCCTCCGGGTCTGGTGCCGTCCCGGCAATGTGGAAGCCGAGGCTGGAGACTCAGCCCGGGAGGCCCCTGAATGTGGAGGACTGGGTATTGGGGAACCCTCTCGTCATCGGGGCTCTCGCCAAAGCCTGCACCCTCCCGCGCGACAGGAGCAGCACGCAAAGTCCGACAACGAGAACCTGCTAGCCTCGGCGATTCAGGCCGCTCTCCTAGTAAGTATTCCTTGTGCACCTCTGGTGGATTTTGTTCCGAGTGCTCGTCTAATTCATTTTCCTTTGCAGAATGTTCAGAGGCTCCAGTTGGTGCTGGAAAGGAGCGATGAAAACGTCTCCAGGGTTTCTCAACTGGAGTCCGAGAGGGAGAAGCTCACGAAGGAGCTTGAGAGCCGAGATGCGCGCAAAGCATGACATGGAGGCCAGCATGAGGGCGACACCAGCGTGAGGTCAAGAATTGTTCCTCTCCTATCATTCATTGTGCTTGCGTTGAGCCTGTTCGACTTAGGTTTTGGGCCATCGTTTCTCTTCGATGAGTCTATTTGAGATCTAAAAAAATAAAAAATAAAAAGACATAGACCACTAAGGTTAAGCCAACTGTGTTCTTTGATCACGGTTGATTCAAGAAAAGCCTTGCCTAGAGTGTGGAGACAGCTTGACTGTTCTAGGGAAGGTTCCTCCAAACGGGTTCACTAAGTAATATTACCCTTATCTGGGGGCAATTCTATCAATCAACATTTCATAATACCGGGTCGGAGGCCTATGTCTACTCTCTCGTCTTTTAAATAAAATTTATTAAAATAAAAAAAATTAAATAATAAATTTAAAATAATAAATTAAAAATTAAAAAAAAAATTTCAAAAAAAAATTTTAAGAAAAAAATAAATAAAATAAAAACAATAAAACAAATCTTTAAAAAAAAGATTTTTTCAAAACAAGAAACTTTCGTCATTTTTGGGTTCAGATCGGAGAAATTTTGGTATCCTTCTTTCTGAGCACTGACGCTCGCGAAAATCGTTGAGCCCGTGTTCAAATTGGAATGCATTTTGCTCTCTTTGATGTAACCTATCTTGGCCTTGCAAAAATAAAAAAACTCGTCATTTTTGGATTCAGATCCGAGAAATTATGGTTCATTCCCTTATGAGTACTGGCGCTTGCGGAAATCGCTGAGACCGTATTAGGATCGGAATACCATCTGCTCTCTTTGATGAATCCAATCTTGACCTTTCAAAACAGAGAATCTCATCTCATGGATGCGGTCTCAAAACATTTGTGTCTAGCGGTACTAGTACGCCCTTTCAGGGTCTACTGTATTCGTGACCGGCACATTTGTAACTCCAACATTTTATTCTTCTTACATCGAGCAGGCTCTGCTTCTCGAGAAGTCGAATTTAGGTTCACAATTGCTTCTAGAAGTCATTGGAATGCTCATTCTGAGCTTACCATACCTACAATCAGAACAATTGTACCCTCTATGGATTTTTGCCTTCTTCATATTGCTTGGGTCATATCCCTCGAGCGATTTGAAAAGACAAAACCATAGAACTCTCCATTTATGATCATTATATTCTTGTGATTACTAATGGATGTGGTCTTGTTTCAGAAATTTTTTGAAAAACTAACAATGGCAGCTTCACTAACCATTACTTTCGATGAGAACAAGCACCAACTCATGCTTCAACAGAAGCAAACCACGCGCACTTACAAGCGCCCCATTAGCTGCCGAAACATCAATTCCCTCGGCAACTCTCTGAACTCCGGGTCGACCTCGACTCCCTGGACTATCGTCTTTGGGACACTGGGACCATTCCCACTTCCCGAGGAACAAACTGCTTCTTCCAAGAAGCAGAAGCTCGTCTCTCAACGTGTCACTACCATGACACCAAAGGCGAGCACCAAAAGGCCCGAAACCCGTGGCACCCCCACGAAGCCTCGACCCGCAAACGACCAGGTCTATCCGAAGACTTGGTCCCCAGGACCTTCACCAAAACAAAGAAGGTCCCAAACATCCACCAAGCCAACATACCTAGCCCCACTCAAGGAGAACCAGTTCTACCCTCTTACCTACATGAAAGAGGAGAGACCCATCTCCAACCTAACTCCCAAGTCAACCCAGCATGAACCGGCTTGTTCTTATAAGCCCAAAATCAAATCATGCATCACAAGGCCTCTACAAGCACCTGCTAAGGCCTACATTCCTTCGGTTCGACCCTTCATATCTACAGGGGCTGAACTCAAAATTTTCAAAGCTTCGCTGCAGCAGGCGAAGGACCGGGTCCGCATCCTGTCCTTGCCCAGCTACAAAGAAGACAGGCTCGGCTGTTGCGCCCGAGGGAGCATATCCTTCATTGTCAAAGCCCAGCCAGAGCCGACCGAAGCTCAAATTGCTTGTTGTATACGCCGCCGCACGTCGTATCGACAAAAGAGATTAGAGAAGCAAAGGACCTAGCCTCCTACGCTTCAAATCTCTCACAAATGGGTCAAAAAAGAAAGACCCAACCAAATTGCTGCTGTCCATATGGTTGGAAAAACCAGAAGACGCCAAAAGTCAGCATCCAAAATCCGTGTCCGACGTCCGGTGACCCGCAGCGTCTCCAGGACAAGAATACATTCTGAAGAGTCCCCTGCTCCTTCAAGCAAAGGACTCCAGAGTGATCCTTCCTCAAGCTCTTCATCAAAAAGAATGAGCCCTAGCTGAGTCACCAGGACAATTTCTTTATTCGAATCTCAAGGGATGAATGTCATGGCTACAAATTCTAAGCCACCACCTCGCAATCCACCTCAAGACGATGCGCTCACACGCATCCAGCAGTTGGAATAAGGCCAGTAGAGGATTGAAACTCTGATGGAAAACCTTTTCCTCACCTTCCAAAATCAGGCGAACAATGAACCTCCTCCGAATCATCAAGACAATGAGGTAAATGGAGAAGAAAATGAGTCACGCGCCCTTACCAAAAAGGACGTAGATAGTATCATCGCCAAAGCAAAAGAAGAGGATATACTCAAGGAGCATGGGATCAAGCCACCATATCCCTTATGGATGGACTCGGTCCCGTTCCTTACAAAATTCAAGCATCCTACTCTCCAAACATATATGGGGAAAGGATCAGCCAGACAACACGTCATCCACTTCAAGATCTTGACGGGAGCTATCGCGGATCAAGATGCACTCAAGATCCACCTCTTTGCAATCACCCTAAAAGGTACGACCTTCGATTGGTACTCCACTTTGCCGGAGGACTCCATCCAAAATTGGGCCATGCTAGAGACATGCTTCCTGACTCACTTCAAAGGTGAGGATCATCCCGCTACTATGGCTCAGTTGTGCAACCTAAAACAGGGGGAGAATGAGTCAGCATATGACTTCATTCACAAGTGGAAAGCAATGGCATACAAATGCTCTGATGTATTGCCATAAGCGTCGCTAGTCGACATTTGCCGAAACAACATGAGAGCTAGAATTCGCTCCATGATCATCGGCAACAAAGCAAAGAAATTGGGAGAACTCCTAGAAGCTTCCATGGAAGTTGAAATGGTGATTAAAGACCTCAACAGTCAGAAATCATCAAGAAAAGAGCCAACCGCCCTTGCAACCTCAAAAACAAAGAAAAAAGAGGTCCTTAATGTGCACAAGTCAGCTCCTCAGCCACCAAAGAAAGCTGAAAACAAAGCTACTGGTAAGAGACCTGAACTCTCAGATGCCTTCAGAGAGTGAGTAGAAAAGAAATACCCATTCGATAAAGATGTTGATGAAATCTTCGGGGCTCACGTGGCAAACGGCAAGCTTACTTTGCCTGAACCCAAAAGACTGGGTGATGTAGGCAAAACCAACGATCCTCGGTACTGTCCATACCACCAGATGATCTCGCATCCTCTCAATCAATGCGTTCCTTACCCGACACCAGACGGACAACCCATATGGGTACATCCTGATCTCCTGGAAGATGAAAAATGGGAGGTCGTGAAAACAAAGCCTACAGCTCAACAACGAAGGCAGGCTAGGAAACATCTCCTCAAGCTCGAACAGCAAGAGAAGACCTAGCCAAAACAAGAAGTCCAAGAAAAGGCAGAGGCCTCCTCTACCGCTTCACTGGAGGCAACAAAAACATCCATTCCAGAGACTTCAAAGGGGGTAAGAAAATCCACTCTCAGTGATTTCATGCCTCCTCAATTCAAAGAAGCCATGCATGGGGCATCATACTCTTGCAACTCGATAGTTGGATTCTCTATTGATGGATACGAGTCCATCGACATCGATTATGGATTCAAATCCAACTACACCAACGAGTGGGAAGAGTCCCTTGAAATAGGAGAATATCTCTCCGACGAAGAATGGTTTCCTGAGACTCATCTTATGCCAGTAATCTGGTATAACCCCGTACAGCCACAAGGATCCCGGTCTGATGATGAAGAAGACCAAGAGGCTGTACATGAAAATGCTGTTGAACTAGCACCCGTCATTGCTCTAGTGGAAATCAACTATGTTGAGCCACAAAGAGTAGATGAAGAAGAAGATTTGGCTCCCATGCCTGATCTTGAAGAATATGCAAGGATCTTGCAGCATCTCGCTCTAGAACAAGAGCAAGACCGCGTCAACGAGCCTCCTCGCAATCCAGAGCCGGAAGTCCCTGAAGACCATCAGGTACATCCTCCCTTAACTCCTGAAAATGGAGAAAATTACTGGATAGATGATCCTCTTACATCCGAGGATGAGTCTGACTCCGATCAGGCAGCGTCTCCTGTTAGAGCTTCCTGTAATGTGATAATTCGGGATTATAGCTCTTCCAAAGCATCGTCTGATGAGATCACTTACACTCCGATGACGCCTTGGAATGTATCCTCTAGGGCCACCTCATCTCACGTGACTTTCACTGAGATGGCACCCTCTCAGGTCTCTTCTCCTGAGACTATGACTTCAGACTCACACCCTTCCTGACTGAAGAATCCCCAGCTATTAATGCTTGGGAAGATGAATTGGTCAATGAAGAAGAAAGGTTGCTGGATGCTGATCAGGACTTGTTCCCGGAAAATGCTCCGTGCAACACAATCACTGAGGATGGCAACTCTGCTGCAGATACATCCTCAGTAAATGAAAAACGATAGCCTCTTGATCCTGAAGACAATCTTCCAAACGAAGACCCTTCTCAAGAAGCTCTCGAAGTCGGTAGAGGCACCCGCTCTGGCTGGGACTACCACAAGAATTGCAACCAATCTTCATTTACTTATGTAAAGCCTTTGGGAAAAGATGTTGTAAGTGCCCCTAGTGGCAACAATGATGAACACGCAGGCCCCAAGGAGGCTTTCAAGTATGACTTGATTGAACATTTAAAGCACATACCTACACGTCTGCACATCCTAGACTTATTGCGAGTGTCTCCGCACACTCGTGATAATCTCATTTCAGAATTACAAAAGCTGAATGAGGATGTCGACGAACATGCCCCATAAGTCCTCCAAATTGAAATGGACTACCGGGTCAAAAACTCAGAAGCTTCCTCAAAGGGAGAAAAGAAGAAAACTGATGGATCATGCATCGAATGCCTCTCGGTTCAAAAAGTAGCCAGTGCAACCATCGCCTTCACTAAGGAAGACCTCCTACTTGGCGAAACAAGGCAAAACTGACCCCTGTACTTCACAGGGTACATCAAGGAAATGCCCATGCACAGAGTTCAGATCGACCCAGGTTCTGCACTCAAGCTCATCTCCACTTCGGCTCTCGAAGAGTTGGGCATCCCACCCGGCAAACTGAGCCATACATTGGTATCTATCTTTGGATACGATGGGAGTACTCAAAGGCCTATCGGCAAAATCAGGTTCAAGTTGCAGATCAGTGATCTTATCTCTGAGGTCACTGCATGTGCAAAAAAAAACCCCTTCATGCTACAACATCCTTCTCGAATGCCCCTAGATCCACGAGAATGGTGTTGTCCCTTCAACTCTACATCAATGCATCAAGTTTGTTGGCGACGACGGCATGATACATTGAGTATTTGCTGACAGAAAACCCTTTAACGGTAAAGAAGTCCACTTTGCAGACTCACAGATGTATGAAGGTGAGAAAGAAGAAGAGGAGAAGGACACAGCACCCTTTGCCGAAAATCTCTAGAAAGATAAAGGCAAGGCTCCTCAACAATCACCGAAAGAAAACAAACCATCTTGTAAATCCGAGTACACAATAAGTTTCGTGCCATTTCAAAATCATTTGGCCTAACTTCGCTTCTCCGATAGCTGAACATGAGCTCCCGGCGGCGACAGCATCGGAGACACCAAATCTTCGATCAGAGCCAATGGATGGTCTCAAAATACATCCAAAAGGCTCCACGTCAAGTTCCAAGTCAAACCGACAACGTTTGACCCTACGTCAACCCTCGAACAGCTAAATCAAGCCTCTCGGCAGCGAGAACCACCGAGGCCATCACTCATCAAAAAGAGCATATGGACGGCTTCAAAATGCTTACAAAGGCCTATACGTCAAATTTCAGGTCATTTCGACAACATTTGACCATACTTTTACGCTCGGAAGCCAAATCAGGCCTCTCGGCGGCGAAGCTCCCCGGGACCATGCTTTCTAAGACAAAGCCTATGGATCATCTCAAAATGACTCCAATAGGTTCCCTATCAAATTTCAAGTCAATCGAACATCGGTTGACCGCACATCAAGCCGCGGCATCTTCATCGTGACAAAAACAAGTCTACTGGAGATAGGACCCCAAACGACTTGAAAACTGAAACAAAAGCCTATGGTTGGTCTTATTTATTGCTTAGAAGGCTACACCCCAAATTTCAGGTCATTCCGAGATCGTTTGTCCCAGTTTCAACTTCTGACGGAAAATCGGCAGCTCTACGCGACAAAGTCTTCGGCTTTCCCGGAAAATTGGAAACTTTGCACTCCAAAATCCAAGGATTCTCATAAAGTTTTCTACAGGGAAATCAGGCCAATAAATGATAAAAAAATGTCAAGAAAAAATATAGAAGAAAAAAGAATCGAAAAACATAAAAAACAACCGCAAAAAGGGACAAAAGGGGGGAAATTCCCCCTAGGGTCGCAGGCCCCTGCGACCTTGGCCTAGGGTCGCAGGCCCCTGCGACCATGGAGCCCGAAATCGCCTGGTTTGCCGTGGAAGGCCCATTTTTCATCGTTTTTCGCGATTCGAAGCCTTCAACTCCTGGGAATTTCCAAAATTCATACTTTTGAGACACCAAATCCTTTGACATCCGTCAAAATCATGGGTGAATCATCAAGAGTATCAAAATCAACATTGATCGCCAACCGGTCAACCAAAAAAAGTGCGCTTTCTACCCGACCGATCGAGAAATCAACAGGACAGATGGCACCGACCCGCTGTTGGCAACCAATACCTGAAGTAAAATGGTCATCCGATGTCGATCTACATGAAGATCCATCAATGATCATCGCCAGAAGAATCCCAAAAGATGTGG
This sequence comes from Litsea cubeba, assembly GCA_012931725.1. NCBI lineage: Eukaryota > Viridiplantae > Streptophyta > Magnoliopsida > Laurales > Lauraceae > Litsea > Litsea cubeba. The sequence continues at coordinate 27,853,774 of CM022946.1, forward strand.
CACGGCCCGCGACTCTTTAACTGCTCGGCGACCACTTAATGCGATTAATTGACTAGCTTTATTACAGTCATTAATTCATTTCTTTGGACGGCCCAATCAGAAGCAAGCATCCGAGAGTTACAAGTCAATTGATTCACGGTATTTAACCCATGAAACTCCTCCCATCATGGCGATTAAAGGCAATTAAATGCCCTCAATCTCCACCGGCCAATCAGAAGCCAAGAAAAAGGAGTTACAAAGTAAATGAATTAAATCCTGTAACTCCTCCCATTATGTAGCTTAATGATGATTAAAGCCCATAAGCCCTCCTAAATGGCTACCAAAAAGCCTATAAATAGGAGATCACTCCAAGAAGAAAAGACAGCACAAAAAGCAAGATAGACTACAGAAAATCCGGAAATTCAGACAGAAAAAGGCATCAGAAATCTAAGAGAAAGAAAGAGAGAACTCTGCGGAAGTTCTACACCGACCATCGCTACAAGGTGACAAAAATCCCTTGGGAAGAGCTGGCACCAAAGCAAGCTGCTCTCCAAATGCCATCTGACAAGCCGGAAAAATACAATGCGGCCTGATGTGTGTTCCATCTCCTCCAGCAAAAATGGCCTCACCAAGCCAATAAGTGAGGTAAACAGCAAGATCTCTCCGCAGTGCAATGTCAGGACATATGGCGTTTGTACTCGTGAAGAAATCTTTTAACTCTTTTTGCATGGCCGAAGTCTTCTTCATGTCTTCCCGGGACATACTATCAGAAGACTCCCTGCTGTCAAAAAAGTTGAGGAATGAAGAGCCAGAACTCTTCCAACTACTGGATCTAACTTTCAAGCCCTCTTTCTCCTTCAAAAAATCATAGAAGGCGATGAGCTAAAAGTACAAAAGCCTGAACTCCTCAGACTACTCCTCAAGGACGCTATTGATCGGCATAAACTCCTCGTAGAGTCTGCCAAGGATGGGGAATCTAGTAATGGTGCTCAGCTCCTTCAAAGCGAAACCAATCTCACCATTCGTCACAATGAAGGTATTGGTTTGTGGAAGGAATGAGTCCAACATAGCCATGAAGGCCTCGTCGGAAAAGATCACGGTCTCCCTAAGGGCGCAGACCTCATAAAAAATCCCAGCTTCCTTCAAAACGGCGCCACCAATCAGCAGGACGCGATCAGTCCACGACTTCCACTCGGAGTCAGCACTGAAACGGCCACGAAGTCGAAAAGGCTTCACCCAATTACTGCCGTCACCGCTGAAAATGCCAAGGCCCGCCGGTCCCAAATCGACCGACGGATAATTAGAAAGATTCTTTCCCAAAAGAAAGATATCAATGATCGATTTTCTCCCAAAAGATAGGATCAATGATAGATTCTCTCCCAAAGGAAGATATCTTGAGATATTCTCTCCCAAAATAAAGGGAACATGAGAGATTCTCTCCAAATAAAGATATTATTAGATATTCTCTATCCAAATGAGATATTTTTAGATATTCTTTATAAAAATGACACCATATGAGATCTAAGCCATTTCAAAAGCTTAAGGTCCCATGGGTTAGCCCATATGAGCCAGGTTTGACCACCTAGGCACTAAAAAAAAAAAATTTTTTTGGGCTTTTAGTCAAAGAGAAATCCCTCTTACCAAGAGCATACAAAAATGGTTCCATGCCTCTTTTGAGTTGATTGGATCATACAAAAAAGAATTCCAAGCCCCATGAGCTTCCAAAAATCAAACCATCCAGCCTCATCTACCAAATTGAGCCAAAATCTTGAAATTGACATTCCACAAAAATCCAAACCAAGTCCTGGTCCCCTAACTTGCCACATACAGCTTGTTATGTCACAAGACCAAAACCAAAAACCAAAACCTGATCCCCTAACTTGTCACATACAGCCTGTTAGGTCACAAGATCAAAAACAAATCGACCCCCCAACATTCCACATACAACTTGTTGGGTCACACAATCAAAAATCAAACCCGACCCCCCAACCTGCCACATACAACTTGTTAGGTGACAAGGTCAAAACCAAAATCCACATCCCTGATGTCATCTTCAAAACTTTACCTCGAGATGGTATGTGATCCCTTTCACTACTATAAAATTCTCCTGGAAGCTCAAAAGGCTACAGTACCAAAAAAAAGACTGCTCAAAGACTCTTGGTTAAGTCACAAGCTCTCCTTCAAAAATCTCTTCGAGGCACATCGACTACAAAAGTTAAGCAACTCGTCACTGCACCTCGAGGGGGCATTTGTTGACACTAAAAATATCACTTTACCTCTTCAAGATCCAAAAAGCTACATGAAGTCGTAACCTGCCATAAATAGGCAGTGCTACTTCCAAAAAAATCAATTATTGTTAGAATCAAATAAAAAACTGCAAGATCTTTCAAGACAGCCAAAAGAGGAGTACACAAGAAGTTTTGGGCTATTTCAAAATCATTTGGCCTAACTTCGCTTCTCCGACAGCTGAAAAGGAGCTCCCTGCGGTGAAAGCATCGGAGACACCAAATCTTCGATCAGAGCCGATGGATGGTCTCAAAACACATCCAATAGGCTCCACGTCAAGTTCTGAGTTAAACCGACAACGTTTGACCCTACATCAACCCTCGAATAGCTAAATGAAGCCTTTCGGCGGTGAGAACCACCGAGGCCATCACTCATCAAATAGAGCACATGGACGGCTTCAAAATGCTTACAAAGGGCTTCACGTCAAATTTCAGGTCATTTCGACAACATTTGACCATAGTTTGACGCTCGGAAGCCAAATCAGGCCTTTCGTCGGCGAAGCTCCCCGGGACCATGGTTTCCAAGACAGAGCCTATGGATCATCTTAAAATGAGTCCAATAGGTTCCCTATCAAATTTCAAGTCAATCGAACATCGGTTGACCGCACATCAAATCGCGACATCTTCATCGCGACAAAGGCAAGTCTACTGGTGATAGGACCCAAACGGCTTCAAAACTCAAACAAAAACCTATGGTTGGTCTTATTTATTGCTCAGGAGGCTTCATCTCAAATTTCAGGTCATTTCGACATCGTTTGACCCAGTTTCAGCTTCTGACGGAAAATCGGCAGCTCTGCGCGACAAAGTCTTCGGCTTTCTCGGAAAATTGGAAACTTTGCAATAAAAAAATGTAAGGATTCTCATCAAGTTTTCTACAGAAAAATCAGGCCAATGAATGATAAAAAATGTCAAGGAAAAATACAGAAGAAAAAAGAATAAAAAAATAGCAAAAACGGACGCAAAACGGGACAAAAGGGGGGAAAACCCCCCTGCGACCCTAGAGCCTGGGATCGCCTGGTGGGCCCCGGAAGGACCGTTTTTCGTCATTTTTTCGTGATTCGAAGCGTCCGACTCCTCTGATTTTCCAAAATTCATACCTTTAAGACACCAAATCCTCTGACATCCGTCAAAATCACGGGTCAATCATCAAGAGTATCAAAATCAATATTGATCGCCAACCGGTCAAACCAAAAAAAGTGTGCTTTCTACCCGACCGATCGAGAAATCGACAAGACAGATGGCACCGACCCGCTGTTGGCAACCAATACCTGAAGTTACATGGTCATCCGATGTTGATCTACGTGAAGATCTATCATTGATCATCGCCAGAAGAATCCCAAAGACGCGGCACGGCCCGCGACTCTTCAACTGCTCGACGACCACTTAATGCGATTAATTGACTAGCTTTATTGCAGTCATTAATCCATTTCTTTGGACGGCCCAATCAGAAGCAAGCATCCGGGAGTTACAAGTCAATTGATTCATGGCATTTAACCCATGAAACTCCTCCCATCATGGTGATTAAAAGCGATTAAATGCCCTCAATCTCCTCCGGCCAATCAGAAGCCAAGAAAAAGGAGTTACAAAATAAAGAATTCAATCTTGTAACTCCTCCCTTTAAGTAGCTTTATGACAATTAAGGCTCATAAATCCTCCTAAATGGCTACCTAAAAGCCTATAAGTACGAGAGCATTCTAAAGAATTCCAGATCGAAAAAAACCAAACAGAGATCCCTGATAAGAAAAAGCACAGGAAATCTAGAGAAATAAAGAGAGAAAACTCTGCAAAAGTTCTGCACCGACCACCACTAGAAGGTGACAAAAGTCCCTTGGGGGGTACCCCCCCTAAGGTCCTTGCTTTCTCCTTCTGCCTCCAATGGTTTAGACGTGGCTTTTCAGCCCTTCTACTTAGTTTTTTATTGGACATAGGACCTCCTTTTGGTCTTTGTCCTCTAAAAACCTAAGGTTATACCCAAGCTAAGCAAATCAATAGCATCCCCTGTTCTCATCTGTATGGATGATGGCGAAGTCCACATATGGCTTGCGACCGTCAATCTGAACGAGTCCCCCACAATCTCCTGAGAAGTTAGATCCTTCTTTTCTTGCTTTTCATTGTAGTTTGTATTTTTCCAAAAGAGACAAAAATCACAACTCTTGTCTTTCATTATTGATAAGAATTGTAAATCGGCTATAAACGCCAAAATTGGCTATAAACGCCAAAAATCAGCTATAAATGCCAAAAAATCGCCTTTCACGGCAAATCAAGAAAATGTCTCTTTTCTTAAATATATGTGCAATGGAAAACTTGAAAGAAGGATTTCCTTTTTACTTGCGAAGGTCGATCTCCGGATCACCACTTGTAATTCCAAGTAAAATAAAAAATTTGGCACACCCACACAAAAAATGTTGATGCATGCCTTTGCCCCCCAGTTACGAAAGGGTCGGACCAAAACGGACTCCCACGTCCGTCGACCTCGGTAGAACCGAGCAGAAGCACTGTCCATCAAGCATTAGTCCAATGACTCCCAAACCAGATGGTTTTAAGGCACTACGTATGTAAATACCCCTACGGGCTTATTGGCTCGGGTTAAAAAGGCTACGAACCCAAACTAGACACAAAACTTTTTATTCTTTTCAAGACTTCTAACTAAATACTTTTTTTAATCATTTCTTTTACGGTCCCCAACAATAGGCAGCCCTTTCCATGTGCCCGAATTAATTCACCGATTTGTGGATAAAATCCATCCAGTTGAACCAGGAAATGTAAGACTAAGGGTCGGTTTTTCATCATATTTTCAATCCAATCGTAAAAGAAAACGAAAATCATAGCTTCACATTGAAAACCTTGAAAATGTATACCACCTGTGTAAAAGTGAAGGATCAAGATTCGGAACTTTTCCAAAAATCCTTTCCTTAAACAAGATAATAAACCATTGTTTTTCTTTTGCCCAAAGCATCAAGAATTCCAAAATTCGAGGTATCTTCGTTTCATAAAAATCCTCTTTGAAGTTTCCTTTCTCAAACACAAATAGCATTTTTTTTTGGAAAATCTTCCTAAAAATCCTAGAAAATCAAACAAAAAGAGTGTGAAATTCTGGTCTAAAGATGGACAAGTGTGTTTGTTCTCACCCCCTAACCTAGCATGAACATCGTCCTCGATGTTTAAATAAATGAAATGCAATGATCAATGAAACATGGGGGATAAAAGTGCAGGAGGGCACCTGAGAATTATAAAACTTTGCATTGCAACATCATGCCAAAGTTAGACAAAATAAAAGACAACAAAAACAGGTAATCACTGTACATAATATACACATAAAATACACTGTCAGATCCAGTGCTCAAATAATCCTGGTAGGCAGGATCTTCCAGAGGTGTAGACTCAGCCTCCGAAACAACATTCTCCAAGAATGGTTTCAACCTTTGACCATTGACTTTGAAAATATTACCATCCTTGGGACTTTGGACCTCAACCGCACCATGGGGATGAACAATATGAACAATGTAAGGTCCAGTCCAATGAGACTTCATCTTTCTAGGGAACAAGTGCAACCTGGAATTTTACAGTAGGACTTTCTGGCCATGGTGAAATTCTTTCTTGAGAATATGCCTATCATGCATGACTTTCATTCGGTCCTTGTACATTTTGGCGTAATCATATGCATCATTTTGGAGCTCTTCCAGCTCATCAAGCTGAAGTTTCCTGGTCTCCCCTGCCTTATCGAGAGCAAAGCTGAGGCATTTGATCGCCCAATATGCCCTATGTTCCCACTTGACAGGGAGGTGACAAGCCTTCCCAAAGACCAATATGTAAGGGGACATTCCGATTGGAGTCTTATATGTAGTCCTATATGCCCACAGAGCATCACTCAAGCGCAATGACCAGTCCTTTCTAATGGGATTGACTGTCTTCTCAAGGATGGTCTTAATCTCTCTGTTGGAGATTTCAACCTGACGGCTCGTCTGGGGATGATATGAGGTGGCTACTTTATGAGTAATAAATTATTTCCCCATCAAGGCCGCAAAGATCCGATTACAGAAATGCTTTCCCCCATCACTGATGATTGCACGGGGAATACCAAAATGAGCAAACACAGTTTCCTTGAGAAACTAAACTACCACCTTGTGGTCATTTGTTTTGCAAGCTATTGCCTCCACCCATTTTGACACGTAATCCACAGTAACTAGAATGTAATGATAGCCATATGACACTGGGAAAGGGCCCATGAAGTCAATGCCCCATACATCAAAATTTTCGATTATCAAGATTGGGTGTTGGGGCATCTCATTCGGTTTTTTGACTCTCCCTAATCGTTGACAACGATCACAGGTATTGCAATAATCATGTGAATCACGGAATAAGGAAGGTCAATAAAATCCACACTGTAAAACTTTTACAGCAGCTTTCCTTCCCCCAAAATGTCCTCCACAAGTGTGGTCATGGCAAAATGCAAGAATTCTCCTTCGGTCATAGTTGGGGATGCACCGTCGAATGATCTGGTCGGGGCAATACTTGAACAAATACGGCTCATCCCAAAAATACCATTTTGCCATAGATAGAAAATGACATTTTTCTTGCTTAGTCCAAGAACCTGGCATTTGCTCTGTAACAAGGTAATTCACAATGTCTGCATACCATGGGATTTCAGCATGTGAGACTGACAGAAGCTGTTCATCAGGAAATGTTTCTAAGATAGGCAAGGACTCAACAGTAGGCTCTACAAGTAATCGGGACACATGATCAGCCACCACATTTTCTGACCCTTTCTTATCTCGAATATCGAGATCAAATTCTTACAATAAGAGAATCCACCGAATCAGCCTGGCTTTCGCATCCTTCTTTGTGAGAAGGTACTTAAGGGCAGCATATTTGGTGAATACAATGACTTTTGAGCCAATTAGGCAGGGTCTAAACTTTTCCAGAGCAAATACGATCGCCAACAACTCATTTTCCATGGTGGAATAGTTGAGTTGAGCGTCGTTCAGAGTCTTACTAGCGTAATGAATCACCTGAGGTAGCTTATTAACTCTTTGCCCTAAGATGGCACCAATTGCATAATTGGAGGTATCGCAAATGACCTCAAACGACAGAGTCCAATCAGGAGGCTGAATGATAGGTGTTGAGGTCAATTCCGTCCTTAGCTTTTCAAAGGCAGCTAAGCAATCAGGAGTAAATTCAAATGAGTCATCTTTGGACAACAAATCACAAAGAGGTTTCAAGATCTTACTGAAGTCCTTGATAAAACGACGGTAGAAGCCAGCATGGCCCAAGAAGAATCTCACCTCCCTCACTGTCTTAGGAGGTGGTAGGTTCACAATTAAATCTACCTTCGCCTTATCAACTTCTATTCCCTTCTTTGACACTATGTGTCCCAAGACAATTCCCGATTTCACCATGAAATGACACTTCTCCCAATTGGGTACTAAGTTCTTTTCTTCACATCTCTTTAGCACAAGTGTCAAATGAGAAAAATATTCTTCAAAGCTAGACCCAAAGACAGAGAAATCATCCATGAAGACTTCCAAAAACCTCTCCACTATGTCAGAGAAAATACTTAACATGCACCGTTGAAATGTAGCGGGTGCATTGCATAGCCCAAAAGGCGTGTGTCTATAGGCAAATGTGCCAAAGGGATAGGTGAATGTTGTTTTGTATTGATCCTTAGGGGCAATTGGAATTCGGTTATATCCAGAATAACCATCTAAGAAGTAGTAGTATGCATGACCAGCTAGATGCTCCAACATCTGATCAATGAAAGGTAAGGGAAAATGGTCCTTCCTAGTCATTGCATTCAACATCTGATAATCAATTCACACTCGCCAACCAGTTTGGACACAAGTGGGGACCAATTCATTGTGTTGGTTGGCAACTATGGTGACACCAGACTTCTTGGGTACAACTTGGACGGGGCTAACCCACATACTATCAGAAATGGGGTACATAATACCTGTATTTAGTAATTTCATCACTTCACCCCGAACTACTTCCTTCAGAATAGGGTTTAGCCGCCTCTGTGGTTCTCTTGAGGGTTTTGCATTTTCTTCAAGATAAATTTGGTGCATTACCACAGAGGGGCTAATCCCTTTGATGTCAGCAATGGTCCACCTAATAGCTTCTTGATGAGCGCGAAGCACACCAAGTAACTTCCCCTCTTGATCTTTCTCTAAATTTGAGGCAATGATGACAGGTAATGTCTCAACATTACCAAGGAAAGAATACTCTAATGACTCAAGCAATGGTTTGAGCTCAACCTTAGGAGGCTCGACAATGGAAGGCACGGATACCGAAGTGGAAACCGGTAAGGGCTCTATTCTCTCTCTCCAACGACCAATATCCATTTGAGGGGCTGAGTCCAACATTGCATTGACCACGCGAATCGATTCATCAATGTCAATATCAAAGTTGAATTGGACCAAACATTGTTCCAAAGGGTCCTGATAACAGGACTGCTGTATTGTCTGACCTATGAGGACATCAATCATGTTCACTTCTTCCTCGTCATCCATCTCAAGGGACTGGAATCCATTATTGAAGACATTCAATTTCAACTTCATGTTACCGAAGGCCAATGTCATTACTCCATTCCTCATCTGATAACTACATCGGAAGTGGCAAGGAATGGGCGGTACAAAATCACAGGAATGTAACGGCCTAGATTCATGACGGGTTCGGTATCTAGGACGACAAAGTCTGCAGGGAAATAGAACTCATTCACCTTTACTATGACATCCTCCACTATTCCCTTAGGAACCTTAACTGACCAATCTGCTAGACTCAAAGTTATAACTGTGGGCTTGAGCTCCCCCAAACCTAACTGTTTGTAAACTGAGTAAGGCAGAAGGTTCACACTTGCCCCAAGATCCAAAAAACATTTATCAACCATCGTTCCCAAATATAAAGACCCTAGATGCCCTACAATCTCTATCAGAACTGGAGACTCTTAAAGGTACTGTATCCATTGATGGCATTGGCTTGCTCATTTTTAACGACTGACAAATTTGGGCAGCACTCCACCATGTGCTCAGAACTATCACAAAGGACACACATCGCACTTGGTTCGGATGCAACATTCATCAAAGAATCCTGGTCTTGGTGGGGGTTCCTATTGGCCACTACTGTAAAGGCATCAAATTTCTTACTTAGATTGTTCACCCCATTGACCAGACTAGCTATAACATTTTTGAGATCAGGGTCTGTTTTCATCTCATAAAGTCCTTGCTTTCCGGACCCCATCTCTTCTCTCTCATATCCTCCATCTTTACTACTCCACTTTTGAGGATTTTCAGCCAGCTCTACGAGAAAGTCGTACGCTTGATTGGGAGTCTGATTCATAAATTTCCCTTTGCGCATAGACTCAATCAAGGTACGTTGTGCAGTGGTTAGTCCTCTATAGAAGAAGTGGACCAATTGGGCTTTGTCAAGCCCGTGGTGTGGGCATTTGACTAGAAGGTCATGGAACCTTTCCCAAGTTGGAGAAAACTCTTCATCAAGTCGTCTCCTAAAGTTCCTAATGGCATCCTTCATTTTCTCTGTCTTGGCCATTGGGTAAAATTTTTCCATGAATTTCTTTGACAACCCACCCCATGCTGTTATGGAATTAGGAGCAAGAGAATTCAACCATACTGCAGTGTGGTCTTCTAAGGATAAGGGAAATAGCCTTAACTTAACATTATGTTCATCTAAGTTTTGATTTTTAAATGTCTGACAAATTGTTAGAAATTTGTTCAAATGGATGTAAGTTGCTCACTCTCAAAACCATGGAACTTAGGAAGCATGTTAATGGTAGCAGCTCTAATCACAAATTGGGCTGCAGTGGTTGCAGGTAGAACTATGCAAGTGGGTGGGGTAGCAGAAGCGGGTGCAAACATCTCATTCAGAGTTCTCTCTCGATTTTCCATTTTGGGATCAATTGAGTAACTTTCGACAAACTTGATGGGTATCTCAAATAATTCAACTTGGTTGATAAGTTCACAAAATTAGGTCATTAGGTCATCATTTCATGAGCATTTGTGAACTTAATTAGGTTTAATTGCATAGAATTGCACTTAATTTCATGATTACATGTATTTGGGGATATTTTTGGGAAAATGGTCAGAATTGGTCAAAATTCATTGAATTGCATGACTTTTGTGAAATTAGGATTTTTTATTTCATTCATCACCCCAAAATTAGTTTTTGGCTTCATCAATGCATACTTAGGAAAGTGCATGGAATGTTAGCAATTCACATCATTGATTTTTAGAAAACTCTAAAAAGTTACCAAAATCTTTCAATTTTTTTTTTGAATTTATTTTTTTGTAGTTAACTCCTTAAGGAAGGAAAGTGAAACTAAGGCCTAAAGCTGCATTCTTTGGTTAAACTCGATGCCTAAGAAAAGCCTTGTCCCAAAAGTCGAGGTAGTCAAGCTTTTTGAGACAAGTGGTTTTTAAGTGGGACCGTTGTGACCTCACCACTTACCTGGGGGCTAACCTGGTCGAGTTAACTTCATAAGTTCGAGTTAAGGGCTAAGGCGAACTTTTTGACCTCTAGTGAGGTTAGTTGCTGTTCTAAGTTAGTTTCTTTATTTCCACTATTTAAAAAAAATTCAAGATTCCCAAAAAGAAGGATAGGCCCCCGTCAATTTGGCAAAGAGATTTAGGGCACAGATTAAGAAGGAAGGAGTTTCTAATTAAGAGATTTATTGAAAACTTTGAATCTCTAAATCCATCACGTTCTTTGAGACCATCACCAATGGCAAGTGGGTTCAGTAGTGGCAACAACAATGATGACCGAAACGACCAGAATGAAAATGATAATAATGGGGCGGTTAACCAAAGGGCTTGGAGTATATGAGAATACCTTCAACCCACACGGACAACCACACCTTCTTGCATGGTCGTCCCACCCAATGTGGGAAATCTTGAAATAAAGTCGGGTGTGATACAATTACTCCCTAAGTTCCATGGCCTAGATTCAGAAAGTGCGTACTCGCACTTAAGAGAATTTCTAGAAGTATGTGCCACTTTACACTTCAATAATATTGGGGAGGACATAGTCAAATTCAGATTATTCCCTTTTTCACTCAATTCGATTACCACTTGGAATGTTATGGTGTGAGAATTCTTGAAAAAGTTTTTCCCGCTTCACAAAACCAACACTTTGAGAAGACACATGATGAATTTCAAACAAAAAAGAAAAAGAGTCTTTCTTCAAGTGTTGGGAATGCTTCAAAGAGCTCTTACAAGCCTGCCCACATCATGGATTCGAATCATGGTGCGTAATTGGTATGTTTTATGATGGATTAACTTCTGAAATGCACCAATTCGTTGAAACGATGTGTAATGGTGAGTTTTTTAGCAAAAAAACCAGATGAAGCGTGGGAATACTTAGATTCTCTTACAGAAAGTTCCCAAAATTAGGATAATTCGGATGGAGTTGATAATCCAAGGCAATCGAACAATCCTAAGGCAGGGGGAATACATCGACTTCAGGACGATGAAATGGAACTCAATGCAAAAGTTGCCTCCCCAACCAGAAAAATTGAAGCCATAGAAATGGGGAAGAGTAAATAGCCTGTCACCGTGTGTGGTATTTGTGACTGTGACACCCATTCTTTGGAGGATTGCCCAACAATCCCTGCTTTCAAAGAGGTGTTACAGGAATAGGCCAATGCAACCATAGCTTATCAGAGGCCTTTCAACAATCAACTCGGTAACTCGTACAACCCCACCTGGAGGAACCATCCCAACTTCAGTTGGAGGAATGGGCCCAATGCTAATCAGGAGCAGGTCCCCCAAAGACCTACACATCAAGGTGCTGACTTTAGGCCCTCAACGCAAGGAGCCCAATACACACCACCCCCTCCACAGTCTCAAAATAGGTCTCTAGAGGATCTACTGACAAATTTAATTCAAACTCAGAATTTCATCATTCAAAACAACCAACAATCCTTTCTAGACTTTCAAAAAGAGGTGAGAACCTCAATTGGCCAACTCAACAATGCCCTTCAAATTAGGGAGAAGGGGGCTTTCCCTAGCCCAACCACACCCGAACCCTAAGGGGCAATACGAAGTGGCCAATGCAGGTCCCTCTACCTTAAAGGAGTAGGTGCAAGCTGTGACCACTTTGCGAAGTGGTAAAGAAATTTCGAAAGATGATCCGAAAAAAGAAAAATCACCTTCATCCTCGGATCAAAAAGTTTCTTCAAATAAGTTTGAATCTAAAGAAGTCTTAGAAAAGGTTGGTGACGACAAAGGGAAGGTACACGAAATTTCTGAGTACAAGCCTGTGGCCCCATTCCCCCAACGACTGAGATCGCTAAAGAGGATGGTCCCAAATGAGGAGATTCTGGATATCTTCAGAGAAGTCAAGATTAATATCCCGCTTTTGGATGCCATCAAACCGATTCCATCTTACGCTCAGTTCCTCAAAGATTTATGCACAATCAAACGTAAGATGTATGTTTCTAAGAAAGCTTTCTTGGCTGAGCAAGCAAGATCAATTTTAAGACAAAATGCTCTCCCCAAATATAAAGATCCGGGATGCCCCATAGTATCGTGCATCATTAGAAACTTCAAGACATAACAAGCTTTACTCGACTTGGGGGTGAGTGTTAATCTACTTCCTCACTCGGTTTATCAACAGTTGGGGCTAAGCGAGTTGAAACCTACCCAGGTTACTCTTTAGCTCGCTGACAGATCAATAAAGAAACCGAGGGGGATGGTAGAGGATGTCTTAGTACAAATAGAGAAGTTCTACTTTCCAGTGGACTTCATCGTTTTGGATACCCAACCCGTAGCAAATCCTAATGCCCAAATTCCGGTAATATTGGGTAGACCCTTCCTAGCCACTTCAAATGCACTGATCAATTGCCGGAACGGGGTAATGAAGCTTTCTTTTGGAAACATGACCATTGAGCTCAATGTTTTCAATGCGTGCAAACAAATGCGGGATGATGGTCCTGATTTTGAAGAGATTGACATGATTGAGGCCATTGTTCAAGAATCTCTCATGGAGTCCACTGGCCCCAATTCCTTGTGCCCCCTTGAATTGAATTTGCTTAATTCTCTTGATATTGAAGATGATACTATTCAGATGGCCAGTAGTGTGTGGAACCCAAAAGCTGAGGAGCTAGTACCATCGGGGTCTAAGTCTCTTCCCTCTCAGGTGAGGCCACCCAAACCTGAGTTGAAACCCCTTCCAGTTGACCTCAAATATGCATACCTTGGGTTGATGAAACGTTCCCAGATGTAATTTCTGCGCACCTAGACAAGGACCAAGAGGTGCAATTAATGGAAATACGTAAGCAGCACAAGGGTGCAATAGCATGGACTGTGGCTGATATTAAAGGCATTGACCCTTACGTGTGTATGCACCATATTTACCTAGAATAAAATGCAAAACTATAAGGTCCGTGACCTTATTGGGTCAGTTGGGCCTAATATCAGGCCCTGACCCGTTTAATTTGTTATTATTATAATTAATTATATTTTAGATATTTAAGTGGGTTTAGATCATGAGCGAGTTTCTTTTAGCACTAGAATAGTGTTTGTGAAGTTTTGTGCGATTCCAAGTTCGTTTGATCATAGCAGGGGGGTAGTTTGTAATTTAGGAAAAATCGAGTGTTTTCTGAAATATTCCAAACGCCGTGATTTTGGGTTTGTTGGAAAGGTTTCGTCGCGCTGATCATTTTTGTCTCTTGACTCGTCATGATCCGACGATCAGAAACCCTTCAAGTGGTCCATTCTTCATCGGACCCACTTAAAGGGACAACTTAGTATTTTCTTTCTTCTCCTCTTCTTAAATGAAGATAATCCTAATTCCTTATTCGTTCTCTGCAACAAAAGCTACAGCAACCCCCATTTTCTTCCTCTTCTCTTCTTGAGCCCAGAACTCTAGCCCAGAAGACTATTCTCGAATGTCTGAACCGCTAGTCTTCATCCTTTCGATTCCCTCTTTCTTCAGGTACCAAATTGGTAAGATTCCATACAACTTCATATTTTCATTCGTATTCTCTTTGGTTCGATTAGGTTCGATCTTGATCTTTTTCCTCTCTTTCTTCTCATTCGCGTTCTAGGTTGTGTTTGGTTGGGTTGGATTGTGGATCTTATAGTATGAAGGCTTCTCCTCGAGTTATACCCAAATTATATCTTCTTCTTGGTTGAGGCAAGTAGATATGCAATTTATAATTTATATGTCTGTATTGCTTTTTATTGATTGATGATATATTAATGTTAGATTACCTTAAATTCCAAGCCTGTGTTTAAATGAAAATTATCATGTTAGGCATTGATTTGGGGATTTGGAAATTGTTAATCTTAATTGGAAAAATCAATTATTTTAATTTGATTCGATGGAATGGAATGGAATGGATTGTTGGGAGAGCAGGAGGCTCTATCTTATGTAGGTGATAGCCTTTGGAAATGCTTGGAAAGGGAGGAAAATGATTGGGGATGGAACAGTTTTAGAAATGGCCTGAAACTCATTGATCCCACACTGTCGGTTAGCCAAAAATTGGAGTTCAGTTAGCCGAACTCTGTGTCGGTCAACCGAAACCCCAATTCTGTCAGAAAACCAGAGAGCTATTTATTAGTCTCTGGTGAACGTCGGTTAGGTTCTCGGTCAAATTTCGGTTACCCGAAATCAGGGAGTTCGGTCAGCCGAAAACCCATTGTTTGTCAGAATTCCAAAAAGATGATTTTCAGCTCTTCTGAGTTCGGTCAGCCGAATTTCCATGTTCGGTTAACCGAACTGATGCATTCGGTTAGCCGAAGGCTAACCAAGGGCTTAACCGAAATTGTCATTTTGCCTTGTTTTATTCCGGGCTAAGACTGTAATCTAGGTTTGGGACTTAGATGTTGGAAACCCCTAATTTACTATCACATGACCATAAATGGGATTGAAATCGAAACACGTGGCTTGGTGTGGATTCGATGGGTTGTCTAGGTATTCGTGTATTACATATGAAAATTGAATATGTATGGAATTGAATCGTTCGATACTTGACATGATTGTACACCAAAGGATTTCCCTAAGAATATCGTCGATCCAAATTCCACACGTACTTTGTTAGGACTTGTGTAATACATGGATGACACCACTTGCCTAGGATTGGATTGTAATTCCTCCTTGACTAGTAACTTGTATCCGTCGTTTATATTCCTTGTACATTCTCTTGGCATAACATACTTAATTAATTATAAAACTTAAATCCTTATAGAATTTAGGACTTGGACCTGACTTAGAATGTACCTTAGGAACCTGTGTCATGTCTTGATAAACATGATTGGCTAGCATGGAAAAGGATTATCATGTGTTGTACTTGTCTTGAATGAGATAATCCCTATGATCGTGTCGTGTACATTGAGCTAGCCAGACTTGCTTGTCTTGTTTTTCTTGTGTCAACACCACTACGTTACTATTCACATATCATGGCCATCTGCAGTTTGGGGTATTATTGACGGGCCGGTTACTCGGTCGTCGGGATGGGCACTTGGTGTTGGACGGCATCCATGGCGTTGAATAGCTAGGAGCGGGCTTGGACCGTGCTGTTATTCTCAGGACCGGGAGCTAGGATCCCACTAGAGCCGGACTTTGGTATCAATAGTCTTGTCGGATTGTTACTGGTACCCTGGGAGGTGGCTTGGACATCCTTGGAGTCTCCTCTTGTTTCTTGTTTTGCATTACATGGATAGTGGTTATAGCTAGATGATTGCTAGGATTCCTTTATTGTTCTGTTGATTATTATTCTCGCTTTATGCCTAGCTTCGCTTTCCTTGTATTCATATCATCATGTACTTGTCATTACTCTATATTTGATGCATGTCATGTTTATTATGCTTTGCTTATCTATTGCTCAACATGTCGTTGACTCTGTTCCTTGGTGTGCAGACTCCTCAGGTGAGTACTACTACTATGAGGAGCAGGCCTGTGAGGAGATCCCAACCAGCAGAGGAGGAACGCGAGTGGCATGCCGATGATGTAGAGTAGCGTCATCACATCTGGCATGAGAGAGATTCACATAGACTTCATTTAGATATATTCTTTTACTTATTTCTCTCGTTGGACCTTTATTCATTGACTTGGTTTTCTTTTATTGGCCTTGTTTATTGGGTTGGCCAATGTAATAATTTACTTGATTCTTTAGTTTTGTTTATTTATCTTTCTTGCAACTTTAATATTTAATGAGAATTATTATTCACTGATGATGATCCATATGTTCAGAGTTGTATGAACTCTATAATTATTGTACTACATGAAGCTTGAAATATTATATCCTCACCGCAGATGTACGATCCGTGGGCCCAAAGGACAAACTTTTAATTAGTCCTAAAATTCACTCTCCGGATCCGGTTTATTCGTTAATCGGGTCCGGGGGACGTGACATAATGGTATCAGAGCAGTGGATGGTTTCTCAGGGTAAAAATTGTAGAAACCATAGGACGCGTGTGAGGATTCCGTTAGTCAGTAGGTTGATCTTTTAGTTTTGTTTCTAGTATTGTTTGTTAGTGTCACGCCCCGAAACCGGGACCTGCAGCGAACCGATCTCGGGGTGCGAAATTTTGGAATAATTTGAAACTTTTTGTATAGTTCCCAAGATCCGCGTGAATGAGGATAATCACATCTCATCACAATCAGAGTATATTTTTCGCGGAAGCTAACCAAGGTGTTACGACTCGGAATCCGTGGCCATCGGGTTCCGTGTCGTACGCAACCAATGTCATAAAGCCATCTCGTAATAAGACTGGCATAAATCATAAATCACAACACACTGAGCTGGTAGTAACAAATCTATTATTTCCCATATTCAATTTACAATTAACAGATGTCTTAATTACAAACCCAAAAGAAAAAGGCTGATAAAGCCATACAAAATATACAACTAAGTAGAAATACTACCCCAACATTTCAATACGAACTCTGGTGCCAAACTTGACATCTAGATGATATCAACGGGCAGCCTCTCACGTCAGACCGGCGGTCCCACCGCCTCTTCTGATCAAACACCTACAAACAGAAAAGAGAAGGAACTGGCACCAAACAAAGAGGGTCAGACACGACGGTCTGGCAAGCAAATCAACAAATAATATGAATAAAAGGAACATACATAAAACCAGACGAGATCATCGTAAAACAGGATAAACAGTCTAAACAATAATGACAATAAAACATGCTAAAACAATCGAAAGTCCAAACATAAATATCAAGACGAATAAACGAGCAATCTCTAAAGCA
The DNA here is from genome assembly GCA_012931725.1 of Litsea cubeba. Lineage (NCBI taxonomy): Eukaryota > Viridiplantae > Streptophyta > Magnoliopsida > Laurales > Lauraceae > Litsea > Litsea cubeba. The sequence continues at coordinate 27,871,251 of CM022946.1, forward strand.
TAAATGTCTCGAAAAGATAACCACCTAAGCAAGGCATTTAATAATTAGAAATACATTTAAAAACTGAATAGTAGAAACAATACGATAAAGGTCGATGTCGTAAACATTAAACAAATCAAAGCATAAAAAGGCATAACCGACAAGAATCATAAACTAAAGTAATATGCAGATAAAACCTAGGCGACCACAAATAGCTAAATCCTCCTATCACCGAAGTAATAAGAGCAAACAGAGCGTAGCCACTAAACGTGGTACTAAACAGAGGATCAGAACCGTAGCCATACAAATGGGACCGGCAGATCATTACCGTTGCCATGGTCGGTACAGACGGAATCCAAGCTGCAGCTGGCGGACAGAATAAAGATCCCAAGCCGGGTGATCAGCCCGACAAGGTGACCTAAGCCTAGTGGTGCCTTTAGTTTTCGAAACTCGAACGGATACAAACCTAACATAGTACTAATCCCTTTGGCTCAGGGGCTCGCACCACATAGCTCTGGCCCCGTCTTGCCTCGGGGTTTTGTTTTCGGAATCATAGCCTCTTTGCTCATGGGCTCGCACCACATAGCTCTGGCCCAGTCTTGCCTCGAGGGTTTTATTTGAAACTACGAGTCTTATCAAAACAATAATCTTATCGAAGAAATCCCGAAAGTAACAAACATACTCCAAATCTCTTTTCAACTCGAATCGGAGAAACCATACGAATTTCGATGGTGAACCGTTCAAATACGCATCAAGGTGATTTGTATAAAATCATACGAGCAACCCTGTCGAACATGGGAAGACACATGATTTTATAACAAATCATCGATGCTATTTAAGTTAGTTCACCAAAGAATGCAAATACAAAATACAAATACAAATACATGATCTGACTTGAAAAGGAATGGAATTATGTAGGATGACTTAATGACTTACCAAGGAACCATCTCAATGCACAACTATCATTTAGACATTGATTAGTAAGGAGCGCGTTTGATGCCAATGAAAATCCATAATATCTAAATGATAAGGTGCGCATTGAGACTCAGACGATTCCCGGATAATTTTACATACTTTCATTCTCTCATTGGTCCCATTCCCATTTCACAAACTTCCAAGTGTCAAAGAAATGACAAAACTCTTAAAAACAGGCCATAACTGGCCTTGAACCAAACCCCCAAAACAGTCCTTTATAATAGTCCAAAACCAACTTCGAATGGCTCACAAAACAAATCTTAAAAACAGCCCAAAGCTCAATATTTATTGACCCCCAAAACATACTTTAAAAACAATCCAAGACTAACCTGAACCAGACCCGCAAAAACAGATTTTTAATGCAACCCATCTGACCTGGACAGGCCCACCAAACAATCTTGAAAACAGCCCAAAAACCAAACTTAATTGGCCCACCAACCTACTTTAAAACAGTCCCAAAACTAGACCTTAAACAGGCCCACAAAACAAGGCTTAAAACAGTCCACAACTGATCTTAAAAACGACCCAAAACTGATTTGAATCAGGCCCACAAACTGATTTCTAAACAGCCCAAAAACTGATTTTTAATCAGGCCCAAGGAACAAGTTTTAAAAACCAATCCAAACTAACTATAAAACAGGCCCACCAACCAAATTCTAAAACAGTCCACTAACAGTCATTAAAAACAGTCAAATGTCAGGCCCAAAGATGACCCAACATCAGATCTGAAATGGCCCAATAAACAGTTTTAAAATAACCCAAAACTAAACTTGAAACAGGCCCGAAGACAAGCCCAAAGAAGTCCCAAAGAACAGGCCCAAAACTGATCCATAAACGGACCCAAACCAGACCCAGACTGAGCTGGGCCTCGCTCGAGCGGACCCAGGTCCGCTCGAGCGGACCCAGACAGAAGCTGGGTCGCTCGAGCGACCCAGTGGGTCGCTCGAGCGGACCCAGACAGTGCCTGGTCCGCTCGAGCGACCCAGTGGGTCGCTCGAGCGGACTGGGCCTGCCCAGTCCGGCCCGAGTGCAGGGACTCCTTCCCTTTTGTGATTTTCTTCCTTCTTTCTTTGATCATTTCAATTCCCTTCCTTCCATAAATCATCCTACAACATTTTGGGCCTCTTCTCAACCTCTACAAACCATTAAACCAACCAATTAACAAAAGTTCCACACTTTTTAAAGAAATCAAACTTCTCTTCCAATTCTTTGACACCCATTTGAGCACAATGAAGCAAACTCTTCAAGAACCAAAGTGAGAGTAAATTTCCAATGCAAAGTAGAGCAATAATATACATTAAGATAGCTATTAAGGTGGTCCCTTAAATCAAAGCAACCATAACTAAAGAAGGTTAACATAAAAAGAAAGAAATCAAGAGATAGAATCAAAAGGGGAAATACATCATATTAATGTTGGAAAATACTTGCCTTAGCCAAGATAAGCTCAAAATCACTCCTTAGACAAATCCTTAGAGCCTCAAGCTCCAAATCTACAAAAGCCCCAAAAAAATTCCCAAGAAACCCTAAAATGTCAATGTTTGTGAAAACTCCAAGAAACCCTTAACAAATGGGATTAAAATGCTCCAAATGGAGAGGAAAGCAAGGATCTAGAGTTTGGGAGACTATTGCTCACCTTGAGGAACCCTAACAAAGAAGAAAGGCTTGAATGGAGGGCTTCTCCTAGCTCAAATTCCTCAAGAATGGTATCCCTAGGAAGCTTGAATAGGGAGGAAGAGATTGAGGAGATCAATCCTCCAAGGGTACCTCACCAAGTGAGAGTTCCAGATGAGAGAGAGTGAGAAGAGAGGAGAGAAAGAAACCCTAGCCAAAGACTTGCTGGGATGAAAATGAAGAAGGGAGGAGAAGAACTCTCTTCTTAAGAGACAACCCAAAGTGGGCCCCAAACTTCACAAGCCTAAAAACGGTACTCGCGGGCCCCGAACGAAAACGACGAAGAAGACAAAAATGATCGGCGAAATATCTACTTTCCAAAAAGTATAATTTCCCCAATTTCTGGAATTTTCGAAATTCATGGACAGATTTAGTGAAAATGTCATTTTTGCCCCTTTTTCCTCGAAAAACGCATTTTCCGATCATCGAATCAAAATGGTCAAAACATGAAAGTTGTTAAACTTCATAAAATGAGTCAAAATACACTAAATTCAGAATTTTTAGAAATTGGAAGTAATTTCCCATAAAAATACAAATCCTAAGGACCGGGTCAAACTAAAGTCAACGGTCTACAAAGTCTCCAAGGCAAGGAAAAATCCGGTCAAGCTCGAAAACAAGATCAAACTAAATCAAATCTCGCTTAAAAAGTTAAACCACGATTAAAACAATGCTAAACAAAAGGACTGGGGTCGGGATCTTACAGTTAGCTTGGGGCATATTGGAACTAACCTTGAATATTTTACAGGATCATGGCTGGCAGACATACCCGAGGTGAGGGTAGCTCCTCTCAGAATGGCGCTGACAACCAATTGCATCAGTTCATGGCAGCCTTCATCCAATACCAGAAAGATATGGCTGAGCAGAGCCATAAGCAAAACGAAGATCAGGCTATATTCCAAGCTCAGATGCTTGAGGTAGTACAGAAGGTCGGCCAGCCACAGGCCGAAGAGTATGATCTTAACGAGCTGGTTGAGAAGTTCAGAAAGAGATTCCCCCTAGAGTTCCATGGCATAGAGGACCCCGCTGTTGCAGATGAGTGGGCAGTACAGATGGAGAAAATCTACGAAGTGTTTCAGTGCACGGGCATTCAGCAGGTGCAGTCAGCAGCCCACATGTTTCGTGGGGGCAGCAGAGAGATGGTGGAAGACTGTCAAACACCCTTATGAGGCAATTGAAGAGGGTGTAGCCTGGAAGACATTTACTGAGCAGTTTCAGAAGAAATTTATCCCGAAACATTATAGGGATCAGAAGATGGAGGAATTTGAAAGACTGGTGCAGGGTGACTTAATTGGAGAAGTGTCACTTCATGGTTCGCCAGGGAATAGTCCTTGGCCATATTGTTTCATCCAAGGGAATGAAAATTGACAAGTCAAAAATAGATCTGATCTCAAATCTACCCGTCCAAAAAATCGTTAAAGATATCAGATCGTTCTTAGGGCACGCAGGCTTTTACAGAAGGTTTATAAAAGATTTCAGCCCTATCTCCAGACCACTGTGCAACCTTCTATTAAAAGATACTCAATTTGAGTGGACTGAGGCATGCCACGAAGCTTTCACCAAGCTAAAGGGCATGCTTTTTAGGGATTTTGTTTATTGCAATTTGATGGATACATTATCATTTTAATCATCATTTGAATTTTCACCATGCATTGATTTAGAAAATCTTGAAATCTTGATTTACACATGCATTGCTTTAAATCTTGTAAATCACATGTTACTTGCATGTTTTGGTTTTTAACTTGGATGCATTTAAACTTGAAAAGAATTTCTTTTAATCAAGCTAGCCATTGTTTTTAAAGTTTCAAATTATATTTGGTTTTTTATGTTTCATGATTTTAAAATACTTAGAATGATTTAAAATCATGCTTCCAAGCTTGATTTATTGGCCCAAAGATCCCACAAAGAAATCTCTTTAAATTATGCAAAAATGGGAAAAATGGTCCCAGGGCTCTGTCAACCGATAGTGTACTCGGTCGACCGAACACACTGTCGGCTGACCGAGAGAGTGCCAACGGCTCTTTTTCAAACGATCATTTTTATGACCATTGAAGGGCAGGTCGACCGAGGGTTTGTGCAGGTCGACCAGGGACATGCCTGTAGTCATTTTTTGACTATAAATAAGGGTTCATTCCTTTGGAAAAGGTTAGCAACTTTCAAGCCAACTTTGAGGAGTTTGGAGACAATAGAAAGGGGATGAACCAAGAGAGACCAAGGGGTCATTAGGAAAGCTCAAGCTTGGATTGATGAAGTTAAATCTCCAAGTAAGCTTTGCCTTTTGTTAATCATATGTTTTATGCTTTGTTTAATCTTTGGTAAATGATTTTAGCATATAAACTATGATGTGTTGAATCCTCTACTTTATTTAATCTTTGATTTAAGTCATTGGATTCTTCACCTTGATTTCTACCCAAGTTTGTTTTAAAACTTTATAAACATGTTTTATCAAAATCTTTGATTTCATTTATAACATGTTTCATTTTCTTGGTTGAACCATATATGTTGTTTTCAATATTTTTTTAAACCTTAGTTAAACTTTTTGTTTTTGAAAACAACATTGGATATGCATCACATGTTTAGACATAATTAATTTCATACAACTTGTTAAGTATTGATTTTTGCATTATTAACAAGTTAATAGTTTTACATGTGATTTTCATATCACTTCAATCAAATATCTTTGAGTGCTTTAAACTTTCAAATGCATTGAGCATACATTGATTGAGCTTATCTTTTAAACTTGATTGAAGTATTCACACACACACATCATGAGCATACATCTTTGCATTTCATAGAGTGTTGTGTGAGTTAGTTTTTTCACTTTCACATTCGCCTATTTAAGAGGCATATTATTGAGCTTAAATTTTAATCTCTTAGAGTGTTTTGTGAAGACACTTTCTTGAGAGAAATCTTCTCATTGTAAGGTTATTGCTTAGCCTAAGAAAAAGCATAGTGCAAAGGTTATTGCTAAGCCTTGAAAAGCATCTTGTATAGGTTGTTATTAATCCTTGAAAAACAACATTGTAAGGTTATTGCTTAGCCTTGGAAAGCATGTTGTAGAGGTTATTGCTTATTTTTTGGAAAAGCATAAATAGTGGGAATCCGGTGGGGTATTGGATCACAAGCCGGTAGTGGATGTAGGCATTGAGGCCGAACCACTATAAATGATTGTGTTATGGTGATTACTATGTGATGATTGTTTTGATTAAGCTTTCGCATTTTTTTTTATTATCATCACTTGTTACTAGTTGATTTTAAAGAAGTTAAAATTGGTCATAATAGGTCACTAAAGTGTAGCTCACACGATTCACCCCCCCCCCCCCTCGGGTAAGGATCCCGGACATTCAATTTGTATCAGAGCCTCATGCTCTATTTTTAGGATCAAGTGTTTGGAACTCTTGATTAGGTGTAAAAACCTAGAGTTTAGACCCTAGTTGTGCTTCCATGAAAATCATTAGAATGGATTCCACTTTTTTAGATTGTGTAGATACTTGCGTACATTCGTCTTGTTGACACAAAAAAAATGTGTCACTTTGCCTCTTCAACATTAAGAGAACTACAAGAAGCTGCAACCTACCATAAATAGGCAATGCTACTTTCAAAAGTCAAATCTTGCCAGAATCAAATAAAAATTGCAAGATCCTTCAAGATAGCCAAAAGAGGAGTACACAAGAAGTTTCGGGCCATTTCAAAATCATTTGGCCTAACTTCGCTTCTCCGATAGCTGAACAGGAGCTCTCGGCGGCGACAGCATCGAAGACACCAAATCTTCGATCAGAGCCTCTGAATTATCTCAAAATACATCCAAAAGGCTCCACGTCAAGTTCCAAGTCAAACCGACAACGTTTGACCCTACATCAACCCTCGAACAGCTAAATCAAGCCTCTCGGCAGCGTGAACCACCGAGGCCATTACTCATCAGACAGAGCACATGGCTGGCTTCAAGACGCTTACAAAGGGCTACATGTCAAGTTTCAGGTCATTTCGACAACATTTAACCAGACTTTGACTCTCGGAAGCCAAATCAGGCCTCTCGGCGGCGAAGCTCCCCAGGACCATGGTTTCCAAGACAGAGCCTGTGGATCATCTCAAAATGACTCCAACAGCTTCCCTGTCAAATTTCAAGTCAATCGGACATCGGTTGACCGCACATCAAGCCACGACATCTTCATCGTGCCAAAATCAAGTCTACTGGCGACAGGACCCATACGGCTTCAAAACTCAAATAAAAGCCTATGGTTGGTCTTATTATTGCTCAGGAGGTTTCACCTCAAATTTCAGGTCATTCCGACATCGTTTGACCCAGTTTCAGCTTCTGACGGAAAATCGACAGCTCTACGCGACAAAATCTTCGACTTTCCCTAAAAATTGGAAACTTTGCACCCCAAAATGCAAGGATTCTCATCAAGTTTTCTACAGGGAAACAGGCCAATAAATGTGCAAAAATGTCAAAAAAAATAAAGGAGAAAAAAGAATTGGAAAAGACCTCAAAACGGCCGCAAAACGGGACCAAAAGGGGAAAAATCCCCCCAGGGCAGCAACAACCATGGAGCTCCGGATCGCCGGGTTCGCCCCGGAAAGGTCCGTTTTCCGTCATTTTTCACATTTCGAAGTTTCCAACTCCTGAGATTTTCCAAAATTCATACTTTTGAGGCACCAAATCCTTCGACATCCATCAAAATCACGGGTCCGTCTGCAAGAGTATCAAAATCAATATTGATCGCCAACCGGTCCACCAAAAAAGTGTACTTTCTACACGATCGATCGAGAAATCGACAGGACAAATGGCACCGACCCACTGTTGACAATCAATAACTGAAGTTACTGTTCCATCCGATGTCAGATCTAACATGAAGATCCATCGATGATCATCGCCAGAAGAATTCCAAAAGACGTGGCACGGCCCGCAATTCTTCAACTGCTCGGCGAACACTTAATGTAATTAATTGACTAGCTTTATCGCAGTCATTAATTTATTCCTTTGGATGGCCCAATCAGAAGCAAGCACCAGGAGTTACAAGTCAAGAGATTCATGACATTTAAAACATGAAACTCCTCCCATCATAGTGATATTAAGGCTATTAATGCCCTCAATCTCCATAGGCCAATTAGAAGCCAAGAAAAAGGGAGTTACAAAATAAAGAAATAAATCTTGTAACTCCTCCCTTTATGTAGCTTTATGACATTAAGAGCTCATAATCCTCCAAAATGGCTACCTAAAAGCCTATAAATAGGAGAGCACTCCAAAGCATTCCAAACAACTTCCACGAACACAGATCCCAGATCAGAAAAAAGCACAGAAAATCCAGAGAAAGAAAGAGAGAAAACTCTGCGAAAGTTCTGCATCGGCCACCACTACAAGGTGACAAAAGTCCCTTGGGGGGTACCCCCATCCCCAATGTCCTTGCCTTCTCTTTTTGCCTCCAATGGCTTAGACGTGACTTTTCAGCCCGTCTACTTAGCTTTTTGTTGGACATAGGACCTCCTCTTGGTCTTTGTCCTCTAAAACTCTAAGGTTATAGCCAAGCCGAGAGAATCAAGAGCATCGTCTGTTCTCATCTGCATGGATGATGGCGAAGTCCACAGATGGCTTGCGACTATCAATCTGAATGAGTCCCCCACAATTTTCTGAGAAGTTAGATCCTCCTTTTCTTGCTTTTCATTGTATTTTGTGTCACGCCCCAAAACCGAGATCCTGCAGTGATCCGATCTCGGGGAGCATGATTTGAGGTTAATTAAAAATTTGTATTTCTCCCCAGGATCTACGTGTGTGAGGAAGGTAAAATTCCCAAACACATCAAAAACATTTCGCGGAAGCTTACAAGGCGTTGCGACCCGGAGTCCGTGGCCATCGGATTTCCGCATCGTACTCAACCTATAAGCATAAAGCTGTCATAGCAATATTCAAACTCAGACTAGAGCAAATCATAATATTAGAATATACAGAGCTGACGGTAACAGGCTGATCATTTTCCAACATATTCGAGTTACAAATTAACAAGTGCATTAATTACATTCCCAATAAAAAGGCTAACAAAAGCCTTACAAAATGTCAAGCTAAGGACAATTACTACCTAAGGGTGTAACGTAACTCCGGGGTCAAGCATGACGTCTACATGACATCGCTGCCACAACAAGCCTGCAAAACTCATGGCTCAAAAGCCAGCTGCACACGAACTAGCTCAAGACGAGGACCTGCTACCTAGAGCACCAAAATGTAGAATATCAGACACGACGGTCTAGCAGGAAATCAATTTAGGCAAGAGCATAAACAAAAACTAAAGCTTAAAAGAAACAATGCTTAAAACCTTTTATTGAACTTGAAACATATTTACAAGGTTTAAAACAATGCATGAGCAAGATGCTTATCAAGAAAACAAGATGCCACGAATGATATACGAAACAAAACTAACATGAATATATATAATATCATGAATAGTAATCCACAAAGAGCCCATCCTTTCTCCATCATTCATGATGATTAGAGCAAGCGCGCACGACAAGCACGACACGCAAGAACATGAACCCACGCTACACGAGGTAGAAGGGGAAACTGGCTGCGGAACCGGAACACGCATGATGTGTATAAAATACACGACTAGTCTGCAGACAGTCCACAAGTTTAAGGACCCCCGGGCAGTGCATCAGACTGAAGGGGCAGTCCAAGCTTAGTGGTATTTTCTTAAATTCATAAATGCACAAGACAAAAATATACTTGCGAGACAAATCACACAAAAAAGGGGAAAACTACTTGTCAAGCTAGTAGAGACTCGCCGTTTGAAGCCCATGGTTGAGACGCTTCACCCCATGGTTAAGGGTGCCGCCCGGACCGAGTTTTTATATTTTCCTCATCGACCACGCACAAGGTGGACGATGCAAGCAAGACAAGACACGATAGCATGAACTAGTAACATGTCAAAAACATGAAAGTAGTCCCCTTGTTTATTCTTAAAAACAAATCTTCAGACAAACTTGTACTTGAAATTTCAAAGCGAGAGCACGACTATTTTTCTTGAATCAGTTTCTCAAACGAACTTATACTTAGAAATTTAAAACAATACACGATGCATAATATCAAAACTAAAGTTCAAAATTGATTCTCGAAACAAATCTTGAATGAGCTTATACTTGAAATTCAAACAAGAGTACGATGATATTCCTTGAATTAAAACCGATGTTCGAAAAGAAGTCCATCAAGCATATGTTATGACCATTAATTGACCTTTGTGAAGTTGAAACCCAAATACCAGAAAATAAGATGGATTGGTGCCCCCGAAGTTTAAAAAGGTATTTCAGATTTCACATGCACAATGTCAAGTTAAAGGCCCTTAACATAGTCTAGTTTTCATTTCAAAAGAAATCCATCAAAACAGAGTCTTTTTGCAAGCCTCGGTCAGCCCTCGATCAGCTGTCGATCATCTGTCGGTTGACCGACAGCTGACCGACAGTCCTAGGTGAAGAAATGATGCTCTCTGGAAAATGGACCGGTAGATTTATCGGTTAACCGCGAGTTGACCGATGGATTTTTCTATCAAAATGATGCTCTCGGGAAATGGAACGACAGGTGTCGATTGGCTGTCGATCGACCGTCGGTCAGCCGACAGCTGACCGACACCTGACTGACAATGCACGGATAGTGCATTTCAGTTCAGATTTTCCAATTTTCTTCCCTCCTTTCATTCTTATTTCTGAACCACCTGCACTCCCCAAGCCTCCATGCTTTCCAAAGGGTAATTTCAAACATTTTAGACCATCCATGACACAATTTAGACCTTCCAACATCGAAATCATTCATTATTAAATCATGTTATTGAACAACTTGTAAAGCATTAAACAAGATACATGTTTCCATTCAAAACAAGATCTCAAGATTAGGAAAATAATTAGTAATCATGCTCGAAAATGATTAAACATGCTAAGAGAGGTTTAACAAACATGAAATGAAAAGCTTGGTAACAAGGGCAATATTTTCCTAAAGCAAAATGCCCTAAAAATCACAATGCATCATAAAAACCCAAAATGATTACTTGCCTTTGTCCAAATGCTAAGCAAATCTTTCACAAATCCAATCAAAGAGTTGTCCCATGAAATCTACACAAAAGCCCCAAAATAGAACACACAAAAATCACATTTGTTCACCAAAAATCCCCATTTCGAAAATGGGTTTGAAAGTTAGAGAAAAGGGCACTTTGAGAGACAAAAGAACTCCATGAAAGAGATGGGTTTAAGCTCTTACCCATGGCTGTCCAAACAAGGAAAAACGAAGAAGAAATGGTAGAGATTCAGCTGGAACTTCCAAGGAGATAGTAGCAATCGAAAGCTTGAGATGAGAGGAAGAGAATGGTGAAATCAGATTAAGATTTGGAGCTTCCTAGCATTAGATCCAAGAGAAACAAGCTTGGGGAAGAAGAGGGTTTTCTCTTCCCAGCCCTAGGTCAAGAAGTTGCAGGAAAAGAGTGAAAATGAAAATGAAAGATGGAGAAAACAACTTAAGCAGCTTGAAAATGGGGCCCATTCAGCTTAAATTTAAAATGGCTAAAACATGGTCTTGCGGGCACCGGACGAGATCGACGAAGAAGACAAAATCGATCGTTGAAATATTTAGTTTCCAAAAAGTTTATTTTCCCCAATTTCTGAAATTTTTGAAATTCAGGTACAGATTTAGTGTAAAATGTCATTTTTGCCCTTTTTCTCGAAAAACGCGATTTCTAAGTCTCAAATCCACGCGGATAAAACATGAAAGTTGTTAAGATCGATAAAATGAGTCAAACGGAATAAGATTAGAGTTTTTATAAATCAAGAATAATTTATCACAAAAACACATTTCACAAAGGCCGGGTCAAACCAAAGTCATCGGTCCTTAAAATTCCAAAGTTAAGAAAAATATATCAAATTCAAAAACCAAGTCAAACACACTACTAATCTTACTCAAAAAGTAAAACCACAATTAAAATAACACTAAACCCAAAAATTGGGGGTCGGGGTCTTACATTTTGTATTTTTTCAAAAGAGACAAAAATGACAACTCTTGTCTTTCATTATTGAAAAGAATTGTAAATCGGCTATAAATGCCAAAAATCGGCTATAAATGCCAAAAAAATCGCCTTTGACGGCAAATCAATAAAATGTCTCTTTTCTTAAATATATGTGCAATGGAAAACTTGAAAGAAGTTGATTTCCTTTTTACTTGCGAAGGTCGATCTCCGGATCACTGCCTACAATTCCAAGTAAATTAGAAAATCTGGCACACCCACACACAAAAAAATGTTGATACCCACTTTGCCACCAGTCACGAAAGGGTTGTACCCCACGGACTCTCACATCCGCCAACCTCAGTAGAACAGTGCGCAGATGTGCGGTCTATCAAGCTGGCACACCCGGTGGGACACGTTCATTTGAGAACACGATGCTTGGAAATGAAGTATTTGCATACCATATTTTTGCTCTATGCTTATACTTATACTTCTTTTCTAGATTCCTTGGCTACTTTCTAATTGGTGGCCTATGTTGGATTTCGCATCTTAAGAAAAATGATGAGATGGGATTTTTTGGAAATTTCTAATTCTTCGAATTTATTTCCACTATTTCTCTTTTCAAAAAAAAATCAAAAATCAGATTTCTCAGTTTGGATTCAAAATTGAAAAACTTTGATCATCTCCTATCGTTCATCGTGCTTGCAGAAATGTTGAGCCTGTTCGAATAAGGATTTGGGCCATCGTTTCTCTTCGATGAGTTCATTAGAGATCTTAAAAAAAATAAAAAACAATCAGATTTTTCAGTTTGGATTCAAAATTGAGAAACTTTGATCCTCTCCTATCATTCATCGTGCTTGCAGAAATGCTGAGCCTGTTCGAATAAGGATTTAGGCCATCGTTTCTCTTCAATGAGTTCATTAGAAATCTTAAAAAAGAATATATATATATATATTTTTTCAAAAAAATCAAATTTCTAATTTTGGATTCAAAATTGAGAAACTTTGATCCTTTCCCTTCTGGGCGCTAGCGCTCGCGGAAATCGTTGAGCCCGCGTTCGGATCGGGGATTGGGCCATCGTTTCTCTTCGATGAGTCTATTTAAAAAAAAAAGAAGACATAGACCACTAAGGTTAAACCAATTGCGTTCTTTGATCACGGTTGATTCAATAAAAGCCTTGCCAGAGTGTGGAGATGGATTGACTGTTCTAGACAAGGGTCCTCCAAACGGGTTCATTAAGTAATCCTACCCTTACCTAATGGCAATTCTATCAATTGAGATTTCATTAGACCGGGTTAGGAGGCCTATGTGTACTCTCTCGTCTTTTAAATAAAAAAAATCTTTAAAATAAATAATAAATTCAAAATAAATAATAAATAATAAAAAATTTTCAAAATAAAAAATAAAAAATAAAAAATAAAAAATAAAATTTCAAAATAAAAATTTTAAATAAAAAATAAATAAAATTCAAAAAATAAATAAAAAAAATTAAAAAAAAAAAAACTTCCATCATTTTGGGTTCAAATCTGAGAAATTTTGGTCTCTTCCCTTCTGAGCACTGGCGCTCGCGGAAATCGTTGAGCCCGTGTTCAGATTGGATTGTCTTTTACTCTTTTTGATGAATCTGATCTTGGCCTTTCAAAAAACCATCCCGTTATTTTGGGTTCAGATCTGAGAAATTTTGGTCTCCTCCCTTCTGAGCACTGGCGCTCGCAGAAATCATTGAGCCCGTGTTCAGATTGGAATACCATCTGCTCTCTTTGATGAATCCAATCTTGACCTTTCAAAATAGTGAATCCCATCTCATGGATGCGGTCTCCAGACATTTGTGCCTAGCAATACTGGTACGCCCTTTCATGGTCTACTGTATTTGCGACCGGCACATTTGTAACTCCAACCTTATATTCTTCTTACCTCGAGCAAGCTCTGCTTCTCGATAAGTCGAATTTAGGTTCACAATTGCTTGTAGCAGTCACTGGGACGCTCATTCTGGGCTCACCATACTTGAGATCAGAACAATTGTACCATCTATGGCTTTTTGCCTTCTTCATGTCGCTTCGGTCGTGCCCCTCTAGCGATTTGAAAAGACAAAACCATAGAATTTTCCATTTATGATCATTATATTCTTGTGATTACTAATGGATGTGGTCTTGTTTCAGAAATTTTCAAAACTAACAATGGCAACTTCCTTGACCATTACCTTTGATGAGAACAAGCACTAACTCATGCTTCAACAGAAGCAAACCACGCGCACTTACAAGCGCCCTGTCAATTGCCGAAGCATCAACTTCCTCGGCAACTCTCTGAACTTCGGGCCGACCTCGACTCCCAGGACTATCGTCTTTAGGACGCTGGGACCATTCCGACTTCCCGAAGAACAAACTGCTCCTTCCAAGAAGCAGAAGGTAAACTCTCAACGTATCATTACCGTGACACCAAAGGCGAACGCCAAGAAGCCCGAAGCCCGTGGCACCCCCACGAAGCCTCGACCCACAAACAACCAGGTCTATCCCAAGACTTGGTCCCCAAGACCTTCACCAAAACAAAGAAGGTCCCAAACATCCACCAAGCCAGCATACCTGGCCCCACTCAAGGAGAACCAGTTCTACCCTCTTGCTTACATAAAAGATGAGAGACCCATCTCCAACCTGACTCCCAATTCAGCCCAGCATTAGTCAGCTTGTTCCTACAAGCTCAAAATCAAGTCATGCATCATAAGGCCTCTGCAGGCACCTGCCAAGGCCTACAATCCTTCGGTTCAATCCTTCATATCTACAGGGCCCGAACTCAAAAATTTTAAAGCTTCACTACAAAAGGCGAAGGACCGGGTTCGGATCCTGTCCTTGCCTGGCTACAAAGAAGATAGGCTCGGCTGCTACGCCCGAGGGAGCACATCCTTCATTGTCAAGGCCCAGCCAGAACTGATCGAATCTCAAATTGCTCGTCATATACGCAGCCGCGCGTCGTATCGACAAAAGAGACTAGAGAAGCAAAGGACCCAGCCTCCTACACTTCAAGTCTCTCCCAAATGGGTCAAAAAAGAAAGACCCGACCAAGTTGCTGCTGTCCATATGGTTGGAAAAATCAGAAGACGCCAAAAGTCAGCAACAAAAATCCATGTCCGACGTCCGGTGACCCGCAGCATCTCCACGACAAGACGACATTCAGAAGAATCCCCTGCTCCTTCAAGCCAAAAAGGCAGAGATCCTTCCTTAAGCTCTTCATAAAAAAAAATGAGCCCCAGCTCAGTCACCAAGACAATTTCTTCGTTCGAATCTCGAGGGATGAATGTCCTGGCTACAAATTCTGAGCCACCACCTCGCAATCCACCTCAAGATGATGCTCTCACATGCATTCAGCAGTTGGAACAAGGCCAACAGAGGATTGAAACTCTGATGGAAAACCTTCTCCTCGCCTTCTAAAATCAGGCGAACAATGAACCTCCTCCTAATCATCAAGATGATGAGGTAAACGGAGAAAAAAATGAGTCACGCGCCCTCACCAAAAAGGACGTAGACAGTATCCTCGCAAAAGCTAAAGAAGAGGATATACTCAAAGAGCATGGGATCAAGCCACCATATCCCTTATGGATGGACTCGGTCCCATTCCCTACAAAATTTAAGCATCCTACTCTCCAAACATATACGGGGAAAGGATCAGCCAGACAGCACGTCATCCACTTCAAGATCTTTACGGGAGCTATCGCGGATCAAGATGCACTCAAGATCCGCCTCTTTGCAAGTACTCTAAAAGGTACGGCCTTTGATTGGTACTCCACTTTGCCAGAGGACTCCATCTAAAACTGGGCCATGCTAGAGACACGCTCCCTGACTCACTTGGTGAGAATCATCCCGCTACTATGGCTCAGCTCTGCAGCCTAAAACAGGGGGAGAATGAGTCAACATATGACTTCATTCACAAGTGGAAAGCAATGGCATACAAATGCTCTGATGTACTGCCATAAGCGTTGCTAGTCGACATCTGCCGAAACAACATGAGAGCTAGAATCCGCTCCATGATCATCGACAAAAAATCAAAGAACCTGGGAGAACTCCTAAAAGCTTCCATGGAAACTGAAACGGTGATTAAAGACCTCAATAGTCAGAAATCATCAAGGAAAGAGCCAACCGCCATTACAACCTCCAAACCAAAGAAAAGAGAGGTCCTCAATGTGCAAACCAAGTTAGCTCCTCAGCCACCAAAGAAAGCTGAAAACAAAGCTGCAGGTAAGAGACCTGAACTCTCTGATGCCTTCAAAGAGCGAGTAGAAAAGAAATACCCATTCGATGAAGATGTTGATGAAATCTTCGGAGCTCTCGTGGCAAACGGCAAGCTTACCTTGCCTGAACCCAAAAGACCGGGAGATGTTGGCAAAACCAATGATCCTCGGTACTGTCCATACCACCTATAACATCCTAGAATTTCAGGTTGTAATTAGTTTAGTTAATTGTGCTTTTAGTTAATTAAGCTCGTCTATAAGCCACATAGGTCCGATTATCTTTAGGATTGTGCGTACAAAGTTGGGTTGAGATCCAAGCCCATTTGGGTATAATAGGGGTGTGTGTCGCTATTTCCGGAAAGTTCTGAAGGCTTTTTAGTATTTTCCGCTTTTCGAGATTTTGGCACCATTGGATAGATTACCTAATTTCCCTGACTTTGTCCTTTTGTTGCATTCCAATCCGGACCCTCAAAACCCAACCTGACCCTAACCCACCTAAACTTATTTTATTAATTTCCCAAAAGTTAAACCCCACCCTACCTAATCTAATCCCATGTGGACCCTACCTCACTCCCATCATATCCCCCGTCTTAACCCACGTGTAAACCCCCACCCCATTTCCCATTTCCATTTTCCCATTCCTTTTAGGTCATGAGGGAGACCCCCCTTCCCCTTCTCATTCCACACAGCAACAGCAGCCCTCTCCCTCTCTTTCTTCCTCTCACTCTCTTTCGTTCTCCACTCCCTCTCCCTGCTGCCTCGCCGCCATCGAACGACGCTGCTGCCTCCCAGCCATGCTGCCCCCACTGTCCCGGCCCCATCACCGTGGCCGCCGGACCCACCTGCGCCGTCGCCGAGCTTCCCCCATCTCCGGCAAACTAGCCCACTCCATCTCTCTCTATTTCCCCATTTTTCCTTTCTTCCTTTCCTTCCATGTTTCTCTCTTTTTTACCCTATTCTCCTCCCCTTGCTGCCCACATGACTGAGCTCCCCCACCCATCTCACCCTCTCATTCTATCTCTCACTTCACCCTCCCTGCCAACGTGACTAAGCACCCACCCATTCCACCATCTCACTCTCTCTCTTCCTCTGTTTTCTTTATGTCTTTCTCTCTTTCCTATCTCCTTATTCCATGTGATTGAATCCCCCACCCATTTCACAATTCACGTGAGACCCCACCTCCCCATTTTCTATCTCTTTCCCTCTTTTATTTCCTTCCTCCACTTTCTGTCTTCACCCATTTCACACACTCTCTGTCTCTCTAATTCTTTCTCTCTGTGTTCTCTCTTTTTCTTTCTCCATTCTTTATTTCTTTCTTTGTTCCTGTCTTCATTCTTTCTTGCATCCAATGGACCACCGAGACCCTCCATCACCACCAATCAGTGGGCCACCGATCAAGTGAGCCCCACAACCTCCAATCATCACTATCATCTTCGTGTGGACCCCGCGAGCTTCTCACCCCCAATTTGCAAGCCACCACTCCATCCACCCATTTGTTTGGTAAGCTTCCCTTCCCCTAGGTTTGGTTTATGTGCTTTGGGTGTGGAGTTGTGTTAAGAAAGCTTGGAACTTTCCATTCTTTTAATTTTACATTTTAATTTAGTTTTATTTTGCTATTATCCCTTAGGTTTGGTTTGTTGGGCTATGTAGCTAGGATTTGTGGATTTGGGCTTTTTCAACCAAAGGCAAGTACATAGACATGAATAGTAATGTGTACATGTTACATTTGTTGATTTTGATGCTTTAGACATGTTCGATATCTCTACTAGATGCTTTAAATATGTTAAATATCTCTACTACTACTATAAATATGTTAAATATATCTACTAATGATTGAAATGTGTTAAATACCTCTACTAATACCTTTAATGTGTTAAATATATCTACTAATGCTATAAATGTGTTAAATAATTCTAAATGTGTTAGATATCTCTAACATGTGCATTTATGATAATTGAGTTGGTAGGTACAGATTTAAAATACACTAATGGTGGAGCTATTAGTGGGTCTTAAAATGGTGTTAAATTGAATGGAATATTTGGAACCCATTTACCCTTAAAACTTGGACCTTGGCCTCACTTGACCTATGAATATGAATTGGACATCTAGTAAGGGGGTGTGTAGGCTAACACCTCCTTGTGGGTTGTGAGGTAGTATATGTGGGACCCATATTGGCATAAGTGGGTGGCGTTGTGGAACCCCGAGGTGCCAACAAATTCAGAAGCACCAAATGATTATGAGAGGCATTTCGGACCCACGTAACCACCGTGTTAGACGGTATAGACCCTACATGTGATGAATGACCCTAGCCCTAGGTTGGTCAGTGCCTATTCCCCTTGGCCCTTGACTATAGGATTTGTATAGGCTATGGTTAGCTTATGACCTCCCGAATATTACAAGACATGAGCATATACCCATTCCGTTACTCGGTCTATTACCCTCATTAATCTGCTCATGGGGTGGGCTCCCTTGTGGCTCTATTGACAATGTGATGGGGGCACCCTATGTAGGATTAACCGGAGCTCTTGTTTAGGAGAGTGTGTGTGTGTGTGTGGGTTTGTGCATGTATGCGTAGATCTGGGATTTTGTGTGTGTGGGTTTGTGTGTGAATGTGCAGGTTTGGGTTTGTGTGTGTATGTGTAGGTTTGGATCTCTCTGTGCGTGCGTGTGTGTGTGTGTGTGTGTGTGTATGTGAATGTGAAGGTCTGGGTTTGTGTGTGTATATGTAGGTGTGGATCTGTGTGTGTGTGTGTGTGTGTGTGTGGGTTTGTGTGTTTGTGTAGGTTTGTGTGTGTGTACGTTAGGAGATCTATGTGTGTGTGTGTGGGTTTGTGTGTGAATGTGCTGGTCTGGGTTTGTGTGTGTGTGTAGGTTTGGGTTTCTGTGTGTGTGTGTGTGTGTGTGTGGGTTTGTGTGTGTATGTGTACGTTTGGATCTGTGAGTTTATGTGTGTATGTGTAGGTTTGGGTTTGTGATTGTATGTGTGGGTTTGTATCTGTGTGTGTAGATGTGGGTTTGTATCTGTGTGTGTAGATGTGGGTTTGAATATGTGTGTGTACATGTGGGTGTGTGTGTGTGTGTACCCGCGTATGGTTTTGTACTTACCGTCTGCAGATTGGGAGGTGGACGTACGCCACCATACCAGCTTGTCTGGGTTTAACCGGGTTCGCCTGGGTTGCATTTGTTTGACCAGCTTGTATGGGTACCGGGTTCGCCTAGGTGTGTTCATTCTCATAGGCATATGATGGTCTGATTATTTTGTTAGTTAGTTACGTTTCGTTTATCCATTATTTCTGTACTTTTTGACATATTGGTTTTGGTTGGCACATGTTACACTACTACTCATACCTATTTACTTGCCAGTATATCTTATGTTGCTACATCTGGTGCTTAGGTAGTGGAGCCCATTGTATAGGTGGTTGTGCCGGTCTTACGAGATTCATTAGTTGAGGGATTACCACTAGTAGAGTGTGGTAGCAGTATGGTGTTGCTGGGTTGGTACATGAGAGCCTCACTTTACATTCCGGCTATGAGCATAGGAGCTTCTTACACAGGTTATTATGGTGTTTGACATTCATTAAAACTCTTATGCATTTTGTAATTAAAACATAAGTAAATGCCTTTTTGTTACTTGTACCAGCTCTAATGTTATTGTATGTTGTATTGGTGACCATCTGCACAGATTGTATGAATCGTTGCTTCCGTGTTTATTTATGGTGACTGATCATCACTCATAACCTCACTATGGACTTCGATCCACCCGGAATTGGGGCCGTAAATGTATTTATGGGAAAGATTTTAATTGGCCCCGATTCTCATGCCCTAACAAATGCGGTTAGGATCCAATCAAGTTTTTGGGGCGTGACACCACCAAATGATCTCGCATCCTCTCAATCAATGCTTCATTGTGAGAGAGAAAATAAACGAGATGTGGAAAAACTGAGTCATCACCTTTGACAAAAACTATGGGTCTGCCTCCGTCAAGATGGTGTCTTGTGGACAAACACAAGAATCACCAAAGAAGAAGATCACTACTTCTTTCAAGGTGATAAACTCAATCCAAGCGTCCGAGGAACTGGTTCCTTACCCGACACCAGACTAACAACCCATATGGATACATCCCGATCTCCTGGAAGATGAAAATTGGGAGGTCGTGAAAACAAAGCCTATAGCTCAATAGCGAAGGCAGGCTAGGAAACATCTCCTCAAGCTCAAAAGGCAAGAGAAGACCCAGCCAAAACAAGAAGTCAAAGAAAAGGTAGAGGCTTCCTCTACCGCTTCACTGGAGGTAAAAAAAACATCCCTTCCAGAGACTTTAAAGGGGGTAAGAAAATTCACTCTTAGTGATTTCATGCCACCTCAATTCAAAGAAGCCACGCAGGAGGCATCATACTCTTGCAATTCGGTAGTCGGATTCTCCATTGATGGATACGAGTCCAGCGACACCGATGATGGATTCGAATCAAACTACACAGACGAGTGGAAGGAGTCCCTTGAAACAGGAGAATACCTCTCCGATGAAGAATGGGTTCCTGAGACTCATCTTATGCCAGTAATCTGGTTTAACCCTCTACATTCACAAGGATCCTGGTCTAATGATGAAGAAGACCAAGAGGCTGTACAAGAAAATGATGCTGGCCCAGCACCGTCATTACTCCAGTGGAAATCAACTATGTTGAGCCACAAAGAGTAGATGAAGAAGAAGATTTAGCTCCCATGCCTGATCTTGAAGAATATGCAAGGATCTTGTAGCGTCTTGCCCTTGAACAAGAGCAAGACCGTGCTAACGAGCCTCCTCGCAATCCAGAGCCTGAAATCCCTGAAGACAATCAGGTATTTCTTCCCTTAACTCCTGAAAATGGAGAAAATTGTTGGATAGATGATCCTCTTACATCCGAGGTTGAATCTGACTCTGAACAGGCAACGTCTCTTGTCAGAGCTTCCTGTAATGTGATAATTCAGGATTATAGCTCTTCTGAAGCATCGTATGATGAGATCACTTACACTCCGACGATGCCTAGCACCATATCCACTAGAGCTACCTCGTCTTACGTGACCTTCACTAAGGCAATACCCTCTCAGGTTTCTTCTCCTGAGACCGTGACTTCAGGACTCACACTCTTCCCAACTAATCATCATGAAGAAACCCCAGCTATTGATGCTTAGGACGATAAATTGGTCAACGAAATAAGAAGAGTTGCTGGATGCTGTTTAGGACTTACTCCTGGAAAATCCTCCGTGCAACACAATCACTGAGGGTGGCAACTCTGCTGCAGATACATCCTCAATAAATGAGAAATGACAGCCTCTTGACCTTGAAGAGAATCTTCCAAACGAAGACCCTTCTCAAGAAGCTCTCGAAGTTGGTAGAGGCACCCGCTCTGGCCGGGACTACCATAAAAATTACAACCAATCTTCCTTTACATATGTAAATCCTTCGGGAAAAGATGTTGTAAGCGCCCTAGTGGCAACAATGATGAACATGTAGGCCCCAAGGAGGCTTTCAAGTATGACTTGATTGAACACTTCAAGCACATACCTGCACGTCTGCACATCCTAGACTTATTGCGAATGTCTCCGCGCACTCGTGATAATCTCATTTCAGAATTACAAAAACTGAAAGAGGATGTCGACAAACATGCCCCACAAGTCCTCCAAATTGAAATGGACTACCGGGTCAAAAATTCAGAAACTTCCTCAAAAGGGAGAAAAGAAGAAAACTGAGGGATCATGCATCGAATGCCTCTCGGTTCAAAAGGCAGCAAGTACAACCATCGCCTTCACAAACGAAGACCTCCTACTTGGCGAAACAAGGCACAACCGACCCCTGTACTTCACAGGATACATCAAGGAAATGCCTATGCACAGAGTTCAGATCGACCTAGGTTCTGCACTCAACCTCATCTCCACTTTGGCTCTCGAAGAGTTGGGCATCCCACCCAGCAAGCTGAGCCACACATCTACATCTATCTTTGGATACGATGGGAGCACTCAAAGGCCTATTGGCAAAATCAAGTTTAAATTACAAATCGGCGATCTTATCTCTGAGGTCACTATGTATGCAATAAAAACTCATTCATACATCCTTCTCGGACGCCCCTGGATACATGAGAATGGTGTTGTCCCTTCAACTCTACATCAATGCATCAAATTTGTTGGCGACGATGGCATAGTACATCAAGTCTTTGCGGACAGAAAACCCTTCAAAGGTAAAGAAGTCCACTTTACAGACTCTCAGATGTATGAAGGTGAAAAATAAGAAGAGGAGATAACATCCTTTGCCAAAAATCTCCAGAAAGATAAAGGCAAGGCTCCTCAACAATCACCGGAAGAAAACAAAGCCTCCGGTAAATCCGAAGAGAGCATTCAAACTCCCTTCATCATCTCCCTCAAGACTTCAAAGCCTTTGGTCATCACAACTAAAGTGAAGAAGGCAAAGCAAACGCCCGGTGGCAAATTTTTTGTCTCTTTCGTGTCTATCATGCAAGACACGGATTCGAATTCAGAGCCAAAAAATGATGCATCGTCAAGCCAAGCTGACACTCAGCAAGTCCAGCCCACTCTTACTCCAATGGAGACACCTGCTGATGTAGAAGATCCTACATCTGCTTCCTTTGTTGTTCCGACAACTTCAGCAAAGGAAAAATCGATCTTCTTCCATAGATCGGATGCTTCTTCATCAAACTCCATGCTTGAACCTTTCCAACATGAAAGTATGCCTCAACTATCCTTAAATAGTCTTGTGGCACAAGCTATTATGAAGAAAATGGGCTATGACACTCAAAACCCAGTCGGTCTGGGAGAAGGCCGCAGTATTCTCACGCCATTGGGGCCCGCCTTGACCAAGAGCCAGCTGGAAGATTGGAGACTCTACGGTTATGTAGAAAAGTCTTCACATGGGTTAGGGTAGATCCTGACACTCCCCTGAGACAATTGACACAAAGGCTTAAAAGTCAATTTGCTCACCAAGCCTCAACATCTCAAGTCCATGAAGACATCGATCTCCCTGGATTTATCTATAAAGAGTCACCTGACAAAGATCTAGGAAGCTCCTCCAATTTGTATGATTTCTCCGATGATAAAGGGGAATTGTCTGATGGCACAGACATGTGGTCTTCTGACCCAGAAGAACCCTCGTCTCCAAAAGAAGTACCTTACTTCGACCCAGTTTCAACAGGCGATTGGGACCATCTCATAGCAAGCCTTGAGAAGATCACCGATTAAGAAGACCCATGGAAAGGAACAAAGGCTTGGTCTAAAAATGTCGTTGAAACCCCAGAAGGTTTCGGTGAGTTGGAAGACTCCGAAAATATTATGGAGGAACCACCTTCGAACCTTCCAACAGAAGATCCTGTTCAAAAGATAGACTTGGGAACACCAGATAACCCACGTCCTGTATTCATAAGCAGAAATATAAAGGATGATGAGTTATCTGAGTATATCGTTTTTCTTCGTGAGTTTGTCAATTGCTTCGCATGGTCTTACGCTGAAATGCCTGGTTTAGACCCCAAAGTAGCAGTCCACAAACTCAATCTTCAAGAAGACATCAAGCCTGTCAAACAAGGCCAAAGAAGATTCCGTCCAGATGTGATGGATAAAATTGAACAAGAAGTTCAAAAACTCAAAAGCGTCGGCTTCATCCTCGAGGAACAGCATCCTGAATGGTTGGCCAACATTGTCCCCGTGACAAAGAAAAATGGGCAAATCAGGGCTTGTACTGACTATAGAGACCTGAATGGCGCCTGCCCTGAAGATGAATTCCCTCTCCCCATACCGGAGGTGATGATTGACAACACCTAAGGATTCGAGCGAATGACATTCATGGATGGCTTCTCTGGCTATAATCAGATAAAGATGCATCCTGAAGATGAAAAACATACATCCTTTCGGACCCCATTTGGTGTGTATTGCTACACTGTCAAGCCATTGGTCTGAAACATGCTGGTGCAACATATCAAAGGGCTATGATGAAAATATTCCAAGATATACAGCACAAGACGGTCGAATGTTACGTTGATGACCTCGCGTCAAAAGCAAAAGAAAAGAAGACCATCTCAAAGATCTTCAAGAAGTCTTCCTCCGGCTTCGCAAACACAAATTGCGAATGAATCCTCTAAAGTTCTTCTTTGGCGTCTCGTCGGGTAAGTTCCTCGGATTCCTAGTTCGGAAAGCTGGAATAGAACTTGTCAAGGCCAATCTAGAAATGCCCTCTCTAAGAACGTTGAGAGAACTCAAAGGACTTCAAGGGAGATTGGCCTACATCAGACGGTTCATCTCCAATCTTTCGGGGAAGTGTCGTCCATTCTCCCGGTTGATGAAAAAAGGTGTAAACTTTGTCTGGGATGCTGACTGTGAAGCTGCATTTCAAGATATCAAGTCATACCTGACCAAACCTCTAGTGTTAGCTACTCATACCACTGGAAAACCATTCATCTTGTACACAAGAGCCCTTGATCACTCTATGGGCGCTATGCTTGCACAAGAAAATGATGAAAGAGAAGAAGTTGCTCTATACTACCTCAGCTGCATGCTAGTAGGTGCAGAGCATCGCTACTCTCCAGTCGAAAAAGAATGCCTTGTAGTGATGTTCGCCGTACAAAAGCTGCGTCACTACTTACTTTCCAACAAAGTCTACCTGGTCTCCAGGATCAAGCTCTTGAAGGTCCTTGTCATAAAAATAGGTTCTCTCAATGCTCGACTGGCAAAATGGTCCATCCTTCTGTCACAATTTGATATTAGATATGTACCACAAAAAGCAATCAAAGGCCAAGCTCTAGCGGACTTTCTCACAGAGCATCCGTTGCCTAAAGATTCTCCACTCAGAGATGATCTCCCAGATGAACCAGTCTACAATGTGGAGACTTTCTCACAAAATATTTCCTGGGACATGTATTTTGATGGTGCAACCAGGACAAATGAAAAAAGACAGCTGATCTCGGGAGTTGGCATCCTCTTTGTTACCCCGACAAATACATGATTCCACACGCTTCCTCGCTACTGGAACCATGCATAAACAATGCAGCTAAATATCAAGCTCTGATCCTAGGATTGGAACTCACCATCGAATCTGGTATCACCATGCTGGAAATCTTTGGAGACTCTCAACTGATCGTCAACCAGATGAATCAGAAATTTGAAGTCAGGAAGCCTGATCTGTTACCTTACTACAATAAGGCACAATCGCTTCTGCAAAAGTTTGACATCTGTCACATCACCCACATTCGTAGAGGTGAAAACATACGTGCAGATGCCCCGGCCGGACTTGCTGCATCTATGGCAATCCAGGAAGGGGAAAACATGCAAATCATAGTATGCGAGAGAAGAGTCCTCCCTCCTCTTAACACACACCAAGCAATTGTTGAATGCCACCGAGTGGTTGGAAGTCGGATCTCTATCCTTCAACCTTCAATCGGCGACTGGAGGGATCCGTTCAATGATTACACTATGTTCAGAATCCTACCTAAAGATCCAAAAGAAAGGGTAAGCATCCAAAGGCGAACCCCAAGCTTTCATTTGGATATTCCTTCAAAAATCCTTTATAGGAAACCCTTCAATGGAATACTTCTACGCTGCTTGTCACAACAAGAGGCTGAAGAAGCACTCGAAGAAGTTCATGCTGCTCTTTGTGGAGCTCATTAGGCTGGTCCAAAGCTCTACGATCAGATAAAAAGGTTAGGTTATTACTGGCTTACCATGGTAGCTGACGCAATGCAATTTGTTAAGCGCTACCAACAATGTCAAGTTCATGGAGATTACATTCACATGCCTCCATAATGGCTATATCATACAACAATCTCATGGCCTTTCGAAGCCTGGGGTATGGACATCATTGGTCCTATTTCTCCCCCTTTAAGTAAAGGTCATCGCTTCATCTTCGCAGCTACAGATTATTTCTCCAAGTGGTCGAAAGCATTTGGGCTTAACGAAATGAAGATCTCATCAGTCCTTCAGTTCCTGCGCACCAACATCATTTGTCGTTTCGGCATACCTAAAAGATTCATCCATGATAACGGACCACAATTCTGGGATCATCGATTCTAAAGGTTCTGCAACAAATACAAAATCCAAAGCTGTCCTTCAACTCCATACAATCTGGCAGCAAATGGATTAGCAGAAGCCTTCAACAAGACACCCCGCAAAATCCTCAAAAGAATGGTCTCTAGTCACAAAAGAGATTGGAGCGACAAACTGTCTGAAGCTTTGTGGGCCTATCGAACCACCATTCGAGGACCAACCCATAGAACACCATTCTCCTTGGTCTATGGATGCGAAGCTGTTATACCCTTAGGAGTACAAATTCCTTCTTTAAAGGTATCTTTGTAAAATGACATGACTCAAGAAAGCAATGTCAAATTGCGACTCCATGAGCTGGACAATCTCGATGAGAGACGGCTCGAAGCTCGACAAAGCATTGAACTTTATCAAGCACGCATGGCTGGATCTTTCGACAAAAAGGTCAGCCAACGCACCTACAAAAAGGGTGACTTGGTTCTTACGGTAAAAAGACCAATGGTCTTCATTCATAAGTCCAAAGGCAAGTTTGAGCCAAAATAGGAGGGACCCTACGTCATCGACAAGGTTTTCTCCAACGGCGCATACACACTCCTAAACATGGAGGGTGACAGATGTATGTTGCCCATCAACGGCAAGTTCGTTCTTAACGTGGTACTATCCTTGAGGACTTACCCAACTGGGTAAGAGCAATGCCTGTACGGCCAAAACCTATTTCCAGGTACTCGCTCATCAAACCCACTCTTTTTAGAATTTTCATATCAAAAGTTGAAATTTCTAGAAATTCAAACAATGCTTACTTTCATCGTTTCATTCATGGATTAAAAAACCGGCCGATACCGGTTCATATCGGCCGGTATGAACCGGTATTGGCCGGTTCCAATACGATATCGGGACGAGATATCGGTCTCGAAAATATCGGCAAAAAATCCCCAAAATATCGGTATATATCGGCCGAGATGAACTTCATCTCGGCCGTGACGAGATATCGGCCGATATTTTATCCCTTAAAAAAACACTAATCCGAATTTTTTTAACATTCTTCATCTTCTTCCCCTCTCCTCTCATATCCAAACACCTTAGAGCAGCAGCCACACATTCACACATCCCTTTTGCATATTTTCTTCAAGAAAAAAATATTTAAGGTAAGAGAAAATCATCTTAAAGCATTTTATTATGTATTTATGTGTTTATTTTTTTTTTAGATAAAGCATGGAAATCATGAGAATGTCACTTGTGTTGTGTTGTTCACTTAAAACTAAGTTAGATCTATATACTTTCATGCTAGATCTACTACTCATACACATGATTTTGAATTTTTTTATTAAATTTTTTATTTTAGGATTTATTATGTATTTATGTGTTTTTTTTAAATGAAGCATGGAATTCATGAGAATATCACTTGTGTTGTGTTCTTCACTTAGAACTAAGTTAGATCTATATACTTTCATGCTAGATCTACTCATACACATGATTTTGTATTATTTTTTTCAATTTTTCAATTTTCAAATTTTTAATATTTGAATAAAAATATATCATTTTTTTAAAATTTCATCACAAATATGTTCTTTTAATGATTCATGGAGTGGGGGAAGGTACTCATGGTCATCATAGGGGTTATGTTGGCCAACAAGGTGCCATGTATGGACAGCATATGAATTATTCATATGACCCTAATTGGGTACCCCTTTCACCAACACCGATAATGTCTATCGAACATATATTAATTGTGCAAGGGAGGCTTCCCCCACCACCCATGATCCCCAACGACCTTTATATGCCCCTCATCGCTATTTCATACCATTTTTGCACAATTACCAAGAACAATCTATAAGGGATCAAGCTAGTTCATCATCTTATCAAGAACAATTTGAATATGGTCATGGGTATGGTAGTGCTGCACAACAGTATGGAGCATATATTTTTAACCAATACAGAAGAAATGATGATGACGATATTCAGCCTGGGCCACACTCCACTTGGTATTAAGCTGTCAATCTGTCATGCACTCATACTCATCAATCTCTCTCTCTAGTTTTTACTCTCTAGTCCCCTCTAATTTCAGGTAAATCATGAACCTTTTGATGCCCAAGTGCTTTATGATTTATCTATCTCACTATCTTGTTTCAGATTTTAATATGTTATCTTCATGGTCATGAATTTCACAACTTATTTGATGATTGAGTTAGTATTAAATGATGATTGATATGTTATCTTTATTTTCTTATATTTTACACTAATAAATTGATCGTGAGCATCAATAATGGTTGCATTATATGAAATACTAGAGAAGAAAACGAACAGCGACACAAACAGGACTCATAACTTAAGGTGACCAAGATTTTGATTTATTGTTGTTACTAATGGAAGAAAATATTGTTTTCCAGCATTTTCTAATATTCTGGATTTTTTGGATATTTTTGCGAATTTTTTTGGATAAAAAAAATTCACACCGCGACGACCGCGACGGACTGATATCCGCGATGATATCCGCGACAATATCGTTTTTCGACCCGGCCGATACCGCGACCGAGACCGAGATTTTAAACCATGGTTTCATTGTTCAAAAATTCCAAGTTTAGGAGCCTCTCCCTAACTTGACCAAAACTTTCAATCCTTGAGCCCAAAATTCATGGTTTGAAATAAAATCTGGATTCAGGGATTTCCACCCTAGTCCACCCAGCCTTTTACCGCCAAAATGGTTTTAGGTCAAAACTTACAACCCTCGTGTCTTTAAACAAAAAAAAATGGTTTTTCAAAAACCGCAAGGAAGCAACGCTTAGTCGATACTCGCACAAATTGGAAGAATGCGAACCATGTTCAAACACTTCCAAAATCGCAAGGAAGCGACATTTCGTCGACACTTGCAAAATAAAAAAAACGTGGAGGCGCAACATTTCAGTTGATATCCACAACCCAAATTTCAAAGGTTCGAAAAAACCAAGAAATCGTGGAGATGCAACATTGCAGTTGATATCCAAAACCCAAAGGTTCGAGAAAACCGCAAATTTCAAAAATCGTGGGGAAATGACATCAAGTCAGTACCCGCAAATCAAATTTTTGAAAAGCAAGGATGCGACATTCCATCGATACTTGCACCCAGATTTGCGAGGATGCGACATTCCATCGATACTCGCAATCGAATGAGCAAAGATGCGACATTCCATCGATACTTGCAAGACTATCCAGTAGGGAGGCGACTTTTACTCGATACTTGCATTTTTGAAAACCAAAACCGGCCATAAATGCCACCAAAACCGGTTATCAATACCACAAAACTGGCTACCAATGCCACAAAATTGGCTCTCATGCCTAAAACGGCTCTCATGCCACAAACAAAATCTGGCTCCCATGCCAAAACAATCATTTGACAAAAGATTTTCATAAAATGACAAGCTTTTGATCAAATCCCATTTAGCAATTGCTTTCATCACAAAAAGATTTAAGTGAGCGTAGGGAAAACAAAAAAAAAAAAGAGTACCAAAAAAATACATGTGGTACAAAAAAGAAAGTGTTCACAAGCACTACAAGAAAAAAAGAAGGAAAGTACCAAAAAAAAGACATGTGGTACCAAAGAAAAAAAGAAGGATAGTTTCTGCTACAAAAAAAGAAAAACAGGGACTCAAACAAAAATGGACTCTAGCCAAAGTTTCAGCTCCTCGAGCAAACTTGTGGCCTCAGCCATCATAGTTTCCAAGGCACGCTTCTTTAGGAACTTGCCATGAGATGCCGGAGAAGGCTGTAACCCTCCTTTTATACCGGGAAGCTTATCCCGAGCAGTTTGCCATTGTTCGTCTTCTTGAATCTTCCTTTTGAGAACTCGATCGGCATCTGTTAGATCTCGTGATCACTGAGAGGGGGGGGTGAATCAGTGATCTCTTTTAAACAGGTCCTTGCTAACAACAATTCAAATCAAACCACACAATTGACACCAGATTTTACGTGGTTCACCAAAAGGCTACGTCCACGGTTCAATCCCGTCCGAACAACAATCCGGTACAGGTCTGAATCTTATTTAGTCGCACCGACGACAAAGAGCACCAACCCTTAAATTCAGATAGCACCAACTATCTAGGAAGCACCGACTCCCTTAGGTTTCAGATAGCACCAACTATCTAGGAAGCTACAACTCCCTTTACAATTTGTCTGCACCCACAGACAGGATCACCAAACCCCAAAACACCAAGCACCAACTTGATGATTACAGCAAAGAAGATAAACTGATCTACAGCCCTTTCCCCTCTACAATTCTCTCTCTCTCAATCCCTTACAAATAGAAATCTAAAGCATAAAAGAGAGACACTTAACTCATGGACGAAACACCATCTTCTAGAGCATAATCTCGTCCACAATTGCTGTAGAAAGATGTAGCACAACAGCAACACAGCAACAGCACCAGCTTTCTCTCAAGAACTCTCTCTCTTTTCTCTTCTCTTCTTCTCTCTCTGGTGTATCTTTAGAACGACCCATACATGCCTTTATATAGGTTTTAGTAACCCCTAATTGTGTTTAAAAACGGGCTACAATTCGTTTAGAAAGAGTCCCAAACAAATTAGATAAGTATGCTGAATTTTCGTGCTCAACTTCTAATTCTGCGCAACTCTGGTTCCCGTGCTCGGTCGACATCATAACTGTGCTCGGTCGACATCATACACTATCTGGAAATAGTCACTTATCGAGCTCGGTCGACATCCTGAGGGCTCGGTCGACCGAAGACACACTGTGTCACGAAAATAACTGAGAGGTGCCTTTTTCTGTTTTCTGCAAGTTTCTTCTTGCTCGGTCGACCGCATGAAGAGCCCGGTCGACCGCGTGCTCTGCTTCAGGAATTCTGAGTTCCTGACTGTTTCAACTCTGATTCTCCTTTTAAGCTCAATCAACTCCAGCCTTTATCATCATGTTTGTGACAATGTGTTGACAAGAATTCCAACTCAATTTGATGCTTGAGACACCAAACACACCAATGCTTCAAGATTCAACTCAATGCATCTCAAATTCCAACAATCTCCCCCTTTGGAATTGTTGGCAACACTTGGAACTTCAACACAGACACTTGGAACATGTTGACATCATAGAGCCTTTTTAGAACAATAAACTCCCCTTGGAACATGATCTTCTCATTCACTATCTTGATACCAATTTTCATTCCAATCTTCCATCTTCCTCATGCTATCATATTTCCATCTTCTTAGCATAAGACTAACTTCAACATGCATATAGTCTTTCCTTGCATAATCTTCTCAGCATAACTTGATACCAATCTCCAGATAACCTTCTCAAGATGACAACCTTTCCATGCATAATCTTCTCCCCCTTTGACAATAATTCCAAAGGGACCAATCTAGGAGCAAATAAGATATTCAACGAATTCATTGCTCCCCCTTTCTGGCACATCTCCTAAGGTGTAGGAGAATGAGTAACTCCTAATTTCTTTCGGAGATACTCGAAGACTTCCTTTGGCAAAGGTTTTGTGAAGATATCAGCCACTTGCTCAGTAGTAGGAACGTATTCCAACTTTACCTCACCATCTGCAACTTTATCCTTGAGAAAGTGATAGCGGATTGCAACATGCTTAGTCCTTGAATGCTGAACTGGATTCTTGGAGATATGAATTGCACTAGTGTTATCACAGAGGATCGGCGTAGGATCTGTTGTTGGAACTCCTAAATCAGAGAGCATTTGCCGCATCCATAACACTTGCGTACAACAAGTTGCCGCTGCAATATATTCTGCTTCCGCTGTCGAAAGTGAGACGGAGTCTTGCTTCTTGCTGTGCCAAGCTACCAATCTATCACCAAGATAGAATGCACCACCACTTGTACTCTTGCGATCATCTACGCAACCAGCCCAATCGGCGTCTGAGTATGCGACAAGAGTAAAGGATTTACCTTTAGGATACCATATTCCAAGCTCCATAGTACCTTTTAGATATCGAAATATCCTTTTCACTGCTGTAAGGTGCGTCTCAGTTGGTGATGCTTGAAATCGAGCCACCATACATACTGCTTGTAGAAGATCTGGTCTTGTAGCAGTCAAGTAAAGCAAGCTTCCTATCATAGAACGATAGGTGGTGTGATCAACGGACGAAGCCTTATCATCTTTGCTAAGTTTCGTGTTCGTTGTCATTGGCGTGCTCACGGGCTTGCTGTCTTCCATGTTAAAACGCTTCAGCATTTCCTTTATATATTTCATCTGAGATATAAAAAATACCATTTTTCAGCTGCTGAACTTGTAATCCTAGGAAGAACTTTAGCTCTCCAAGCATAGACATCTCAAATTCTTTCGTCATATCTTCAGCAAAAATCCTGCACATATTCTCATCATTGCCTCCAAATATTATGTCATCAACATAAACAATAACCACCAGCTGTTTGCTTGAATCAGATTTGACATACAGATTGCTATCAACTAGTCCTTTTCCAAAACCAATCTTGCGAAGATAAAGATCCAGCCTTGCATACCATGCCCTTGGCGCCTGTTTCAGTCCATATAGAGCCTTCTTCAGCTTGCAAACTAAGTCTGAATTTTTGCTAATTAGAAAAGCCATCAGGTTGCTCAATGTAGACCTCTTCTTCAAGTAAACCATTCAAGAAAGCTGACTTAACATCCATCTGAAATACCTTGAAGGTTTTATAGGCAGCCAATGCAAGAAACATACGAATGGCTTCCAGACGAGCCACCGGTGCAAAGGTCTCTTCAAAATCTATGCCTTCAACTTGTGCATAGCCTTTACAAACCAACCTTGCCTTGTTTCGTATGACCTGACCATCTTCATTCAGCTTGTTCCGAAAGACCCATTTAGTACCAATCACATTCTTATCAGTAGGTCTAGGGACTAGTTCCCATGTGGAGTTTTTCTCAATCTGCTCCAACTCCTCATACATAGCTTTTAACCAGCTTTCATCTAGACTAGCTTCAGCTACTGTCTTGGGCTCAATGGTGGACACAAGTGAGTAATTGCTAACTACACTTTGTCTAGTTTTTACACCGGCTTCAGGATCTCCAATGATTTGATCCTTAGGGTGTTGCTCTACCCAAGTACTTTTCTTTCTAGGAGAAGTATCCTCTGAATCATCTTTTGCCTTTTCAGAATCAGGTTCAGCCACTTCATCATCAATCTCACTCGAGTCCTCATACACTGGACTGTCATTATGAGTTACCTTCTTTGACTCATGGTTTTCATCAATTCTAACATCAGCACTTTCAATAATTTTTCTGGTCCTTTTGTTAAGGCATCTGTAAGCTTTACTAGAGGATGAGTAACCCAGAAAAATACCTTCATCGGCTCTTTCTGCAAATTTGCCCGGATTTTGTTCGAGCCGCTTGATGTAACACTTGCTACCGAAGACTCTGAAGTGCTTGACTGTAGCTTTTCTTCCAAACCATAGCTCATAAGGTGTTTTATCTTCATGTGGCCTGATCAAGCAACGATTCTGAATATAAACAGCCGTATGAATCGCCTCTTTCCAATACTTATCAGCCATCTTACTTTCAACCAGCATGGTGCGTGCCATTTCTTGCACAGTGCGGTTCTTGCGCTCAACAACTCCATTCTGCTGTGGAGTTCTAGGGGCTGAGTATTGTCTTTGGATGCCATGATGTTCACAATACTTAGTGAATTCATCAGATGTGAATTCGCCTCCACGATCAGACCTTAGCGTCTTGATCTGCTTCCCTAGCATGTTTTCAACCTGTGCTTTAAACACTTTGAACCGATCAAGTGCTTGATGTTTATGCTTAAGAAATAATACCCATGTCATGCGAGTAAAATCATCAATGCAAAGCATAAAATACTTATCTCCATTGGTGCTTTGAGTCCGCATCGGTCCACAGAGATCAGTGTGTACCAGCTCAAGAGGTTTCTTCGTATGATGCTCCTTCGTCTTGAACATTACCCTCGTTTGCTTTCCCTTTTGACAAGAGTCACAAATGGGGTTTGAAGGCTTTTCGACTGTAGCCATACCTCTAACAGCCTTTGAATTGCAAATCTTTGACATGTTGCCAAAGCTTAGATGCCCAAGGCGTTTGTGCCACAACCAACTCTCTTCTGACCGACTCAATAAGCATGTCTTTTCAGCTCCATCTGACAAGGTGTAAAGATTTCCAGCTGTCCTTGACCCAGTAGCCACTGTTTTGCCGTTGCTACTCTTCTTGATAGCAAACCCATTCTTTGTAAAAACAATTTCGTGGCCCTTATCACAGATCTGGCTCACACTCAACAGATTGTGTCTCAATCCAGACACATATAAGACCTCTTCAGATCTGATCTTGTTTGCCATCAGCTGAACAACACCTTTTCCAACAATTTTGGCACCATCATTGTTACCAAACTTTACCGAACCACCTTCATAGTGCTGTAACTTGATGAATTTTTCTTTATCACCAGTCATATGACTCGAACAGCCACTATCAAGGACCCATGGTGCTGTCTTCTTTTGTGCATTGAAAGCGGTTTGCACAATGAGAGATTTCTTGCCTTTTTTCTGCACTTTTCTTTGCCCTCCAAGTTTTGACTAACTTGGGTTTCTTTTCAACCTGAATTGGTTTAGCAGTAGGCAGCCTACAATCCCTAGCCATGTGTCCAAAATTATGACACTTGTAGCACTCAATATTGTGGCTATTTAGGATTGAGAAAGGGTTCCTTCTCACAACTGGGCTGTTTCTCACATAGAATTTACAATCTGCCCTTCTATGTCCATACCTATTGCAATGATAACAATAGCCATAAAATTTGTATCTTTTATATGGCTGGTTAGGCTTCATGTCCTTTCTCACTTGAATGGGCTCTTTTCTAGGCAGTGTGGGCTTCACAGAATTGGAAGGTGTAGTAACTTGCTTTACAAACACCGTCTCTACAGAAGGTGTAACCTTAGAAGATTCTCCATTCTCAAATCCTATTCCAAATCTGAAGTGAGGGGGTCTTTGAACTTTCAAAATTTCATTCAGCTTTAATGTACCATTGATAGCTTGAAACTCCTTGAGCTTTTGTTTCATTTGCATATTTTCAGTCCTTGCTCCAAGGATTTCATTCTCAAGTTTCATCACTTCCTCAGTTTTGGTACAGATTTGTATTTCTAGGACATCTACCATTCTTTTATACTCTTCTAATTCAGTTTTCAAGGCAATAACTGAAATTTCAGATTCATGAAGAAGTTTCAGATTTTTCTTACTTGATCTTCGCTCCTTGCTAAGCTCCTCAAGTGCAGCAATGAGCTCTTCTTCAAGATTCACTTCAGCCTCCTCTTCGTTTTCCCAGCTCTTGCTCATCGTCTTCTTCAATAGTAACCATGAAGAGTGCTTCAGTCGCCTCGACTGATTCATCATCGTCCGAAGATTCAGACGTGCTGTCATTATGCTGACTGATGAAGCTCTTTGCTTTGCCCTTCTTTCTGAAATTCTTCTTCCATTTACTCTTATCAACATAAGAGTCATTATCATTGTCTTCTTTCAGCGGGCACTTCGCAGCAAAGTGGCCAACACCGCCACAATTGAAGCATTTAAAGGGTAGCTTCCCTTTATACTTGCCATTGCTTCCTTTCTTCAGCCTTCTAATAAATTGAGCCTCAAGCTCATCATCATCAGAATCATGACCAGCAATCTCTTTTGCCTTTTTCTGAACTTTGAAGGCCGCTTCTCTATCCGATGAAGACGTCTTACCTATGCGCATCTCATAGGCAGTGAGAGAACCATGCAGCTCATCCATTGAAAACTCGTTCAGATCTTTGGCTTCTTCTATGGCTGAGACTTTAGAATCAAACCGGGGAAGGAGAGATCTTAGAACCTTTTTGACGATGACTGGTTCTTTAATCTCCTCTCCTAGTCCACGAATGTCATTCGTGACTTCATTCACCCGTTGCATGTAAGAATCAACATTCTCGCTATCCTCCATGCGAAGAGACTCAAATTGGGAGCGATGAGTTTGCAATTTCGCTTCTTTGATCTTCTCATCTCCTTCATGGATGCTTTTCAGCTTATCCCAGATTTCCTTGGCTGTCTTGCATGCTATAACTTTGATCAGCTCGCTGTCAACAAGGCCGCTAAAGAGTGCATTCTGCGCCTTAGAGTCGTTGTCTGCTAACTTCTTCGTTGCAGCATCAGTGGGTACAATGGCAGAATTGTAACCGACTCTGACAGTCTCCCAGACGTCATAGCCAAGTGATTTGATGAAGGCCTGCATTCTAATCTTCCAAAAGGTGTAATTAGAACCATCAAACAACGGTGCTTTCATATTCGCTGTGCTGGTTGCCATGTGATTTGACAAGGATCACCCTTAGCGTGTTAAGCTTATCAAGGGAAACCTTACGCTCTGATACCAAATTGTTAGATCTCGTGATCACTGAGAGGGGGGGGTGAATCAGTGATCTCTTTTAAACAGGTCCTTGCTAACAACAATTCAAATCAAACCACACAATTGACACCAGATTTTACGTGGTTCACCAAAAGGCTACGTCCACGGTTCAATCCCGTCCGAACAACAATCCGGTACAGGTCTGAATCTTATTTAGTCGCACCGACGACAAAGAGCACCAACCCTTAAATTCAGATAGCACCAACTATCTAGGAAGCACCGACTCCCTTAGGTTTCAGATAGCACCAACTATCTAGGAAGCTACAACTCCCTTTACAATTTGTCTGCACCCACAGACAGGATCACCAAACCCCAAAACACCAAGCACCAACTTGATGATTACAGCAAAGAAGATAAACTGATCTACAGCCCTTTCCCCTCTACAATTCTCTCTCTCTCAATCCCTTACAAATAGAAATCTAAAGCATAAAAGAGAGACACTTAACTCATGGACGAAACACCATCTTCTAGAGCATAATCTCGTCCACAATTGCTGTAGAAAGATGTAGCACAACAGCAACAGCAACAGCAACAGCACCAGCTTTCTCTCAAGAACTCTCTCTCTTTTCTCTTCTCTTCTTCTCTCTCTGGTGTATCTTTAGAACGACCCATACATGCCTTTATATAGGTTTTAGTAACCCCTAATTGTGTTTAAAACGGGCTACAATTCGTTTAGAAAGAGTCCCAAACAAATTAGATAAGTATGCTGAATTTTCGTGCTCAACTTCTAATTCTGCGCAACTCTGGTTCCCGTGCTCGGTCGACATCATACTGTGCTCGGTCGACATCATACACTATCTGGAAATAGTCACTTATCGAGCTCGGTCGACATCCTGAGGGCTCGGTCGACCGAAGACACACTGTGTCACGAAAATAACTGAGAGGTGCCTTTTTTCTGTTTTCTGCAAGTTTCTTCTTGCTCGGTCGACCGCATGAAGAGCCCGGTCGACCGCGTGCTCTGCTTCAGGAATTCTGAGTTCCTGACTGTTTCAACTCTGATTCTCCTTTTAAGCTCAATCAACTCCAGCCTTTATCATCATGTTTGTGACAATGTGTTGACAAGAATTCCAACTCAATTTGATGCTTGAGACACCAAACACACCAATGCTTCAAGATTCAACTCAATGCATCTCAAATTCCAACAGCATCTGCAACCCGACGAATCAGAGCACTCTCCCTGTCGCGAGCCTCTGTTATAGCAGCCCACTTGGTAGCGACTTATGCCTTCAAATGTTCAAGACGTTTCCTGGCCTTATCAACCTCCCGATCATGGATGTTAAGGTCGTGCCTCAGCCCGATGAGGGCTAGCTCTTCTAAGTTCTTCTCTCGGACTACCTGCTTCCTGCTCTGTGTAGCCTCATTCAATTCAGACTTAGCCTTGTTAGCAGGATCCAAGAACATCTCCTTGAAGGACTGGTCATCAAGAAAGTCCATGGTCTCAAACCACTTGTCACCCAGTGTAATGATCCTATCAACGATCGCCCTGGCACCTGTGACATCCAGACCAACTTCTTCGGCATCAGTGAGAATCTCCTGCACATGCTGGATCATACCAAATTTGGCATCCAAGTGCCCAGAAAGGAGAATCTCGACCCAAGAGCTCAGAACCCGTGTCAGCACCTTCTTCTCAAATAGGAGAGATGGCCCAGATGAAGATTCACCCCGCTCCGTCGGTCGGCTGCTCATGTCATGACCCATTGGAAGAGTGATAAAAGAACTCTTTCCACTTGGAACCACTGGGGAAGGAATCTCAGCATGAGGTATCTCCTCAACTGTGTCAGAACTGGTTCTAGGAGTCTCTACCTCCGGATCAACCTCCGGCATCCCATGTTTTGGTTCTGAAGGAAGCAATGGACTCTCTTCTGTCACTTCAAAACCTGCCAAATAAACATAAAGAGGTATGAATATGATCCTGTTTGAAAATCATTATCAGGGTTATTACTACAAAATACCTTCTTCGACGATTGGCGGAACACTCTCTTCCTCCATGAACTCATCAGAAGCATCATCAACATTTGCGTCCATCAATGGTTCAAAGTCATCGGAATCCTATGGCAAATCAGCCGACACAAAAAAAATGTTAGCAAATCAAGCCGTAGGCCAAAAAAAAAGGAGAGAAAAAGAAGTCATACCAGTCGGAGATTCTGGATTCAGTCCAGAGCCCCTTGATTATTCTTCAGGTCCCTCCACAGGATCTGTCACCGCCTCCTCGGTCGAAACCTCAGGCATCGCCAAGTCTTCCTCTGCTAAAAAACAGAAAAGAAAACGCACGAGAAAAAAAAACGTGTAAAAAAAAAGGAAACACGTGGAAAAGAAAAGAAACGAAAAGAAAAGAAAGAAACAAAGAAAAATCTTTTTTTCAAAATCCTATTTTCTAGAAAGGAGTGTTCTTGAAAAAGAGAACTTACTTGAAGCCATTGAGGGAGAAGAAGAAGAAAAGCTTGAAGATCTTCGAAGAAGAAGAACTCTTGGTCTTGGAACACTCTTTAGATTTTTGCAAAAGAAAATAATAAGAGCAAGAGAACCAACCTCCCTTTGCTTTTATAGAAAAGAGCAAACCAAAGAAGGAAACAAGAAAGAGGTAAGTGTTACTAATTAGTAAAGTTACCAAAAGAAAGAAATTAGAAAGATTCTTTCCCAAAAGAAAGATATCTTGAGGGATTCTCTCCCAAAAAAAAAGCAATGAGAGATTTTCTCCCAAAAGATAGGAGATTTGAGATATTCTCTCCTAAAGAAAGATATCTTGAGATATTCTCTCCCAAAATAAAGGGGACATGAGAGATTTTCTCCAAGTAAAGATATTCTTAGATATTCTCTAACAAAAGGAGATATTTTTAGATATTCTTTACAAAAATGACATCATATGAGATCTAAGTCATTTCAAAAGCTTAAGGTCCCATGGGTTAGCCCATATGAGTCAGGTTTGACCACCTAGGCATTAAAAAAAATTTGGGCTTTTAGTCGAAGAGAAATCCCTCTTACCAAGAGCATACAAAAATGGTTCCATGCCTCTTTTGAGTTGATTAGACTATACAAAGAAAAACCCAAGCCCCATGAGCTTCCAAAAATCAAACCATACAGCCTCATATACCAAATTGAGCCAAAATCTTAAAATTGACATTCCACAAAAATCCAAACCAAATCCTGGTCCCCTAACTTGCCACATACAGCTTGTTAGGTCACAAGACCAAAACCAAAAACCAAATCCCGATCCCCTAACTTGCCACATACAGCCTGTTAGGTCGTGTCAGACCCCGACCCAGGTTTGAATATTTAATTATGTTTTAATCATGATTAGTGGATAAGTGGGGTTAGTGGACGATTAGCTTATTTTATTAAGCTAGATTAGGATGTTTGATTAGTCTTTGACTTAAGTCTGACACGGGCCGGGGCGCCCGTGGATTGTGTGTGAAATAGTTGAGTTTATTCATGATGCTTGTGAAATCCCAATTTATGTGTATTTTGACTTATTTCATCTAGATCATCAACCTTCATGTTTTGGCCAACTTGATTTTGTGATCAGAAATCGCGTTTTTCGAGAAAAAGGGCAAAACTGACATTTCACACAAAACCTGTACCCAAATTTCGAAAATTCCAGAAATTGCCAAAAATATACTTTTTGGAAAGTAGAATTTTCGCCGATCATTTTTGTCTTCTTCGTCGTTTTCGTTCGGGGCCCGCAAGTACCATTTATATGCTTGTGAAGGTCGGGGCCCACAATGGCTTGTCTCTTAAGAAGGGAACTCTTCCTTCTCCTTCTTCATTCTATTCCAGCAACTCTCTTTGCTAGGGCATTTCCCTCTCCTCCCTTCTCACTCTCTCTCATCTGAAACTCTCACTTGGTGAGGTGCTCTTGGAGGATTGATCTCCTCAAACTCTTCCTCCCTCTTCAAGCTTCCCAAAGATACCATTCTTGAGGAGATTGAGCTAAGAAAAGCCCCTTCTTCAAGCCTCTCTTCTTGGTTTGGGTTCCTCAAGGTTAGCATTGGCTTTCTAAACTCAAGATCCTTGTTTTCCTCTCCATTTGGAGTGCTTTAAACCCATTTGCTAAGGTTTTCATTGAGGATTCACAAATGTTGACTTTTTAGGGTTTCTTGGGAAAATTTTTGGGGTTTTTGTAGATTTGGAGCTTGAGGCTCTAAGGCTTGGTTTAAGGAGTGATTTTGATCACATCTTGACTAGAGGCAAGTATATTCCAACATTAATGTGATGCTTTCCCTCATTTGGCTCTATTTCATGATTTTCCTTTTTCTTTGTGTTAATTTCTTTAATCTATGGGTTTATTTTGATTGAATGGATCATGTTACTTTGATTTCAACTTATATTATTGTCTTGTCATACATTGGAAGTTTGATTTCACCTTGGCTCTCTAAGAAATTTGGTCTCCATGTGTTAAAGGTGGGCTCAAAGAGAAGGAGATAAACTTTGATCCTTCTTAAGAGTATTGTGTTTGATTTATTTAATAGTTATGAATGATGATTTGAGGATTAGTGAAGCTTAGGAAAGGGCCCAAGATGTTGTAGAATGGTGTATGGAAGAAGGGAATGGAAATGATCAAGAAGGGAGGAAGAAAAACACAAAAAGAAGAGTGATTTCCTGCACTCGGGCCGGACTGGGCAGGCCCAGTCCGCTCGAGCGACCCACTGGGTCGCTCGAGCGGACCAGGCACTGTCTGGGTCCGCTCGAGCGACCCAGCTTCTGTCTGGGTCCGCTCGAGCGGACCTGGGTCCGCTCGAGCGAGCCCAGCTCAGTCTGGGCTCGGGTTTGGGCCTGATTCAGGGTCCATTTAGGGTAGTTTGATGGCCCAAATGAATTTTTTGATAAGCCCATTTCCTAGGTGTCCTTTGGGCCTGTTTTAAGTTCAATTCTCGGGCTGTTTTTGAGTCCTAATGTTGGGCCATTTATGACATGAATTGTGGGCTACTTTAGGGATTGTTTGGGCTCGTTTTCAATGGACTGTTTGAGCTTGGGGAAGGACAGTTGTGGGCCTGATTAAGAAGGGATTTAAACCCACACTTTTAAGGACTTATTCTACATAATTTCAAGTCCACTTCGGACCTATGTCCAAGCTCAATTCAGCCCCAAACTCTCTCTTATAAGTGAAGCCCATTCAACCTTTTTCAAGCCTAGAACTCATGGCAAGATGTGTCTTAGGCTATGGCCAATACCACTTTGAAAAACCCTCAAGTCTAAGTGTACATTTAATCCCTTATGATTGTCAACGATCTTCAGTGACACCAAATCACTTTCTTTAATGACAATAAAGGGGGTCAAATGTATATCGAGACTACCCGCTTAGTCGACCGAACCATCATACATTCTTTTATGTAAAAAGACTTTTGTTTCGATTCTTTCTCCAATTCTTTTATCGTTTGAAGTGGGTTACCCCCATATTTTAGAAATGATGAAACTACTCACTTGTTTAGCTTGGCTTTGCCCATATGCATTTGTTTGGAATAGTTCTCTATCGACTTTGGAAATGTATCTTATAAATAGAATTGCATTTCTTCGAGGTTTCGGATTTTCACTAAAATGGCACCACTAGGCTTAGGTCACCTTGTCGGACTGATCATCCGGCTTGGGGTCTTTATTTTGTTTGCCAGCTGCAGTTTGGATTCCGTCTGTACCGACCATGGCAACGGTAATTATCCGGTCCCACGAGTAGTGGCTACGGTTCTGTTTGATAACGACTATGTCGTTCCGGTCCCACGATTAGTGGCTACGGTTTGTCTGCTCCGGTTACTTCGGTAACAGGAGAATATAGCTTTATGTGGGTTGCCAATTGTTTTATGCATTGATGTTCATCTCATGGCATTTATTTATGTTACTCATCATGACATTGGATTTGTAAACCATCGAGATGTATCTTCTATCTTTACTTCGACATTGTTATTAATCGTGATTTCATCGCAGCTCTTACTTATTATGTTTTATTTTGCTTTCATCCTATTATTGTTGTAATTGCTTGCCAGACCGTCGCGTCTGACTCTCTTTTGTTTGGTGTCAGATGTCGAGCCCCTCGCGGTTGAGGCGCACTTCGAGGCGGAACCTATAGTTCCAGTGGAGGGCGAGTGGCGGCCCGATGATGTTAATTAGACGTCGGGTTGCCTTGGAGCTACGATCACATTTTGGGGATTTCATGTTATACATTTTGGGTTTTTGTTATGGCCATTGTTGGCTTATTTTCTTTTGGGAAAGATTTGTAATTAATGATTAACTTTACTTTTGTATCATCGTTAAACTAACTTTGGGGCCTACAGTAAATGTTTCTCTTTTGATGCTAGTCTCTTGCGTTCTCATTTTTATACCCATTTGAGAGACCTTTATGTTTGCTACAATGCTTCTGCGTAAATCATTTGTATGAAAGTGATTCTTATACATCACTATTGGATCGGATTCCGTGAATCCTTACCGCGGAAACCTGTGGGAAACTAGCGTGTGCGGGCGGAATTTTCCGGCCCGTCGCGCCGCGTCGCCGGATTAAGGCCTCGTTTAGCGGGACCTCAGTCCGGGGGCGTGACAGGCTTGGTATCAGAGCGAGAAATATTTGAGGCAATTAAAATTGGATTAGAAACATAAGGACGTGGCAAGGATTCGTTAGCATTACCGTTAGTTAGCATCGATTTGGGTTTGGGGACGCTATATTATTATATCTTGTTGTACTAACAAGTTGTTTTGCAGCACTATGCCTCCACGTCGACCTCCGGCAGGTGCGAATGCATCAGGTAGCAATCATGACAGCGAGATTGAAAACCCAGTAACGGGTCAATTCCAACAACTCATGCAAATGTTGGTTGAACAACAGCAGCGAGCCAATGATAATCAAGCTCGATTTCAAGAACAAATGGCCAAGAAGGATGAGGAATTAACTCAAGTGCAAAGGCAACTGCTTGAAGTGTTGGGTAGAAGGCCGGAACCAGTAGCTAATGTGGAACCAGTGCAGAATAGGGACAGAGACCCTAATGTTCTATTTGAGAAGTTCAGAAAAAGGGGTCCTAAAGAATTTACGGGTCAGGAAGACCCTTTGGCAGCTGATGATTGGTTGGCTCATACCGAGAACATCTTTGACATTTTTGTGTGTACTGGCAGACAGCGAGTTCTTTTGGCAGCCTCCATGTTTACTGGGTTGGCAGACATTTGGTGGAAGACTGTCAAGGAAGGCTATCAGAATGTTGCAGATGGGATTGCTTGGGCCACTTTCAAGCAGCAGTT
Source organism: Litsea cubeba (assembly GCA_012931725.1). Lineage (NCBI taxonomy): Eukaryota > Viridiplantae > Streptophyta > Magnoliopsida > Laurales > Lauraceae > Litsea > Litsea cubeba. The sequence continues at coordinate 27,914,635 of CM022946.1, forward strand.
TAGTGAGAAATATGTCCCAGCACATATTAAGAAGCAAAAGGCAGCGGAGTTCCAGTTGCTTAAGCAAGAAGATATGACTGTCCTGGAATATCTTACCAAGTTTGAAAAGTTATCTCGCTATGCTCCAGAGTTGGTGGACACCGAGGAGAAAAAGATCACTAAGTTTATGGATGGGCTCAACCCCATTATTTTGAGAGATGCTTTGGGTGTGGTACCACCAACCACCTTCCAAGAGGCTATCAAAAGGGCATACAGGTTTGAGGATATAAATAATCAGATTATTAAGGACAACCAAAGAAAGAGGCAGCAGTTTCAGAGTGGGCAGAAATCGTACCAAGGAAAGAAACAAAAGAAACAGCAGAATGCTCCAACTCAGGGCGGGTGTGAGCATTGTGGCAAGAATCACCCTTCTCAGCAGTGTTATCGAATTTCAGGGGCGTGTTTTAAGTGTGGTAGCTCAGACCACCAAGTGAAGGATTGCCCGAACAATAGGAACCAGGGCAACAGGGCACCTCAGCAGCCGCCAAGGCAAGCCCCTCAGCAAAATCAACAAGTAGCTCAGAACCAGCCGAGGCAGCAGCAGAATCAGCAGCCCCGTCAACAGCCACAGAACCAGAATGCCCGTCCACAGCAACAGAATAGGAATATGCAGCTTGGGAGACCGAATCAGAATCAGAATAGACCTCGTCAGCAAGGCCGTCTCAATCATATCAATCAAGTGGATGCAGAAGCGGCGGGTGATGTTGTGGAAGGTAAACTTCTAATTTGTGATGTAGAAGCTAAAGTGTTGTTTGACCCGGGATCTACCCATTCTTTCTTATCCCTTGTGTTTGCTGAAAAGATTAGTGTACCTGTTAGAGAGTTAGAGTTTGTCTTGACTGTTACTACTCCAGTAGGGAAGCAAGTGGTGTGTAGTACTTTTTATCCTAGTTGTCCAGTGAAGATAGGAGAAGTCATTTTCCCTGCAGATCTTATCACCTTAGTTATGCATGACTTCGATGTTATTCTAGGCATGGATTGGTTAGCGGGTCATCATGCCTCCATGGATTGTTATAGTAAGACCATTGTGTTTAGGTTGGATGGGTTGTCCTCCGGAGTGAAGTTTCAAGGAGAGAAAAGGATTTCCCCAGTTAGGTTTATTTCAGCCCTTTCTGCAGCTAAATTATTAAGATCAGGTTGTGAAGGATTTATTGCTTTTGTTACCAAGGACGAACAGTCCCTAGGGGTGGAGAATATTCCGATAGTGTGTGAATTTCCCGATGTTTTTCCAGAAGAGATTCCAGGGTTACCACCTGTCAGAGAAGTTGAGTTTACAATAGAGTTGGTGCCAGGAACTGCTCCGATTTCTATTGCTCCTTATAGGATGGCTCCAGCGGAGTTAGGTGAATTGAAGTTGCAATTGCAAGAGTTGCTAGATAAGGGCTTTGTTAGGCCAAGTGTTTCCCCATGGGGAGCTCCAGTGCTTTTTGTCAAGAAGAAAGATGGAAGTTTGAGGATGTGTATAGACTATAGGAAGTTGAATCAAGTGACCATTAAGAACAAGTACCCTTTACCTAGGATAGACGAGTTGTTTGATCAGTTGCAAGGTGCAAAGTTTTTCTCGAAGATAGATTTGAGGTCCGGATACCATCAGTTGAGGGTTAGAGAATCAGACATCCCGAAGACAGCTTTTCGAACTAGATATGGGCACTATGAGTTTTTGGTGATGCCCTTTGGACTGACGAATGCACCAGCGGTATTCATGGCCCTCATGAACAAGATTTTCGCACCCTACCTAGATCAGTTCACCGTCGTTTTCATTGATGATATTCTAGTGTATTCCAAGTCAAGAGAAGATCATGAGCAGCATTTGAGGACTTCCTTGCAGTTGTTGAGAGATAACCAGTTGTATGCGAAGCTTGGGAAGTGCGAGTTTTGGCTAGAGCAAGTCGCTTTTCTTGGTCACATCATTTCTGAAGAAGGGCTAGCAGTTGACCCATCAAAAATAGAAGCAGTTATCGATTGGGAGAGACCGAAAAATGTGACAGAGATTAGAAGTTTTCTGGGTTTGGCAGGCTATTATAGGAGATTTGTTCAAGGCTTTTCGTCTATTGCAGCACCGTTGACTAAGTTAACCCGAAAGAATGTGCCGTTTGTATGGTCAGAGAAGTGTGAAGCTAGTTTTGAAGAGTTGAAGAAGAGGTTAACTTCAGCGCCTGTCCTCACCTTACCTTCGGGGAGTGGTGGTTTCGTTATCTATACGGATGCTTCAGGAGTAGGACTCGGTTGTGTTTTGATGCAAAATGGAAAGGTGATTGCGTATGGCTCGAGGCAATTGAAGGAACATGAAAAGAAATATGCAACGCACGATTTGGAGTTAGCAGCCATAATTTTCGCGTTGAAGATGTGGAGACACTACTTGTACGGAGAAAAATTTGAAGTTCATTCGGATCACCGTAGTCTTCAATACTTGTTCTCTCAAAAGGAATTGAATATGAGGCAAAGAAGGTGGATGGAGTACATCAAGGACTACGATTTTCCGATTATCTATCATCCGGGGAAAGTTAATGTAGTGGCTGATGCGTTGAGTAGGAAATCAGTTTGTTTGGCTAGTTTGCATGGGTTTTACAATTTTCAGCAATTTGAGGATTTGGGAGTAGAGTTCGAACCTTTGAGAGAAGGAGTTGTGTTGGCAAATATGACAGTGTCCGAGCCAGTCTTCATTCAGAAAATTAAAGACAATCAGATGCAAGATCCAGACTTGGTTAAAATTGTGGAGCATATCTCAGAAAGGCCAGATTTTCAGATGTTGGATGGAGTTTTGTACTTCCGTGGCAGACTTTGTGTTCCTAAGGTAGATAATTTGAAGGATGACATTATGGTAGAGGCTCATAATACGAGGTATTCAGTGCACCCAGGGAGTACGAAGATGTATCAAAATTTGAAGAGTCGTTTTTGGTGGAACAATATGAAGAGAGAGATAGCAGCCTTTGTGTCTAGGTGTATGACTTGTCAATTAGTGAAGGCGGAACATCAGAAACCACCTGGTCTTCTGCAACCGTTAGAAATCCCAGAGTGGAAATGGGAGCACCTGACAATGGATTTTGTATCAGGTTTACCGAATACAAGCAAGGGGAACAATGCCATTTGGATTATAGTGGATCGGTTAACGAAGTCGGCACACTTTATTCCTTTGAAGACCGGTAAGAAGATGCACATGTTGGCTTTAGCGCAAGCTTTTGTTAAGGAGATCGTTAGTCGTCATGGTCAGCCAGTTTCCATCACTTCAGATCGGGATAGTAGATTTGTTTCGAGATTTTGGAAGACCTTGCATGAATCAATGGGAACGAAGCTTCAATTCAGTACAGCGTACCACCCGCAGACGGATGGTCAGTCGGAAAGGACTATTCAGACCCTTGAGGACATGCTTAGGGCTTGTGTCCTTGATTTCAAGAATCAGTGGGACGAGAATCTACCGCTTTGTGAATTTGCTTACAACAATAGTTACCATTCAAGCATAGGAATGGCCCCTTTTGAAGCGCTATATGGCAGGAAGTGTAGAACCCCCGTGTGTTGGGAAGAAGTCGGAGAACGCAGTTTTCATGGTCCATCTTTAGTTGAGGAAACAAGTGATAAAGTCAGAATTATCCATGAGAGATTGAAGATTGCAAGGAGCCGACAGAAGAGCTATGCTGATGTTCGAAGAAAGGATCTTCAATTCCAAGTTGGAGACAAGGTATTCTTAAAGGTATCTCCGGTCAGAGGGACACTGAGATTTGGGCAGAAAGGCAAATTGTCTAAGAGATTTATTGGTCCGTATGAGATCTTGAGTCGAATCGGGGAAGTGGCGTACAGATTAGCTTTGCCTCCAGAACTGTCGGGTGTGCATAACGTGTTTCACGTGTCAATGCTAAGGAAGTATGTTTCAGACCCTGCACATGTGCTACAACATGAACCGTTGGATGTCAGAGAGGATGCCACCTACATCGAAAAACCGGCAGAGATTATTGACACCAAAGATCAAGAACTGAGGAATAGGACAATTCAATGGGTAAAGGTTCGTTGGGAGAATCATGGACCAGAGGAAGCCACTTGGGAACTTCGTGAGCAAGTTCAAAAGAAGTACCCTCAGCTATTCCCAGAGGTTAGTGATCATTTGGAGGACCAAATGTGATTCTTAGGGGTGGAGGATGTCAGACCCCGACCCAGGTTTGAATATTTAATTATGTTTTAATCGTGATTAGTGGATAAGTGGGGTTAGTGGATGATTAGCTTATTTTATTAAGCTAGATTAGGATGTTTGATTAGTCTTTGACTTAAGTCTGACACGGGCCGGGGCGCCCGTGGATTGTGTGTGAAATAGTTGAGTTTATTCATGATGCTTGTGAAATCCCAATTTATGTGTATTTTGACTTATTTCATCTAGATCATCAACCTTCATGTTTTGGCCAACTTGATTTTGTGATCAGAAATCGCGTTTTTCGAGAAAAAAGGGCAAAACTGACATTTCACACAAAACCTGTACCCAAATTTCGAAAATTCCAGAAATTGCCAAAAATATACTTTTTGGAAAGTAGAATTTTCGCCGATCATTTTTGTCTTCTTCGTCGTTTTCGTTCGGGGCCCGCAAGTACCATTTATATGCTTGTGAAGGTCGGGGCCCACAATGGCTTGTCTCTTAAGAAGGGAACTCTTCCTTCTCCTTCTTCATTCTATTCCAGCAACTCTCTTTGCTAGGGCATTTCCCTCTCCTCCCTTCTCACTCTCTCTCATCTGAAACTCTCACTTGGTGAGGTGCTCTTGGAGGATTGATCTCCTCAAACTCTTCCTCCCTCTTCAAGCTTCCCAAAGATACCATTCTTGAGGAGTTTGAGCTAAGAAAAGCCCCTTCTTCAAGCCTCTCTTCTTGGTTTGGGTTCCTCAAGGTTAGCATTGGCTTTCTAAACTCAAGATCCTTGTTTTCCTCTCCATTTGGAGTGCTTTAAACCCATTTGCTAAGGTTTTCATTGAGGATTCACAAATGTTGACTTTTTAGGGTTTCTTGGGAAAATTTTTGGGGTTTTTGTAGATTTGGAGCTTGAGGCTCTAAGGCTTGGTTTAAGGAGTGATTTTGATCACATCTTGACTAGAGGCAAGTATATTCCAACATTAATGTGATGCTTTCCCTCATTTGGCTCTATTTCATGATTTTCCTTTTTCTTTGTGTAAATCTTCTTTAATCTATGGGTTTATTTTGATTGAATGGATCATGTTACTTTGATTTCAACTTATATTATTGTCTTGTCATACATTGGAAGTTTGATTTCACCTTGGCTCTCTAAGAAATTTGGTCTCCATGTGTTAAAGGTGGGCTCAAAGAGAAGGAGATAAACTTTGATCCTTCTTAAGAGTATTGTGTTTGATTTATTTAATAATTATGAATGATGATTTGAGGATTAGTGAAGCTTAGGAAAGGGCCCAAGATGTTGTAGAATGGTGTATGGAAGAAGGGAATGGAAATGATCAAGAAGGGAGGAAGAAAAACACAAAAAGAAGAGTGATTTCCTGCACTCGGGCCGGACTGGGCAGGCCCAGTCCGCTCGAGCGACCCAGTGGCACTGTCTGGGTCCGCTCGAGCGACCCACTGGGCCGCTCGAGCGACCCAGCTTCTGTCTGGGTCCGCTCGAGCGAGCCCAGCTCAGTCTGGGCTCGGGTTTGGGCCTGATTCAGGGTCCATTTAGGGTAGTTTGATGGCCCAAATGAAGTTTTTGATAAGCCCATTTCCTAGGTGTCCTTTGGGCCTGTTTTAAGTTCAATTCTCGGGCTGCTTTTGAGTCCTAATGTTGGGCCATTTATGACATGAATTGTGGGCTACTTTAGGGATTGTTTGGGCTCGTTTTCAATGGACTGTTTGAGCTTGGGGAAGGACAGTTGTGGGCCTGATTAAGAAGGGATTTAAACCCACACTTTTAAGGACTTATTCTACATAATTTCAAGTCCACTTCGGACCTATGTCCAAGCTCAATTCAGCCCCAAACTCTCTCTTATAAGTGAAGCCCATTCAACCTTTTTCAAGCCTAGAACTCATGGCAAGATGTGTCTTAGGCTATGGCCAATACCACTTTGAAAAACCCTCAAGTCTAAGTGTACATTTAATCCCTTATGATTGTCAACGATCTTCAGTGACACCAAATCACTTTCTTTAATGACAATAAAGGGGGTCAAATGTATATCGAGACTACCCGCTTAGTCGACCGAACCATCATACATTCTTTTATGTAAAAAGACTTTTGTTTCGATTCTTTCTCCAATTCTTTTATCGTTTGAAGTGGGTTACCCCCATATTTTAGAAATGATGAAACTACTCACTTGTTTCGCTTGGCTTTGCCCATATGCATTTGTTTGGAATAGTTCTCTATCGACTTTGGAAATGTATCTTATAAATAGAATTGCATTTCTTCGAGGTTTCGGATTTTCACTAAAATGGCACCACTAGGCTTAGGTCACCTTGTCGGACTGATCATCCGGCTTGGGGTCTTTATTTTGTTTGCCAGCTGCAGTTTGGATTCCGTCTGTACCGACCATGGCAACGGTAATTATCCGGTCCCACGAGTAGTGGCTACGGTTCTGTTTGATAACGACTATGTCGTTCCGGTCCCACGATTAGTGGCTACGGTTTGTCTGCTCCGGTTACTTCGATAACAGGAGAATATAGCTTTATGTGGGTTGCCAATTGTTTTATGCATTGATGTTCATCTCATGGCATTTATTTATGTTACTCATCATGACATTGGATTTGTAAACCATCGAGATGTATCTTCTATCTTTACTTCGACATTGTTATTAATCGTGATTTCATCGCAGCTCTTACTTATTATGTTTTATTTTGCTTTCATCCTATTATTGTTGTAATTGCTTGCCAGACCGTCGCGTCTGACTCTCTTTTGTTTGGTGTCAGATGTCGAGCCCCTCGCGGTTGAGGCGCACTTCGAGGCGGAACCTATAGTTCCAGTGGAGGGCGAGTGGCGGCCCGATGATGTTAATTAGATGTCTGGTTGCCTTGGAGCTACGATCACATTTTGGGGATTTCATGTTATACATTTTGGGTTTTTGTTATGGCCATTGTTGGCTTATTTTCTTTTGGGAAAGATTTGTAATTAATGATTAACTTTACTTTTGTATCATCGTTAAACTAACTTTGGGGCCTACAGTAAATGTTTCTCTTTTGATGCTAGTCTCTTGCGTTCTCATTTTTATACCCATTTGAGAGACCTTTATGTTTGCTACAATGCTTCCGCGTAAATCATTTGTATGAAAGTGATTCTTATACATCACTATTGGATCGGATTCCGTGAATCCTTACCGCGGAAACCTGTGGGAAACTAGCGTGTGCGGGCGGAATTTTCCGGCCCGTCGCGCCGCGTCCCCGGATTAAGGCCTCTTTTAGCGGGACCTCGGTCCGGGGGCGTGACAGGTCGCAAGATCAAAACCAAAATCGACCCCCCAACATTCCACATATAGTTTTTCGGTCACACGGTCAAAACCAAACCCGACCCCCTAACCTGCTATATACAGCTTGTTAGGTCACAAGGTAAAAAAACAAAGCCCAAATCCGCATCCCTGATGTCAATTTTCAAAACTTTGCCTTGAGATGGTACGTGATTCCTTTCACTACCATAAAATTCCCCTGGAAGCTCAAAAGGCTATAATATCAAAAGAAAGACTACTCAAAGACTCTTGGTCAAGTCACAAGCTCTCCTTCAAAAATCTCTTCGAGGCACACCGACTACAAAAGTTAACCAACTCGTCGCTGTACCTTGAGGGGGCATTTGTTGACACAAAAAAATGTGTCACTTTGCCTCTTCAACATCAAGAGAACTACAAGTAGCTGCAGCCTACCATAAATAAGCAATGCTACTTCCAAAAGTCAAATATTGTCAGAATCAAACAAAAACTGCAAGATCATTCAAGACAGCCAAAAGAGGAGTACACAAGAAGTTTCGGCCCATTTCAAAATCATTTGGCCTAACTTCGCTTCTCCGATAGCTGAACAGGAGCTCTCGGCAGCGACCGCATCGAAGACACCAAATCTTCGATCAGAGCATGTGGATGATCTCAAAATACATCCAAAAGGCTCCACGTCAAGTTCCAAGTCAAACCGACAACATTTGACCCTACATCAACCCTCGAATAACTAAATCAAGCCTCTCGACAGTGAGAACCACCGAGGCCATCACTCAACAGATAGATCACATGGTTGGCTTCCAGACGCTTACAAAGGGCTACACGTTAAGTTTCAGGTTATTTCGACAACATTTGACCAGACTTTGACTCTCGGAAGCCAAATCAGGCCTCTCGGCGGCGAAGCTCCCCGGGACCATGGTTTCCAAGACAGAGCCTATGGATCATCTCAAAATGACAGTAATAGGTTTTCTGTCAAATTTCAAGTCAATCGGACATCGGTTGACCGCACATCAAGCCGCGACATCTTCCTCGCGATAAAATCAAGTCTACTGGCGACATGACCCATACGGCTTCAAAACTCAAATAAAAGCCTATGGTTGGTCTTATTTATTCCTCAGGAGGCTTCACCTCAAATTTCAAGTCATTCCGACATCGTTGGCCCAGTTTCAGCTTCTGACGGAAAATCGGCAACTCTACGCGACAAAGTCTTCGACTTTCCCAAAAAATTGGAAACTTTGCACCCCAAAATGCAAGGATTCTCATCAAGTTTTGATAGGGAAATCAGGCCAATAAATGTGTAAAAATGTCAAGAAAAATACAGGAGAAAAAAGAATTGGAAAAGACCTCAAAACGGCTGCGAAACGGGACCAAAAGGGGAAAAATCCCCCTAGGGTCGCAGCCTGCTACCCTGGCCCATGGACGTTGGTGAACCTGTGCATGGTCGCCGGCGACCATGGAGCTCCGGATAGCCGGGTTCGCACCGGAAAGGTATGTTTTCCGTCGTTTTTCACGTTTTGAAGTTTCTAACTCCTGAGATTTTCCAAAATTCATACTTTTGAGGCACTAAATCCTTCGACATCCGTCAGAATCACAGGTCCGTCTTCAAGAGTATCAAAATCAATATTGATCGCCAGCCGGTCAACCAAAAAAGTGTGCTTTCTACCCGATCGATCGAGAAATCGACAGGACAAATGGCACCGACCCGCTGTTGACAATCAATACATGAAGTGACATGGTCATTCGATGTCGATCTACATGAAGATCCATCGATGATCATCGCCAGAAGAATTCCAAAAGATGCGGCACGGCCCGTGACTCTTCAACTGCTCGGCGACCACTTAATGCTATTAATTGACTAGCTTTATTGCAGTCATTAATTCATTTCTTTGGATGGTCCAATCAGAAGCAAGCTTCTAGGAGTTACAAGTCAAGAGATTCATGACATTTAAAACATGAAACTCCTCCCATCATGGTGATTAAAGGCGACTAAATGCCCTCAATCTCCACCTGCCAGTCAGAAACCAACAAAAAGGAGTTACAAAATAAAGAAATAAATCTTGTAACTCCTCCCTTTATGTAGTTTTATGACAATTAAGGCTCATAAATCCTCCTAAATGGCGACCTAAAAGCCTATAAATAGGAGAGCACTCCAAAGCATTCCAAACAACTTCCACGAACACAGATCCCAGATCAGGAAAAAACATAGAAAATCAAGAGAAAGAAAGAGAGAAACTCTGCGAAAGTTCTGCACTGGTCACCACTATAAGGTGACAAAAGTCCCTTAGGGGGTACCCCCCGCAAGGTCCTTGCCTTCTCGTTCTGCCTCCAATGGCTTAGACGTGGCTTTTCAGCCCGTCTACTTAGCTTTTTAATCGACATAGGACCTCCTCTTGGTCTTTGTCCTCTAAAAATCTGAGGTTATAGCCAAGCCAAGCAAATTAAGAGCATCCTCTGTTCTCATCTGCATGGATGATGGCGAAGTCCACACATGGCTTGCGACCATCAATCTGAACGAGTCCCCCACAATCTCTTGAGAAGTTAGATCCTCCTTTTCTTACATTTCATTGTATTTTGTATTTTTCTAAAAGAGACAAAAATCACAACTCTTGTCTTTCATTATTGATAAGAATTGTAAATCGGCTATAAACGCCAAAATCGGCTATAAATGCCAAAAAAAATCGCCTTTCATGGCAAATCAAAAAAATGTCTCTTTTCTTAAATATATGTGCAATGGAAAATTTGAAAGAAACTGATTTCCTTTTTACTTGTGAAGGTCGATCTCCGGATCACTGCCTATAATTCCAAGTAAAATAGAAAATCTGGCACACCCACACAAAAAAAAATGTTGATACCCGCTTTGCCACCAGTCACGAAAGGGTCGTACCCCATGGACTCTCACGTCCGCCGACCTCAGTAGAACAGTGCGCAGATGCGCGGTCCATCACTCCTTCCATCAAATGGAGATTCAAACATTGAAATTAATGAATCTAAATTTGAATTAAAAGAGAAGAAAATGATGAAAATGAAATTGACATTGAACAAGCTTATGAAGAATTGTATACATTATTCTTAAAGCTTGGTAAGAATAATAAAAAATTAAAATAAGAATCTAAAAGACTAAACAAAGAATTATTCTCTTCAAAAGATGAACTTAGAGAAAAAAAAGAATTAATAAATTGTGTAGAATCTAAGTTCATGATCTCTTTGCATAATCTATCTAATATTAAAGATGATCTAAGAGAATTAAAGATAGATTGTGATAATCTTAATAAGGAAAGTTCTAAACTAAGAGATCAATCTCAAAGGGAAGATGAAGACATTAACAACCTTGAATCCAAGTTGACAATCACTAAGAAAAATTTATCTAATGCTCAAAATAAGATAAAAACTCTAGAACTTGGATCTAATGTTATTAATGAAAATTAAATTTGAATTAAAACTTGCCCATGAAGAACTAAACAATTTTAAGGGAATTGAAAATGAACTAATAAAAGTTAAAAATGAAAATTCAACCCTTAAAAACCAAGTCACTCAACTTGAAAGATACAAACAAAAGTATGAGCTAAATTTACCCATGGTGAAGAAAAATCTGAATAGTTATTTAAATTGGGTAAATCTCAAAGAGATAGGACGGGTCTTGGATTTGATAGGAATATTTCACATGACCCTAAATTCACCAATACATTTGTTAAAGGTGAGTCCTCAGTCTCTAGTACGCATTCCTCCTTGCCCATGACTAAATGGAATTATTGTGGCATTGAAGGACATTTTAGGTTTGAGTGCAAATTAAGGAGAAGCCATGTGTCTAAACCCATCTATGAAGCAAAGAAAGTAAAATCAAACTTTATGAAGAGTAAGACATTAAAAACCAAGGAAGACTCTATGAAACTTAAACAAGTTAAACCAATTAAAAAGGAGTCTCCTAAGATGAACCGAGCAGTACAAGAAAACATGATATCTTTTGTTATGTTGTTTCCTCCTATTGATTTTCATTTTTAGCAGATTGGAAGAAATACCTAGAAGACCAACTCGCTGTGGTGGCAGCTCACAGACGACAGGTGGACAGGCTAGTTCTTCTAGCGAGCCATCGAGAGTTCAGACCAAGATCGGTGTCACAAGACCGCGTCACTGAGGTGTGCATGCGAGTACTTCGACCGCCGGCCGTCAACGGCCAACAGCGTCTGAATGAAGATGAAAAGAATTTGGGTTTCTTCTGGGTTCCTTTTCTTTTTTCTTCTTTTTAATACTTCTTAGTTCTAAGTTTGAATGGATTTTCATTTGTTTCTGATTGTTATAGTCTTCTTTTTTTTTTTGGGGGTGGGTTATCCTGTGTTTGTAACTAGCATTTGAAGAATGAAAAGAACAAAATTTCTTTAAAATTATGATTTGGGATTTCGTTCTGCAGTCTATCAGCAATTCCATTTTCATGAATTTGTGTTTCTGGGTTTTTTTTTTTTTGATGATTCTTAAAAGAATTTGAATGAGTTTTCACTTTTATTGAATTTGTGTTTATGGGGTTTTCTTTTTTTTTATATATACTTCTTAAAGGAATTTGAATGGGTTTTTAATTGTTTCTGACTGCCACTGTCTTTTTTGGTGATTTACAGGGCGACAGATTCATCCCGAACAGATCTTCCATCGATTTAGACATGGGCTGCTACTTACTAGTGGATGCCCGGAAAGGAAAAGAGAACAAGAACAAGAAAGTTGCTTCTCCATTGAAAGGGGCTTACAGGTAGCATCCGGCAAAAACTGCGATGATGGATAGAACCCGAATTCTTTCTTTTTGGAGAAAACCTCCTGTGCCCACCAATACCAATGAAAATTTTGAAAGAAGAAACTGTTTTGTGGTGTTTTTGGGTGGAATTTTGTGGAGATGAAAACTCAGGATATTCTAAGAGCAGTCAACTTGATAATGTGTACTTGGAACTTGGAATGTCGCCTACCTTTAAGGGCATCAATTTATTTATAAAATCTGACATTCGGGCATCAAATACACAGTGGCTCAAATGATGCGGTCTTAGCATATGTATGGTGTACTTGTTTTAAAAACCAGAGGCCGATTAAGAATTTTACCATTATGTACTTGTTTTTACTTGGAAATACCCGATGTCCTCATATTGTCCTTGATTTGATAAGTTTCACATGTTTTGCCTGGCCTTGTTTAGTTTTACATGTTTTACATATCCGAAAGGGAAATGATCAAAGTTTATCAAATTTGAATCACAAATGTAAGAAATCTTTTTTTTTTTGTTTTTTTTTTTAAGATCTCTAATGGACTCATTAAAGAGAAAAAGTGGCCCATGCCCTGATTTGAATGCCAACTCAAACTTTTCTGCGAGCTTTTATCCGAAAGGAAAGGATCAAAGTTTCCCAAATTTGAACCACCAAAGTAAGAAATCTGATTTTTTTTTTAAGATCTGTAATGGACTCATCAAAGAGAAAAAGTGGCCCATTCCCTATTTCGAACGCCAACTCAAACATTTATGCGAGCTTTTATTCGAAAGGGAAAAGGATAAAAGTTTCTCAAATTTGAATCACAAAAGTAAGAAATCTATTTTTTTTTGTTTAGAAAATAAAGAGTGGAAATAAACTCAAAGATAGAATTAGAATTTTCCTAAAAATCCCTTCTCATTTTTTTTAGATGCAAAATCCAACATAGGCCAACATCTAGAAAGGAGCCAAGGGACCTAGGAAAGAAGCATAAGCATAGAGCAGAAAATATGATATGCGAATGTTTCTTTTCTAAGCATCATGTTCTCAAATGAACGAGTCCCACCGGGTGTGCCAGCTTGATGGGCTCGCTTCTTTGCTCGTGGGACTACTAGGGTCAGCGGACGTGAGAGTCCGTGGGGTCCAACCCTTTCATGACCGAAGACAAAGCGAACATCAACATTTTGTATATGGGTATGCCAGATTTTCTACTCTACTTGGAATTGACAAGTGGTGGTCCGTAGATCCACCTTCACAAGTAGAAAAGAAAATCAACTTTTTTTTTTAGTTTTCATTGCACATATATTTAAGAAAAGAGACATGGTTTGTTTTGAATGCCGTGAAAGGCAATTTTTCATTTTTTTGCCATGAAAGGTGATGTTTGCCGTGAAAGGCGATTTTTACCGTGAAAGGCGATTTACAATTCTTATCAATAATGAAAGACAAGATTTGTAATTTGTTTTTATATCTCTTTAAAAAATACAAAATACAATGAAAAGCAAGAAAAGGGGATCTAACTTCTTTGGAGATTGTGGGGACTCATTCAGATTGATGGCCGCAAGTCGTGTGTAGACTTCGGCATCATCCGCCAGATGAGAGCAGATGATGCTTTTGATTCGCTTGGCTCGGCTTAAACCTAAAATTTTTAGAGGATAAAGACCAAGAGAAGGTCCTATATCCAATAAAAATCCAAGTAGACGGGCTGAAAAGCCACGTCAAAGCCATGGAGATGGAAGGAGAAGGCCCCCCCAAGGGAGTCTGGTCACCTTATAGTGGTGGTCACTGCAGAACTTCTTCAACGGAGGAGAGGTCGTTGTAGTAACTTTTACAGAGTTTTCTCTTGTGTATTTTTCGGATCCCGTGGATTTGGTTCTTTGATTTTTCGATGATGATGATTGATGGACCGCGCTCCTGCTCGGTTCCTACCGAGGTCGGCGGACGTGGGAGTCCGTCGGGTCCTACCCTTTCGTAACCAGGGGGCAGGGGCGTGCATCAACATTTCTTTTTTTTTGTGTGGGTGTGCCAGATTTTCTATTTTACTTGGAATTGCAAGTGGTGATCCGAAGATCAACCTTCGCAAGTAAAAAGGAAATCAACTTCTTTCAAGTTTTCCATTGCACATATATTTAAGAAAAGAGACATTTTTCTTGGTTTGCCGTGAAAGGCGATTTTTTTGGCGTTTATAGCCGATTTTTGGCGTTTATAGCCGATTTTTGGCATTTATAGCCGATTTACAATCCTTATCAATAATGAAAGACAAGAGTTGTGATTTTTGTCTCTTTTGAAAAAATACAAACTACAATGAAAAGCAAGAAAAGGAGGATCTAACTTCTCAGGAGATTGTGGGGGACTCGTTTAGATTGACGGTCGCAAGCCATATGTGGGCTTCGCCATCATCCATGCAGGTGAGAACAGAGGATGCTATTGATTCGCTTGGCTTGGCTATAACCTCAGGTTTTTAGAGGTCAAAGACCAAAAGGAGGTCCTATGTCCAATAAAAAGCCGAGTAGACGGGCTGAAAAGCCACATCTAAGCCATTGGAGGCAGGAGGAGAAGGCAAGGACCTTTTGGGGGGGGGGGTACCCCCCAAGGGACTTTTGTCACCTTGTAGCGGTGGCCGGTGTAGAACTTCCATAGAGTTTTCTCTCTTTTCCTTCTCTGAATTTCTGTGCTTCTGTCTGTGATTCGTTGTCTCTGATTCGTTCTCTCTGTGTGTGTGTTTTCTTCTTGGAGTGCTCTTTTATTTATAGGCTTTTTGGTAGCCATTTAGGAGGGTTTATGGGCTTTTATTGTCATTAAGCCGCATAATGGGAGGATTTACAAAATTGAATTCTTTATTTTGTAACTCCTTTTTCTTGGCTTCTGATTGGCCGGAGGAGATTGAGGGCATTTAATCGCCTTTAATCGCCATGATGGGAGGAGTTTCATGAGTTAAATGCCATGAATCTCTTGACTTGTAACTCCCGGATGCTTGCTTCTGATTGGTCCGTCCAAAGAAATGGATTAATGACTGTAATAAAGCTAGTCAATTAATCACATTAAGTGGTCGCCGAGCATCTGAAGAGTCGCGGGCCGTGCCGCGTCTTTTGGGATTCTTCTGGTGATGATCATCGATAGATCTTCATGTAGATCGACATCAGACGACCATGTAATTTCAGGTGTTTGTTGCCAACAGTGGGTCGGTGCCATCTGTCCTGTCGATTTCTCGATCGGTCGGGTAGAAAGCACACTTTTTTTGGTTGACCGGGTGGCGATCAATATTGTTTTCGATACTCTTGATGATTAACCCGTGTTTTGGACGGATGTCAGAGGACTTGGTGTCTCAAAAGCATGAATTTTGGAAAGTACCAGAGGCTGGGCTCTTCGAATCGCGAAAAAACGGCGAAAATCAGGGTTTCCGGGGCCTTCCAAGGTCGCCGGCGACCCTGGCCCAGGGTCGCAGGGGCCTGCGACCTTGGGCCGAGGGTTTTCCCCCCTTTGTGTCCCGTTTTGTGTCCGTTTTTGCTGTTTTTCGATTCTTTTTTCTTCTGTATTTTTCCTTGACATTTTGACCATTTATTGGCCTGATTTCTTTGTAGGAAACCTGATGAGAATCCTTGCATTTTATTTTGCAAAGTTTCCAATTTCCTGAGAAAGCCGAAGACTTTGTCGCGTAGAGCTGCCGATTTTCCGTCAGAAGCTGAAACTGGGTCAAACGAAGTCGGAATGACCTGAAATTTGGTGTGAAGCCTCTTGAGCAATAAATAAGACCAACCATAGGCTTTTGTTTGAGTTTTGAAGCCGTTTGGGGTCCTATCACCAGTAGACTTGCTTTTGTCGCGATGAAGATGTCGCGGTTTGATGTGCGGTCAACCGATGTCCGATTGACTCGAAATTTGACATGGAACCTATTAGAGTCATTTTAAGATGATCCATAGGCTCTGTCCTGGAAACCATGGTCCCGGAGAGCTTTGCCGCCGAGAGGCCTGATTTGGCTTCCGAGCGTCAAACTATGGTCAAATGTTGTCGAAATGACCTGAAATTTGACGTGTAGCCCTTTATAAGCATTTTGAAGCCGTCCATGTGCTCTATCTGATGAGTAATGGCCTCGGTGGTTCTCGCCGCCGAGAGGCTTGATTTAGCTTTTCGAGGGTTGATGTAGGGTCAAACGTTGTCGGTTTGACTCGGAACTTGACGTGGAGCCTTTTGGAAGTATTTTGAGACCATCCATCGGCTCTGATCGAAGATTTGGTGTCTCCGATGCTTTTGCCGCCGAGAGCTCCTTTTCGGCTGTCGGAGAAGCGAAGTTAGGCCAAATGATTTTGAAATGGTCCGAAACTTCTTGTGTACTCCTCTTTTGGCTGTCTTGAAGAATCTTGCAGTTTTTTTTTATTCTGACAAGATTTGATTTTTGGAAGTAGCATTGCCTATTTATGGCAGGTTGCGACTTCATGTAGCTCTTTGGATCTTGAAGAGGCAAAGTGACATTTTTGGTGTCAACAAATGCCCCCTCGAGGTACAGCGACGAGTTGCTTAACTTTTGTAGTCGATGTGCCTCGAAGAGATTTTTGAAGGAGAGCCTGTGACTTGACCAAGAGTCTTTGAGCAGTCTTTCTTTTTGGTATTTGTAGCCTTTTGAGCTTCCAGGGGGATTTTATGGTAGTGAAAGGGATTACGTACCATCTCGAGGCAAAGTTTTGAAGATGACATCAGGGATGTGGATTTGGGTTTTGACCTTGTGACCTAACAGGCTATATGTGGCAGGTTAGGGGGTCGAGTTTGGTTTTGATCGTGTGACCCAACAAGCTGTATGTGGAATGTTGGGGGATCAATTTTGGTTTTGATCTTGTGACCTAACAGGCTGTATGTGGCAAGTTAGGGGATCAGATTTTGGTTTTTGGTTTTGGTCTTGTGACCTAACAGGCTGTATGTGGCAAGTTAGGGGACCAGGATTTGGTTTGATTTTTGTGGAATGTCAATTTCAAGATTTTGGCTCAATTTGGAATATCTTGGAGAGAATCTCTCATATTCCCTTTATTTTGGGATAGGATATCTCAAGATATCTTTCTTTTGGGAAAGAATCCTTCATCGATCCTATCTATTGGGAGAAAATCTCTCATTGATTTCTTTCTGGGAGAGAATACCTCAAGATATCTTTCTTTTGGGAAAGAATCTTTCTAATCTCTTTCTTTTGGTAAGGTTACTAATTAGTAACACTTACCTTTTTCTTCTTTGCTTCTTTGGTTTGCTCTCCTCTATAAAAGCAAGGAGGAGGTTGGATCTCTTGCTCTTATTACTTTCTTTTGCAATAATCTCAAGAGGGCTTCAAGACCAAGAGTTCTTCTTCTTCAAGATCTTCAAGACTTTTCTTCTTCTTCTCCATCAATGGCTTCAAGTAAGTTCCCTTTTTCAAGAAAACCCCATTGTAGAAAAAAAAAAGTTCTTTCTTTTTTTGTTTCTTTCTTTTCTTTTCTTCTTTTTTTTTCACGTGTTTGCTTCTTTTTTTTTCACACGTTTTCTTTTTTTTTTTGCTTTCTTTTCTTTTTCTTCTTTTTTTTTGTTTTGTTTTTTTTTTTTTTTTGAGAAAGTTTCTTTTCTTTTTTTTTTTTGCTCATCATGATAATGCCCCCCCCCCCTTTTTTTTTTTTTTGCAAACCTAGATGTTCATGCATGTATATTGAATTGTAGCATGATGTGAAAGCATACCTGAAAGTTTTCACAATTTTGGGAACTTGGAGCTCGCAGCGATGTTGAGCCCTTCCTGATTTTGCGGAGACTTTGAGGTTTCGAAAGTTTGGAGTTTCGGAGCTCGCAGCAATGTTGAGCCCATCTCCAAGCTTTCTATTTCTTTCGGGATAGTTCCTTTTCTTCGGAATTGCCCCGGCATCATGTCAAAATTTTGCCAGATTTTTAGCGAGATTCTGTCATTTTGATGTTTGATCTTTTTCTTTTCCATCCTTTTCAGGTGGTTCCTCCAGAACGAACAAGGGTAAAGAGCCTGCTACAAGCGTACCTCGTCGATCTTCTAGATCTTCTAATCCTGCCGTTCAGCAGGCTTTTGAGAAGGTCCAGTATGTTGAGAGAAATCTGGAAGAGTACGATTCCCTCAACAGAGATGAGATGAGGCAGCGACTGATCACTCTCAAGGGAGAGGAATTCTATAAGATCATGGTAAGCAGTCGTCCATGGGTGATGGAAGATCAGAGCATTTTGCCCAAGCCTACCTTCTTCTTTGGTGATGCAGTCCCTGATGACATGACATACCAGAGGAGATGTTTTCAGTTCTCTTCCACAGCAGATGGTGAGAAGAAGACTGTTGTTACCCGGTCGACGTTTGATCGCACCGTCTCGATTTTGAGCCTTGCCCCCACGTGCCCTAAGAGGGAAGATCCTCCAAGTTGGGTGAGAAGGATAAATGTAGTCAAGACCGGGGTTTTTGTTGGCGGTTCTCCTGGATATACGGAGAGGTCGCCTGTTGACATGGACCTGTTGATGCCATCCAGCGGCTACCAGGGCTCTGATTATCCGTCGGTCGATTTGAGACCGGTGGGCCTTGGTATTTTCAGCGGTGACGGCAGCAATTGGATCAAGCCTTTTCGACTTCGAGGCCGTTTCAATGCTGACTCCGAGTGGAAGTCGTGGACTGATCGCGTCCTGCTGATTGGTGGCGCCGTTTTGAAGGAAGCCGGGATTTTTGATGCGGTCCGCGCCTTTAGGGAGACCGTGATCTTTTCCGACGAGGCCTTCATGGCTATGCTGGAGTCATTCCTCCCACAAACCAATACCTTCGTTGTGACGAATGGCGAGATTGGTTTTTCTTTGAAGGAGCTGAGCGCCATTACTGGATTGCCCATCCTCGGGAAACTCTATGAGGAGTTTATGCCGATTGACAGCGTCCTTGAGGGGCAGTCTGAGGAGTTCAGGCTTCTGTACTTTCAGCTCGTCGCCTTCTATGATTTTTTGAAGGAGAAGGAGGGTTTGAAAGTTAGATCCAACAGTTGGAAGAGTTCTAGCTCTTCATTCCCCAACTTTTTTGATAGCAGGGAGTCTTCTGATAACGTGACCCAAGAAGCCGGAGCTCAGGATCTAAGTTCAAAGAAGATCTTGGCCATGCAAGAAGAGTTGAGAGATTTCTGTGCAAGTACAAACGCCATATGTCCTGACATTGCACTGCGGAGAGATCTCGCTGTTTACCTCACTTATTGGCTTGGTGAGGCTGTTTTTGCTGGAGGAGATGGAACGCACATCAGGCCGCATTTTATTTTTCCGGCTTGTCAGATGGCATTTGGAGAGCAGCTTGCTTTGGTGCCAGCTCTTTACTCCTACCTGTGTACCGAACTGCAGGCTGCTGCTTTTTTGGTTCGGCTTGGGCTTCCCATGAATAGGGTATTTTCAGCCCACATCTTTTATTCGTGGTATGTATACCACTGTCCTGGCTTCCACCGGCTGGGTGCTGCATAGGATGATGATCCTCTGATGATTCGACAGGCTAAGGGCAAAGCCGTGTCCGAATCACTTTTGTTTGCCCGCATGAGGATCCGACGGTTCAGGGACGTCGAGATGGGGCAGTCTTCAGTGAACCTTTCTCCGGAGTTGCGGAAGAAGGCTTTTGATTTTGGTGCCTCCCGAGACTCTACCAGGGCGGGGTCGGGAAGGCATTATTCCTTGACGAATGCAGAGAGAGAGTGGCTTTTCAGCATACGTGTCGGCACGATGGTGTACCGTAGACATCTTTTCGTCGACATCCAGCCATATGTACCCTCTCGCTTTGCTTTGTAGCTGGGCTTTTCTCAAGGCGTTGTTGGAGCGCCTTCAAGCATGGTGAAGCGCTTTGGAGGCTTACAGGATGGGAGAAATGCATGGGCTTTCTATAGTGCTGAAGACACTACAGCCATGATTTCTTATCCTGTGTTGCTGACTTCCCGGACTGCCGGCTTTGCGAAGTGGTTCGCGAAGAGCTTTTCGGCATATCGGGGGCTTTCCAAGAAGGAGCTTGATGTGAAGCTGGCATCTGAAAAGGGCCTTGGAAAGTCGGATGGCGTCCGGCGAGAGGAAGTTTGGGCCTTCCTTTCTGGAGAGAAGCACAAGATAGGCTTTCTCGGTGACCAGGGCGTCATTGGTTCTGAAGCTGTTCGAGAAATACCTAATGAGGCTTTAGAGCAGCTAGAACAGGAGGAAGCCGAACTTGGCGCTTGGATGCAAGCGGCACAGAGGCAAGCTTCCGTGGAGTCTACTGGCAAGAGTAGACCATCCAGTGAGGAGTCAAGTGGGAAACCTGACTCTGACAGCGGGGCAGGTTCCTCTAAGAAGCGAGCCCGTCGGGGTAAGAGGGGGAGGAGTCATCATCGCAACAAGGGGCAGCATGAGGACCCTCCTCACTTGGAAGTTCCTCTTACTATCAATGAGGATGTGCCAGTGGATGCTGACGAGCCTCCAGAGAAGAGAAAACGAGAAGAAGAGACCGTCGGTGAAGGTATGATTCTTCCTTTTTCTCTTTCCATTTCTTTTCATGGGATTTTTTCCATGTTATGATTTGCTTCTTGTTTCTGCTTTTTCTTCTGTTTTTTTTTTAGCAGAGGAAGACTTGATGATGCCTGAGGTTCCGGTCGATGAGGTGGTGACAGATCCTGTCGAGGCACCTGAAGAAGAACCGAGGGACTCTGGAGTGAATCCAGAATCTCCAATTGGTATGACTTCTCTTTTTTTTTTTGTCTGTGACTTGGTTTGCTAACACATTTCTTGCCAGCTGACTTGCCACAGGATTCCGATGACTTTGAACCATCGATGGACGGAAATGTTGATGATGCTTCCGATGAGTTCATGGAGGAAGAAAGTGTTCCGCCAGTCGTCGAAGAAGGTATTTTGTAGTTATAACCCTGATAATGATTTTCAAACAGGGTCATATTCATACCTTTTTGTGTTTTTTTGGCAGGTTTTGAAGTGACAGAGGAGGGTCCGTCGTTTCCTTCAGAACCAGAGCAAGGGATGCCAGAGGTTGATCCAGAGGTAGAGATTCCTGGGACCAGCTCTGACAATGTTGAGGAGATTCCTCGTGCTGAGATTCCTTCCTGAGCAGGAGTAGCTTCAGCTGGAAAGAGTTCTTTTGTTACTCTTCCAACAGATGATGATATGAGCAGCCGACCAACGGAGTTGGGCGAATCTTCAGCTGGGCCATCTCTTCTTTTTGCGAAGAAGGTGGTGGTGCGAGTTCTGAGCTCTTGGATTGAGACTCTCTTTTCTGGGCACTTGGAAGCCGGATTTGGCATGATCCAGCATGTGCAGGAGATTCTTAGTGATGCCGAAGAGGCTGGTCTGGATGTAACAGGTGCCAGGGCGATCGTTGATAGGATCATTGCACTGGGTGACAAGTGGTTTGAGACCGTGGGTTTGGCTGATGACCAGTTCTTCAAGGAGATGTTCCTGGACCCTGCTGATAAGGCTAAGTCTGACCTGGATGAGGCTACAGAAAGCAGGAAGCAGGCAGTTCGAAAGAAGAATTTAGAAGAGCTGACCATCATCGGGCTGACACATGACCTTAACATCCTTGATAGGGAGGTCGATGAGGCCAGGAAACGTCTTGAGCATCTGCAGGCACAGGTCGCTGCCAAGTGGACTGCCATAATAGAGGCTCGCGACAGGGAGAGTGCTTTGATTCGCCTGGTTGCAGATGCCAATCGAGTTCTTGAAATGAAATCTGAAGAAAGCGAACGATGGCAAACTGCTCGGGATAAGCTTCCCGGTGTGAAAGAAGGGGTACAGCCCACTCCAGCATCTCATGGCAGGTTCCTGAAGAAGCGTGCCTTGGAATCCTTGACGGCTGAGGCTAAAAGTTTGCTTGAGGAGCTGAACTCTTGGCTGGAGACCATTTTTGATTGAGCTCCTGTATATATATATATTTTTTTTTTTACAGAAACCATCCTTCTCTCTTTTTTGGTACCACTTGTATTTTTTTTGGTACTTATTTTTTTGTAGTGCTTGTGAACACTTTCTCTTTTCTTTTTTTTTGGTACCACTTGTATTTTTTTGGTACTTATTTTTTTGTAGTGCTTGTGAACACTTTCTCTTTTTTTTTTGGTACCACATGTATATATTTTTGGTACTCTCTTTTTTTGTTATCCCTACGCTCACTTGAATCTTTTTGTGATAAAAGTAATTGCTAAATGGGATGCTCTTCTTTTTTTTTTTTTTTGTTATCCCTACGCTCACTTGAATCTTTTTGTGATAAAAGTAATTGCTAAATGGGATTTGATCAAAAGGTTGTCATTTTGTGAAAATCTTTTGTCAAATGATTGTTTTGGCATGGAAGCCAGGTTTTTGTTTGTGGCATGGAAGCCAATTTTGGCATGAGAGCCAGCTTTTCTTGTGGCATTGATAGCCGAGTTTTTTTGTGGCATCTATAGCCAGTTTTGGTAGCATTGATAGCCGGTTTTTGGTGGCATTGATAGCCGATTTTTTTGAAATCCAAGTTTTTTGTTTGTGGCATTAATAGCCGGTTTTGTTTTGGTGGCATTGATAGCCGGTTTGTGGCATTTATAGCCTGTTTTGATGGCATTTATAGCCGGTTTGGTTTTCAAAAATGCAAGTATCAACTAAAAGTCGCCTCCCTGCTGAATGTTCTTGCAAGTATCGATGGAATGTCGCATCCTTGCTCATTCGGTTGCGAGTATCGATGGAATGTCGCATCCTCGCGAATCTGGGTGCAAGTATCGATGGAATGTCGCATCCTTGCTTTTCAAAAATTTTGTTTTTGCGGGTACTGACTTGATGTCGTTTCCCCACGATTTTTGAAATTTATGGTTTTTTCGAACCTTTGGGTTATGGATATCAACTGAAATGTTGCGTCTCCATGTTTTTTTTTTTTAGGTTTTTTCGAACCTTTGAAATTTGGGTTGTGGATATCAACTGAAATGTTGCGTCCCCACAGTTTTTTAGGTTTTTTCGAACCTTTGAAATTTGGGTTGTGGATATCAACTGAAATGTTGCGTCTCCACAGTTTTGGATTTTGCAAGTACCGACGAAATGTCGCTTCCCTGCGATTTTGGAAGTGTCGAACGTGGTTCGCTTGCTTCCGATTTGTGCGAGTATCGACTAAGCGTCGCTTCCCCGCGGTTTTTGAAAAATCATTTTTTTTTTGTTTAAAGACACGAGGGTCATAAGTTTTGACCTAAAACCATTTTGACGGTAAAAGGCAGGGTGGACTAGGGTGGAAATCCCTAAATCCAGATTTTGTTTCAAACCATGAATTTTGGGTTCAAGGGTTGAAAATTTTGGTCAAGTTAGGGAAAGGTTCCTAAACTTGGATTTTTGAACAATGAAACGATGAAAGTAAGCATTGTTTTAAATTTCTAGAAATTTCAACATTTGACATGAAAATTCTAAAAAAGGGTGGGTTTAGCGAGCGTGTACCTGGAAACCGGTTTTGGCCGTACAGGCATTGCTCTTACCCAGTTGGGTAAGTCTTCAAGGGTAGTACCGATTTAAGAACTTGCCGTTGATGGGCAGCATACATCTGTCACCTTCCATGTTTAGGAGTGCGTATGCGCCGTTGGAGAAAACCTTGTCGATGACGTAGGGTCCCTCCCATTTTGGCTCAAATTTGCCTTTGGACTTGTGAGCGAAGACCATTGGTCTTTTTACCACAAGAACCAAGTCACTCTTTTTGTAGGCGCGTTGCCTGACCTTTTTATCGAAAGATCCTGCCATGCGTGCTTGGTAAAGTTTAATGCTTTGTTGAGCTTCGAGCCGTCTCTCATCGAGATTGTCCAGCTCATGGAGTCGCAATTTGAGATTGCTTTCTTGAGTCATGTCATTTTGCAAGGATACCCTTAAGGAAGGAATTTGTACTTCCAAGGGTACGACAGCTTCGCATCCATAGACCAAGGAGAATGGTGTGCTATGGGTTGGTCCTCGAACGGTGGTTCGATAGGCCCACAAAGCTTCAGACATTTTGTCGCTCCAGTCTCTTTTGTGACTAGAGACCATTTTTTGAGGATTTTGCAGAGTGTCCTGTTGAAAGCTTATGCTAACCCGTTTGCTGCCGGATTGTATGGAGTCGAAGGACAGCTTTGGATTTTGTATTTGTCGCAGAACCTGTAGAATCGATGATCCCGGAACTGTGGTCCGTTATCATGGACGAATCTTTTGGGTATGCCGAAACGACAAATGATGTTGGTGCGCAGGAACTGAAGGACTGATGAGGTCTTCATTTCGTTAAACGCAAATGCTTCTGACCACTTGGAGAAATAATCCGTAGCGGCGAAGATGAAGCGATGACCTTTGCTTGAAGGGGGAGAAATAGGACCTATGATGTCCATACCCCAGGCTTCGAAAGGCCATGAGATCGCTGTAGGATGCAGCCATTCTGGAGGCATGTGGATGTAATCTCCATGAACTTGGCATTGTTGGCAGCGCTTAGCAAATTGCATTGCGTCAGCTACCATGGTAGGCCAGTAATATCCTAACCTTTTTATCTGATCATAGAGCTTAGGTCCAGCCTGATGAGCTCCGCAAAGACCAGCATGAACTTCTTTGAGTGTTTCTTCAGCCTCTTGTTGTGACAAGCAGCGTAGAAGTACTCCGTTGAAGGAATTCCTGTAAAGGATTTTTGAAGGAATATCCAAATGAAAGCTTGGGGTTCGCCTTTGGATGCTTATCCGTTCTTTTGGATCTTCAAGTAGGATTCCGAACATAATGTAATCAATGAACGGATCCCTCCAGTCGCCGATTGAAGTTTGAAGGATTGAAATCCTACTTCCAACCAGCTGGTGGCATTCAGCAACTGCTTGGTGCGTGTTAAGAGGAGGAAGGATTCTTCTTTCGCACACTGTGATTTGCATGTTTTCCCCTTCCTGGATTGCCATGGATGCGGCAAGTCCAGCTAGGGCATCTGCACGTATGTTTTCACCTCAACGAATGTGGGTGATGTGACAGATGTCAAACTTTTGCAGAAGTGATTGTGCCTTGTTGTAGTAAGGCAGTAAATCTGGCTTCCTGACTTCAAATTTCTGATTCATCTGGTTTGACGATCAGTTGAGAGTCTCCAAAGACTTCCAGCATGGTGATACCGGATTCGAAGGCGAGTTCCAATCCTAAGATCAGAGCTTGATATTCAGCTGCATTGTTTGTGCATGGTTCCAGTAGCGAGAGAGCGTGTGGAATCATGTATTTGTCGGGGCTAACAAAGAGGATGCCAACTCCCGAGATCAGCTGTCTTTTTTCATTTGTCCTGGTTGCACCGTCAAAGTACATGTCCCAGGAGGCACTTTGTGAGAAAGTCTCCACATTGTAGACTGGTTCGTCTGGGAGATCATCTCTGAGTGGAGAATCTTTAGGCAATGGATGCTCTGCGAGGAAGTCCGCTAGAGCTTGCCCTTTGATTGCTTTTTGTGGTACATACCTAATATCAAATTGTGACAGAAGGATGGACCATTTTGCCAGTCGAGCATTGAGAGAACCTGCCTTTGTGACAAGGACCTTCAAGAGGTTGACCCTCGAGACCAGGTATACTGTGTTGGAAAGCAAGTAGTGACGTAGCTTTTGTACGGCGAACATCACTGCAAGACATTCTTTTTCGACTGGAGAGTAGCGATGCTCTGCACCTACTAGCATGCGGCTGAGGTAGTATAGAGCAGATTCTTTTCTCTGATCATTTTCTTGCGCAAGCAGAGCTCCCAAAGAGTGATCAAGGGCTCTTGTGTACAAGATGAATGGTTTTCCAGCGGTAGGAGCAACTAACACTGGAGGCTTTGTCAGGTATGACTTGATGTCTTGGAAAGCAGCTTCACAGTCAGCATCCCAGACAAAGTTTACACCTTTTTTCATCAATCGGGAGAATGGACGGCATTTTCCCGAAAGATTGGAGATGAACCGTCTGATGTAGGCCAATCTCCCTTGAAGCCCTTTGAGTTCTCTCAAGGTTCTTGGAGAGGGCATTTCTAGAATGGCTTTGACTTTTATGGGGTCAAGCTCTATTCCAGCTTTCCGAACTAGGAATCCAAGGAACTTACCCGACGAGACGCCGAAGAAGCATTTCAAAGGATTCATTCGTAGTTTGTGTTTGCGAAGCCGGAGGAAGACTTCTCGAAGGTCTTTGAGATGATCTTCTTTTATTTTGCTTTTGACGGCGAGGTCATCAACGTAACATTCAACCGTCTTGTGCTGCATATCTTGGAATAGTTTCATCATAGCCCTCTGATATGTGGCACCAGCATTTTTCAGACCAAATGGCATGACAGTGTAGCAATACACGCCAAATGGGGTCCGAAAAGATGTATGTTTTTCATCTTCGGGATGCATCTCTATCTGATTGTAGCCAGAGAAACCATCCATGAATGTCATTCGCTCGAATCCACAGGTATTATCAATCATTACCTCTGGTATGGGGAGCGGAAATTCATCTTTTGGGCACGCGCCATTCAGGTCTCTATAGTCAATACAGACCCTGATCTGCCCATTTTTCTTTGTCACGGGGACAATGTTGGCCAACCATTCAGGATGTTGTTCCTCACGGATGAAGCCGATGCTTTTGAGTTTTTGAACTTCTTGTTCAATTTTATCCATCACATCTGGATGGAATCTTCTTTGGCCTTGCTTGACAGGCTTGATGTCTTCTTGAAGATTGAGTTTGTGAACCGCTATTTTGGGGTCTAAGCCTGGCATTTCAGCGTAAGACCATGCAAAGCAATCAACGAACTCACGAAGAAAGGCGATATACTCGGGTAACTCATCATCCTTTATATTCTTGCTTATGAATATAGGACGTGGGTTATCTGGTGTTCCCAAGTCTATCTTTTGAACAGGATCTTCTGTTGGAAGGTTCGAAGATGGTTCCTCCACAATATTTTCAGAGGCTTCCAGCTCAACGAAACCTTCTGGGGTTTCAAAGGCATTCCCAGACCAAGGTTTTGTTCCTTTCCAAGGGTCTTCTTGATCGGTAATTTTCCCAAGGCTTGCTATGAGATGATCCCAATCGCCTGTTGAAACCGGGTCGAAGTTGGCTACTTCTTTTGGAGATGAGGGTTCTTCTGGGTCAGAAGACCACACGTTTGTTCCATCGGACAACTCCTCTTCATTTTCGGAGAAATCGTGCCAATTGGATGAGCTTCCTGGATCTTTGTCAGGTGACTCAAAGAGATATCCAGGGAGATCGATGTCTTCATGGACTTGAGAAGTTGAGGCTTGGTCAGTATATTGACTTTTAAGCCTTTGTGTCAACTGTCTCAGGGGAGTGTCGGGATCATACCCTAACCCGTGTGAAGACTTTTCTACATAGCCGTAGAGTCTCTAATCTTCCAGTTGGCTTTTGGTCAAGACGGGCCCCAATGGCATGAGAATACCGCGTCCTTCTCCCAAACCGATTGGGTTTTGAGCGTCATAGCCCATTTTCTTCATAATAGCTTGTGCCACAGAACTATATAAAGATAGTTGAGGCATACCTTTATTTTGGAAAGGTTCAAGCATGGAGTTTGATGAAGAAGCATCCGATCTATGGAAGAAGATCGGCTTTTCCTTTGCTGAAGTTGCTGGAACAACAAAGGAAGCTGACGTAGGATCTTCTATGTCAGAAGTTATCTTCATTGGAGCGAGAGTAGGCTGAACTTGCTGAGTGTCAGCTTGGCTTGACGATGCGTCGTCTTCTGGCTCTGAATCCGAGTCTGTGTCTTGCATGATAGACACGAAAGAGACAATAAATTTGCCCTCAGGCTTTTGTTTTGCCTTCTTCACTTTAGTTGTGATGACCAAAGGCTTTGAAGATTTGAGGGAGATGATGAAGGGAGTTTGCATGCTCTCTTCAGATTTACCGGATGGTTTGTTTTCTTCCGGTGATTGTTGAGGAGCTTTGCCTTTATCTTTCTGGAGATTTTCAGCAAAGGATGCTGTGTGCTTCTCCTCTTCTTCTTTTTCACCTTCATACATTTGTGAGTCTGCGAAGTGGACTTCTTTACCTTTGAAGGGTTTTCTGTCCTCAAAGACTCGATGTATCATGCCGTCGTCGCCAACAAACTTAATACATTGATGTAGAGTTGAAGGGACAACACCATTCTCGTGGATCCAAGGGCGTCCGAGAAGGATATTGTAGCATGAAGGGGTTTTTATTGCATACACTGTGACCTCAGAGATAAGATCACCGATCTGCAACTTGAACCTGATTTTGCCGATAGGCCTTTGAGTACTCCCATCGTATCCAAAGATAGATACAGATGTGTGGCTCAGCTTGCTGGGTGGGATGCCCAACTCTTCAAGAGCCGATATGGAGATGAGGTTGAGTGCAGAACCTGGGTCGATCTAAACTATGTGCATAGGCATTTCCTTGATATACCCTGTGAAGTACAGGGGTCGGTTATGCCTGGTTTCGCCAAGTAGGAGGTCGTCCTTTGTGAAGGCGATGGTTGCACTGGCTGCTTTTTTAACCGAGAGGCATTCAATGCATGATCCCTCAGTTTTCTTCTTTTCTCCCTTTGAGGAGGCTTATGAGTTTTTGACCCGGTAATCCATTTCAATTTGGAGGACTTTGCGGGGCATGTTTCGTCGACATCCTCATTCAGCTTTGTAATTCCGAGATGAGATTATCACGAGTGTGCGGAGACATTCGCAACAAATCTAGGATGTACAGACGTGCAGGTATGTGCTTGAAGTGTTCAATCAAGTCATACTTGAAAGCTTCCTTAGGGCCTGCATGTTCATCATTGTTGCCACTAGGGGCGCTTACAACATCTTTTCCCGAAGGATTTACATATGTAAAGGAAGATTGGTTGTAATTTTTGTGGTAGTCCCGGCCAGAGCGGGTGCCTCTACCAACTTCGAGAGCTTCTTGAGAAGGGTCTTTGTTTGGAAGATTGTCTTCAGGATCAAGAGGCTGTCGTTTTTCATTTGCTGAGGATGTATCAGCAGCAGAGTTACCATCCTCAGTGATCGTGTTGCACGGAGCATTTTCCAGGAACAAGTCCTGAACAGCATCCAGCAACCTTTCTTCTTCGTTGACTAATTCATCCTCCCAAGCATCAATAGCGGGGAATTCTTCAGTCAGGAAGGGTGTGAACTTTGAAGTCACAGTCTCAGGAGAAGAAACCTGAGAGGGTGTCATCTCAGTGAAAGTCACGTGAGACGAGGTGGCTTCAGAAGATATATTGCTAGGCGTCGCCGGAGTGTAAGTGCTCTCATCAGACGATGCTTTGGAAGAGCTATAATCCCGAATTATCACATTACAGGAAGCTCTGACGGGAGACGTTGCCTGATCGGAGTCAGACTCATCCTCGGATGTAAGAGGATCGTCTATCCAGCAATTTTCTCCATTCTTCAGGAGTTAAGGGAGGATGTACCTGGTGGTCTTCAGGGACTTCAGGCTCTGGATTGCGAGGAGGCTCGTTGACGCGTTCTTGCACTTGTTCTAGAGCGAGTCGCTGCAAGATCCTTGCATATTCTTCAAGATCAGGCATGAGAGCCGGATCTTCTTCTTCATCAACTCTTTGTGGCTCAACATGGTTGATTCCCACTGGAGTAATGAGAGGTGCTGAGTCAGCAACATTTTCTTGTACAGCCTCTTGGTCTTCTTCATCATCAGACCAGGATCCTTGTGGCTGTAGGGGGTTATACCAGATTACTGGTATAAGATGAGACTCAGGAACCCATTCTTCATCGGAGAGATATTCTCCTGTTTCAAGGGACTCCTCCCACTCATCTGTGTAGTTGGATTCGAACCCATCATCGGTGTCGCTGGACTCGTATCCATCAATGGAGAATCCAACTACCGAATTGCAAGAGTATGATGCCTCCTGCATGGCTTCTTTGAATTGAGGTGGCATGAAATCACTGAGAGTGAATTTTCTTACCCCCTTTGAAGTCTCTGGAAGGGATGTTGTTGTTACCTCCAGTGAAGCGGTAGAGGAAGCCTCTGCCTTTTCTTTGACTTCTTGTTTTGGCTGGGTCTTCTCTTGCCGTTTGAGCTTGAGGAGGTGTTTCCTAGCCTGCCTTCGCTGTAGGCTTTGTTTTCACGACCTCCCAATTTTCATCTTCCAGGAGATCGGGATGTACCCATATCGGTTGTCCGTCTGGTGTCGGGTAAGGAACCAGTTGCTCGGACGCTTGGATTGAGTTTATCACCTTGAAGGAAGTAGTGATCTTCTTCTTCGGTGATTTTGATGTTTGTCCACATGTCACCATGTTGACGGAGGCAGACCCATAGTTTTTGTCAAAGGTGATGACTCCGTTTTTTCCACATCTCGTTTATTTTCTCCCTCACAACGAAGCATTGATTGAGAGGATGCGAGATCATCTGGTGGTATGGACAGTACCGAGGATCGTTGGTTTTGCCAACATCACCCGGCCTTTTTGGTTCAGGCAAGGTGAGCTTGCCGTTTGCCACAAGAGCCCCGAAGATTTCATCAACGTCTTCATCAAACGGGTATTTCTTCTCTACTCGTTCTTTGAAGGCATCTGAGAGTTCAGGTCTCTTACCAGCAACTTTATTTTCAGCTTTCTTTGGTGGCTGAGGAGCTGACTTGGTCTGCACATTGAGGACCTCTTTTTTCTTTGGTTTAGAGGTTGTAATGGCGGTTGGCTCTTTTCTTGATGATTTCTGACTGTTGAGGTCTTTAATCACCTTTCAGCTTCCATGGAAGCTTCTAGGAGTTCTCCCAGGTTTTTTGATTTATTGCCGATGATCATGGAGCGGATTCTGGCTCTCATGTTGTTTCGGCAAATGTCGACTAGCGACGCTTGTGGCAGTACATCAGAGCATTTTTACGCCATTGCTTTCCACTTATGAATGAAGTCATATGTTGACTCATTCTCCCCCTGTTTTAGGCTGCACAGCTGAGCCATAGTAGCGGGATGATCCTCACCTTTGGAGTGAGTCAGGAAGCGTGTCTCTAGCATGGCCCAGTTTTAGATTGAGTCCTCCGGCAGAGTGGAGTACCAATCGAAGGCCGTACCTTTTAGGGTACTTGCAAAGAGGCGGATCTTGAGTGCATCTTGATCTGCGATAGCTCCCGTCAGGATCTTGAAGTGGATGACGTGCTGTCTGGCTGATCCTTTCCCCGTATATGTTTGGAGAGTAGGATGCTTGAATTTGGTGGGGAACGGGACCGAGTTCCATCCATAAGGGATATGGTGGCTTGATCCCATGCTCCTTGAGTATATCCTCTTCTTTTGCTTTGGCGAGGATACTGTCTACGTCCTTTTTGGTAAGGGCGCGTGACTCATTTTCTTCTCTATTACCTCGTCGTCTTGATGATTCGGAGGAGGTTCTTTGTTCGCCTGATTTTGGAAGGCGAGGAGAAGGTTTTCCATCAGAGTTTCAATCCTCTGTTGGCCCTGTTCCAACTGCTGGATGCGGGTGATCGCATCTTCTGGAGGTGGATTGCGAGGTGGTGGCTCAGAATTTGTAGCCAAGACATTCATCCTTCGTGATTCGAACGAAGAAACTGTCCTGGTGACTGAGCTGGGGCTCATTCTTTTTTAAGAAGAGCTTGAGGAAGGATCACTCTGCTGTCCTTTGCTTGAAGGAGCAGGGGATTCTTCTAAATGTCTTCTTGTCCTGGAGACGCTGCGGGTCATCGGACGTCGGACATAGATTTTTGTTGCTGATTTTTGGCGCCTTCTGGTTTTTCCAACCATATGGACGGCAGCAACTTGGTTGGGTCTTTCTTTTTCGACCCATTTGGGAGAGACTTGAAGTGTAGGAGGCTGGGTCCTTTGCTTCTCTAGTCTCTTTTGTCGATACGACGCGCGGCGGCGTATGCGACGAGCAATTTGAGCTTCGGTCAGCTCTGGCTGGGCTTTGACGATGAAGGATGTGCTCCCTCGGGCGCAGCAGCCGAGCCTGTCTTCTTTGTAGCTGGGCAAGGACAGGATGCAAACCCTGTCCTTCGCTTGTTGCAGCGAAGCTTTGAATTTTTGGAGTTCGGCCCCTGTAGAGATGAAGGGTCGAACTGCAGGTTTGTAGGCCTTAGCAGGTGCTTGCAGAGGCCTTGTGATGCATGACTTGATTTTGGGCTTGTAGGAACAAGCCGGCTCATGCTGGGTTGACTTGAGAGTCAGGTTGGAGATGGGTTTCTCCTCTTTCATGTAGGCAAGAGGGTAGAACTGGTTCTCCTTGAGTGGGGCCAGGAATGCTGGCTTGGTGAATGTTTGGGACCTTCTCTATTTTGGTGAAGGTCTTGGGGACCAAGTCTTGAGATAGACCTGGTTGCTTGCAGGTCGAGGCTTCGTGGGGCTGCCACGGGCTTCAGGCCTTCTGGTGCTCGCCTTTGGTGTCACGGTAGTGACACGTTGAGAGGCGAGTTTCTGCTTCTTGGAGGGAGCACTTTGTTCCTCAGGAAGTGGGAATGGTCCCAGCGTCCCAAAGACGATAGTCCGGGGAGTCGAGGTCAACTCGGAGTTCAGAGAGTTGCCGAGGGAGTTGATGCTTCGGCAGCTGATGGGGCGCTTGTAAGTGCGCGCGGTTTGCTTCTGTTGAAGCATGAGTTGGTGCTTGTTTTCATCGAAAGTAATGGTTAGTGAAGCTGCCATTGTTAGTTTTTTCGAAAATTTCTGAAACAAGACCACATCCATTAGTAATCACAAGAATATAATGATCATAAATGGGAAGTTCTATGGTTTCGTCTTTTCAAATTGCTAGAGGAAGATGACCCAAGCAACATGAAGAAGGCAAAACGCCATAGAGGGTACAATTGTTCTGATCGCAGGTATGGTAAGCCCAGAATGGGCATCCCAGTGACTGCTAGAAGCAATTGTGAACTTAAATTCGACTTATCGAGAAGCAAAGCTTGCTCGAGGTAAGAAGAATATAAAGTTGGAGTTACAGATGTGCCAGTCGCAATACAGTAGACCCTGAAAGGGCGTACTAGTACCGCTAGACACAAATGTTTTGAGACCGCATCTATGAGATGAGATTCTCTGTTTTGAAAGTTCAAGATTGGATTCATCAAAGAGAGCAGATGGTATTCCAATCTGAACACGGGCTCAGCGATTTCCGCGAGCGCCAGTGCTCAGAAAGAAATGAACCATAATTTCTCGGATCTGAATCTAAAAATGACGAGTTTTTTTTTGAAAGGCCAATATCGGGTTCATCAAAGAGAGCAAAAGGCACTCCAATCTGAACACGGGCTCAGCGATTTCCGCGAGCGCCAGTACTCAGAAAGGAGAAGACCAAGATTTCTCCAATCTAAACCCAAAATGACGGAAGTTTTTTTTTTGAAGATTTTGAAGATTTTTTTTTTTTTTTTCTTTTTTTTTTATTTTAAGAATTTTTTTGAAAAAATTTTTTTATTTTTTATTTTTTATTTTAAAATTTTTATTTGTAAAAAAAATTTATTATTTTTTTTTAATTTATTTAAAAGACGAGAGAGTACACATAGGCCTCCTAACCCGGTCTTATGAAATCTTGATTGATAGAATTGCCCCCAGGTAAGGGTATGATTACTTAATGAACCCGTTTGGAGGACCCTTGCCTAGAACAGTCAAGCTATCTCCACACTCTGGACAAGGCTTTTCTTTGAATCAACCATGATCAAAGAACACAGTTGGTTTAACCTTAGTGGTCTATGTCTTTTTTTTTTTGTTTTTTTATATATATATATATTTTTGATTTTTAATGAACTCATCGAAGAGAAACGATGGCCCAAAACCTTAGTCGAACAGGCTCAACATTTCTGCAAGCGCGATGAACGATAGGAACGGATCAAGGTTTCTCAATTTTTAATCCAAATTGAGAAATCTAAAATTTTTTTTATATTTTTTTTTTATATATTTTTTTTAGATCTTTAATGAACTCATCGAAGAGAAACAATGGCCCAATCCCCGATCCGAACACGGTCTCAGCGATTTCCGTGAGCGCCAGTGCCTAGAAGGGAGAGGATCAAAGTTTCTCAATTTTGAATCCAAACTGAAAAATCTGATTTTTTTTTTTGAAAAGAGAAAGAGTGGAAATAAATTCAAAGAATTAGAACATCTAATTTTTTTAAGATGCGGAATTCAACATAGGCCACCAATTATAAAGTAGCCAAGGAATCGAGAAAAGAAATATAAGCATAGAGCAAAATATATGATATGCAAATATTTCATTTCTAGCATCGTGTTCTCAAATAAACGAGTCCCACCGGGTGTGCCAGCTTGATGGACCGCGCTCCTGCTCGGTTCCTACCGAGGTCGGCGGACGTGGGAGTCCGTCGGGTCCGACCCTTTCGTAACCAGGGGGCAGGGGCGTGCATCAACATTTCTTTTTTTTGTGTGGGTGTGCCAGATTTTCTATTTTACTTGGAATTGCAAGTGGTGATCCGGAGATCAACCTTCGCAAGTAAAAAGGAAATTAACTTCTTTCAAGTTTTCCATTGCACATATATTTAAGAAAAGAGACATTTTTCTTGGTTTGCCGCGAAAGGCGTTTTTTTTTTGGCATTTATAACCGATTTTGGCGTTTATAGCCGATTTTTGGCGTTTATAGCCGATTTTGGCGTTTATAGCCGATTTACAATCCTTATCAATAATGAAAGACAAGAGTTGTGATTTTTGTCTCTTTTGAAAAAATACAAACTACAATGAAAAGCAAGAAAAGGAGGATCTAACTTCTCAGGAGATTGTGGGGGACTCGTTTAGATTGACGGTCGCAAGCCATATGTGGGCTTCGCCATCATCCATGCAGGTGAGAACAGAGGATGCTATTGATTCGCTTGGCTTGGCTATAACCTCAGGTTTTTAGAGGACAAAGACCAAAAGGAGGTCCTATGTCCAATAAAAAGCCGAGTAGACGGGCTGAAAAGCCACATCTAAGCCATTGGAGGCAGGAGGAGAAGGCAAGGACCTTGGGGGGGGTACCCCCCAAGGGACTTTTGTCACCTTGTAGCGGTGGCCGGTGTAGAACTTCTGCAGAGTTTTCTCTCTTTTCCTTCTCTGAATTTCTGTGCTTCTGTCTATGATTCGTTGTCTCTGATTCGTTCTCTCTGTGTGTGTGTTTTCTTCTTGGAGTGCTCTCCTATTTATAGGCTTTTTGGTAGCCATTTAGGAGGGTTTATGGGCTTTTATTGTCATTAAGCCGCATAATGGGAGGAGTTACAAAATTGAATTCTTTATTTTGTAACTCCTTTTTCTTGGCTTCTGATTGGCCGGAGGAGATTGAGGGCATTTAATCGCCTTTAATCGCCATGATGGGAGGAGTTTCATGAGTTAAATGCCATGAATCTCTTGACTTGTAACTCCCGGATGCTTGCTTCTGATTGGTCCATCCAAAGAAATGGATTAATGACTGTAATAAAGCTAGTCAATTAATCACATTAAGTGGTCGCCGAGCATCTGAAGAGTCGCGGGCCGTGCCGCGTCTTTTGGGATTCTTCTGGTGATGATCATCGATGGATCTTCATGTAGATCGACATCAGACGACCATGTAATTTCAGGTGTTTGTTGCCAACAGTGGGTCGGTGCCATCTGTCCTGTCGATTTCTCGATCGGTCGGGTAGAAAGCACACTTTTTTTTGGTTGACCGGGTGGCGATCAATATTGTTTTCGATACTCTTGATGATTAACCCGTGTTTTGGACGGATGTCAGAGGACTTGGTGTCTCAAAAACATGAATTTTGGAAAGTACCAGAGGCTGCGCTCTTCGAATCGCGAAAAAACGGCGAAAACCGAGGTTTCCGGGGCCTTCCCGGCGACCCCGGGCTCCAAGGTCGCCGGCGACCCTGGGGGGTTTTCCCCCCTTTGTGTCCCGTTTTGTGTCCGTTTTTGCTGTTTTTCGATTCTTTTTTCTTCTGTATTTTTCCTTGACATTTTGACCATTTATTGGCCTGATTTCTTTGTAGGAAACCTGATGAGAATCCTTGCATTTTAGTTTGCTAAGTTTCCAATTTCCTGAGAAAGCCGAAGACAGAAGCTGCCAATTTTCCGTCAGAAGCTGAAACTGGGTCAAACGATGTCGGAATGACCTGAAATTTGGTGTGAAGCCTCCTGAGCAATAAATAAGACCAACCATAGGCTTTTATTTGAGTTTTGAAGCCGTTTGGGGTCCTATCACCAGTAGACTTGCTTTTGTCGCGATGAAGATGTCGCGGTTTGATGTGCGGTCAACCGATGTCCGATTGACTCAAAATTTGACAAGGAACCTATTGGAGTCATTTTAAGATGATCCATAGGCTCTGTCTTGGAAACCATGGTCCCGGAGAGCTTTGCCGCCGAGAGGCCTGATTTGGCTTCCGAGCGTCAAACTATGGTCAAATATTGTCGAAATGACCTGAAATTTGACGTGTAGCCCTTTATAAGCATTTTGAAGCCGTCCATGTGCTCTATCTGATGAGTAATGGCCTCGGTGGTTCTCGCCGCCGAGAGGCTTGATTTAGCTTTTCGAGGGTTGATGTAGGGTCAAACGTTGTCGGTTTGACTCGGAACTTGATGTGGAGCCTTTTGGAAGTAATTTTGAGACCATCCATCGGCTCTGATCGAAGATTTGGTGTCTCCGATGCTTTTGCCGCCGAGAGCTCCTTTTCAGCTGTCGGAGAAGCGAAGTTAGGCCAAATGATTTTGAAATGGCCCGAAACTTCTTGTGTACTCCTCTATTGGCTGTCTTGAAGAATCTTGCAGTTTTTGTTTGATTCTGACAAGATTTGATTTTTGGAAGTAGCATTGCCTATTTATGGCAGGTTGTGACTTCATGTAGCTCTTTGGATCTTGAAGAGCCAAAGTGACATTTTTGGTGTCAACAATGATCATCCCTTGAAATGGTGGAAATGCCCTCTTTTTTATAGGCTTTTGTTGGCCATGAGGGGAGTTATGAGATCTTAATGCATTAAAGCTCCATGATGGAAGGAGTTACAAGTTTTTAACTTATATTTTTGTAACTCCTCTTTCTTGGCTTTTGATTGTCCGCTGGAGAATAAATGACTTTTAATTGCCTTTAAACTCCATGATGGGAGGAGTTACATGGTTTAATGCCATGATTGCACTTGACTTGTAACCCGTTTCTTAGCTTCTGATTAGGCCGTCCAAAATAATGAGTAAATGACCGCATTAAATCGTCATAAAACGGGTCATTAATTACATTAAGTGGTCGCCAAGGCATTATTTGAAGAGTCGTGAGCAGCGCCGCGTCTTTTGAAATCCTTCTTGTGATGTAGGAGGCTTGATCGCCGATGGATCTTTATGCCGGTTGATGTCGGATGATCATGTAATTTCGGACATTAATCGCTATCGGCGGGTCGGTGTCATCTGTCTTGTCGATTTCTCTATCGATTGGGCAGAAAGTCTGCTTTTTTGGTCGGCCGGTTGGTGACTTCGATGCATCCGATGATGATCTCATGTTTCGGCGGTGGATCCGTGATGTTGATGAAGATCGACGGATTTCGTGCCTCGAAACTGTGATTTTTGGAACCACAAAGGCCAAACATCTCATAATGCGAAAAGGACCCAAAAAATGGGTTTTCGGCGAAAATCCGGCGATCTGGATTTCCTGGGTGCATGGTCGCCGGCGACCATGGGGACTTTTGTCCTTTTCGGTCGTTGGATTTCGGTTGTTTTTCAATTTTTTTATTCTTTCTTCTTCGGTATTTTTCCTGACATTTTGTACATGTTTTGGCATGATTTCCTTGTAGAAGACTTGATGAGAAGCCTTGCATATCAGAGCGCAAAGTTTCCGATTTTCCGAGAAAGCTTAAGACTTCGCTGCACAGAGTTGCCGATTTGCCGTTAGAAGCCGAAACTAGGTCAAACGATGCCGGAATGACTTGAAATTTGAGGTGAAGTCTCCTGAGCAATAAATAAGACCAACCATAAGCTTTTGTTTGAGTTTTGAAGCTATGTGAGGCCTTGTCGCAAGTAGACTTGATTTTATTGCGAGGAAGATGTCGCGCTTTGATGTACGGTCAACCGATGTCCGATTGGCCTGAAATTTGACAAGGATCCTTTTGGAGTCATTTTAAGATGATCCATTAGCTCCGATTTGGGAACCATGGTCCCGAGGGGCTCCGCCGCTTGGAGACCTGATTTAGCTTCCGATAGTCAAAGTCTAGTCAAATGTTGTCGAAATGACCTGAAACTTGACATGTAGCCTATTGGAAGTATTTTGAAATCACACAGGTGCTCCGTTTGATGAGTGATGGCCTCGGTAGTTCTTACCACCGGGAGGCTTGATTTTGCTATTTGAGGGTTGATGTAGGTCAAACGTTGTCTGTTTGACCTGAAATTTGACATAGAACCTTTTGGAGGTATTTTGAGACCATCCATAGGCTCTGATCGAAGATCTGATGTCTTCGATGATGCTGCCGCCGGGAGAGCTTACTTTGCTACGGCTGTTTCCTTTTGGGGCCAAACGACATCGAAATGGCCTGGAATTTGATGTAGAGCCTTTTAGTGGCATTTTAAGGCCAATTGTGTGCTCTATTTTGTGAATTAGGGTCTCTGGCTTCACCGCCGCCGGGAGCTCCTGTTCAGTCACTGGAAGAGTGAAGTTAGGCCAAATGATGTCGAAATGGCACGAAACTTCATATGTGCTCTATTTTGACTACTTTGAAAGATCTTGCAATTTTTGTTTGATTCTGACAAGATTTGATGCTTGAAGTAGCATTGCCTGCTTGTGGTAGGATGCGACTTCATGTAGCCTTTTGATGTAAAGAGTGTATAAAGAGGCAAGGTGACATTTTTTGTGTCAACAGCCTTCGAAGACCCTCTAAATCCAGGCCTGACCCAAAGATCATTTTACTCAAATGGGGCCAAAAATGTAATTTCACCAAAACACCACTTTTATACCAACCGACCCTATTCCTCTCCCTTATCTCCATTCTCTTTTCTTTCTTTGTTTCATTCTTATCTCTCCCTCTCTGCAACGCCTCTCTCTTTCTTTCTTTTCTTCATTTCTTCATTGTTGCTAATGGGCCATCCAACCATCGATTTTATAATCCAACATCACATCATGATCACAACAACCCAAGCTTCCTCTTGATGTAATTTTGTTGGAAATCCCCTAATTCCTCTCTCCTAGGTAAGGGTTTCTTAATTTTAAGGATAGGGTTTTGGGGATTTTTCCTTAGATTTGTCATAAATGAGTTCCATAGCTTCTTTACAAGTGATTTGTGTAATTAATCTATGTGGGTTGATTCTAATTATAGGTTTTGGGGATTTTGTGAGCTAAAGGCAAGTGGATATTCTTAATTGAGATTGATATGCATGATTTACTTTGAACTTACAGATTTGGTCATATTTGATTTTTAAATTGATTAATTGATTTATTTATGTTCAGTTGGATTTTATATATTAATATGATGTAGATGTCCATTTGTTTAATGGGTTTATGGCTTTGGATTGGTTTAATTATTGTTTTGAATTCAATTGTCAAATGAGTTGGATTTATGAAAATTGAATGAAATAGAAGGGATTTATGGAATGATATAAGGAAGGAAGAATTGAAGTATGTTTATGAGAGGTGTAGAGGGCTTGGCCCTGAAAATCTAATGCAGGAACAGTAGGAAGAAGGGAATGGAACCCTTGAAACTGAAGCCCGTTCATGCTTCAGAACTCCAGTTCTAGGACGAGTTTGGTTAAACGAACTTGGTGTTCGGCTAACCGACATACAAACAAACATTGTTGGTTTTTTGTCGGTCGGAATAACTGAAGGCAAAAATTAAGAATTTTGTGCAGTCGGTTAAGTTCTCGGTTACCCCTTAGTTAAAACTCCAGTTCTAGGAAGACTTCGGTAAACCGAACTTGGTTGTTGGCTAACCGACATATAGACAGACATTGTCGGTTTATTGTCGGTCAGAATAATAAGAGGGTGAAAATTAAGGATTTTGTACAGTCGGTTAGGCTCTCGGTTACCCCTTAGTTAACCGAACTTGTCGGTTAACTGCCTGTTAGTTATAAATTTACTTATTTTCTATTGAAAATTGGGTCTTTTCCATAGGAATGTATGGCCTTTAGCACACCCTTTGATACCATATTAGAGGACTTTTCACATATTTTAATGGAAATTATTATTTTCTTTTATATGAATTATTAATGTGAATTTCTGGATATATGAATTTCTGAATATTTGAACGAGCACAACTAGGCTAGTAGGATTCCACGTAAGAATTTCTGGACAATTGGGCAACTCGATAAGAACTTATGGAACGGTTGATCACCATAGTATGAATTTCTATACAGGGAGTGATTAACCCTTGAATGTGTGCGGGATCTATGATCATATGATTATGTTATAAACAGGCTAATCACCTGAAGTGAATTAAAGAATTTATGGATAGGGTAAGGACCTGAAGTGCCATGACTTATTGTCATAGTAAAAGCCTAGGTAGTGTGTTTCCTGATAAAAGCCTGGGTAGTGTGTTTCCTAATAAGAACTTGTGAATTATGGATCTAATTTGAATCTAAGAATTTCTTATTTGATAAGAGTTTATGAATTTATTTCATTTGAATTTATGAATTAATGATTTTAATCATTTTGCCTTCTATATTTGTTTCTGTTTATGTATATATCCACTAGCCGACTAGTTGTAGTCTAATGATGTTATACTTGGTGCATAGGTACCTAGGTCATCTACCAAGGGATGCAAAAGTGATGATTCAGGTGATACAACCAGATGATGAGTATTTCCACATTCACATCCTCCACCCACATTTCACAATTCCACTAGTTTGAGCAAGTTCAGTGTCACATAGACCAATAAAATCACAAAAAAAAAAAAAAATTAGCTCACATTAACCCGACACAAAATGGTGCTTTTTTAGCATTCACATTAACCCATATACATCCTGTTTCTTTTTTCAAAATGTTACAAAAACTATGCAAATTCATATGTGAAATGCGCAAATCAAGGATTCACCGGTGGATTGCGACATCTCTGGGGGTTGTGTCCCCTTTGTTTATAGATTGAACAGGTAACCACCCTACCTTGCCAGGTCCAATCTTCAGTTCAAATCCTATTCTTTTTGGGGCGATCGGGCTATCTGGTAGCACGTGGAGGTAATACTCTTTCATCTGACCTATGCTCCCATTGTCTTCAATCACATGTAGCATGTTGTTGACACCAAAAATGTCACTTTGCCTCTTCAAGATCCAAAAAGCTACATGAAGTCGCAACCTGCCATAAATAGGCAATGCTACTTCCAAAAAATCAAATATTGTCAGAATCAAGCAAAAACTGCAAGATCCTTTAAGACAGCCAAAAGAGGAGTACACAAGAAGTTTCGGGCCATTTCAAAATCATTTGGCCTAACTTCGGTTTTCCGGCAGCTGAAAAGGAGCTACCGGCGGCGAAAGCATCGGAGACACCAAATCTTCGATCAGAGCCTGTAGATGGTATCAAAATACATCCAAAAGGCTCCACGTCAAGTCCCAAGTCAAACCGACAATGTTTGACCCTACATCAACCCTCGAACAGCTAAATCAAGCCTCTCGGCGGTGAGAACCACTGAGGCCATCACTCATCAGAAAGAGCACATGGATGACTTCAAAATGCTTACAAAGGGCTACATGTCAAATTTCAGGTCATTTCGACAACATTTGACCAGACTTTGACGCTCGGAAGCCAAATCAAGCCTCTCGGCGACGAAGCTCCCCGAGACCACGGTTTCCAAGACAGAGCCAATAGATCATCTTAAAATAACTCCAATAGGTTCCCTGTCAAATTTCAAGCCAATCGGACATCGGTTGACCGCACATCAAGCCGCGACATCTTCATCACGAAAAAAACAAAGTCTACTAGTGATAGGACCCCAAACGGCTTAAAAACTCAAACAAAAGCCTATGGTTGGTCTTAATTATTGCTCAGGAGGCTTCAGCCCAAATTTCAGGTCATTCCGACATCGTTTGGCCTAGTTTCAGCTTCTGACGGAAAATCGGCAACTCTGCGCGACAAAGTCTTCGGCTTTCCCGGAAAATTGGAAACTTTGCACTCAAAACTGCAAGGATTCTCATCAAGTTTTCTACAGGGATATCAGGCTAATAAATGATAAAAAATGTCAAGAAAAAATACAGAATAAAAAAGAATAAAAAAACATCAAAAACGGCCGCAAAACGGCACAAAAGGAGGGAAATTCCCCCCAGGGTCTGCGACCCTGGCCCATGGTCGCCGGCGACCATGGAGCCCAGAATCACCGGTTGGGCCCCGGAAGGCCCCTTTTTTGTCATTTTTCGTGACTCGAAGCGTCCGACTCCTGGGATTTTCAAAAATTCATACTTTTGAGACACCAAATCCTTTGACATCCGTCAAAATCACGAGTCAAGAATCAAGAGTATCAAAATCAACATTGATCGCCAATCGGTCAACCAAAAAAGTGTGCTTTCTACCCGATCGATCGAGCAATCGATAGGACAGATGGCACCGACCCGCTGTTGGCAACCAATACCTGAAGTTACATGGTCATCCGATGTCGATCCACATGAAGATCCATCGATGATCATCACCAGAAGAATCCCAAAAGACGCGGCACGGCCCGCGACTCTTCAATTGCTCGGCGACCATTTAATGCGATTAATTGACTAGCTTTATTGCAGTCATTAATTCATTTCTTTGGACGGCCCAATCAGAA
This sequence comes from Litsea cubeba, assembly GCA_012931725.1. Taxonomy (NCBI): domain Eukaryota; kingdom Viridiplantae; phylum Streptophyta; class Magnoliopsida; order Laurales; family Lauraceae; genus Litsea; species Litsea cubeba. Next base: position 27,957,253 of record CM022946.1, read on the forward strand.
GCAAGCATCCGAGAGTTACAAGTCAATTGATTCATGGCATTTAACCCATGAAACTCCTCCCATCAAGGCGATTAAAAGCGATTAAATGCCCTCAATCTCCTCCGGCCAATCAGAAGCCAAGAAAAAGGAGTTACAAAATAAAGGAATTAAATCCTGTAACTCCTCTCATTATGCGGCTTAATGATAATAAAAGCCCATAAACCCTCCTAAATGGCTACCAAGAGCCTTTAAATAGGAGAGCATCCCAAGCATTCCAGATAGACTTCAGAAAATCCGGAAATTCAGACAGAAAAGGGCATCAGAAATCTAAGAGAAAGAAAGAGAGAAAACTCTGCGAAGTTCTGCACCGACCACCACTACAAGGTGACAAAAGTCCCTTGGGGGGTACCCCCCCCCAAAGGTCTTTGACTTCTCCTTCTGCCTCCAATGGCTTAGACGTGGCTTTTCGGCCCGTCTACTTAGCTTTTTATTGGAAATAGGACCTCCTCTTGGTCTTTGTCCTCTAAAAATCTGAGGTTATACCCAAGCCAAGTGAATCAAGAGCATCCTCTGTTCTCATCTGCATGGATGATGGCGAAGTCCATATATGGCTTGTGACCGTCAATCTGAACGAGTCCCCCACAATCTCCTGAGAAGTTAGATCCTCTTTTTCTTGCTTTTCATTGTAGTTTGTAAATTTCCAAAAGAGACAAAAATCACAACTCTAGTCTTTCATTATTGATAAGAATTGTAAATCGGCTATAAAAGCCAAAATTGGCTATAAACGCAAAAAATCGGCTATAAATGCCAAAAAATCGCCTTTCACGGCAAATCAAGAAAAATGTCTCTTTTCTTAAATATATGTGCAATGGAAAACTTGAAAGAAGTTAATTTCCTTTTTACTTGCGAAGGTCGATCTCCGGATCACCACTTGTAATTCCAAGTAAAATAGAAAATCTGGCACACCCACACAAAAAAAATGTGGATGCACGCCTTTGCCCCCCAGTTACGAAAGGGTCGGATCAAACAGACTCCCACGTCCGCCGACCTCGGTAGAACCGAGCAGAAGCGCTATCCATCAAGCTGGCTCCACCCGGTGGGACTCGTTCATTTGAGAACACGATGCTAGAAATGAAATATTTGCATATCATATCTTTTGGTCTATGCTTATACTTCTTTTCTGGATTCGTTGGCTACTTTCTAATTGGTGGCCTATGTTGAATTCCGCATTTAAAAAAAATGAGATGAGATTTTTTGGAAATTTCTAATTATTTGAATTTATTTCCACTCTTTCTCTTTTAAAAAAAAATCAGATTTTTCATTTTTGGATTCAAAATTGAGAAACCTTGATCCTTTCCTATCGTTCATCGTGCTTGCAGAAATGTTGAGCATGTTCGACTAAGGTTTTGGGCCATCGTTTCTTTTCGATGAGTTCATTAAAGATCTAAAAATAAAAAAACAAGAAAAATCAGATTTTTCAGTTTGGATTCAAAATTGAGAAACCTTAATCCTTTCCTATCGTTCATCGTGCTTGCAGAAATGTTGAGCATGTTCGACTAAGATTTTGGGCCATCGTTTCTCTTCGCTGAGTTCATTAAAGATCTAAAAATAAAAAATAAAAAATAAAAAAAATCAGATTTTTCATTTTGGATTCAAAATTGAGAAACCATGATCCTTTCCTATCGTTCATCGTGTTTACAGAAATGTTGAGCCTGTTCGACTAAGGTTTTGGGCCATCGTTTCTATTCGATGAGTTGATTAAAGATCTAAAAAAAATAAAAATGAAAAAAATTAGATTTTTCAGTTTGGATTCAAAATTGAGAAACCTTGATCCTTTCCTATCGTTCATCGTGCTTGCAGAAATGTTGAGCCTGTTTGACTAAGATTTTGGGCCATTGTTTCTCTTTGATCAGTTCATTAAAGATCTAAAAATAAAAAATAAAAAATAAAAAATAAAAAAAATCAGATTTTTCATTTTGGATTCAAAATTCAGAAACCTTGATCCTTTCCTATCGTTTATCGTGCTTGCAGAAATGTTGAGCCTGTTCGACTAAGTTTTTGGGCCATCGTTTCTCTTCAAAGAGTTCATTAAAGATCTAAAAATAAAAAATAAAAAATAAAAAAAAGTTAGATTTTTCATTTTGGATTCAAAATTGAGAAACCTTGATCCTTTCCTATCGTTCATCGTGCTTGCAGAAATGTTGAGCCTGTTCGACTAAGGTTTTGGGCCATCGTTTCTCTTCGATGAGTTGATTAAAGATCTAAAAAAACAAAAATGAAAAAATTAGATTTTTCAGTTTGGATTCAAAATTGAGAAACCTTGATCCTTTCCTATCGTTCATCGTGCTTGCAGAAATGTTGAGCCTATTCGACTAAGGTTTTGGGCCATCGTTTCTCTTCGATGAGTTCATTAAAGATCTAAAAACAAAAAAACAAAAAAAAGTCAGATTTTCAGTTTGGATTCAAAATTGAGAAACCTTGATCCATTCCTATCGTTCATCGCACTTGTAGAAATGTTGAGCCTGTTCGATTGAGGTTTTGGGCCATCGTTTCTCTTCGATGAGTTCATTAGAGAAAAAAAAACAAAAAACAAAAAAATCAGATTTTTCAGTTTGGATTCAAAATTGAGAAACCTTGATCCTTTCCTATCGTTCATCGCGCTTGCAGAAATGTTGAGCCTGTTCGACTAAGGTTTTGGGCCATCGTTTCCCTTCGATGAGTTCATTAAAGATCTAAAAATAAAAAATAAAAAACGAAAAAGACATAGACCACTAAGGTTAAACCAACTGCGTTCTTTGATCATGGTTGATTCAAGAAAAGCCTTGTCCAGAGTGTGGAGACAGCTTGACTGTTCTAGGCAAGGGTCCTCCAAACGGGTTCATTAAGTAATCCTACGCTTACCTGGGGGCAATTCTATTAATCAAGATTTCATAAGACCGGGTTAGGAGGCCTATGTGTACTCTCACGTCTTTTAAATAAAAAAATATTAAAAATTTTTAAAATAAAAAATTTAAAATAATAAATAATAAATAATAAATAAATAAATAAATAAGATTTTTCAAAAAAAATCTTAAAAAAATTAAATTAATTAAAAAAATTTAATAAATAAAAAAAAGATTTTTAAAAAAAATCTTCAAAAAAAAAACTTCCGTCATTTTTTGGTTCAGATTGGAGAAATTTTGGTCTCCTCCTTTCTGAGCACTGGTGCTCGCGGAAATCGTTGAGCCCGTGTTCAGATTGGAATGCCTTTTGCTCTCTTTGATGAACCCGATATTGGCCTTTCAAAAAAAAAACTCGTCATTTTTGGATTCGGATCCGAGAAATTATGGTTCATTTCCTTCTGAGTACTGGCGCTCGCGGAAATCGCTGAGACCATATTTGGATCGGAATACTATCTGCTCTCTTTGATGAATCCAATCTTGACCTTTCAAAACAGATAATCTCATCTCATGGATGCGGTCTCCAAACATTTGTGTCTAGCGGTACTAGTACGCCCTTTCAGGGTCTACTGTATTTGCGACCGGCACATTTGTAACTTCAACCTTATATTCTTCTTACCTCGAGCAAGCTCTACTTCTCGATAAGTCGAATTTAGGTTCACAATTGCTTTTAGCAGTCACTGGGACGCTCATTCTGGGCTTACCATACATGCGATCAGAATATATGTACCCTCTATGGCTTTTTGCCTTCTTCATATTGCTAAGGTCATATCCCTCGAGCGATTTGAAAAGACAAAACCATAGAACTTCCCATTTATGATCATTATATTCTTGTGATTACTAATGGATGTGGTCTTGTTTCAGAAATTTTTCGAAAAACTAACAATGGCAGCATCGCTTACCATTACTTTCGATGAAAACAAGCACCAGCTCATGCTTCAACAGAAGCAAACCACGCGCACCTACAAGCGCCCCATCAGCTGCCGAAGCATCAACTCCCTCGGCAACTCTTTGAGCTCCGGGTCGACCTCGACTCCCCGGACTATCGTTTTTGGGACGCTGGGACCATTCCCACTTCCCGAAGAACAAACCGCTCCTTCCAAGAAGCAGAAGCTCGCCTCTCAACGTGTCACTACCGTGACACCAAAGGCGAGCACCAGAAGGCCCGAAGCCCATGGCACCCCCACGAAGCCTCGACCTGCAAACGACCAAGTCTATCCCAAGACTTTGTCCCCAAGACCTTCACCAAAACAAAGAAGGTCCCAAACATCCACCAAGCCAGCATACCTGGCCCCACTCAAGGAGAACCAGTTCTACCCTCTTGCCTACATGAAAGAGGAGAGACCCATCTCCAACCTGACTCCCACGTCAACCCAGCATGAGCCGGCTTGTTCTTACAAGCCCAAAATCAGATCATGCATCACAAGGCCTCTACAAGCACCCACTAAGGCCTACAATCCTTCGATTCGACCCTTCATATCTATAGGGCCCGAACTAGAAAAATTCAACGCTTCGTCACAATAGACGAAGGACCGGGTTCGCATCCTGTCCTTGCCCAGCTACAAAGAAGACAGACTCAGCTGCTGCGCCCGAGGGAGCACATCCTTCATTGTCAAAGCCCAGCCAGAGCTGACCGAAGCTCAAATTGCTCGTCGTATACGCCGCTGCGCGTCGTATCAACAAAAGAGACTAGAGAAGCAAAGGTGTCAGCCTGCTATGCTTAAAGTCTCTCACAAATGGGTCGAAAAAGAAAGACCCAACCAAGTTGCTGCTATCCATATGGTTGGAAAAACGAGAAGACGCCAAAAGTCAGCAACAAAAATCCATGTCCGACGTTCGGTGACCCGCAGCGTCTCCAGAACAAGAAGACATTCAGAAGAATCCCCTGCTCCTTCAAGCAAAGGATGGTAGAGTGATCCTTCCTCAAGATCTTCATCAAAAAGAATGAGCCCCAGCACAGTCCCCAGGACAGTTTCTTCATTCGAATCTCAAGGGATGAACGTCCTGGCTACAAATTCTGAGCCACCACCCCGCATTCCACCTCAAGATGATGCGATCACAAGCATCCAAAAGTTGGAACAAGGCCAGCAGAGAATTGAAACTCTAATGGAAAACCTTCTCCTCGCCTTCCAAAATCAGGCGAACAATGAACCTCGTCCGAATCATCAAGATGATGAGGTAAACGGAGAAGAGAATGAGTCACGCGCCCTTTCCAAAAAGGACGTAGACAGAATCCTCACAAAAGCAAAAGAAGAGGATATACTCAAGGAGCATGGGATCAAGCCACCATATCCCTTATGGATGGACTCGGTCCCGTTCCCTATAAAATTCAAACATCCTACTCTCCAAACATATATGGGGAAAGGATCAGCCAGACAGCACGTCATCCACTTCAAGATCTTGACGGGAGCTATCGCGGATCAAGATGCACTCAAGATCCGCCTCTTTCCAAGTACCCTAAAAGGTACGGCCTTCGACTGGTACTCCACTTTGCCGAAGGACTCCATCCAAAACTAGGCCATGCTAGAGACACACTTCCAGACTCACTTCAAAGGTGAGGATCATCCCACTACTATGGCTCAGCTGTGCAGCCTAAAATAGGGGGAGAATGAGTCAACATATGACTTCATTCATAAGTGGAAAGCAATAACATACAAATGCTCTGATGTACTACCACAAGCGTCGCTAGTCGACATCTGCCGAAACAACATGAGAGCTAGAATCCGCTCCATGATCATCGGCAACAAATCAAAGAACCTGGGAGAACTCCTAGAAGCTTCCATGGAAGCTGAAATGGTGATTAAAGACCTCAACGTCAGAAGTCATCAAGAAAAGAGCCAATCGCCATTGTAACCTCAAAAATAAAGAAAAAAGAGGTCCTCAATGTGCAAACCAAGTCAGCTCCTCAGCCACCAAAGAAAGCTGAAAACAAAGCTGCTGGTAAGAGATCCGAACTCTCTAATGCCTTCAAAGAAAGAGTAGAAAAGAAATACCCGTTCGATGAAGATGTTGATGAAATCTTCGAGGCCCTTATGGCAAACGGCAAGCTCACCTTGCCTGAACCCAAAAGACCGGGTGACGTTGGCAAAACCAACGATCCTCGGTACTGTCCATACTATCAGATGATCTCACATCCTCTCAATCAATGCTTCGTTGTGAGGGAGAAAATAAACGAGATGTGGAAAAATGGAGTCATCACCTCTGACAAAAACTATAGGTCTGCCTCCGTCAACATGGTGTCATGTGGACAAACATCAAAATCATCGAAGAAGAAGATCACTACTTCCTTCAAGGTGATAAACTCAATCCAAGCGTCCGAGGAACTGGTTCCTTACTCGACACCAGACGGACAACCCATATGGGTACATCCCGATCTCCTGGAAGATGAAAATTGGGAGGTTGTGAAAATAAAGCCTACAGCTCAACAGCGAAGGCAGGCTAGGAAACATCTCCTCAAGCTCAAATGGCAAGAGAAGACCCAGCCAAAACAAGAAGTCCAAGAAAAGGCAGAGGCTTCCTCTACCGCTTCTGAAGGCAATAAAAACGTCCCTTCCAGAGACTTCAAAGGGGGTAAGAAAATTCACTCTCAGTGATTTCATGCCACCTCAATTCAAAGAAGCACGAAGGGGGCATCATACTCTTGCAACTCGGTAGTTGGATTCTCCATTGATGGATATGAGTCCAGCGACACCGATGATAGATTCGAATCCAACTACACCGAGTGGGAGGAGTCCCTTAAAATAGGAGAATATCTCTCCGATGAAGAATGGGTTCCTGAGACTCATCTTATACCAGTAATCTGGTATAACCCCCTACAGCCACAAGGATCCTGGTCTGATGATGAAGAAGACTAAGAGGCTGTACAAGAAAATGTTGTTGACCTAGCACCCATCATTGCTCCAGTGGAAATCAACTATGTTGAGCCACAAAGAGTTGATGAAGAAAAAGATTTGGCTCCCATGCCTGATCTTGAAGAATATGCGAGGATCTTGCAGCATCCCGCTCTAGAACAAGAGCAAGACCGCGTCAACGAGTCTCCTCGCAATCCAGAGCCTGAAGTCCCTGAAGACCATCAGGTACATCCTCCCTTAACTCCTGAAAATGGAGAAAATTGCTGGATAGACGATCCTCTTACATCCGAGGATGAGTCTGACTCCGATCAGGCAACGTCTCCTGTTAGAGCCTCCTGTAATGTGATAATTCGGGATTATAGCTCTTCCGAAGCATCGTCTGACGAGATCATTTACACTTCGACGACGCCTAGCAATGTATCCTCTGGAGCCACCCCATCTCATGTGACTTTCACAGAGATGACACCCTCTCAGGTTTCTTCTCCTGAGACTGTGACTTCAAAGCTCACACCCTTCCTGACTGAAGAATCCCCAGCTATTGATGCTTAGGGATGATGAATTGGTCAACGAAGAAGAAAGGTTGCTGGATGCTGTTCAGGACTTGTTCCCGAAAAATGCTCCGTCCAACAATCACTGAGGATGGCAACCCTGCTGCAGATACATCCTCATCAAATGAAAAACGACAGCCTCTTGATCCTGAAGACAATCTTCCAAAAGAAGACCCTTCTCAAGAAGCTCTCAAAGTTAATAGAGGCACCCGCTCTGGCAGGGACTACCACAAGAATTACAACCAATCTTCCTTTATATATGTAAATCCTTCGGGAAAAGATGTTGTAAGCGCCCCTAGTGGCAACAATGATGAACATGCAAATCACAGTGTGCGAGAGAAGAACCCTTCCTCCTCTTAACACACACCAAGCAGTTGCTGAATGCCACCAAGTGGTTGGAAGTCGGATTTCTATCCTTTAGCCTTCAATCGGTGACTAGAGGGATCCGTTCATTGATTACACTATGTTCAGAATCCTAAAGGCGAACCCCAAGCTTTCATTTGGATATTCCTTCAAAAATCCTTTACAGGAGATCATTCAATAGAGTACTTCTACGCTGCTTGTCACAACAAGAGGCTGAAGAAACACTCAAAGAAGTTCATGCTGGTATTTGTGGAGCTCATCAGGCTGGTCCCAAGCTCCATGATCAGATAAAAAGGTTAGGTTATTACTGGCCTACCATGGTAGCTGATGCAATTCAATTTGCTAAGCGCTGCCAACAATGCCAAGTTCATGGAGATTACATTCACATGCCTCCATAATGGCTGCATCCTACAACAATCTCATGGCCTTTCGAAGCCTGGGGTATGGACATCATTGGTCCTATTTCTCCCCCTTTAAGTAAAGGTCATCGCTTCATCTTCGCATCTACGGATTATTTCTCTAAGTGGTCGAAAGCATATGGGCTCAATGAAATGAAGACCTCATCAGTCCTTCAGTTCCTGTGCACCAACATCATTTTTCGTTTCGGCATACCTAAAAGATTCGTCCATGATAACGGACCACAATTCCAGGATCATCGATTCTAAAGGTTCTACGACAAATACAAAATCCAAAGCTATCCTTCATCTCCATACAATCCGGCAGCAAACGGATTAGCAGAAGCTTTCAACAAGATACTCTGCAAAATCCTCAAAAAAATGGTCTCTAGTAAAAAAAGAGACTGGAGCGACAAATTGTCTAAAGCTTTGTGGGCCTATTAAACCACCGTTCAAGTACCAACCCATAGCACACCATTCTCCTTGGTCTATGGAAGCGAAGCTGTCGTACCCTTGGAAGTACCCTTGGAAGTACAATCCGGCAGCAAACGGATTAGCAGAAGCTTTCAACAAGATACTCTGCAAAATCCTCAAAAAAATGGTCTCTAGTAAAAAAAGAGACTGGAGCGACAAATTGTCTAAAGCTTTGTGGGCCTATTAAACCACCGTTCAAGGACAAACCCATAGCACACCATTTTCCTTGGTCTATGGAAGCCAAGCTGTCGTACCCTTGGAAGTACAAATTCCTTCCTTGAGGGTATCCTTGCAAAATGACATGACTCAAGAAAGCAATGTCAAATTACGACTCCATGAGTTGGACAATCTTGATGAGAGACGGTTCGAAGCTCGACAAAGCATTGAACTTTACCAAGCATGCATGGCTGGATCTTTCGACAAAAAGGTCAGGCAACGCGCCTATAAAAAGGGTGACTTGGTTCTTGCGGTAAAATGACCAATGGTCTTCACTCACAAGTCGAAAGGCAAATTTGAACCAAAATGGGAGGGACCCTACGTCATCGACAAGGTTTTCTCCAACGGTGCATACGCACTCCTAAACATGGAAGGTGACAGATGTATGCAGCCCATCAACGGCAAGTTCTTAAAGCGGTACTACCCTTGAAGACTTACCCAACTGGGTAAGAGCAATGCCTGTATGGCCAAAACCGATTTCCAAGTACACGCTCACTAAACCCACTCTTTTTAGAATTTTCATATCAAATGTTGAAATTTCTAGAAATTTAAACAATGCTTACTTTCACCGTCTCATTGTTCAAAAAAAAGTCCAAGTTTAGGAACCTTTCCCTAACTTGACCAAAATTCTCAACCCTTGAACCCAAAATTCATGGTTTGAAACAAAATCCGGATTCAGGGATTTCCACCCAAGTCCACCCTACCTTTTACCGCCTAAATGGTTTTAGATCAAAACTTATGACCATCGTGTCTTTAAACAAAAAAAAAATAGTTTTTTAAAAAACCGCGGGGAAGCGAAGCTTAGTCGATACTCGCACAAATCGAAAGCATGCGAACCACATTCGACACTTCCAAATTCGCAGGGAAGTGACATTTCGTCGATACTTACAAAATCCAAAACCGTGGAGATGCAACATTTCAGTTGATATCCACAACCCAAATTTCAAAGGTTCGAAAAAACCAAGAAACCGTGGAGATGCAACATTTCAATTGATATCCACAACCCAAGTTTCAAAGGTTCGAAAAAAACCTAAAAACCGTGGAGACGCAACATTTCAGTTGATATCCACAACCCAAATTGCAAAGGTGCAAAAAAACCAAGAAATCATGGAGATGCAACATTACAGTTGATATCCATAACCCAAAGGTTCGAGAAAACCGCAAATTTCAAAAATCGTGGGGAAACGACATCAAGTCAGTACCCATAAAACCAAAATTTTTGAAAAGCAAGGATACGACATTCCATCGATACTTGCACCTAAATCCGCGAGGATGTGATATTCCATCGATACTCGCAACCGAATGAGCAAGGATACGACATTCCATCGATACTTGCAAGACCATTCAGCAGGGAGGCGACTTTTAGTCGATACTTGCATTTTTGAAAACCAAACCGGCTATAAATGCCACCAAAACCGGCTATAGATGCCAACAAAACAGGCTATAAATGCCACAAACCGGCTATCAATGCCACAAAACAAACCGGCTATCAATGCTACAAAACAAAACCGGTTATCAATGCCACAAACCAAAAAACTTGGCTGTCAAAATAAAAACCTGGCTATCAATGCCAAAATCGGCTTCCATGCCACAAACAAAATCTGGCTCCCATGCCAAAACAATCATTTGACAAAAGATTTTCACAAAATGACAAACTTTTGATCAAATTCCATTTAGCAATTGCTTTTATCACAAAAAGATTTAAGTGAACGTAGGGAAAACAAAAAAAAAGCATCCCATTTAGTAATTACTTTCATCACAAAAGGATTTAAGTGAGCGTAGGGAAAACAAAAAAAAAGAGTACCAAAAAAATACATGCGGTACCAAAAAAAGAAACTGTTCACAAGTACTATAAATAAGAAAGAGTACCAAAAAATACATGTGGTACCAAAAAAAAAAGAAGGACAGTTTTTGCTACAAAAATCAGGAGCTCAACCAAAAATGGTTTCCAGCCAAAATTTCAGCTCCTCAAGCAAACTTTTGGCCTCAGTCGTCAGAGTTTCCAAGGCACGCTTCTTCAGGAACTTGCCATGAGCTGCTGGAGAAGGCTGCAACCCTTCTTTCACACCGGGAAGCTTATCCCGAGCAGTTTGCCATTGTTTGTCCTCTTGAAACTTCCTTTCAAGAACTCGATCAGCATCTACAACCCGGCGAATCAGAGCACTCTCCCTGTCGCGAGCCTCTGTTATAGCAGCCCACTTGGCAGCGACTTGTTCCTTCAAATGCTCAAGGCATTTCCTGGCCTCATCGACCTCCCTATCAAAGATGTTAAGGTCATGTGTCAGCCCAATGATGGCTAGTTCTTCTAAGTTCTTTTCTCGGACTAGCGGTTTCCTGCTTTGTGTAGCCTCATTCAGGTCAGACTTAGCCTTATCAGCAAGGTCTAGGAACATCTCCTTGAAGAACTGGTCGTCAGCAAAACCAATGGTCTCAAACCACTTGTCACCCAGTGCAATGATCCTATTAATGATTGCCCTGGCACCTGTGACATCCAGATCAACCTCTTCGGCATCACCGAGAATCTCCTGCACATGCTGGATCATGCCAAATCTGGCATCCAAGTGACCAGCAAGGAGAGTCTCAAACCAAGAGCTCCGAACCCGCACCACCACCTTCTTCGCAAAAAAAAGCAGAGATGGCCCAGCTGAAGATTCGCCCCGCTCCGTCGGTCGGCTGCTCATGTCATGCCCCGTTGGAAAAGTAACAAAAGAACTCTTTCCAGTCGGAGCTGCTGGGGAAGAAATCTCAACACGAGGTACCTCCTCCATTATGTCAGAATTGGTTGCAGGAGTCTCTACCTCCAGATCAACCTCTGGCATCTCTTGCTCTGGTTCTGAAAGAAGCGACGGACTCTCCTCTGTCACTTCAAGACCCGCCAAAGAAACACAAAAAGGTATGAATATGATCCTATTTGAAAATCATTATCAGGGTTATTACTACAAAATACCTTCTTTGACGACTGGGGGAACACTCTCTTCCTCCATGAACTCATCGGAAGCATCGTCAACATTTGCGTCCATCGATGGTTCAAAGTCATCGGAATCCTGTGGCAAGTGAGCTGACAAGAAAAAATGTTAGCAAACCAAGTCACAGACACAGAAAAAAAAAGAGAAAGCAAAAGAAGTTATACCAATTGAAGATTCTGGAACTACTCCAGAATCCCAAGGTTCTTCTGGTGCCGCAACAAGATCCGTCACCGCCTCATCGGCAGGAACCTCAGGCATCGCCAAGTCTTCATCCTCTGCTAAAAAAAAACAGAGCAGCAGGGGGAGAAAGCAAATTAGAACATGGAAAAATCCCATGAAGAGAAATGGAAAGAGAGAGGAAGAATCATACCTTCACCAACGGTCTCTTCTTCTCGGCTTCTCTTTTCTGGAGGCTCGTCAGCATTCGCTGGCACCTCCTCATTGATAGTAAGAGGGACTTCTATGTCAAGAGAGTCCTCATGTTGCCCCTTGCTGCGATGATGACTCCTCTTCCTCTTACTTCTGCGGGCTCACTTCTTAGAAGAACCTGCCCCATTGTCAGAGTCAGGTTTCCCACTTGACTCCTCACTGGCTGGTCTACTCTTACCAGTAGACTCCACGGAAGCTTGCCTCTGTGCCGCTTGCATCCAAGCATCAAGCTCAGCTTCCTCCTGTTCTAGCTGCTCTAAAGCCTCATCAGGTATTTCTCGAACAGCTTCAGAACCAATGACGCCCTAGTCACCGAGAAAGCCTATCTTGTGCTTCTCTCCAGAAAGGAAGGTCCAAACTTCCTCTCGCCGGATGCCATCTGACTTTCCAAGGTTTTTTCCAGACAATAGCTTCACATCAAGCTCCTTCTTGGAAAGCCCCCGATATGCCAAAAAGCTCTCCGCGAACGACTTCGCGAAGCCGGCAGTCCGGGAAGTCGACAATATAGGATAATAAATCATGGCTGTAGTGTCTTCAGCACTATAGAAAGCCCATGCGTTTCTCCTGTCCAATAAACCTCCAAAGCACTTCACCATGCTTGAAGGCGCTCTAACAACGCCTTGAGAAAAGCCCAACTGCAGAGCAAAGCGAGAAGGCACATACGGCTGGATGTCGATGAAAAGATGTTTGTGGTGCACCATCGTGCCGACACATATACTGAAAAGCCACTCCTTCTTTGCATTTGTCAAGGAGTAATGCCTTCCCGACCCCGCCCTGGTAGAGTCGCGGGAGGCACCAAAATCAAAAGCCTTCTTCTGCAACACCGGAGAAAGCTTCACTGAAGACTGCCCTGTAAGATCCCGACCCCAATCCTTTTGTTTAGCATTGTTTTAATCGTGGTTTAGCTTTTTAAGTGAGATTTGATTTAGTTTGACCGCGTATTTGAGTTTGACTAGATTTTTCCTTAGTCTTTGAGATTTTGTAGACCGTTGACTTTAGTTTGACCCGGTCCATATGATTTGTATTTTTATGGGAAATTACTTCTGATTTCTAAAAATTATGAATTTGGTGTATTTTGACTCATTTTATGAAGTTTAACAACTTTCATGTTTTGACCATTTTGATTTGATGATCAGAAAATGCGTTTTTCGAGGAAAATGGGCAAAAATGACATTTTCACTAAATCTGTCCATGAATTTTGAAAATTTCAGAAATTGGGGAAAGTATACTTTTTGGAAAGTAGATATTTCGCTGATCGTTTTTGTCTTCTTCGTCGTTTTCGTTCGGGGCCCGCAAATGTGAGTTTCAGCTTGGTGAAGATCGGGGCCCACAAACCCACCTTATAAGAAGGGGAACCCATCCCTTCTCCTTCATTTTCGTTCCAGCAACTTTTGGCTGAGGGAGAGGGCTCCTTCCTTTCCAGCCATCTCTCTCTCTCTCCTTTTTGCAAGCTTCTTCTTGTGTGCCAAGTGAGGATTGATCCCACCTTCTTCTTCCTCATCTCTCAAGCTTTCCAAAGACCCTATTTTCAAGATTTTTGGGCTAGAGCAAGGCACTCATCTAAGCTCTTCTTCTTTGTTTGGATTTCTCAAGGTTAGCAATGGTTTTCTTTTCTTTAGATTCTTGTTTTCCTCTCCATTTTGAGTGTTTTAATCCCATGTGCAATGGGTTTTCATGGAGATTTACAATGGATTGGTTTTCTAGGGTTTCTTTTGAGCTAGTTTGGGGATTTTGTGATCTTGGAGCTTGAGGCACTAAAACCTTGTTTGAAGAGTAATTTTACTCCTATCTTGACTAGAGGCAAGTGGATTCCCAATTAATATGATGATTTCTCTTGTTTGGTTCAATTTCATGATTTTTCCTCTTATGTGTTAATCTTCTTTTGATTTATGGATCTTCCTTGGATGAGTGAAGTAATATGATGTTTATTTCCACTTATGCTATTGTTTTACATTGTATGGGAAGTTGGCCTCACTTTGTTTACTTTGAAAAAATTAGTCTTCCTTGTGTTAAGTAGTGTGTTCAAAGAAAGGGAGGAAAAAGGATTTGATTTAGAAGTGGTTGCTAGAGTAATTGGACTGATTGTTAATGAGGACTTGTTGACTTGTGGAGGTCAAGAAATGGCTAAGTTATTGTGAAAACTTGTATGGAAGGAAGAGGGAAGAAAAGAAGTCAGAAAATTGCACATGAGAGTGCAATTCTGCACTCATCCGGACCCAGCCAGAACTGGGTCCGCTCGAGCGACCCAGTGGGCTGCTCGAGCGGCCCAGGTTCTGGAAGGGGTCCGCTCGAGCGGACCCTGGGTCGCTCGAGCGGACCCAGCCCAGTTCTGGGCCCTTTTCAAGGCCTGGTTTGGGGGGATTTTTGAGGGACTTTTGGGCCTGATTCAAGATGGTTTTGGGGCCACTTTAAAACCTGATTTTTGGGTCATCTTTGGGCCTGATATTGGACAGATTTACAACTTATTTTGTGGGCCTGATTGAGATTAGTTTTGGGCTGCTTTTAAAGTCTGTTTTGTGGGCCATTCAAGTTTGGTTTTGGGGCTGTTTTAAAACTTGTTGGTGGGCCTGTTTCATGGTTAGTTTGGGCTTGTTTCAAAACTTGTTTCTTGGACCATTAAAGGTTTAGTTTTGGGCTATGTTAAAAATCTGTTTTGTGGGCCTGGTTCAGGTTAGTCTTGGGCTGTTTTTAAAGTTTGTTTAGTGGTCCATTCAAGCTTAGTTTTTGGACTGTTTTAAGAATTGTTTAGGCCTTGTTTAAAGGGGCTATTTTGGGTTAAATGAGTAGGCTATTTTGGACTTGGTTTAAGGCCAGCTATGGGCCTGTTTTTAAGAGTTTTGACATTACTTTTGATACTTGGAAATTGGTGAAATGGGAATGATGTGAGAATGTACATATGTGAAATTATCCGGGAACCTTTCGTGTCTCAATGCGCACTTTATCATTTAAACATTATGGATTTTCATTGGCATCAAACACACTCTTTACTAATCAATGTTTAAAGGTTAAATGTGTATTGGGATGGCTCCTTGGTAAGTCATTAAGTCATTCTCCACTATCCATTCCATTTCAAGTCAGAAAAATGTGTTGGTATTTGTATTTGCACTCTTTGGTAAACTAATTTAAATAGCATCGGTGATTTGTTATAAAATCATGTGGTTTCCCATGTTCGAAAGGGTTGATCGTATGATTTTATACAAATCACTTTGATGTGTATTTGAACGGTTTACCATGGATATTCGTATGTCTTCTCCGATTCGATTTGAAAAGGGATTGGAGTATGTTCGTCACATTCGGGATTTCTTCGATGAGATTACTATTTTGATAAGACTAGTATTTTGGGAATAAAAACCTCGAGGCAAGACTGGGCCAGAGCTTTGTAGTGCGACAAAACCTCGAGGCAAGACGGGGCCAGAGCTATGTGGTGTGAGCCCCTGAGCCAAAGGGATTAGTATTATGTTAGATTTGTATCGGTTTGAGTTTTGAAAACTAAAGGCACCACTAGGCTTAGGTCACCTTGTCGGGCTGATCACCCGGCTTGGGATCTTTAATCTGTCCGCCAGCTGCAGCTTGGATTCCGTCTGTACCGACCATGGCAACGGTTTTATCTGCCGGTCCCATTTGTATGGCTACGGTTCTGATTTCTGATCTGCCGGTCCCATTTGTATGGCTACGGTTCTGATCCTATTTCTAGTACCACGTTTAGTGGCTACGCTCTGTCTGCTCTTATTACTTCGGTAATAGGAGGATTTAGCTATTTGTGGTCGCCAAGGTTTTATCTGCATATTACTTTATTTTATGATTCTTGTTGTTATACTTTTTATGCTTTGATTTGTTTAATGTTTACGATATCGATCTTTATTGTATTGTCTCTACTATTCAGTTTTAAATATATTTCCAATTATTAAATGTTTCGCTTAGGTGGTTATCTTTTCGAGATATTTATGCTTTAGAGACTGTTCGTTTATTTGTCTTGATATTTATGTTCGGACTTTCGATCATTTTAGCATGTTTTATTGTCATTATTGTTTAGACTATTTATCCAGTTTTACGATGATTTCATCAGGTTTTATATATGTTCTTTAGTTTCATATTACTTGATTATTTGCTTGCCAGACCGTCGTGTCTGACCCTTATTTGTTTGGTGCCAGATTCCGCTCTTTTTGTTTTTAGGTGTTTGATCAGAGGAGGCGGTGGGACCGCCGGTCTGACGTGAGAGGCTGCCCACTGATATCATCCAGATGTCAAGTTTGGCACCGGAGTTCGTATCTAACACTTGGGGTAGTATGACACTAGTTGGATAATTGTATGGCTTTGTTAGCCTTTTTCTTTTGGGTTTGTAATTAAGACATTTGTTAATTGTAATTTGAATATGTGGGAAATAATAGATTTGTTACTACCAGCTCAGTGTTCTATGATTGACAATTTATGCCAGTATGCTTATATGATGGCTTTATGGAATTGGCTGCGTGCGACACGGAACCCGATGGCCACGGATTCCGGGTCGTAACACCATGTTTAGCTTCCGCGAAAAATATACTCTGATGGTGTTGGAATGTGATTATCCTCATTCACGCGGATCTTGGGAACTATAACAAAAAAAATTTTCAAATTATCCCAAAATTTCGCACCCCGAGGTCGGATCACTGCAGGGCCCGGTTTCGGGGTGTGACAGGTTTGGTATCAGAGCTGGTTAGTTTCTAGGAAATAAAACACTCTAGAGACATTAAGACGTGTGGTGAGGATTCGTTAGATTGTGTCGATTTGTTTTCTCGTGTCTTTGTTTCTTTGGATTTGAGTCGGCTTTTCTTTCAGTTCGGGAGACTTTGCTTGTCTTTTCTTTTAGTTCGTGTTGTTAGGAGATTTGGATGGCCAAATTTCCTCCTTAGTGGTGGAGAATTTAAAGTCTCCATACTCTTGTTCAGTGTCTTTTATCTTTGCTTGTGTCGGAGACTGAGAACCCCGTGGATTCAGTATGTTGTTTTCGGAGAACATCAGCAGACCTTCAGCCTTTGGCATCTTCATTGTGGTTAATGAGAGAAGACATGTGCATTTGCTCGCCAAAGTAGGACTTGAGCAGCTTTCGAAGATCCCCTCTCAGTTAATCGAAGATCGTCATGCAGCGCACCAGAGTAAGTAAATGTGGAATTTTGGGGGAACTCAGACCATCTTTCCAAGATGAAGGACTGCAGGAGACACATTAGTTGGCGATTTTTATGAAGGGAGAAGTGATCTTAGTTAGTACGATTGGAAGCTAGTGCGAGAAACTCAGGGATTTCCCGGATTCGACGAGCCTTGTCATGGATTTGACAGAGAATTTTCAGGACTTGCAGCTTAGCCGGTGTAGTTGATTCAGCAGGGATACCAAGTGGATGGTTCGTAGTGGTCAAGATAATTTTTGGCAGCAAAGGAAATGTTGTGGGCTTTACCGACTTATAGGGTATTGGATTGGACAACGTGCAGATGCAAGGGAGTACCTCAGTAATTTGGATGTCCATTTCTTATTTAAAATGATTTTCATGATATTTTCATCTTGTTATGTTTTCCTTAATGTCTATGATTTATCCATGTAGTGTGTAAACAATGAATTTATGTTTCTTCTTTAAAGCTTATTTTGAAATAAACTATGTCATTATACTCTTTTCAAAAGTCACATGATTTTGTTTTCATAAGGATTTGTGTTTCGAATTATTGTTTAATCTTCATAAGATATTATTTTACAATGACCTTAGAATTTTGCTCTTGTTTTAATTTTCTTAAATGTTGACACTTACATTCAAAACCTTGACGATTTTGAGATTTTGTACATGTTTGGTTGGAAATGGATTTCAATAAAACTTAAGGTATGGTCATACTACATGAATTTAATTTATTTTTGAAATCCTAATTTGAAATTGTTGAGTATTTCAAGGATTTGTTGGGTTATGAAAACATGAGTTTCAAAACGAATAATGTTGTTTCATGTTCAAACTTTGATAAACTTTATTTATTAAGCTTTATTTGATGATTTGGAAGTTCAATTTCTACTATGTTTTAAAATGATGAGATTTAACTAAGTAATTATTTTAGTCCCTATGTTTAAAATTTTAAGATTTGTTTTGCATCGAATGGAATGAGTTGTATTGGCTTGTGGTTGGAGTTAGGAAATGTACGGAATTAAGGGTTGATGGATGTCAAGATGTGTACTAGTTCAGTTGGAGGCAAAGCTGGATTCATGAGAGAGTAAACATCATTCAAGACTTGAATTGAAAGTTTCCGTTCTTCAGGGATTGATGCCAGCTAGGCAGGTCTACTTTGTTGATAACACCGTATCAGGTAAGAGATCAAGAGCAGCAAGTAGATAGAATCAGATGTGGGCAAGAATTCAGAGTACATCACAGAAAGATTAGAATTTGGAGTTGTGATTTCGGAATGAAGAAGGATTGACGATATTCTTAGAAGCCAGAGTCTGAATGGTACAGTGTAAGTAGGTATATGGAATTCCAGGAATTTTTGAAGTGGGAATTATTTCAGAGAAAACATGTCTACGATCACATCTTCGTACAAGCATCGGGAGCACCTTGTACAGTTTGTAGGGCTTAAGGCACAGAATCCCAAAGTGATAGGAAGAGGCAGAATTAGCAGTTCTTGAACAGACAGTGACTGATGAGATAAATAAAAGAATTGATCCAGTACAGGAATGACAGATGACACCAAGGATGCTTAGAAGAATTGTTGAATTCTAGTTTGGGCAGAGGAGTATGTTTTGAGCAGATATGTGGAATAGTGTGAAGCCTCCAACCGAATCAGAGTGTTGTTGACCGTGCATCTCAACGTCAGATTTGATAAGAGGATCTCTCAGTTACCAAGGTCTAGCATAGGGTGTCAGTGTTTTCGTTTGTCTTTTGGGTTTTTTATTTTGATTTGGTTTAAGCCATTTGGAGGACCAAATGGGTTCTAAGGGGGGGAGGATGTAAGATCCCGACCCCAATCCTTTTGTTTAGCATTGTTTTAATCGTGGTTTAGCTTTTTAAGTGAGATTTGATTTAGTTTGACCGCGTATTTGAGTTTGACTAGATTTTTCCTTAGTCTTTGAGATTTTGTAGACCGTTGACTTTAGTTTGACCCGGTCCATATGATTTGTATTTTTATGGGGAATTACTTCTGATTTCTAAAAATTATGAATTTGGTGTATTTTGACTCATTTTATGAAGTTTAACAACTTTCATGTTTTGACCATTTTGATTTGATGATCAGAAAATGCGTTTTTCGAGGAAAATGGGCAAAAATGACATTTTCACTAAATCTGTCCATGAATTTCGAAAATTTCAGAAATTGGGGAAAGTATACTTTTTGGAAAGTAGATATTTCGCTGATCGTTTTTGTCTTCTTCGTCGTTTTCGTTCGGGGCCCGCAAATGTGAGTTTCAGCTTGGTGAAGATCGGGGCCCACAAACCCACCTTATAAGAAGGGGAACCCATCCCTTCTCCTTCATTTTCGTTCCAGCAACTTTTGGCTGAGGGAGAGGGCTCCTTCCTTTCCAGCCATCTCTCTCTCTCTCTCCTTTTTGCAAGCTTCTTCTTGTGTGCCAAGTGAGGATTGATCCCACCTTCTTCTTCCTCATCTCTCAAGCTTTCCAAAGACCCTATTTTCAAGATTTTTGGGCTAGAGCAAGGCACTCATCTAAGCTCTTCTTCTTTGTTTGGATTTCTCAAGGTTAGCAATGGTTTTCTTTTCTTTAGATTCTTGTTTTCCTCTCCATTTTGAGTGTTTTAATCCCATGTGCAATGGGTTTTCATGGAGATTTACAATGGATTGGTTTTCTAGGGTTTCTTTTGAGCTAGTTTGGGGATTTTGTGATCTTGGAGCTTGAGGCACTAAAACCTTGTTTGAAGAGTAATTTTACTCCTATCTTGACTAGAGGCAAGTGGATTCCCAATTAATATGATGATTTCTCTTGTTTGGTTCAATTTCATGATTTTTCCTCTTATGTGTTAATCTTCTTTTGATTTATGGATCTTCCTTGGATGAGTGAAGTAATATGATGTTTATTTCCACTTATGCTATTGTTTTACATTGTATGGGAAGTTGGCCTCACTTTGTTTACTTTGAAAAAATTAGTCTTCCTTGTGTTAAGTAGTGTGTTCAAAGAAAGGGAGGAAAAAGGATTTGATTTAGAAGTGGTTGCTAGAGTAATTGGACTGATTGTTAATGAGGATTTGTTGACTTGTGGAGGTCAAGAAATGGCTAAGTTATTGTGAAAACTTGTATGGAAGGAAGAGGGAAGAAAAGAAGTCAGAAAATTGCACATGAGAGTGCAATTCTGCACTCATCCGGACCCAGCCAGAACTGGGTCCGCTCGAGCGACCCAGTGGGCCGCTCGAGCGGCCCAGGTTCTGGAAGGGGTCCGCTCGAGCGGACCCTGGGTCGCTCGAGCGGACCCAGCCCAGTTCTGGGCCCTTTTCAGGGCCTGGTTTGGGGGGATTTTTGAGGGACTTTTGGGGCTGATTCAAGATGGTTTTGGGGCCACTTTAAAACCTGATTTTTGGGTCATCTTTGGGCCTGATATTGGACAGATTTACAACTTATTTGTGGGCCTGATTGAGATTAGTTTTGGGCTGCTTTTAAAGTCTGTTTTGTGGGCCATTCAAGTTTGGTTTTGGGGCTGTTTTAAAACTTGTTGGTGGGCCTGTTTCATGGTTAGTTTGGGCTTGTTTCAAAACTTGTTTCTTGGACCATTAAAGGTTTAGTTTTGGGCTATGTTAAAAATCTGTTTTGTGGGCCTGGTTTAGGTTAGTCTTGGGCTGTTTTTAAAGTTTGTTTAGTGGTCCATTCAAGCTTAGTTTTTGGACTGTTTTAAGAATTGTTTAGGCCTTGTTTAAAGGGGCTATTTTGGGTTAAATGAGTAGGCTATTTTGGACTTGGTTTAAGGCAATCTATGGGCCTGTTTTTAAGAGTTTTGACATTACTTTTGATACTTGGAAATTGGTGAAATGGGAATGATGTGAGAATGTACATATGTGAAATTATCCGGGAACCTTTCGTGTCTCAATGCGCACTTTATCATTTAAACATTATGGATTTTCATTGGCATCAAACGCACTCTTTACTAATCAATGTTTAAAGGTTAAATGTGTATTGGGATGGCTCCTTGGTAAGTCATTAAGTCATTCTCCACTATCCATTCCATTTCAAGTCAGAAAAATGTGTTGGTATTTGTATTTGCACTCTTTGGTAAACTAATTTAAATAGCATCGGTGATTTGTTATAAAATCATGTGGTTTCCCATGTTCGAAAGGGTTGATCGTATGATTTTATACAAATCACTTTGATGTGTATTTGAACGGTTTACCATGGATATTCGTATGTCTTCTCCGATTCGATTTGAAAAGGGATTGGAGTATGTTCGTCACATTCGGGATTTCTTCGATGAGATTACTATTTTGATAAGACTAGTATTTTGGGAATAAAAACCTCGAGGCAAGACTGGGCCAGAGCTTTGTAGTGCGACAAAACCTCGAGGCAAGACGGGGCCAGAGCTATGTGGTGTGAGCCCCTGAGCCAAAGGGATTAGTATTATGTTAGATTTGTATCGGTTTGAGTTTTGAAAACTAAAGGCACCACTAGGCTTAGGTCACCTTGTCGGGCTGATCACCCGGCTTGGGATCTTTAATCTGTCCGCCAGCTGCAGCTTGGATTCCGTCTGTACCGACCATGGCAACGGTTTTATCTGCCGGTCCCATTTGTATGGCTACGGTTCTGATTTCTGATCTGCCGGTCCCATTTGTATGGCTACAGTTCTGATCCTATTTCTAGTACCACGTTCAGTGGCTACGCTCTGTCTGCTCTTATTACTTCGGTAATAGGAGGATTTAGCTATTTGTGGTCGCCAAGGTTTTATCTGCATATTACTTTATTTTATGATTCTTGTTGTTATACTTTTTATGCTTTGATTTGTTTAATGTTTACGATATCGATCTTTATTGTATTGTCTCTACTATTCAGTTTTAAATATATTTCCAATTATTAAATGTTTCGCTTAGGTGGTTATCTTTTCGAGATATTTATGCTTTAGAGACTGTTCGTTTATTTGTCTTGATTTTTATGTTCGGACTTTCGATCGTTTTAGCATGTTTTATTGTCATTATTGTTTAGACTATTTATCCAGTTTTACGATGATTTCATCAGGTTTTATATATGTTCTTTTGTTTCATATTACTTGATTATTTGCTTGCCAGACCGTCGTGTCTGACCCTTATTTGTTTGGTGCCAGATTCCGCTCTTTTTGTTTTTAGGTGTTTGATCAGAGGAGGCGGTGGGACCGCCGGTCTGACGTGAGAGGCTGCCCACTGATATCATCCAGATGTCAAGTTTGGCACCGGAGTTCGTATCTAACACTTGGGGTAGTATGACACTAGTTGGATAATTGTATGGCTTTGTTAGCCTTTTTCTTTTGGGTTTGTAATTAAGACATTTGTTAATTGTAATTTGAATATGTGGGAAATAATAGATTTGTTACTACCAGCTCAGTGTTCTATGATTGACAATTTATGCCAGTCTGCTTATATGATGGCTTTATGGAATTGGTTGCGTGCGACACGGAACCCGATGGCCACGGATTCCGGGTCGTAACACCATGTTTAGCTTCCGCGAAAAATATACTCTGATGGTGTTGGAATGTGATTATCCTCATTCACGCGGATCTTGGGAACTATAACAAAAAAAAAATTTTCAAATTATCCCAAAATTTCGCACCCCGAGGTCGGATCACTGCAGGGCCCGGTTTCGGGGTGTGACATGCCCCATCTCAACGTCCCTGAACCGTCGGATCCTCATGCAGGTAAACAAAAGTGATTCGGACACGGCTTTGCCCTTAGCCAGTCGAATCATGAGAGGATCATCATCCTGTACAGCACCCAGCCGGTGGAAGCCAGGACAGTGGTATACAAACCACGAATAGAAGATATGGGCTGAAAATACCCTATTCACAGGGAGCCCAAGCCGAACCAAAAAAACAGCAGCCTGCAATTCGGTACACAAGTAGGAGTAAAGAGCTGGCACCAAAGCAAGCCGCTCTCCAAACGCCATCTGACAAGCCGAAAAAATACATTACGGCCTGATGTTCGTTCCATCTCCTCCAACAAAAACGGCCTCACCTAACCAATAAGTGAGGTAAACAGTGAGATCTCTCCGCAGTGCAATGTCAGGACATATGGCGTTTGTACTCGCAAAGAAATTTTTCAACTCTTCTTGCATAGCCAAAATCTTCTTCGAACCTGGATCCTTAGCCCTATCTTCCCGGGTCATGCTATCAAAAGGCTCCCCACTTTCAAAGAAGTTGGGAGACGAAGAGCTAAAACTCGTCCAACTGTTGGATCTTACCTTTGAGCCCTCCTTCTCCTTCAAAAAATCATAGAAGGCAACGAGCTGAAAGTACAAAAGCCTGAACTCCTCATACTGCTCCTCAAGGACACTGTTGATCGGCATAAACTCCTCATAGAGTCTGCCAAGGATGGGCAATCCAGTAATGGCGCTCAGCTCCTTCAAAGAGAAACCAATCTCACCATTTGTCACAACGAAGGTATTGGTTTGTGGAAGGAATGACTCCAATATAGCCATGAAGGCCTCGTCGGAAAAGATCACGGTCTCCCTAAAGGCGCGGACCGCATCAAAAATCCCGGCTTTGTCATGTCCCCCGAACCCGATTAAAGAAATAACCGGATCCGGAGAGTGAATTTTAGGACTAATTAAAAATTTTATCCTTTGGGCCCACGGATCGTAGTCCGCGGTGAGGATAAAATATTTCAAGCCTCTTTTAATACAATTAATATTGAGTTCATAGAACTCTAGGCATATGGAAATCTCAAGCAATGATTAATAATCTCTCATTAAATTAAAGTTGCAAGAAAGAATAGACAAAACTAAGAATTCAAGTTATTTATTACATTGGCCATCCCAAGATACAAGGCCAATAAAAGTACGGAAGTCAATAATAAAAGAAAGGTTCAACGAGAGAAATAAATGAATAAAAGCATAATCTAAATGAATCCCCATGTATCTCTCTCGTGCCCGAAAGTGATGATGCTACTCTTCGCCACAGGCACGCCACTCTCGTGCCTCCTCAGCTGGTTGGAGATCCTCTGGGATCTCCTCACCTGCCCGCTGCTCGTAGTAGTATTCACCTGATGTGTCTGCACACCAAGGAACAAAGTCAACGACATGTTGAGCAATAGATATACAAAACATAATAAACACGACATGCATCAATGTAGAGTAATGACAAGTAATAATCATGTGAATACAAAGAATGCGAGGCTAGGCATAAAGCGAGATTAATAAATAACATGAACAATAAAAGGAATCATAACAATCATCTATCAATAACCACTATCATGCAATGCAAAACAAAAACAAGCAAGAGGGAGACTCCGAGGATGTCCAAAGCCACCTCCCGGGGTACCAGTAATAATCCCCTTGGACTACTGATACCAAAGTCCGGCTCCAATGGGATCCTAGCTCCCTGTCCTGGGAATAGCAGCACGGTCCCAGCCCGCTCCCAGCTATTCAATGCCATGGACGCCGTCCTACGCCGACTGCCCACCCCGACAACCGAGTAACCGGTTCGTCATTAAATCCCAAATTGCAGATGGCCATGATATGCAAACAATAACGAGTTCCATGTACAAGACAAGCAAGTCTGGCTAGTTCCATGTACAAGACAAGATCCTAGGGATTATCTTATTCAAGACGATACAAGACAAGTGAAACACGTGATAATCCCTTTCATACTAGCCAGTCAAGTTTATCAATACAAGACACGGGTTCCTATGGTACACTCTAAGTCAAGTCAAAGTCCTATATTCTATAAGAATTTATGTTTCATAATTGATTACGTGTTTTATGCCAAGAGTGTACAAGGAAATGTTATCAACGGATACGAGTCACAAGTCAAGGAAGAATTACAATCCCATCCTAGGCAGGTGCTGTCATCCCTGTATCCCACGTGTCCTAATGGAGTACATATGGAAATTGGATCAACGATACTTCTAGAAAATTCCTTGGTGTACAATCATGTTAAGCATCATTCAACCCAACTCCATATGCATTCGGTTACATCACACATAATACACGAATACCTAGAAAACCAATCGAATTCACACCAAGCCATGTGATTCGATTTCAATCCCATTTATGGTCATGTGATAGTAATTTAGAGGTTTCCATCATCTAAGTCCCAATCCTAGGTTTCCATCTTAGTCCGGGACAACAAGGCAAAAATGGCTAATTTCGGCTGACCCTCATGATGGTATCGGTTGACCGATGTGATGGCCTCGGTTGACCGACACGAACCGAGGGCTAACCGACGGAACAGAAACAAATTTCTACTCTCTGGTTCTGGAACCGAGGTCAGTATCGGCTGACCGAAGTTTTGGTGTCGGCTAACCGACGTTCGAACCGAGAGCTGACCGACTGTACAAAAATCAGGTTAAAACCTGCTCTCGGGTTTTTTAATGGAAATGATGTTCAGCTGATCGACACCATACTGTCGGCTGACCGACACTGAACCGACGAGTGAACCGACAGTACGGAACTCGTATAGGTTCAGGCCATTTCTGAACTATTTCGTCCCCAATCATTCTCCTCCATTTATAAGCCTTTCCATAGGCTATAACCTGCATAAAATAGAGCCTCCTGCTCTCCCAACAATTCATTCCCATTCCATTCCATTGAATCAATAAATAGTTCTACACAACCTATGATCATATATTTATCCATTTTCCAAAATCTAACCTAACATATCTTTTCCAAAAAAAATCAAAATGAAACATGCTTGGAATTAAGGGAAATCTACAAGATACTTAGCCAATCAAATAGAACAAACATGCATGCTTATAAATGAAATGCATATCTACTTGCCTCAACCAAAGTGAAGATTGGAAATGGGTGAAATTCGAGGAAAAGCTTTTATACTCCGAAATCCACGATCTAACCCGATAAAACACAAACTAGGAAGCCAAGAAGAAGATAGGAAGGAAAAGAATTAAGATCCAACCTAAATCTAACCAAAAGGAAGATAAAAGAAAACGATGAAGTTACCGGAAACCTTACCAGATTGATACCGGAAGCAAGAGGAGATCGAAATGATGAATTCTAGCGGATTGGGTCTCCGAATGGAGTCTTCTAGGGTTGAGATCTGGCTTGAGAAAGGAAGAAAAAGAAGATGGCTGCTGGTTACTTTTGTTCGTTGCAGAGAAAGAATGGGATTGGGGCAAAAACCCTGATTAAGAAGACAATAGGAAGAAAAAGACAGAATCGCCCTTTAAGTGGGTCCGGTGACAGAATGGACCACTTGAAAGGTGTCTGATCGCTGGATCGCGATGAATCAAGAGACAAAAGTCATCAGAACGACGAGACCTTTCCAACGAACCCAAAAATCACGGCGTTTGGAATATTTCGGAAAAACACTCAATTTTCCCTAAATTGCAAACTACACCCCTGCTATGATCAAACGAACTCGGAATCGAACGAAACTTCGCAGATACTAATCTAATGCTAAAAGAAACTTGCTCATGATCTAAACCCACTTAAATACCTAAAATACAATTAAATAAAATAATAACAAATTAAACGGGTCAATGTGCCGGGTATTGGGCCCAACTGACCCAGTAAGGTCACAGACCATACAACTCTCACAAATAAAAAGAACATTTGGTCCCCCAAATGCCTAAACATACCTCATATGGAAAAATATAGGGGTACGCCTTCAGAATCTGCTCTTTCAGCTCCCACGTAGCTTCCTCTAAACTGTGGTTCTCCCATTGTACCTTGACCCATTGGATGGTCTTAGTATGCAACATTACCTCCTTAGTGTCGGTGATCTGCGCTGGAAACTCCACGTAGGTGAAATTTGGCTGAAGCTGAAGTGGCTCGTGCTGCAACACGTGGGTGGGATCTGGAATATATTTCCAAAGCATTGAGACATGAAATACGTCGTGCACACCAGCTAACTCTGGCGGTAGCACTAGACGATAAGCCACATCTCCTATCCTGCTCTTGATCTCAAATGGTCCCGCAAACCTTTTGGCAAGCTTCCCTTTCTGCCCGAATCTAACAACACCTCTCATTGGAGACACTTTCAGGAAAACCATATCCCCCACTTGGAATTCTAAAGGTCTCCGCCTCTTGTCTGCATAGCTCTTCTGACAATCACGTGACTCCTCCATTCTCATCTGGACAACTCTGACCTTCTCACTAGAATCAGCAATCTCCGAGGGGCCATGAAAACTCCAAACTCCAACTTCCTCCCAACATGCCGGGGTTCTGCATCTCCTTCCGTACAATGCCTCAAATGGTGCATACCAATGCTTGAATGATAGCTGTTATTGTAGGCAAACTTATATAGAGGCAAACTCTCATCCCAACTCTCCTTGAAATCCAAAACACATGCTTTGAGGAGATCTTCCAGTGTCTGAATGGTACGCTCTGACTGTCCATCTGTCTGAGGGTGGTAAGCTGTGCTGAACTTCAACTGAGTACCCATAGATGACTGAAAAGTAGACCAAAATCGAGAGACAAAGTTAGTGTCTCGATCGGACACTATGGACTTAGGCACTCCATGCAACTTGACTATGTTGTCCCTGTACATCTTAGTCATCTTGTCCATAAACTGTCCAGTCTTGAATGGCAAGAAATGGGCTGACTTAGTCAATCTATCCACAATCACCCAAATAGCATCATTTCCTTTCTTGGTGTTCGGCAATCCCGACACGAAATCCATGGTGATATTCTCCTATTTCCACTGTGGAATCTCCAACGGGTGAAGTAAACCAGGAGGCTTCTTGTGCTCTGCCTTAATCTGCTGACAAGTCATACACTTGGAGACAAATTCTGCAATCTTTTTCTTCATGTTCACCCACCTATAGTGATTCTTTAAATTCTGATACATTTTGGTACTCCCTGGGTGAATAGAATATCTGGTGTGGTGCGCATCTGTCATCAACTCTGACTTGATATCTTGAACATCTGGAACACACAACCTATCCTTACAGTACAAAACTCCTTCAATCAATCTAAACTCTGGCTTGTCATCCACATGTTCTATGATTCTCTGTAATTCTGGATCATCCTTCTGGCATTCCTTGATCTTGTTCACTATTTCTGACTCCCAAACTCCCATAGTAGCAACTAGGACCTTCTCATTAACTGGCCAGACTTCCACATCCATGTCTCTAAATTGCTACATCCATCTTGTAAGACCCCGACCCCCAATTTCTCTGTTTAGTATTGTTTTAATCATGGGTTAGCTTTTTAAGCGAGATTTGAATTGGTTTGACTTTGTTTTTGAGTTTGACTAGATTTTTCATAGCCTTAAAGATTTTGAAGACCGTTAACTTTAGTTTGACCCGGCTTTGTAATATGTATTTTTACGAGGAATTACTCTTGATTTCTAAAAATTCCAAATTTGGTGTATTTTGACTCATCTCATTAAGTTTAATAACTTTCATATTTTGACCATTTTGATTTGATGCTCAGAAATTTCGTTGATCAATTTTGTCTTCTTCGTCGATCTCATTCGGGACCCACAAACGTTAGTTTCAGCCTTTGTAAGATTGGGGCCCATGGGGCCTAGCCCACTTATCCTTTATAAAACCACAATGGGTTCCTTTTCCTCCCATTTTCATTTTCCTGCAACATGGGGGCTGTCTAGGGCATTTCTCCCAGCACTTTCTCTCTCCTCTTGGAAACCCCTCATCTTGAGTGCTAAGTAAGGGAATGATCTTCCCATCTTCTTCCTCTCCATTTAAGCTTTCCAAAGAACCCTTTTTCAAAGGATTTGAGCTAGGGCAAGGCTTCCTTTCAAGCTTCTCTTCTTCGTTTGAGCTTTTCAAGGTTAGCAATGGCTTTCCAAACTTGAGATCTTTGTTTTCCTCATCATTTAGAGTGTCTTCATCCCTCATGCAAGAGTTTTCCTTGGAGATTTGCAAAAGATTGATTTTTAGGGTTTTCTTGGGAAGCTTTTGGGGGTTTTTGTAGATTGGGAGCTTGAGACCCTAGAGCATTGTTTAAAGAGCATGTTAGCTTTCATCTTGGCTTGAGGCAAGTGGATTTCCAATTAATATGATGATTTCATTTATTTTGTTTCATATCATGATGTTTCATGCTATGTTCTAATCTTCTTATGTTTCAAAGATTTCTTTTGGATGAATGGAGCAATGTTGTGTGTGATTTCACTTATGATATTGTTTTACAATGAATTGGAAGTTGTCCTCACTTTGGTCATCTTGAAAGTTAGCTTTCTTCATGTTAAGTGTTTGTGTTCAAAACAAAGGAGGAAATCTTTGATTTTAAAAGTATTGTGTTTGTTTTATTGGATTGATTATGGATGGTGATTTGATGATTTGAGGAGGTCAAGAAAGGGCCCAAATAATGGTGAAAATGTGTATGAAAGAATAGGAATGAAAAAGGAAAGAAAAGATCTCAAAAATGAGAAACAACACCAGCCGAGCCGGAAAGCGACCCAGTGGGCCGCTCGAGCAGACCAGGTTCTGCCTGGTCCTCGCTCGAGCGACCCAGTGGGCCGCTCGAGCAACCCAGGCTCTGTCTGGGATTCGCTCGAGCGGACCTTGGGTCGCTCGAGCGAGCCCAGCCCAGCCTGGGGGCCTGTTCAGGGACTGATTTTGGTCCGTTTCAAAAATCTGTTTTGGCCCATTTGAAAACTGTGTTGGGCCTGTTTCCAGATCTAACTTTGGGCTGTTTCAAGGACTGTTTGGGCCAGGTTTAAAGGTTGTTTTGGGCTTGGCTTAAGGCCAGATTCAGGCCTGATTTAAAGAGATTTGGGTAAATTGTAATGCTTGGAAAATTGTGAAATGGGAATGAGAACAATGAGAGAATGAGCATATGTGAAATTACTCGGGAATCTTTCAAGTCTCAATGCGCACTTTATCATTTAAATGTTGTGGATTTTCATTGGCATCAAACATATTCTCTTATTAATCAATGTTTAAAGGTTAAATGTGTATTGAGATGGTTCCTTGGTAAGTCATTAAGTCATTCTACACTATTCCATTCCATTTCAAGTCAGAGAATGTATTTATATTCTTCGGTGAACTAATTTGAATAGCATCGGTGATTTGTTATAAAATCATGTGGTTTTCCATGTTCAAAATGATTGATCGCATGATTTTATACAAACTACTTTGATGTGTATTTGAGTGGTTTACCCTGGAAATTCGTATGTTTTCTCCGAATCTATTTGGAAGGAGATTGGAGTGGTTCGCCACATTCGGGATCTCATCAATAAGACTATTATTTTGAAAATAAAACCTCGAGGCAAGACGGGGCCAGAGCTTTGTAGTGCGAGCCCATGAGCCAAAGAGAGTACTATTTCAAAAATAAAACCTCGAGGCAAGATGGGGTCAGAGCTTTGTAGTGTGAGCCCATGAGCCAAAGGGATTATTATGGTTTGATTTGTATCGGTTTGAGTTTTGAAAACTAAAGGCACCACTAGGCTTAGGTCACTTTGTCGGGCTGATCACCCGGCTTAGGATCTTTAATTTGTCTGCCAGCTGCAGCTTGGATTCTGTCTGTACCGACCATGGCAATGGTTTTTATCTGCCGGTCCCACGTGTAGTGGCTACGGTTCTGATTTTGTTTCCAATCCCACGTGCAGTGGCTACGGTTCTGTCTGCTCTTGTTACTTCGGTAATAGGAGATATAGCTATGTGTGGTTGCCAATGTTTTATCTGTTTATTAATTTATTTTATGATTCTTGTTTGTTTATACTCATTATATTCTTTGAATTTGTTAATGTTTATGAAATCGATCTTTTATCGTATTGTCTCTATTATTCAGGATTTTAAATGTATTTCCAATTATTAAATGTTTTGCATAGGCTGTTATCTTTTCGAGATATTTATGTTCCAGAGACTGTTCGTTTATTTGCCTTGATATTTATGTTCGGCCTTTCGATCGTTTTATCATGATTTATTGCTATTATTGTTTAGACTCTTTAAATGGATTTACAATGATTCCATAAGGTTTTATAAATGCCCATGTTACGTATTAGCTGTTTATTTGCTTGCCAGACCGTCGTGTCTGACCCTGTTTGTTTGGTGCCAGATCCCTCTCTTTATGTTTTTAGGTGTTTGATCGGAGGAGGCGGTGGAGCCGCCGGTCTAACGCGAGAGGCTGCCCATTGATATCATCTAGATGTCAAGTTTGGCACCGGAGTTCGTATCTTAACATTGGGGGTAGTATTTCTATTTAGTTGGATATTTTTGTATGACTTTGTCAGCCCTTTTCTTGGGATTTGTAATTAAGACAATTGTTAATTGTAATTTGAATATGTGGGAAATAAATAGTCCTATTACTACCAGCTCAGTGTCTATGATTTACGATTTGTGCCAATCTGCTCATATGATGGCTTTATGATATTGATCGAGTGCGACACGGAATCCGATGGCCACGGACTCCGGGTCGTAACGCCATGATTAGCTTCCGCGAAAATATATTTCGATCGTGATGGAATTTTATTATCCTCATTCACGCGGATCTTGGGAAATATAACAAAAGTTTCAAATTTATTCCAAAATTTCGCATTCCGAGATCGGATCACTGCAGGGCCCGGTTTCGGGGTGTCACAGATTGGTATCAGAGCTGGTTAGTTTCTAGGAAATAAAATACTCTAGAGACATTAAGACGTGTGGTGAGGGTTCGTTAGATTGTGTCGATTTGTTTTCTCTTGTCTTCGTTTCTTTGAATTTGAGTCTGCTTTTCTTTCAATTCGGGAGACTTTGCTTGTCTTTTCTTTTAGTTCTTGTTGTTAGGAGATTTGGATGACCAAATTTCCTCCTTAGTGGTGGAGAATTTAAAGTCTCCATACTCTTGTTCGGTGTCTTTTGTTTGTGTTCGTGTTGGAGACCGAGAACATTGTGGATTTAGTATGTTGTTTTCGGAGAACATCAGCAGACTTTCATCCTTCAGCATCTTCATTGTGGTTAATGAGAGAAGACATGTGCATTTGCCCGCCAAAGTAGGACTTGAGCAGTATTCGAAGATCCCCCCTCAGCAATATGAAGATCATCATGCAGCATACCAAGGTAAGTAAATGTGGACTTTGGGTGAACTCAAACCATCTTTCCAAGATGAAGGACTGCAAAAGGCATATCAACTGTTGATTTTATGAAGGGAGAAGTGATTCTTAGTTAGTAAGACTAGAAGTTAGTACAAGAAACTCGGGGATTTTTCGGATTCAATGAGCCTTGTCATAGTTTTGGCTGAGAACTTCCGTAACTTGCAGCTTAGCCAGTGTAGTTGATTCAGCAGGGATACCAAGTGGATGGTTAGTTGTAGTCAAGATAATTTTCGGCAGCAGTGAAAATGTTGTGGGTTTTACCGACTTACAGGATATTGGATTGGACAACATGCAGATGCAAGTGAATACCTTAGTTAATGTGATGTCCATTTCTTGATGAGAATGATTTTCGTGATATTTCCATCTTTTATTAGGTTTTTCTTAATGTCGATGATTTATCCTTGCAGTGTTTAAACAATAAATTATGTTTAATCTTCTTAAGATATTGTTTTACTATGATCTTGGAAATTTTGCTCTTGTTTTAATTTTCTTAAATGTTGACATCTACATTTCAAAACCTTAAAGATTTCAAAATTTTGTATATGTTTGGTTGGAAATGGATGGATGTTTTTAATGATGGATTGTAGAGACTAATGGATAAACTGATCTTTAAAAGCATGTAACTAAAATTGTGTAATGAATTTCCTAAGGGTTTTTGTGTTTAGATTATACACAGGTTTCTACATTTGTTTTAACGTTCAGCTGTGCTTAGATTTCTACAGGATTTTTATGAACGGATGAGCTCAGATTTCAACAAGGTTTAGTGTTTAACTAACACTCAGATTTTTGCAGATTTTCGCAAAAATTTAATGTATAGTCATACTATATGAACCTAAATTATTTTTGAAATCCTAATTTGAAATTGTTGAGTGTTTCAATGATTTGTTTGGTTATGAAAATATGAATTTCAAAATGAATAATGATATTTCATACTCAATCTTTGATGAACTTTATTCATTTAAGCTTTACTTGATAATTTGGAGGTTCAGTTTCTACTGTGTTTTAAAATGATGAAATTCAACTAAGTAATTGTTTTAGTCCTTATGTTTAAGATTTTAAGATTTTTTTTGCATTGAATAGAATGAGTGGTAATAGCTTATGGTTGGAGTTTGGAGGTGTATGAATTGAAGGGTTGATGGATGTAAGGAGGTGTATTGGTTCAGTTGGAAACAAATTTGGATTTTTGAGGTAGTAAGCAGAACTTAAGACATGATATTCAGATGAGACTGAGACAATTGTTCTTACACGAAAGGTAGGGTATAAGGCAGAAACAGAAGATTGAGCAGACTCCAGATTGTGAGATTTCAGTCAAGCACCATTCAAGAAAATGACTCTACCCGCACTTTTACAAGGATTTAGTTAATTAGTGAACCTTAGAGGACAAACTAAAAGTGGTGGAATTGCTTTGAGACTTGGGTTGAAAGTTTTAACTTATCAGGGAATGATGCCAGATTGGCAGATATGTTTTGTCGATAACATAGTATCTAGCCGAAGGTCAAGAGCAGCACGCAGATAGAATCAGATGTGGGCAGGAATTCTGAGTACAGCATAGAAAGATTGGAATATGGAGTTGTGAACACAGATTGGGTTTCCAAGGTCGGCTTTACATGTCAAGGGTAGAAGACTGGAAGAGTGAAATCTGAAGAGGCAAGCCATGCGAAGTTTTGACACAGAACAGCTAAGCAGGTTATGGCAGTTTAACATCTGGTTTATAGTAGTGTGACATCTGGGTTGTAGTAGACCAAGTCAGAGACAGGAGGCCTATAGGATTTGGAATTTGTGATTTTAAAATGAAGAAGGATTGACGATATACTTGGAGGCCAAAAGCTGGTGATGCATTTGAGGGGCCAACAGATTTCTAAGTCACTCACTTCGAAATTAACGTGCTGACATGAGACTCTTGCGTTGATAGCTTTGATGGAGATGATGGATTGTTTCAGGATTCCGAATTACAGTGGATGAAGAGACTAGCACTTGGTAGGATTTCAATTTCACTAATTCCTTGAAGACAAGATCAGATAGAAGAGTTTCAAGCCAGAATCTGAATGGTACAATATAAGTAGGTATATGGAATTCCAGAAATTTTCGAAGTAGAGATTATTTTAGAGAAAACATGTCTATGATCACATCTCTGTACAAGCATCGGGAGCACCATGTACAGCTTTGAAGGACTTAAGGCACAGAATTCCAAAGTGATAAAAAGAGGCAGAACTTGCAATTTCTTAGGCCGACAGTGACTGACGAGATAAGTAAAAGAAATGATCCAGTACGAGAACGACAGATGACACCAGGGATGATTAGAAGAATTGTTGAACACCAGTTTGGTCAGAGAAGTATGTTTTTGAACAGATATGTGGAACAGTTCGAAGCCTTCAACCAAATCAGAATGTTGTTTGCAGGCGCATCTCAACATCAGGTTTGATCAGAGGGTATCTCAGTTGCCGAGGTTCAGCGTAGGGTGTCAGTGTTTTCTTTTGTCTTTTGGGTTTTTGATTTTTGATTTGGTTTAGACCATTTGGAGGACCAAATGGGTTCTAAGGGGGGAGGATGTAAGACCCCGACCCCCAATTTCTCTGTTTAGTATTGTTTTAATCATGGGTTAGCTTTTTAAGTGAGATTTGAGTTGGTTTGACTTTGTTTTTGAGTTTGACTAGATTTTTCATAGCCTTAGAGATTTTGAAGACCGTTGACTTTACTTTGACCCGGCTTTGTAATATGTATTTTTACGAGGAATTACTCTTGATTTCTAAAAATTCCAAATTTGGTTTATTTTGACTCATCTCATTAAGTTTAACAACTTTCATGTTTTGACCATTTTGATTTGATGCTCAGAAATTACGTTTTTCAAGAAAAATGGGCAAAAATGACATTTTCACTAAATCTGTCCATAAATTTCAAAATTTTCAGAATTTGGGGAAAATATACTTTTTGGAAAGTAAACATTTCGTTGATCGATTTTGTCTTCTTTGTCGATCTCATTCGGGACCCACAAATGTTAGTTTTAGCCTTTGTAAGATTGGGGCCCATGGGGCCCAGTCCACATATCCTTTATAAAACCACAATGGGTTCCTCTTCCTCCCATTTTCATTTTCCTGCAACATGGGGGCTGTTGAAAGTCCAAGGGATCCTAACCCTAGAGGGGGGGTGAATAGGGTGAGCTACACTTAATGACTAATTATGACCAATTTTAACTTAATTAAAACAAACTAGTCACATGTGATGATTAACATACATAATGCGGAAGCTAAACAAAACAATCATCACAAAAGCAATCACCACTACACAAAGATTTATAGTGGTTCGGCCTCAATGCCTACATCCACTACTGGCTTGTGACTCAACACCCCCACCGGATTTCCACTATTATGCTTTTCAAAAGGCTAAGCAATAACCTCTACAACTATGCTTTTCTAGGCTAAGCAATAACCTTACAATGTGCTTTTATAGGCTAAGCAATAACCTTTACACAATGCTTTTAAATGGCTAAGCAATAACCTTACAAGTAAATGATTTCTCTCAAAGAAAGTGTCTTCACAAAACACTCTAAGAGATTACAATTTAAGCTCAAATAAATTGCCTCTAAATAGGTGGATATGAAGTTGTAAAACAAACTCACACAACACACTAAGAAATGCAAAGATGAATGCTCATGAGGTGTGTGTGTGTAGTACTTCAATCAAGTTAAAATTAAGTCCAATGAATTTTATGCTTAAAGCATTTCAAAGTTTAAAGTACATAAAAGATATGATTAAAGTCAAATGCAAATCACTTGAACAATTACAAACTTGTGAATGATATGAAAATCTAAAGATCACAAGTTGTATGTAAATGATTAAGACTAATCAAGTGATGCATGTGCAATGTTGTTTTCAAAAACAAAGGTTTAACTAAAGTTCTAAAGAGATTGAAAACAACAATGAAGACTCAAACAAGTAAATGAATCATGCCATAAAAGGAATCAAGGATTTTGAAAAGCATGATTAATAAAGTTTATAAAACAAACTTGGTTTGAATCAAGAAGTAGAATCCAATACAAATAAATCAAAGATTAAATATGATAAGGATTCAAAACATCATTGTTATCATGCTAAAAATCATTTACCAAAGATTTAAAACAAAGCCTATAACAAATGATAAAGAGAGGTAAAGCTTACTTAGTGATTTAACTTCATTAGTCCAAGCTTGAGCTTTACTAATGACCCCCTTGATCTCTCTTAGTTCATGACCCTTTCTTTTGTCTCCAAACACCTCAAGAAAGGCTTAGAAGTTCCTCCTTCCTTGGCCTCAAAACTCCTCAAAAGTTCTACTCTTTTTCTCAAAGAAAAAGCCCCTTTTCATAGCCAAGAAGGTTGCCAACGGCTAGTGAAACATGCTTTTAGCGGGGGCCGGGGTCGCCGGTAAAAGTGTATATCAGCCGCCGGTATAAGTCCTTCCAATATTTTTTTTAAAATATGCTTTTAGCGGCGGTCGTAGGCGCCGGTAAAGGTGATATATTAGCCGCCGGTAAAAGTCCTGTTTTCCCAAAAAATGTACATTTTAAAGAGATTTTCTTGTGGGGACTTTAGGCTATGGAATCAAGCATGGAAACATGATTTAAATCAATCTAAGTGTTTTAAAATCATGAAAAAAAAATCAAATTTGATTTGAAACTTTAAAAATATTGGCTAACTTGATTTATAAAAAATTATTTTCAAACTAAATGCATCCAAGTTTAAAACACAAATGTGCATGAAACATGAATTCTGAAAGTTTTAAAACCATACAAGTGAAAATTAAGATTTCAAGATATTCTAAATCAATGCATGTGTGAAAATTCATGAGATGAATAAAATGATAATGGATCCATCAAATTGCAAATACACAAAATCCCTAACAATCTCCTCCTTTGCAATTTGATGGCAAACCTTACTCAACACTAATCCTTCACACTTAGTCTCCAGCTCCTCCTTGGCTGGACAAGGCTTGAAATCTTCTTGGATGCTCATTTGACTTGGCTTGGGCTCTAGCACTTTTTCTTCAATCTTCTTGATGCTTGGAGCTTGATCAATCTTCAAGCTTTCTCTTCATCTTCCTTTCTTTAGGCCAAGCATCTTCTTTAGCTCCTAAGCTTTCTTCTTTCATCTCTCCCCCTTAGACCATGCACTCTCCCTTTGGCAAGATATACAATCTCTCCCCCTTTGGAAGATAATACAATATCTCCCCCTTTGACATGCAACTCCCCCTTTGACATTAAACTTGAGTATTTTCTCCCCCTTAATCTCTCAATTTTCTCCCCCTTTGACATTAAATTGCAAAGGTATCATCAATTGAGGAGGGTAGGAGTTTCTTCAAGTTGTACCTACACATATGAAACAAGGAAAATACCTTTTAGTAGCACCTGTTAACAAATGAAATCAAAAATGAAATTCATAACAGGATATCATGTATGGGTGTTAAGCTTATAAGGGTATCAGAGCCAATATAAGGGTGAATTTGATCAGAACTAATACTTCCTTAGAAGGTTTTCACTCCCCCTCAATCCATACTCTTCTTTTGTCAAACTTGTGACAAGGATTTAACTATATGGTGCAAGAAGAAGATGGTTTAACCAATTAAGGGTTAACTTCAAGAGAAGGATTAGATTCCAATTGACTATTAAGCTCAATATGATCAAATTACCAATATAAAGGTCATGGAGAAAAGCAATCATGGATATCAATTGAGATTTAAGGATATGGCTATTAACTCATTAATCACTCTAAAATGGATTTAAAAAGAATATAACTACTAAGAATGATCCAATTTTGTGCTATCCATGATGACATGGGTTTTACTAAACATAGCATCAAACAATATAACTATGAAAATCATATGCTATGTAAGTTTTGAAATCATTTCATACATTCATTAAATATAACTATCATGAGCAAGATGAGTGAAATGCAATTCAAACATGAAGCCTACTTCAACCATAAACCAACCAAGATTATGAATACATAAACATGGTGGTCATGTGATTTACCTATAAATGTATGAGAGGTGGCAAACATGAAAATTATGATGCTAATAAAGTGTGACAATTACAAAATCAAGCATCACAAAAGGATATTCATCACTTTAAATGATATAACTAATGAGCATAGTGATGAACATGAGAAATTGCATTTTTTTAAAAAATATACCAAGGTAAAGCATGCAATTTACAAAGTGTCAAATCATATGAATACAACAACTAAGAAATCCATCAAACAATCTATGAAATACAAGGAATGGATTCCAAAGAGGTTCATATGATTAAAAACACTAATATGGAGTTGAAACATGTATTAGGATGACAACATAAAGAAAATACACATGAATCAACAACATAACCATCCATTTAAAAAAAATGACTAGAAGGCATAAAGGATGGATTTGAGAGTCCTAGTATGGTAACTTCAAATAAGACTAAGATCACAACCATACAAGAACTAAATGACATTTGCATAGAGAGAATCAATTAAAATCAAGATCTAACATGTAAAAACTCCAAACTAGCAAATGTACAATGAGAATCATGAAACATTATCGCTATGCATTGAAAAGATGAACAAGTCTATGTAGAGAATGCAAAACTATTTCATGATTCACAAATCATACAAATCAATTTGCACATAAAAGAAAGTAACTAGAAGAGCAAATATGCAAATTGTTTGTAACAACATTCATTTCCATTTCTAAGCTAATAAAACCAAATGCATAAGGAAATGAGAGCATGGAACATGCTTTGATAAATATAACTAATGATGATTTAAAGCAATTCCATTCATGCAATCTTCAAATCATAAGCAAAATCCAACAATGAACACAATGAGTATGAAATTGAAGATAGCACATTATCAAATATCAATTTGTATTCTAAGGAATATAACTATAAATGATCATACAAATTGAAAACATATTTTCCACACCAAAAGATATAACTTAGTAATCGATGGAAAATCCAAATTGTTTCAAATCATTTGTTTTTCAAAAATAATCTTACTATGTCATACAAACAAATGAATTTTCAACAACAATCGATCATGATTAATCTAGCTATAAAAGCTTTTGAAACCATAATCAATTGAACATGTAGAAATGCATGCAAGATATATATAACTAAATGAAAGCAATAAGTAAATCTAACAAGATGAAATTATAATAAAAAATTTTTGAAAACCATGATATATAACTAGTATGGTGCATGAAAACAAAATCAATTGATCATAAATAAGCATTGCATTTTTATGAAATGTAACTATGAAATAACAAAATGCAAATGCAACATGACCAACAAAAAGATTTACCTATAAAGGATAGGTTGGTCAATGAGGTCCAAGGCCTTAAGGTTTGTCTAAGTATCTAACTTTAGGAATCCACCCAAGGTCTTGAGATGGTTGATCTTTGAGGCCAAGTTTAAAAGTCCCACCAACTTTTGGAGATTTGACTTGATAAACTTTTACTTTAGACTTATCACCATGATAAATAGATTTGACTAATTTTAGCTTTGATTGGTGAATAGTCTTTTGTGATTGGTGAGTTTTCTTTTTAGGGGATTGATTTCTTTTCTTCTTATTTCCTCCATTTATTTGACTTTTGAATTTAAGATTTAACTTTGCAACTTTCTTCAAAAGTTCCTTCATTTGTTGAGTTAATGGAGGAAAATTGAGAAGCTTTTTGTTAATAGATTCTTTTAGAGTTGGTTTAACTTGTTTAACCTTTTTAGAATCTATTTTAGGAGACTCCTTTTTAATTGGTTTTACTTGTTTTGTCTTTTTAGAGTCTTCCTTAATTTTTAGTGTCTTATCCATCATAGAGTTTGATTTTACTTTCTTTGGTTCAAAGATGGATTTAGACACATTGCTTCTTCTTAATTTGCACTCAAATTTGAAATGCCCTTCATTACCACAATAATGACATTTTGATTTGGGCAATGGAGAGTGAGTGCATGAGAATGAGGACTCACCTTTCACAAATGTGTTGGTGAATTTAAGGTCATCTGAAATATTCCTATCATAACCAAGACCCGTCCTATCTCTTTGTGATTTACCCAATTTAAATAACGTTTCAAATTTTTCTTCACTTTGGGTAAATTTGCACTCATACTTTTGTTTGTAAGTTTCAAGTTGAGTGACTTGGTTTTTAATGGTTGAATTTTCATTTTTAACTTTTGTTAGTTCAAGTTCAATTCCCTTAAATTTGTTTAGTTCTTCATGGGCAAGTTTTAATTCAAATTTAACTTCATTGATAACATTAGATCCAAGTTCTAGAGTTTTTATCTTAATTTGTGCATTAGATAAATTTTCCATTGAAATGGTAAACTTGGATTCTAAATTGTTAATGTTTTCATCATGCCTTTTTAATTGATCTCTTAGTTTTAAATTTTCTTTTTAAGATTATCATAATCTATCTTTGATTCTCTTAGATCATCTTTAATATTAGATAGATTATGCAAAGAGATCATGAACTTAGATTCTGCATAATTTATTAATTCTTCTTTTCTCTAAGTTCATCTTTTGAAGAGACTAATTCTTTGTTTAGTCTTTTAGATTCTTCTTTTAATTTTTTATTATTCTTATCAAGCTTTAAGGATAATGTATACAATTCTTCATAAGCTTGTTCGATGTCAATTTCATTTTCATCATTTTCTTCTTCTTTCAATTCAAATTTAGATTCATTAATTTCAATGTTTGAATCTCCATTTGATGGAAGAAGGAGGGTTCTAGAAGAATCTACACAAGTATCTACACAATCTACAATAGTGGAATCCATTCTAATGATTTTCATGGAAGCACAACTAGGGTTTAAACTCTAGGTTTTTACACCTAATCAAGAGTTCCAAACACTTGATCCTAAAATATAGAGCACGAGGCTCTGATACCAACTAAAAGTCCTACTCTGATAGGATTTCAAATTGGGGGACCTAGACTTGCTAAGGATCAACTCCCGGTTGTTAAGCCCTATAATGGAGTAACCTGGCTCTGATACCAATTGAAAGTCCAAGGGATCCTAACCCTAGAGGGGGGTGAATAAGGTGAGCTACACTTAATGACTAATTATGACCAATTTTAACTTAATTAAAACAAACTAGTCACATGTGATGATTAACATACATAATGCGGAAGCTAAGCAAAACAATCATCACAAAAGCAATCACCACTACATAAAGATTTATAGTGGTTCGGCCTCAATGCCTACATCCACTACCGGCTTGTGACTCAACACCCCACCGGATTTCCACTATTATGCTTTTCAAAAGGCTAAGCAATAACCTCTACAACTATGCTTTTCTAGGCTAAGCAATAACCTTACAATGTGCTTTTATAGGCTAAGCAATAACCTTTACACAATGCTTTTAAATGGCTAAGCAATAACCTTACAAGTAAATGATTTCTCTCAAAGAAAGTTTCTTCACAAAACACTCTAAGAGATTACAATTTAAGCTCAAATAAATTGCCTCTAAATAGGCGGATATGAAGTTGTAAAACAAACTCACACAACACACTAAGAAATGCAAAGATGAATGCTCACGAGGTGTGTGTGTGTAGTACTTCAATCAAGTTAAAATTAAGTTCAATGAATTTTATGCTTAAAGCATTTCAAAGTTTAAAGCACATAAAAGATATGATTGAAGTCAAATGCAAATCACTTGAACAATTACAAACTTGTGAATGATATGAAAATCTAAAGATCACAAGTTGTATGTAAATGTTAAGACTAATCAAGTGATGCATGTGCAATGTTGTTTTCAAAAACAAAGGTTTAACTAAAGTTCTAAAGAGATTGAAAACAACAATGAAGACTCAAACAAGTAAATGAATCATGCCATAAAAGGAATCAAGGATTTTGAAAAGCATGATTAACAAAGTTTATAAAACAAACTTGGTTTGAATCAAGAAGTAGAATCCAATATAAATAAATCAAAGATTAAATATGATAAGGATTCAAAACATCATTGTTATCATGCTAAAAATCATTTACCAAAGATTTAAAACAAAGCATATAACAAATGATAAAGAGAGGTAAAGCTTACTTAGTGATTTAACTTCATTAATCCAAGCTTGAGCTTTACTAATGACCCCCTTGATCTCTCTTAGTTCATTACCCTTTCTTTTGTCTCCAAACACCTCAAGAAAGGCTTAGAAGTTCCTCCTTCCTTGGCCTCAAAACTCCTCAAAAGCTCTACTCTTTTTTTCAAAGAAAAAGCCCCTTTTTAACGGCTAGTGAAACATGCTTTTAGCGGGGGCCGGGGTCGCCGGTAAAAGTGTATATCAGCCGCCGGTATAAGTCCTTCCAATATTTTTTTGAAAATATGCTTTTAGCGGCGGTCGTAGGCGCCGGTAAAGGTGATATATTAGCCGCCGGTAAAAGTCCTGTTTTCCCAAAAAATGTACATTTTAAAGAGATTTTCTTGTGGGGACTTTAGGCTATGGAATCAAGCATGGAAACATGATTTAAATCAATCTAAGTGTTTTAAAATCATGAAACAAAAAAAAAATCAAATTTGATTTGAAACTTTAAAAATATTGGCTAACTTGATTTATAAAAAATTATTTTCAAACTAAATGCATCCAAGTTTAAAACACAAATGTACATGAAACATGAATTCTGAAAGTTTTAAAACCATACAAGTGAAAATTAAGATTTCAAGATATTCTAAATCAATGCATGTGTGAAAATTCATGAGATGAATAAAATGATAATGCATCCATCAAATTGCAAATACACAAAATCCCTAACAGCTGTCTAGGGCATTTCTCCCAGCACTTTCTCTCTCCTCTTGGAAACCCCTCATCTTGAATGCTAAGTGAGGGAATGATCTTCCCATCTTCTTCCTCTCCATTTAAGCTTTCCAAAGAACCCTTTTTCAAAGGATTTGAGCTAGGGCAAGGCTTCCTTTCAAGCTTCTCTTCTTCGTTTGAGCTTTTCAAGGTTAGCAATTGTAAGACTCCAACCCCCAATTTCTCCGTTTAGTATTGTTTTAATCGTGGTTTAGCTTTTTAAGCAAGATTTGAGTTGGTTTGACTTTGTTTTTGAGTTTGACTAGATTTTTCCATAGCCTTGGAGATTTGAGGACCGTTGACCTTGGTTTGACCCGGTCCATATGATATGTATTTTTATGAGAAATTACTTTTGATTTCTAAAAATTCTGAATTTGGTGTATTTTGACTCATTTTATGAAGTTTAACAACTTTCATGTTTTGACCATTATGATTTGATGATCAGAAAATGCGTTTTTTCGAGAAAAAGGGCAAAATTGACTTTTCACACTAAATCTGTCCATGAATTTCAAAAATTTCAGAAATTGGGGAAAATATACTTTTTGGAAAGTAAATATTTTGTTGATCGATTTTGTCTTCTTCGTCGATCTCATTCGGGACCCACAAATGCTAGTTTTGACCTTTGTAAGTTTGGGGCCCATGGGGCCCAGCCCATTTATTCTTTATAAAGCCAATGGGGCTCTTCTTCTTCCCCATTCTTTTATTTCCTGTAACAAGAGAGGAGTTAGGGTTTTCTCCCAGCCCCTTTCTCTCTCCTTTTTGAAAGCCCTAATCTTGAGTGCTAAGTGAGGCAGTGATCTTCCCCTCTTCTTCTCCTCCCTCTTAGCTTTCCAAAGAACCCATTTGCAAGAGATTTGAGCTAGGAGAGACCACTTTTCCATGCCTTTCTTCTTTGTTTGAGCTACCAAAGGTTAGCAATGGTTTTCTTTTCATGAGATCTTGGTTTTTCAAACCTTTTGGAGTATTTTTCTCACATATGCAAAGAGTTTTCATGGAGATTTGAGGATGATTGATTTTTAGGGTTTCTCTTAGTTTATTTTAGGGCTTTTGTAGATGGAAGACCTTGAGACCCTAGAGCTTTGTTTGAGGAGTATTATTTCTCTCTTTTAGACTTGAGGCAAGTAGATTTCACAATTAATATGATGATTCCTCTTATTTGGTTTCATTTCATGGCTTCTTCTTATTATGTTCTAATCCTTTATGATTTATGGATTTACTTTGAATGAATGAGGTAATGCTATGTTGATTTCCACTTATG
The DNA here is from genome assembly GCA_012931725.1 of Litsea cubeba. Lineage (NCBI taxonomy): Eukaryota > Viridiplantae > Streptophyta > Magnoliopsida > Laurales > Lauraceae > Litsea > Litsea cubeba. The sequence goes on from CM022946.1 coordinate 28,001,565, forward strand.
TTTTTATCTTATAATGTATTGGAAGTTTGCTTTCACTTTGGTCATTTAGAAAATTTGCTTTCTTTGTGTTAAAGAGGTGTTCAAAGAAAGGGAGAAAACTTTGATTTTAAAAAGTGTTGTGTTTGGCTAATTAGAATGATTTATAAATGGTGATTTGATGAGTTGAAGAGGTCAAGAAAGGGCCCAATTGATGTTGGAAATTTGTATGAAAGATTGGGAATGAAAAAGATCTCAAAAGATGGAAAAAAGGGGAGAAGATGCCCAACGAGCCGGACTGGACAGAGCCCAATCCGCTCGAGCGACCCAGTGGGCCGCTCGAGCGGACCAGGTTCTGCCTGGCTCGCTCGAGCGACCCACTTGGTAGCTCAAGAGACCCAGGCTCTGTCTGGGCTTCGCTCGAGCGAGCCTGGGGTCGCTCGAGCGAGCCCAGCCCAGCCTGGGGGCCTGGTTCGGGTTGGATTTTGGGGCCCGTTTAAAAATAGTTTTTGGGCCTGTTTCAAAGTCAGTTTATGGGCTCATTTCAAGGTCTGTATGGGCCAGTTTAAGGGACTGTTTGGCCCAGATTTAAAGGCTGTTTTGGGTTTGGTTCAATGCCCGATTTGGGCCTGATTCAAAGAGGTTTTAATCATTTCTTTTGGGATTTCTTTAGACCTGTTTCTTGAGCCAATTAAGGACTATTTTGGGCTTGGGTTAAGGCCAACTGTGGGCCTGATTTTAAGAGAATTGGGATTACTTGTGATGCTTGGAAAATTGTGAAATGGGAATGGGAATAATGGGAGAATGAGCATATGTGAAATTACCCGGGAACCTTTCGAGTCTCAATGCGCACTTTATCATTTAGATGTTGTGGATTTTCATTGGCATCAAACGTACTCTCTATTAATCAATGTTTAAAGGTTAAATGTGTATTGAGATGGTTCCTCGGTAAGTCATTAAGACATTCTCCACTATCCATTCCATTTCAAGTTAGAGAATGTATTTTTATTTGTATTCTTTGGTAAACTAATTTGAATAGCATCGGTGATTTGTTATAAAATCATGTGGTTTTCCATGTTCGAAAGGATTGATCGCGTGATTTTATACAAATTACTTTGATGTGTATTTGAGCGGTTTACCATGGAAATTCGTATGTTTTCTCCGAATCGATTTGAAAGGAGATTGGAGTGGTTCGCCACATTCGTGATTTCATCAATAAGACTATTATTTTGAAAAGACTATTATCTTGAAAATAAAACCTCGAGGCAAAATGGTGCCAGAGCTTTGTAGTGCGAGCCCATGAGCCAAAGAGACTATGATTTCAAAAATAAAACCTCGAGGCGAGATGGGGCCAGAGCTTTGTATTGTGAGCCCATGAGCCAAAGGGATTATTATGGTTTGAGTGGTATCGGTTTGGGTTTTGAAAACTAAAGGCACCACTAGGCTTAGGTCACCTTGTCGGGCTGATCACCCGGCTTGGGATCTTTAATTTGTCCGCCAGCTGCAGTTTGGATTCTGTCTGTACCGACCATGGCAACGGTTTTTATCTGCCGGTCCCACGCGCAGTGGCTACGGTTCTGATTTTGATCTGCCGGTCCCATTTGTATGGCTACGGTTCTGATCCTATTTCCGGTCCCACGTGTAGTGGCTACGGTTCTGTCTGCTCTTGTTACTTCGGTAATAGGAGAATATAGCTATGTGTGGTTGCCAATGTTTTATCCGTCTTATGATTCTTATTTGTTTATACTCATTATATTCTTGGAATTTGTTAATGTTTATGATATCGATCTTTTACCGTACTGTCTCTATTATTCAGGATTTTAAATGAATTTCCGATTATGAGATGTTTTATATAGGCTGTTATCCTTCGAGATATTTATACTTCAGAGTCTGTTCATTTAATTGCTTTGATATTTATGTTCGGTCTTTCGATCGTTTTATCATGATTTACTGCTATTATTGTTTAGACTCTTTAAATGGATTTACAATGATTCCATAAAGTTTTATAAATGCTCATGTTACATATTACTTGTTTATTTGCTTGCCAGACCGTCGTGTCTGACCCTGTTTGTTTGGTGCCAGTTTCCTCTCTTTCTGTTTTTAGGTGTTTGATCGGAGGAGGCGGTGGAGCCGCCGATCTGACGTGAGAGGCTGCCCATTGATATCATCTAGATGTCAAGTTTGGCACCGGAGCACGTACTATCACTTGGGGTAGTATGTCACTTAGTGTGTTATTTGTATGGCTTTGATAGCCTTTTTCATTGGGTATGTAATTAAGACACTTGTTAATTGTAATTTGAATATGTGGGAAATAAATAGTCTTGTTACTACCAGCTTAGTGTTCTTTGGATTATGATTTGTGCCAGTCTGCTTATGTGATGGCTTTATGATATTGGTTGAGTGCGACATGGAACCCGATGGCCACGGATTCCGGGTTGTAACACCATGGTAAGCTTCCGCGAAAATATATTCTGATCGTGATGGAATTTTGTTATCCTCATTCATGCGGATCTTGGGAAGTACAACAAAAGTTTCAAATTAATCCCAAAATTTTGCATCTCGAGATCGGATCACTGCAGGGCCCGGTTTCGGGGTGTGACAGGTTTGGTATCAGAGCTGGTTAGTTTCTAGGAAATAAAATACTCTAGAGACATTAAGACGTGTGGTGAGGATTTGTTAGATTGTGTCGATTTGTTTTCTCGTGTCCTTGTTTCTTTGGATTTGAGTCTGCTTTTCTTTCAGTTCAGGAGACTTTGCTTGTCTTTTCTTTTAGTTTTTGTTGTTGGGAGATTTGGATGACCAAATTTCCTCTTTCATGGGGGAGAATTTAGAATCTCCATACCCACATTCAGTGTCTTTTGTCTGTGCTTGTGTCGGAGACTGAGAACCCTCTGGACTTAGTATGTTGTTTTCGGAGAACATCGGCAGACTTTCAGCCTTTCAGCATCACTAATGTGGTTAATGAGAGAAGACATGTGCATTGGCCAGCCAAAGTAGAACTTGAGCAGTATTTGAAGATCCCCTCTCAGCTAATCGAAGATCATCATGCAGCGTACCAAGGTAAGTAAATGTGGATTTTTGGGTGAACTCAGACCATCTTTCCAAGATGAAGGACTGCAAAAGGTATATTAACTATTGATTTTATGAAGGGAGAAGTGATTCTTAGTTAGTAAGACTATAAGTTAGTATAAGAAACTCAGGGATTTTCCGGATTCGATGAGCCTTGTCATAGTTTTGGTTGAGAATTTCTGTAACTTGCAGCTTAGCCAGTGTAGTTGATTCAGCAGGAATACTAAGTGGATGGTTAGTTGTAGTCAAGATAATTTTCGGCAGCAGAGGAAACCTTGGAAATTTTACCGACTTACAGGGCATTGGATTGGACAACGTGTGGATGCAAGTGAATACAACAGTTGGTGCGATGTCCACCCCTTATTGAGAGTGATTTTCATGATGTTTTCACCTTTTGTTATGTTTTTCTTAATGTCTATGATTTATCCTTGCAATGTTTGAACAATGGATTTATGTTTCTTCTTTAAGGCTTATCTTTGAAATAAATTATGTCATTATACTCTTTTTATGAGTCACATGATTTTGTTTTCATAAGGTTTTGTGTTTCGGATTTTTGTTTAATCTTCTTAAGACATTGTTATACAACGATCTTAGAGTTTTACTCTTGTTTTAATTTTCTTAAATGTCGACATCTACATTTCAAAACCTCAAAGATTTCAAAAATTTTGTATATGTTTGGTTAGAAATGGATGGGTGTTGTTAATGATGGATTGTAGAGACTAGTGGATAAACTGATTTTTTTAAAAGCATGTAACTAAAATTGTGCTTCTTTTTCAAAGCACGATGTGAAAATTTCTATTTCATTGATTCATTTCCTTTGGCGATGCCAGATGAATTTCCTAAGGGTTTTTGTGTTTAGATTATATGCAGATTTCCTACATTTATTTTAACGCTCAACTTTGTTTAGATTTCCGCAAGATTTTTATGAACAAATGAGTTCAAATTTCAACAAGGTTTAGTGTTTAACTAACGCTCAGATTTTTGCAGATTTTCGCAAAGTTTGATGTATAGTCATACTATATGAATTTGATTTATTTTTCAAATCCTGATTTGGAATTGTCAAGTGTTTCAATGATTTGTTTGGTTATGAAAATATGAATTTAAAATGAATAATGTTATTTCATACTCAGACTTTGATAAAATTTATTTATTTGATAATTTGGAGGTTCGGTTTCTACTATGTTTTAAAATGATGAAATTCAACTAAGTAATTATTTTTGTCATTATGTTTAAGATTTTAAGATTTGTTTTGCATTAAATGGGATGAGTTGTAGTAGCTTATGGTTGGAGTTTGGAGGTGCATGGATTGAAGGGTTGATGGAGGTCAAGACGTGTACTGGTTCAGTTGGGGACAAAGTTAGATCTATGAGAGAGTAAACATCATTCAAGACTTGGATTGAAAGTATCAACTTATCAGGGAATGATGTCAGCTTGGCAGGTTTATTTTGTGGATGACACAGTATCAAGCAGAAGATCAAGAATAACAAGTAGATAGAATCAGATGTGGACAAGAATTCTGAGTACAGCATAGAAAGACTTGGAATATGGAGTTGTGAATACAGATTGGATTTTTAAGGTCGACTTTACATGTCAAGGGTAGAAGACTTGAGAAGTGAAATCTGAAGAAACAAGCCATGCGAAGTTTCGACACAGAACAGCTCAGCAAGTTATGGCAGTTTGACATCTGGTTTATGGTAGTGTGACATCTGGGTTGTAGCAGACCAAGTCAGTGACAGGAGACCTATGGAATTTGGAGTTTGTGATTTCGGAACGAAGAAGGATTGACGGTATACTTGGAGGCCAGAAGCTAATGATGCATTTGAGAAACATAGTCTATGCAAACTTATGGAATTTCAAAAAATTTCGGGATGAAGATTTTTCAGTGAAGGCATGTCTACGATCACATCTTCATGCAAATGTCAGGGATATGGTGTACACCTCGGTATAACTTAAGGCACAGAATTCCAAGTGATAGAGAGAGACAGAACTTGCAAATTCTTAGACCGACAGTGACTGATGATATAAGTAAAAGAAATGATCCAGTACAGGAATGACAGATGACACCATGGATGATTAGAAGAATTGTTGAACTCTAGTTTGGTCAGAGAAGTATGTTTTCGAGCAGATATGTGGAACGGTGTGAAGCCTTCAATCGAATCAGAATATTGTTTGCAGGCCCATCTCAATGTCAGGTTTGATCAGAGGGTATCTCAGTTGCCGAGGTTCAGAGTAGGGTGTCAGTGTCTTCTTTTGTCTTTTGGGTTTTTTATTTTGATTTGGTTTAGACCATTTGGAGGACCAAATGGGTTCTAAGGGGGGGGGGGAGGATGTAAGACCCCGACCCCCAATTTCTCCATTTAGTATTATTCTAATCGTGGTTTAGCTTTTTAAGCAAGATTTGAGTTGGTTTGACTTTGTTTTTTAGTTTGACTAGATTTTTCCATAGCCTTGGAGATTTGAGGACCGTTGACCTTGGTTTGACCCGGTCCATATGATATGTATTTTTATGAGAAATTACTTTTGATTTCTAAAAATCCTGAATTTGGTGTATTTTGACTCATTTTATGAAGCTTAACAACTTTCATGTTTTGACCATTATGATTTGATGATCAGAAAATGCATTTTTCAAGAAAAAGGGCAAAATTGACTTTTCACACTAAATCTGTCCATGAATTTCGAAAATTTCAGAAATTGGGGAAAATATACTTTTTGGAAAGTAAATATTTTGTTGATCGATTTTGTCTTCTTCGTCGACCTCATTCGGGACCCACAAATGCTAGTTTTGACCTTTGTAAGTTTGGGGCCCATGGGGCCCAGCCCATTTATTCTTTATAAAGCCAATGGGGCTCTTCTTCTTCCCCATTCTTTTATTTCCTGCAACAAGAGAGGAGTTAGGGTTTTCTCCCAGCCCCTTTCTCTCTCCTCTTTGAAAGCCCTAATCTTGAGTGCTAAGTGAGGGAGTGATCTTCCCCTCTTCTTTTCCTCCCTCTTAGCTTTCCAAAGAACCCATTTGCAAGAGATTTGAGCCAGGAAAGACCACTTTTTCATGCCTTTCTTCTTTGTTTGAGCTACCAAAGGTTAGCAATGGTTTTCTTTTCATGAGATCTTGGTTTTTCAAAACTTTTGGAGTATTTTTCTCACATATGCAAAGAGTTTTAATGGAGATTTGAGGATGATTGATTTTTAGGGTTTCTCTTGGTTTATTTTGGGGCTTTTGTAGATGGAAGACCTTGAGACCCTAGAGCTTTGTTTGAGGAGTATTATTTCTCTCTTTTAGACTTGAGGCAAGTAGATTTCACAATTAATATGATGATTCCTCTTATTTGGTTTCATTTCATGGCTTTTTCTTATTATGTTCTAATCCTTTATGATTTATGGATTTACTTTGAATGAATGAGGCAATGCTATGTTGATTTCCACTTATGTTTTTATCTTACAATGTATTGGAAGTTTGCTTTCACTTTGGTCATTTAGAAAATTTGCTTTCTTTGTGTTAAAGGGGTGTTCAAAGAAAGGGAGAAAACATTGATTTTAAAAAGTGTTGTGTTTGGCTAATTAGAATGATTTATGAATGGTGATTTGATGAGTTGAAGAGGTCAAGAAAGGGCCCAATTGATGTTGGAAATTTGTATGAAAGATTGGGAATGAAAAAGATCTCAAAAGATGGAAAAAAGGGGAGAAGATGCCCAATGAGCCGGACTGGACAGAGCCCAGTCCGCTGGAGCGACCCAGTGGGCCGCTCGAGCGGACCAGGTTCTGCCTGGCTCGCTCGAGCGACCCAGGCTCTGTCTGGGCTTCGCTCGAGCAGGCCTGGGGTCGCTCGAGCGAGCCCAGCCCAGCCTGGGGGCCTGGTTCGGGTTGGATTTTGGGGCCCGTTTAAAAATAGCTTTTGGGCCTGTTTCAAAGTCAGTTTATGGGCTCATTTCAAGGTCTGTATGGGCCAGTTTAAGGGACTGTTTGGCCCAGATTTAAAGGCTGTTTTGGGTTTGGTTCAAGGCCCGATTTGGGCCTGATTCAAAGAGGTTTTAATCATTTCTTTTGGGATTTCTTTAGACCTATTTCTTGAGCTAATTAAGGACTATTTTGGGCTTGGGTTAAGGCCAGCTGTGGGCCTGATTTTAAGAGAATTGGGATTACGTGTGATGCTTGGAAAATTGTGAAATGGGAATGGGAATAATGGGAGAATGAGCATATGTGAAATTACCCGGGAACCTTTCGAGTCTCAATGCGCACTTTATCATTTAGATGTTGTGGATTTTCATTGGCATCAAACGTACTCTCTATTAATCAATGTTTAAAGGTTAAATGTGTATTGAGATGGTTCCTCGGTAAGTCATTAAGACATTCTCCACTATCCATTCCATTTCAAGTTAGAGAATGTATTTTTATTTGTATTCTTTGGTAAACTAATTTGAATAGCATCGGTGATTTGTTATAAAATCATGTGGTTTTCCATGTTCGAAAGGATTGATCGCGTGATTTTATACAAATTACTTTGATGTGTATTTGAGCGGTTTACCATGGAAATTCGTATGTTTTCTCCGAATCGATTTGAAAGGAGATTGGAGTGGTTCGCCACATTCGTGATTTCATCAATAAGACTATTATTTTGAAAAGACTGTTATCTTGAAAATAAAACCTCGAGGCAAAATGGTGCCAGAGCTTTGTAGTGCGAGCCCATGAGCCAAAGAGACTATGATTTCAAAAATAAAACCTCGAGGCGAGATGGGGCCAGAGCTTTGTATTGTGAGCCCATGAGCCAAAGGGATTATTATGGTTTGAGTGGTATCGGTTTGGGTTTTGAAAACTAAAGGCACCACTAGGCTTAGGTCACCTTGTCGGGCTGATCACCCGGCTTGGGATCTTTAATTTGTCCGCCAGCTGCAGTTTGGATTCTGTCTGTACCGACCATGGCAACGGTTTTTATCTGCCGGTCCCACGCGCAGTGGCTACGGTTCTGATTTTGATCTACCGGTCCCATTTGTATGGCTACGGTTCTGATCCTATTTCCGGTCCCACGTGTAGTGGCTACGGTTCTGTCTGCTCTTGTTACTTCGGTAATAGGAGAATATAGCTATGTGTGGTTGCCAATGTTTTATCTGTCTTATGATTCTTATTTGTTTATACTCATTATATTCTTGGAATTTGTTAATGTTACCGTACTGTCTCTATTATTCAGGATTTTAAATGAATTTTCGATTATGCGATGTTTTATATAGGCGTTATCCTTCGAGATATTTATACTTCAGAGTCTGTTCATTTAATTGCTTTGATATTTATGTTCGGTCTTTCGATCGTTTTATCATGATTTACTGCTATTATTGTTTAGACTCTTTAAATGGATTTACAATGATTCCATAAGGTTTTATAAATGCTCATGTTACATATTACTTGTTTATTTGCTTGCCGGACCGTCGTGTCTGACCCTATTTGTTTGGTGCCAGTTTCCTCTCTTTCTATTTTTAGGTGTTTGATCGGAGGAGGCGGTGGAGCCGCCGATCTGACGTGAGAGGCTGCCCATTGATATCATCTAGATGTCAAGTTTGGCACCGGAGCTCATACTATCACTTGGGGTAGTATGTCACTTAGTGGGTTATTTGTATGGCTTTGATAGCCTTTTTCATTGGGTATGTAATTAAGACACTTGTTAATTGTAATTTGAATATGTGGGAAATAAATAGTCTTATTACTACCAGCTCAGTGTTCTTTGGATTATGATTTGTGCCAGTCTGCTTATGTGATGGCTTTATGATATTGGTTGAGTGCGACACGGAACCCGATGGCCATGGATTCCGGGTTGTAACACCATGGTAAGCTTCCGCGAAAATATATTCTGATCGTGATGGAATTTTGTTATCCTCATTCACGCGGATCTTGGGAAGTACAACAAAAGTTTCAAATTAATCCCAAAATTTCGCATCCCGAGATCGGATCACTGCAGGGCCCGGTTTCGGGGTGTGACAGCAATGGCTTTCCAAACTTGAGATCTTTGTTTTCCTCATCATTTAGAGTGTTTTCATCCCTCATGCAAGAGTTTTCCTTGGAGATTTGCAAAAGATTGATTTTTGGGGTTTTCTTGGGAAACTTTTGGGGGTTTTTGTAGATTGGGAGCTTGAGACCCTAGAGCATTGTTTGAAGAGCATCTTAGCTTTCATCTTGGCTTGAGGCATGTGGATTTCCAATTAATATGATGATTTCATTTATTTTGTATCATATCATGATGTTTCATGCTATATTCTAATCTTCTTATGTTTCATAGATTTCTTTTGGATAAATGGAGCAATGCTGTGTGTGATTTCACTTATGATATTGTTTTACAATGAATTAGAAGTTGTCCTCACTTTGGTCATCTTGAAAGTTAGCTTTCTTCATGTTAAGTGTTTGTGTTCAAAACAAAGGAGGAAATCTTTGATTTTAAAAGTATTGTGTTTGTTTTATTGGATTGATTATGGATGGTGATTTGATGATTTGAGGAGGTCAAGAAAGGGCCCAAATAACGGTGAAAATGTTTATGAAAGAATAGGAATGAAAAAGGAAAGAAAAGATCTCAAAAATGAGAAACAACACCAGCCGAGCCGGACTGGACAGAGCCCAGTCCGCTCGAGCGACCCAGGCTCTGTCTGGGCTTCACTCGAGCGGACCTTGGGTCGCTCGAGCGAGCCCAGCCCAGCCTGGGGGCCTGTTCGGGGACTGTTTTTTGTCCGTTTCAAAAATCTGTTTTGGCCCATTTGAAAACTGTGTTGGGCCTGTTTCAAGACCTGACTTTGGGTTGTTTCAAGGACTGTTTGGGCTAGGTTTAAAGATTGTTTTGGGCTTGGCTTAAGGCCAGATTTGGGCCTGATTTAAAGAGATTTTGGTAAATTGTGATGCTTGGAAAATTGTGAAATGGGAATGAGAACAATGAGAGAATGAGCATATGTAATTACTCGGGAATCTTTCAAGTCTCAATGTGCACTTTATCATTTAAATGTTGTGGATTTTCATTGGCATCAAACATATTCTCTTATTAATCAATGTTTAAATGTTAAATGTGTATTGAGATGGTTCCTTGGTAAATCATTAAGTCATTCTACACTATTCCATTCCATTTCAAGTCAGAGAATGTATTTGTATTCTTTGGTGAACTAATTTGAATAGCATCGGTGATTTGTTATAAAATCATGTGGTTTTCCATATTCGAAAGGATTGATCGCATGATTTTATACAAATTACTTTGATGTGTATTTGAGTGGTTTACTCTGGAAATTCATATGTTTTCTCCGAATCGAATTGGAAGGAGATTGGAGTGGTTCGCCACATTCGGGATTTCATCGATAAGACTATTATTTTGAAAATAAAACCTCGAGGCAAGACGGGGCCAGAGCTTTGTAGTGCGAGCCCATGAGCCAAAAAGACTATTATTTCAAAAATAAAACCTCGAGGCAAGATGGGGCCAGAGCTTTGTAGTGTGAGCCCATGAGCCAAAGGGATTATTATGGTTTGATTTGTATCGGTTCGAGTTTTGAAAACTAAAGGCACCACTAGGCTTAGGTCACTTTGTCGGGCTGATCACCCGGCTTGGGATCTTTAATTTGTCTGCCAGTTGCACCTTGGATTCTGTCTGTACCGACCATGGCAACGGTTTTTATCTGCCGGTCCCACGTGTAGTGGCTACGGTTTTGATTCTGTTTCCGGTCCCACGTGCAGTGGCTACGGTTCTGTCTGCTCTTGTAACTTCGGTAATAGAAGAATATAGCTATGTGTGGTTGCCAATGTTTTATCTGTTTATTAATTTGTTTTATGATTCTTGTTTGTTTATACTCATTATATTCTTTGAATTTGTTAATGTTTATAAAATCGATCTTTTATCGTATTGTCTCTATTATTCATGATTTTAAATGTATTTCCAATTATTAAATGTTTTGCATAGGCTGTTATTTTTTCGAGATATTTATGCTCCAGAGACTGTTCGTTTATTTGCCTTGATATTTATGTTCGGTCTTTCGATCGTTTTATCATGATTTATTGCTATTATTGTTTAGACTCTTTAAATGGATTTACAATGATTCCATAATGTTTTATAAATGCCCATGTTACGTATTAGCTGTTTATTTGCTTGCCAGACCGTCGTGTCTGACCCTGTTTGTTTGGTGCCAGATTCCTCTCTTTCTGTTTTTAGGTGTTTGATCGGAGGAGGCGGTGGAGCCGCCGGTCTGACGCGAGAGGCTGCCCATTGATATCATCTAGATGTCAAGTTTGGCACCGGAGTTCGTATCTAAACATTGGGGGTAGTATTTCTGTTTAGTTGGATATTTTTGTATGGCTTTGTTAGCCCTTTTCTTGGGATTTGTAATTAAGACAATTGTTAATTGTAATTTGAATATGTGGGAAATAAATAGTCCTGTTACTACCAGCTCAGTGTTCTATGATTTACGATTTGTGCCAGTCTGCTCATATGATGGCTTTATGATATTGGTCGAGTGCGACACGGAATCCGATGGCCACAGACTCCGGGTCGTAACGCCATGATTAGCTTCCGCGAAAATATATTCCGATCGTGATGGAATTTTATTATCCTCATTCACGCGGATCTTGGGAAATATAACAAAAGTTTCAAATTTATTCCAAAATTTCGCATTCCGAGATCGGATCACTGCAGGGCCCGGTTTCGGGGTGTGACACATCTCCATTCAGGCATTATACATCCACTGAATGCTGCTTTCCTACTGAGAGCATCTGGTACCACATTAACTCTTCCAGGATGGTACTTGATCAGAAAATCATAATCCTTTATGTACTCCATCCATCTCCTCTGCCTGTTATTCAGATCACCCTGTGTAAACAGGTATTGCAGACTCTTATGATCTGTATGCACCTCAAATCTCTCTCCATACAAATATTGCCTCCACAACTTTAAGGCAAACACTACTGCTGCTAGTTCCAAATCATGTGTGGCAATTTCTTCTCATGGTCTTTCAATTGCCTCGATCCATATGCTATCACCTTGTCATGCTGCATGAGAACACATCCCAAACCTACTCCTGATGCATCTGTGAAAATCACAAATCCTCCACTTCCAGCGGGTAAGGCAAGTATAGGTGCTGTAGTTAATATGGTCTTCAGCTCTTGGAAACTCTTTTCACACCCTTCCGTCCATACAAACGGAATATCCTTCCTCGTCAACTTAGTTAACGGAGATGCTATGGTAAAGAATTCTTTCACAAACCTCTTGTAGTAACCTGCAAGTCCAAGGAAACTATGAATCTCTGCTACATTCCTCGGGCTACTCCAATTAACAACTGCTGTAATCTTCTTGGGATCCACTGTCAGTCCTTCCTTAGAGATTATATGGCCCAAAAATGCCACTTATTCTAACCAAAACTCATATTTACTCAATTTAGCATACAGTTGGTTATCCCTCAAAAGCTGCAAAGATGTTCTAACTGATGCTCATGTTCCTCCTTAGTCTTTGAGTACACCAAAACATCATCAATGAAGACTACCACAAACTGATCCAAGAAAGGAGCAAATGCCTTATTCATCAATGCCATAAAAACTGCTGGAGCATTCGTTAATCCAAAAGGCATCACAAGAAACTCAAAATGTCCATATCTCATTCGGAATGCAGTCTTAGGAACATCCTCCTTCCTGACTCGTAACTGGTGATAACCGGAATGCAAATCTATCTTCGAAAAGAACTGGGCTCCCTGCAACTGATCGAATAGTTCATCAATCCTCGGTAACGGGTACTTATTCTTAACAGTTACTTGATTCAACTGTCTGTAATCAATACACATCCTCATAGTCCCGTCCTTCTTCTTCACAGTGAAACACTGGGCCTGATGAAACCTTTATCCAACAGATCTCCTATCTGAGTCTTCAACTCCTTCAATTCTGCTGGTGCCATCCTATAAGGGGCCTTCGAAATAGGTGTTGTTCCCGGTTACAATTCTATCGTGAAACCCAACTCACGAACAGGTGGCAAACCAGGAATCTCATCCGAAAACACATCTGGGAATTCTCGCACCACCGGAATCTCATCAATAGATTTGGACTCCTTATCTTCCGCAATAAATGCAATAAAACCTTCGCATCCGCTCCTCATCAACTGCTCTGCCTTCAATGCAGAAATCATTCGAGTGGAGATGGGCTTTTCAGCTCCAATAAACTCAACACTATGATCTGCACTCTGCAACTTCATGGTCTTGTTAAAACAATCTAACACTGCTCAGTTAGCTGCTAACCAATCCATACCAAGTATCACATCAAACTCCGCCATTGGTAAGATGATCAAACTGATGGTCAGCTTAACTTCCCCAATCTGAATACTACATCTAGGGTAGATGACATTACAAGCTACATGTCTACCTACAAGGGTAGCTACTATCAAATCATACGGTAGTATCTCCTTATCCTCTCCCAAATGCAGTGCAAATGCTGGTGCAACAAATGAGTGTGTGGATCCAGGATCAAATAGAACTTTAGTATCAAATCCACAAACTAAAAGTGTACCTTCAATGACATTCCCTGCAGCCTCTGCTTCCTCACGCATCAGAGCATAAGCTTTCCCTGCCTCTGGGGACGCTGCTGATGATACTGCTGTGGTGGTCTCTGACCACGACCTTGGAATCTGGGTGCTGGGGGTCTCAGCTGATAGCGCTGCTGAGGTACTGGAGGGCGCTGATATGGAGGCTGAGGTGGTCGGACAATCATCTGCTGCTGCTGTGGCCTGGCTTGTCCAGGAGGTATTTGTCTCAACGGCTACGCAGGATGTGGTGGCCTGGGCGTCGGAGCTGGAAATGCAGGTGGTGTCACTCCTGTCTTCCCTGGGCAAGAACGAACCTTATGCCCGGGGTCTCCACAATTGAAACATGCTCCGGACTGCTTCCTGCAATCACGGCCATAATGATTCCCGCCACAATGTATGCAAGAGACTCGTTGTGGCTGCTGTCGGAGCGTAGGCTCGAATCGTAGCCTCTTCGGTGCCGGCTGCTGATACAACAGGGATGAAGATCCCTGTGTCCTGGGCTGAGGGATCAATGCCAAGATCCTCTGCTGCTCCAATGCTATCACGTCCTTCAAGGACTCCTCTACCCAATATGCTTCCTTGACCACATCATCATAGTTGGTCAATCTGCTGCGCTATACTTGCATCTTAATATCTGCTCGTAGTTCCCTTAATAAATCTCCAGACTCTCTCTGATTCAGGCTGAGTCAGGCTCTCAGCAAATCGGGATAGATGGGTGAAGGCAATCTCATAATCTTGTACTGTTAGATCACCCTGCACTAGTCTCTTAAACTCCTCCATCTTCTGATCCCTATAATGTTCCGGGATAAACTTCTTTTGGAACTGCTCCGTAAAAGTCTTCCAGGCTACCTCCTCAGCAATTTCCTCATATGGGTGTTTGATGTTTTTCCACCATCTCTCCTCTGCTCCACGGAACATGTGGGCTGCTAGCTGCACCTGCTGGATACCCGTGCACCGAAACACCTCATAAATTTTCTCCATTTGGACAACCCATTCATCTGCTACAGCGGGGTCCTCTATGCCATGGAACTCAGGTGGAAACCTCTTCCTGAATTTCTCAACCAACTCATTCAGGTCATATTCCTTGGCCTGTGGCTGGCCCACCTTCTGCACTACCTCAAGCATTTGTGCTTGGAATACAGCTTGGTCTTCATTCTGCTTCTGGCTCTACTCAGCCATATCCTTCTGAGATTGGATGAAGGCTGCCATAAACTGATGAAACTGATTCTCAGAGCCATTCTGAGAAGAACTGCCCTCACCTCTGGTATTATGCCTACCAGCCATAATCCTGTAAAACATTCAAGGTTAGTTCCAATATACCCCAAGCTAACATCACAATGCTAGAAACAAAACTAAAAGATCAACCTACTAACTAACGGAATCCTCACACGCGTCCTATAGCTTCTACAATTTTTACCATGAGAAACCAACCACAGCTCTGATACCAATATGTCACGTCCCCCGAATCCGATTAAAGAAATAACCAGATCCGGAGAGTGAATTTTAGGACTAATTAAAAATTTTATCCTTTGGGCCCACGGATCGTAGTCCGCGGTGAGGATAAAATATTTCAAGCCTCTTTTAATACAATAAATATTGAGTTCAGAGAACTCTAGGCATATGGAAATCTCAAGCAATGATTAATAATCTTTCATTAAATTAAAGTTGCAAGAAAGAATAGACAAAACTAAGAATTCAAGTTATTGATTACATTGGCCATCCCAAAATACAAGGCCAATAAAAGTACGGAAGTCAATAATAAAAGAAAGGTTCAACGAGAGAAATAAATGAATAAAAGCATAATCTAAATGAATCCCCATGTATCTCTCTCGTGCCCGAAAGTGATGACGCTACTCTACGTCATCGGCATGCCACTCTCGTGCCTCCTCAGCTGGTTGGAGATCCTCTGGGATCTCCTCACCTGCCCGCTCCTCGTAGTAGTATTCACCTGATGTGTCTGCACACCAAGGAACAAAGTCAACGACATGTTGAGCAATAGATATACAAAACATAATAAACATGACATGCATCAATGTAGAGTAATGACAAGTAATAATCATGTGAATACAAAGAATGCGAGGCTAGGCATAAAGCGAGATTAATAAACAACAGGAACAATAAAAGGAATCCTAACAATCATCTGACAATAACCACTATATGCAATGCAAAACAAGAACAAGCAAGAGGGAGACTCCGAGGATGTCCAAAGCAACCTCCTGGGGTACCAATAACAATCCCCTTGGACTACTGATACCAAAGTTCGGCTCCAGTGGGATCCTAGCTCCCTGTACTGGGAATAGCAGCACGGTCCCAGCCCGCTCCCAGCTATTCAACGCCATGGACACCATCCTACACCGACTGCCCACCCCGACAACCGAGTAACCGGTTCGTCATTAAATCCCAAACTGCAGATTGCCATGATATGCAAACAATAACGAGTGGTTCTGACACAAGAACTACAAGACAAGCAAGTCTGGCTAGTTCCATGTACAAGACAAAATCCTAGGGATTATCTTATTCAAGACGATACAAGACAAGTGAAACACGTGATAATCCCTTTCATACTAGCCAGTCAAGTTCATCATTACAAGACACGGGTTCCTATGGTACACTCTAAGTCAAGTCAAAGTCCTATATTCTATAAGAATTTATGTTTCATAATTGATTACGTTTTTTATGCCAAGAGTGTACAAGGAAATGTTATCAACGGATACGAGTCACAAGTCAAGGAAGAATTATAATCCCATCCTAGGCAGGTGGTGTCATCCCTCTATCCCACGTGTCCTAACGGAGTACATATGGAAATTGGATCAACGAGACTTCTAGAAAATTCCTTGGTGTACAATCATGTTAAGTATCGTTCAACCCAACTCCACATGCATTCGGTTACATCACGCATAATAGACGAATACCTAGACAACCCATCGAATTCACACAAAGCCACGTGATTCGATTTCAATCCCATTTATGTTCATGTGATAGTAATTTAGAGGTTTCCATCATCTAAGTCCTAATCCTAGGTTTCCATCTTAGTTGCGAACAACAAGGCAAAATGGCTAATTTCAGCTGACCCTCATGATGGTATCGGTTGACCGACATGATGGCCTCGGTTGACCGACACGAACCGAGGGCTAACCGACAGAACAGAAACAAATTTCTACTCTTTAGTTTTGGAACCGAGGTCGGCATTGGCTGACCGAAGTTTTGGTGTCGGCTGACCGAATTAGTCGGCTAACCGACGTTCGAACCGAGAGCTGACCGACTATACCAAAATTAGGTTAAAACCTGCTCTCGAGTTTTCTGACCGACATGATGTTCAACTGACCGACACCATACTGTCGGCTGACCGACACTGAACCGACGAGTGAACCGACAGTACGGAACTCGTACAGGTTCAGGCCATTTCTGAACTATTTCGTCCCCAATCATTCTCCTCCATTTCTAAGCCTTTCCAGAGGCTATAACCTGCATAAAATAGAGTCTCCTGCTCTCCCAACAATTCATTCCCATTTCATTCCATTCCATTGAATCAATAAATAGTTCTACACAACCTATCATCATATATTTATCCATTTTCCAAAATCTAACCTAACATATCTTTTCCAAAAAAAATCAAAATGAAACATGCTTGGAATTAAGGGAAATCTACAAGATACTTAGCCAATCAAATAGAATAAACATGCATTCTTATAAATGAAATGCATATCTACTTGCCTCAACCAAAGTGAAGATTGGAGATGGGTGAAATTCGAGGAGAAGCTTTTCTACTCCGAAATCCACGATCTAACCCGATAAAACGCAAACTAGGAAGCCAAGAAGAAGATAGGAAGGAAAAGAATTAAGATCCAACCTAAATCTAACCAAAAGGAAGATAAAAGAAAAAGATGAAGTTTTCGGAAACCTTACCAGATTGATACCGGAAGCAAGAGGAGATCGAAATGATGAATTCTAGCGGATTGGATCTCCGAATGGAGTCTTCTAGGGTTGAGATCTGGCTTGAGAAAGGAAGAAGAAGAAGATGGCTACTGGTTACTTTCGTTCGTTGCAAAGAAAGAATGGGATTGGGGCAAAAACCCTGATTAAGAAGACGATAGGAAGAAAAAGACCGAATCGCCCTTTAAGTGGGTCCGGTGATAGAATAGACCACTTGAAAGGTTTTTGATCGCTGGATCGCGATGAGTCAAGAGACAAAAGTCATCAGAACGACGAGACCTTTCCAACGAACCCAAAAATCACGGCGTTTGGAATATTTCGGAAAAACACTCAATTTTCCCTAAATTGCAAACTACACCCCTGCTATGATCAAACGAACTCGGAATCGAACGAAACTTCGCAGATACTAATCTAATGCTAAAAGAAACTCGCTCATGATCTAAACCCACTTAAATACCTAAAATACAATTAAATAAAATAATAACAAATTAAACGGGTCAACGGGCTGGGTATTGGGCCCAACTGACCCAGTAAGGTCACAGACCTTACAGGCTTCCTTCAAAACGGCACCACCAATCAGTTGGACGCGATCAGTTCACGACTTCCACTCGAAGTCAGCACTGAAATGGCCACGAAGTCGAAAAGGCTTCACCCAATTGCTGCCGTCACCGCTGAAAATGCCAAGGCCCACCAGTCCCAAATCGACCGACGGATAATCAGAGCCCTGGTAGCCATTGGCCGGCATCAACATGTCCATGTCAGCAGGCGACTTCTCCGCATATCCAGGAGAACCGCCAATAAAAATCCCGGTCTTGATTACATTTGTCCTTCTCACCCAGCTTGGAGGATCTTCCCTCTTAGAGCACGTGGGGGCAAGGCTCATGATCGAGACGGTGCGATCAAACATCAACTGGGTAGCAACAGTCTTCTTCTCACCATCAGCTGTGAAAGAGAACTGAAAACATCTTCTCTGGTATGTCATGTCATCAGGGACTGCATCACCAAAGAAGAAGGTAGGTTTGGGCAAAACCCTCTGATCGTCCATCACCCATGGACGACTGCTTACCATGATCTTATATAATTCCTCTCCCTTGAGAGCGATTAGTCGTTGTCTCATCTCATCTTTGTTGAGAGAGTCACACTCTTCCAGGTTTCTCTCAACATACTGGACCTTCTCCCAAGCCTGCTGAACAGCTGGATTAGAAGATCTAGCAGATCGACGAAGTACGCTTGTAGCAGGCTCTTTACCCTTGTTCGTTCTGGAGGAACCACCTGCAAAGGATGGAAAAGAAAAAGATCAATCATCAAAATGACAGAATTTCGCTAAAAAAAATCTGGCAAAATTTTGACATGACTCCGGGGTAATTCCAAAGAAAAAGGAAATATCCCGAAGGAAATAAAAAGCTTAAAGATGGGCTCAACATTGCTGCGAGCTCCGAAACTCCAAACTTTCGAAACCTCAAAGTCTCCATAAAATCAGGAAGGGCTCAACATCGCTGCGAGCTCCAAATTCCCAAATTTGCAAAAACTTTCAGGTACGCTATCACATCATGCTACAAATTCAATTTACAAAAGAATGCATGCATGAACATCTTAGTTTGCCAAAAAAAAAATGCATTATCATGATGAGCAAAAAAAAAATGAAACTTTCTCAAAAAAAAAAAGGGGAGAAAGAAAAGAACAAAAAAAAGGAAAAAAAATAGGGACTGGCCCACAGGCCACGTGGCCTTACGGCCATATCCGTACGGATCTGTCCGTACGGCCCACAAAAGAAAAAAAATGCAAAAAAAAAAAAGAAAGCACGAGAGCAAAAAAAAAACGTGTAAAAAAAAAGGGAAAACACGTGAAAAAGAAAAAAAAGAAAAGAAAAGAAAAAAAAAAGAAAGAACTTTTTTTATCATCCTATTTCCTACAATGGAGTTTTCTTGAAAAAGGGAACTTACTTGAAGCCATTGATGGAGGAGAAGAAGAAAAACTTGAAGATTCTTGAAGAACTCTTGGTCTTGAAGCCCTCTTGAGATTGTTGCAAAAGAAAGCAATAAGAGCAAGAGATCCAACCTCCTCCTTACTTTTATAGAAGGAAGCAAACTAAAGAAGGAAAGGAGAAAGAGGTAAGTGTTACTAATTTGTAACCTTACCAAAAGAAAGAAATTAGAAAGATTATTTCCCAAAAGAAAGATATCTTGAGGGATTCTCTCTCAAAAAGAAATCAGTGAGAGATTTTCTCCCAAAAGTTAGGAGATTTGAGATATTCTCTCCCAAAGGAAGATATCTTGAGATATTCTCTCCCAAATAAAGGGAACATAAAAGATTCTCTTCAAATAAAGATATTCTTAGATATTCTATATCCAAAGGAGATATTTTTAGATATTCTTTATAAAAATGACACCATATGAGATCTAAGTCATTTCAAAAGCTTAAGGTCCCATGGGTTAGCCCATATAAGCCAGGTTTGACCACCTAGGCACTTAAAAAAAAAATTGGGCTTTTAGTCAAAGAGAAATCCCTATTACCAAGAGCTTACAAAAATGGTTCCATGCCTCTTTTGAGTTGATTGGACCATACAAAAAAAAAAAGAATTCCAAGCCCCATGAGCTTCCAAAAATCAAACCATCCAGCATCTACCAAATTTACCCAAAATCTTGAAATTGACATTCCACAAAAATCCAAACCAAATTCTGGTCCCCTAACTTGCCACATACAGCTTGTTAGGTCACAAGAGCAAAACCAAAAACCAAAACCTGATCCCCTAACTTACCACATACAGCCTGTTAGGTCACAAGATCAAAACCAAAATCGACCCCCCAACATTCCACATACAGCTTGTTGGGTCACACGGTCAAAACCAAACCCGACCCCCTAACCTGCCACATACAGCTTGTTAGGTCACAAGGTCAAAACCCAAATCCACATCCCTGATGTCATCTTCAAAACTTTGCCTCGAGATGGTACGTGATCCCTTTCACTACCATAAAATTCCCCTGGAAACTCAAAAGGCTACAAATACCAAAAGAAAGACTACTCAAGGACTCTTGGTTAAGTCACAAGCTCTCCTTCAAAAATCTCTTCGAGGCACATCGACTACAAAAGTTAAGCAACTCGTCGCTGCACCTCGAGGGGGCATTTGTTGACACCAAAAATGTCACTTTGCCTTTTCAAGATCCAAAAAGCTACATGAAGTCGCAACCCGCCATAAATAGGCAATGTTACTTCCAAAAAATCAAATCTTGTCAGAATCAGACAAAAACTGTAAGATCCTTCAAGACAACCAAAAGAGGAGTACAGAAGAAGTTTCAGGCCATTTCAAAATCATTTGGCCTAACTTCGCTTCTCCAGCAGCTGAAAAGGAGCTCCCGGCTGCGAAAGCATCGGAGACACCAAATCTTCGATCAGAGCCTGTGGATGGTATCAAAATACATCCAAAAGGCTCCACGTCAAGTTCCAAGTCAAACCGACAACGTTTGACCCTACATCAACCCTCGAACAGCTAAATCAAGCCTCTCGGCGGTGAGAACCACCGAGGCCATCACTCATCAGAAAGAGCACATGGACGGCTTCAAAATGATTACAAAGGGCTACACGTCAAATTTCAGGTCATTTCGACCACATTTGACCAGACTTTGACGCTCGGAAGCCAAATCAGGCCTCTCGGCGGTGAAGCTCCCCGAGACCACGATTTCCAAGACAAAGCCTATAGATCATCTTAAAATGACTCCAATAGGTTCCCTGTCAAATTTCAAGTCAATCGGACATCGGTTGACCCACATCAAGCCGCGACATCTTCAACGCGACAAAAATAAAGTCTACTGGTGATAGGACCCCAAACGGCTTAAAAACTCAAACAAAAGTCTATGGTTGGTCTTATTTATTTCTCAGGAGGCTTCACCCCAAATTTCAGGTCATTCCGACATCTTTTGACCCAGTTTCACCTTCTGACGGAAAATCAGCAACTATGCGCGACAAAGTCTTCGGCTTTCCCGGAAAATTGGAAACTTTGCACTAAAAAATGCAAGGATTCTCATCAAGTTTTCTACAGGAAAATCAGGCCAATAAATGATCAAAAATGTCAAGAAAAAATACAGAAGAAAAAAGAATAAAAAAACATCAAAAATAGCCACAAAACGGGACAAAAGGGGGGAAATTCCCCCCAGGGTCGCCGGCGACAATGGAGCCTGGAATCGCCAGGTGGGCCCCGGAAGGCCCGTTTTTTGTCATTTTTCGCGATTCAAAGCGTCCGACTCTTGGGATTTTCCAAAATTCATACTTTTGAGACAACAAATCCTTTGACATCCGTCAAAATCACGGGTCAATCATCAAGAGTATCAAAATCAACATTGATCGCCAATCGGTCAACCAAAAAAGTGTGCTCTCTACCCGACCGATCGAGAAATCGACAGGACAGATGGCACCGACCCGCTATTGGCAACCAATACTTGAAGTTACATGGTCATCTGATGTCAATCTACATGAAGTTCCATCAATGATCATCGCCAGAAGAATCCCAAAAGACGCGGCACGGCCCACGACTCTTCAACTACTCGGCGACTATTTAATGCAATTAATTGACTAGCTTTATTGCAGTCATTAATTCATTTCTTTGGACAGCCCAATCAGAAGCAAGCATCCAGGAGTTACAAGTCAACTGATTCATGGCATTTAACCCATGAAACTCCTCCCATCATGGCGATTAAAGGCGATTAAATGCCCTCAATCTCCTCCGGCCAATCAGAAGCCAAGAAAAAGGAGTTACAAAATAAAGGAATTAAATCCTGTAGCTCCTCCCATTATGCGGCTTAATGACAATAAAAGCCCATAAACCCTCCTAAATGGCTACCAAAAGCCTAGAAATAGGAGAGCATCCCAAGCATTCCAGATAGACTTCAGAAAATCTGGAAATTCAGACAGAAAAAGGCATCAGAAATCTAAGAGAAAGAAAGAGAGAAAACTCTGCGAAGTTCTGCACCGACCACCACTACAAGGTGACAAAAGTCCCTACCCCCCCCCCCCCCCCCCCAAGGTCTTTGACTTCTCCTTCTGCCTCCAATGGCTTAGACGTGGCTTTTCGGCCCGTCTACTTAGCTTTTTATTGGACATAGGACCTCCTCTTGGTCTTTGTCCTCTAAAAATATGAGGTTATAGCCAAGCCAAGCGAATCAAGAGCATCCTCTGTTCTCATCTGCATGGATGATGGCGAAGTCCACATATGGCTTGCGACCGTCAGTCTGAACGAGTCCCCCACAATCTCCTGAGCAGTTAGATCCTCTTTTTCTTGCTTTTCATTGTAGTTTGTATTTTTTCAAAAGAGACAAAAATCACAACTCTTATCTTTCATTATTGATAAGAATTGTTAACCAGCTATAAACGCCAAAATCGGTTATAAACGCCAAAAATCGGCTATAAACGCCAAAATCGGCTATAAATGCCAAAAAATTGCCTTTCACGGCAAATCAAGAAAAATGTCTCTTTTCTTAAATATATGTGCAATGAAAAACTTGAAAGAAGTTGATTTCCTTTTTACTTGTGAAGGTCGATCTCCGGATCACCAGTTGTAATTCCAAGTAAAATAGAAAATCTGGCACACCCATACAAAAAAAATGTTGATGCACGCCTTTGCCCCCCGGTTACGAAAGGGTCAGATCAAACGGACTCCCACGTCTGCCGACCTCGGTAGAACCGAGCAGAAGCGCTGTCCATCACATGCAAAACCTCATTATAAGCAATTCAATAAGTAGATGTAAAGAACCACTGCTCGCAGAAATTGTAAGGATTTAATTTTCTCATTTGCATTGCCGTTAGTGCGTGTGAACAAGGGATTCCTCGCAATTCCCACTTGCGACATGTACATTTCCTTTGATCTAAATCAACCACATCAATGAACTCGGCAAATTGAACCTGAAATTCTACGAGACCGGCAACACGAACATGCACTCAGCCTCGTGGCTTAGCATTTTTTCCGCCCATGGAGTTAGCCGAGTATTAATCAATTGACATTCAAGTTGACATTTTTGGTAAAATTCCATAAGCTTGGCACGTATCTCTTCCACTTGTGTTGTTATGGGGAGCACACATATGTCCTTTAAAAGACTATTCATGCACTCGGCAGCATTGCTTGTGAGTATATCATAGCGTCGTCGTCCTGCAATGAATGAATTTTCCCAGTGTTCTTTTCCAATTGCGTGAATGTAATTATAAGCGAGTTCATCAGCAGCTCGAATATCATTCATGTATGCCTCATACTAACATGGCCTATATGATTTCGCAGTAAACCAAGATTTCCTAACAATAGCATCATCTTTGAAATTCCCCTTCACATTTTCAGCAATGTGATGACAACAATAACAATGTCGTGCACTTGGAATGGTGCTGGCAAGAGCAGGTATAAGCCCTTTTTGCCGGTCAGACACAATGGTCAAATTCGGGGGCTCATCGAAGGCAACAAATAAATTTGTGAGGAACCACTCCCAACTGTGATGCCGTTCAGCTTCGATGAAGGCAAAGGCTATAGAAAGAGCTTATGATTCCCATCATGGGTTACAGCCACTAATGACACACCTGAATACTTACCTCAAAGGTGTGAACCATCAACAGCAATCATCGGCCTCAACGACGACATGAATGAACGGATGCATGGTCCGAAAGCCCAAAAGAATCTCTGGAAGGTGTCGTCATCTACCGTTTTAATATTTGTCACTGTACCTGAATTCGTCATCTTTAATTCAATGCAATAGAAAGGGAGAATCCGGAAGGACTCTTCATACGATCCTCGAATTGCTCGAAGGGCTATATCCTTTGCTTTGTGTGCCCTCCTGTAAGTAATAAGACATCCGAACTCTGTTTGATACTCATTAATGATCTCCTTTGGTGTCAACTTATTATTAAATCGGACCCAATCTAAGATGAATTCTACGTTCAATTCTGCAGACGCTTGCCGATGTGTCATGCCCATCATTGGCCTCGAGCAAGAATGTGTTGGATAATACGTTCGTACTTGAAATCGTAGCCCAGATTCCACCATGGAAGCATGAATACGCCAAAGACAGTTATTATCACTTCAACAGTTTGTAACTTTGGTGCGGTTTGTCTTCAAGTGCTTCAGAGTGAAATTATTTTAAATTGCAAATTTCGCTAGAGTTTTGCGGAAAGTGTCGCGATCCGGAAACTTTCTCCCTAACCACATCTCTCGTGCAGACATCTGATATGGCTCTATAATTTTCTCTAGAGGAACCATGGTGTCCTCTAAGTTAGCATTCGGCACAGACATTGAGACGTCCGCATCATTTACTGGGTTAGCAAGTTTTGCATTTGGGCCTTTAACGCCTATTAAGTTTCTATCCAATGGTACATTATCAACTGCCTCTTCATCCCCTTTTTCTTCAACAACACAGTCAGCTTCTTTAAGTTGCTCGTTGACATCATAAGTAGGTGCCTCCGAGAAATGAATATCATTGTCTTCATGAAGATTAATCGTGGGATATTCCTGCACAGGTGTATGAACCTTCTATTCTTTGATGTTTTCCGTCCACAGATTACACCCATTGCGACTTGTCCCAATTAAACCCATTCATTGAAACCTTCAATACGACAAAAACATAAGAATTAAAAGTTGTACGTACTTGACAAAATAGGGGTACTTGTTTTTAACAGTATCAAATTTCTAAAGAGTACACGTACCTGGATTGGTCTTGAGGTGGGTTAGTTGCTTTCTCCTTTGCACTTATGCTAACGTATAAATATAACCCATTCATGCTCTAAACATTGCCTTCACATCCACATCTTCTTCTATAGTAATATACGAGAATGCAATTCCATTGTGAAAAAGGTATTGTAAAGTCAACTTCTCACCAGGTTCTTCCCACTTCAGATACTTCAAGTGCAACATTAAGCAATGATGTATATGACATGTCATTGGAGAGATACCTCATCTTTTGTTTTCCATTTTTGTAAGAAGGATGGGTACTATCATAAGCAATCTCTCCATCATAGTGGAATATGGTCAAAGCTTCATCGTCTGGCATCCTATTGATACATGATACAAATCATTTGACTTGTATTAGCAACCTTATAAATTGAAATAACTTCATAACTGATAATGGAAAAAAAAAGTTAAAAATGCCAACGAGGACATACCATTAGCAATGCCTATTAGCAACTTAACTTTTGAAACCTTTAAACTGTTTGCTTCTATGTATCATGGTTGGGTCACTATGTATATCAAGAGATTATCACAGAAAATAAATAAGATTTTCTCCACATGGTAAATTACATATTCTAAATTTCTTTGGTAGAATTAAATATTCTGGTTGAAACACAAAAAAGGAGGACTACAACAATATGAAAAAACAAATGAAAACCAAGTGGGATGTATTATCCAAAATAAGACCTGTGCAAGTGGTATTGAAAGACAGATGTGTTATTTCAGTAATAGTGGAACCTGGGTTTGTAGTGTGTATAAGATGAATAAATGTATCAGTAAACCAAGGTCTCCATGCCTATGCGAAATGCTACCAATGGAATTGACCAAACTCCTTAGTGGAGTATACGCTACTGACTAAAGAAATTATAGGTTTGAATACAGATTTAAAAAAAAAATGATTTGAAACCATCAAACCCATATATTATGTTCTAGGGTTGTGTATCTACCAACCTCTTCAATGGAGTCCAACTTCCCCTTTAATAGGGTCCAACTTCCCCTTTAATGAAGTAAAATAGATCAAACACCCAAAAGGTCAAATGGAAGAGAAAGGAGTTATAGACAAACCTCGTTCTGACCAGAAAAAGGCAGAATGGGAAAGGAGAAAAAGGCAGAACGGGAAAGGAGAAAGGAACCCGTAAGATATATATGAGAAAACACGAGCGGCGTTATCGCCGTTCATTTGATATAAGTAGTGGCACTGGTGCTGCCCATGAAAAGCAACAAACAAATAAACCAAAAATGGCCCTTGGGACCACTCCGAGCCATAGAAGTCTAATGTTTCCTTTTTTATCTACACCATATTTAGGGGGATTTTATTGGTAAAATCCCCAAGTTTTATTAAAAAGAAAACTACAAAATCTTACGTAAAATCGTATAACCTTTTTATCAAACTTATACTGTGTGTTATTTCTGACAAGTTGCTTCCTTTATAAGATGGTTCAAATCCAGGTCCTCCCCATGATGGGTGGAGTGATTGCTCCAAAAGTGGGTTGGCTTCTGCATACATTCATTTAATAGTGTCCCTAAGTTGTGAGGTCGAATTCAAGACTCACATAAGCTTAATCTTGCATAGATTTTTTTTTTTTAATGAATGCTTTGTTTTAAGAACTGGATAGTCCAGTGGAATGATCAGCTGCTCATTTGGTCAGGTCTTCATTTCACTGTCTATGTCACACAAATTGTGGAAGTCAGATTATCTAATGCATCGAGATTGTGGATTTATTCTCTAGAACCTTAAATCCTTCTAGCTGTATGTGTGCGGTTTAAAACCCAATGATCCAATCATATATCCTAATGATTGTACTTCTGTTGTAAATTTTTTGTTTTTATTTTTCAGAAATCATCCAATCGGGCCCTTGTTACTCGTATAATTTTGTATTTTACACTTCTTCCTCCTAAAGTAGACCATTTGGAGCTCGAGAGCTTTGTTAAAGGTTTCAAGTGGAGTCTTTTCCGTAATTGAACCTGATGTCAGTCTTTTTTTCTGCCCAGAAGTGATGGTAAAAATAAGAATGTTGGGCAGGTGAGGTAAAGCCATCTCATCGGGCTTGTAATCATATATTGCTTATGCTGGGCTGCAAACAAGCTGGGCCAGCTAAATTCTAGCTGAAGCCTTAGAGCTTGCTAAACCGAGCCCAACTTGGATATATTGCCCCATGTCCCAAACTCAAGCTTGGCACTTTTTAGCTTGGCTTGGCGTTGGGCACACCTTGAGCTTTAGTTCGATTGTTAATGGGCTCGACTTGACTGGAGGTGGATGTGGCCAGTTTGATTAATGGACTTGACTGGAGCTTTAGTTCGATTGTTAATGAGCCCGTTGGGCACACCTTGAGCTTTAGTTCGATTGTTAATGGGCTCGACTTGACTGGAGGTGGATGTGGCCAGTTTGATTAATGGACTTGACTGGAGCTTTAGTTCGATTGTTAATGGGCTCATTCTGATTCGAGCTTGGGCTTCCTTAATAAAATGCAGAGGTTTAGCTTGGCTTGTCAAGCTTGACCAAGCTGACCTCCACTTGCTTGTTCTCCATCCATTCCCTCTCCTAAAGGGGATGCAAATCTTGCAAGTGTGATAAGGGGTGCATTTCAGAAGGGTCATCTCCAAGAACTGTACAACAAAATAGAGAACTTAATAAATAGGGAAGTAATCCAATTTTAGGGACCATTGAACATAACCCAGTTCTTGTAATTATGATATACAAAATAATTACAGTAGTAACAATTACAAAAAGGGGAATTGAGTTTCACAATTACAGGGTCGTCCACAAGTACAGTACGACAAAATAGACAACTGCCAAGAAGAGGGCTATCTGGTATGCATCTCTCTGAACGCCATCATCTCTTTGGAAAAACTGAAACAAAAACAACAGTACATCAGGCGGGGTTCGCAAATAGGTATTTTTTCAGAAAGACATTATTCAAGTTTTCTTAATTATATTTTTTACTTTTTCTGTAACTCTATCCTTGAATTTGCAACCACAGCACTGCTAACTCAGCTTGCTTTTGGCTCCTTTCAGACATTTTTGGAGTCAAGAAAATTTACTCCTAATTTTTCTACAATGGCAATAAACAAAATGCAGCATTAACTAATGTCTATCAAAGACAACTCGTCAAGGCCATTTTAAAGAACAATTATCAGATCGTCAACTGAGCCAATGAGAAATAGTGGAATAATATTTAAGAAAGTAATACCACTCATCATATATTTTTTTAATCTGTAGTCAGCAAGCATTATTAACAACAGGTCGAGGCTGCACATTGGCAGAAAACCACATTCTTAACACTAACAACACTAACAGGTACCTGGTCATTCACAAAGACATTTTTCTATTTGTACTTTGCCAAATCTATACCTAAACTCAAGTAGCCCAGTGGCAAGGCACCTCAGAAGTGATGTATGCTTAACAAATATCATGAGAAATTCAATGGAAGAAACCTACTGCATATGACCAATTTTGGACTAACTTCTATACTTTGTTGTCGTCGACATCATTGAAGCCTTACCTATCTACCTAACCCATCTTCTTGAGTACGAACCTTGAAGCATTTACTTAACCCTATCTAGCTTTCACACGAATCACACCATTGGGAACATACTCTTAGCTATAAATTTGATAAATGCAACAGATATGATGCACGTAACTCAATTTGGGAAGGCGATAAAAAATAAAAAAAATAATAATAATAAAATCTTAATGAGGCAATATAGTTGACATCATTTACTAAATGGTACCGGAAACAGACTGGAGTAAGGTTCTTCTGATGCGATCAGATAGGATATTGGAAATTAGGTCGTATACTGAAAGTATCAGAAAGGGGTTAAGTTACTCATAAAATCATTGTGCGACTCAAGACAAGATTTAGTCCATAATCCTATCAAGTCAAATCTTGGGGTAAACTTTTCTTAATGCACGTATTGGAACACATACAAGGAAGGATAGCTTGTCATATAATGCAGAAACAATAATGCCATTATATTGGTGGGTCTAAAATTATAGATAACGAAGACCTAGAATATTTAATTTTTCAAGAAATTTGATTGGTATTCAATTATTAAAAATATTGTTTTTTACAAAAATCAAAAAATCCGAAAATAAAAAAAGGAAAAAAATTGAAAAACAATCAATATATGTTGGAATGATCTATGGGAAACCTAGATCTAACAATATGAAGCCATTTTCAAGTTGTTTCATGAGTTTTCCATAAGTAATAATGTTTTTTTTTTTTAGATATCATAAATCCAAAAATAAAAATAACAATATATAAAAAAGAAAAGAAAAGATATACATGCAAGATCAAAAGGAAGCATGGATCTACAATAAAACAAGACAATGATGCCATTATGTTGTGATTCATAGAATCATAGTAGTTAGAGAGTGATAATCTCAAAAGTTGAAAAAATCACAAAGAAATGCATACCTAGATGAAGAATCTTGTTTAGATTCCTTAGAATAGTTGGATCTTTTGATTTGGTAGCAAGAATCTTGAAAAAAAGAAGTTGGGACCACTAGAGGGCAGTAAAAGGGTTTTACAGCAGTGAAAGTGGAGAAGAGAAGGAAGAGAGATGTTAAAAAAAACCAAAAAGTCGTCTGGGGAGGGTTTTTATAACCCAGCGCTTCGTACCGGCCCGTAGCGGCCGCCGCGCAAGCCGCCACGGTTGCGACGGTCGATATTTCGGCCGTAGCGGTGGACGATAGATCAGCTGCTGCGGTTCGTAGCAGCATCTATTTACATCCTTGGAGGCCACCAAGTGAGAGTAAAAGTATGGGTAATAAACTAACGAAAGAAGTGGGTGTATACACCAATCATGTAATATACATGGGGAGTCCTAAGGTAACCTTAACCTAACCAGACCATATGGTAAAGGGCCAAGGGGAGTATGTACTAACCAAGCTAAAGCTAAGGTCGGACATCACATGTAGGGCCCATGTTGTTTATCACGATAGTTACGCGGGTCCGGGATGCCTTTTGTAATCATTTGGTGCTTCTAAAGTTGCTGGCACCCTAAGAACCAACTACGCCACCCACATAGCCCAATATGGGTCCCTCATGTTTTACCATACAATCCACAAGGAAATGCTAAGCCTACACACCCCCTTGCTAGAGAGTCAATTCGTATTCATAGGCCAAGTGGGGCTAAGGTCTAGATTTCAAGGGCAAAGGGTCCCATTCCCAAGAATCCAAAATTCTGGAAGTGAGCTAGGTCAATAGTTTATTGGTGATGGGCTTTGTTAGTACCGTATACTGTTAAGGGTCATTGTAATGGCATAGATTCCACTAGTTGAAATAATAAAAAATAGGGGTCAATCATTTATTAGTGACTGATATTAAGTTATAGTCCTATATGGACACTATTATCACATTGCACTCATGTCTTAGTAGTGACTGTTATCATTTAACAGTAACCAACATGTAATAGCTACGCCTTGTTGACAGTTGTAATGCAAGTAGTAATGGGTGTTATAAATTATTCTTATAATCAACATGCTTAATGTGTTAGTCTCATATTTGTGACTCATATAAGTCAATGGTCCTATATATATTGGTGACTTTTGCATTATAAATGACTCTTGTAATTTAAAAGTCCTAGATTAAAGGTTATAGTAGTGTTATAAATAGAGAGCATTGGTCCAAAGAATGGTATCCAGTTCTATGTCAATCCACTCTTCATATATTGCTTATACCTTGATATAACGATGATGAAATGAAATCCAAAGTTAAGCAACTACATATCTATCAACTAGTAATAAATTAATGAGTTAGTCAATGAAACTTAACAAGAGAGGAGTAAAACTACAATGGCATAAATCAAATATTTCTATCAATCTTGTTTTATGTAACTATCCACCATTAATGCATTTTAAATTCACACCCACCAACCCAAATATCATAAATGCACATGATAGAGAAGGTTAGCATTTTTAAAGCATTAGAATCAACCAAATAAACATGCATACACCATTAATCATATCTATATACTTGCCTTTGGCTTAGTTGAGCAAAAACCCCTTTCTTAGAGTCTAGGGTTACCTCAAACCTTGCTCTTCAAACCTCCTCACTTCAAACCAAGCAAAGAACCCACTTCCTACATGCCAAAATGAATGGAAAAACCCACTAAACCAACAATACATGCTCCAAGTGTTGAAAGAAGCAAACTAAATGAGTTTAGAGAGAGGGTTTGCTTAAGTATTGATGAGAATGACAAACGAGGAAGATGAAGGAGATGATGGGGAGACTCTTGAGCCTTGGGGGAAGCATTGGAAACTCTTGGAAGCCCTAGCTTGGTTGGTGGAGCATTACAAGAAAGTCCTTGGCAAATGGGTATGGGCTCATAATTAGAGTCCCTTGGGCCACCGGGCCAAGGTGGGTCCAAGTAAGTATGATATGCATAACCCACTACCTAATGCATCACACACCACTAATCCTAATGCTTAGGTCACTAAACCCAATTAAGCATCCTAAATCTTAGTGAATAGTGATTAGTGACTAACCCCACTAATAAAGGCATGAAGTCTTACAGGGGTTGCCTCCAAAAAAGGCTAACAAAGAAAGGAAAATCAAAGAAAACCAGAGCAGCTGGATGTCGCCAGACTTGTCCTTGCAGAACTTTGTACAAGTTGGAGGTTGGTAGCCCCTTGTGGGATGTTAGGCCTCATTCTTGGCACAATAGAGATCTTTAGTGCTATTTGATTTCTGTTGATTCACTCAAGTTTGACATTAGCAAGAGGGTTACAATTTTATGTTAATGTTTGCATAGACAAAGTTAATGAACAAATCTCTGTCCCTTACCCATAAATTTATTTTCTTCTTCACATTTTCATTTCTATGTCCTCATAGGCATGTATGTTAAGAAGCACCCAACTAGAGTGCTCTAAAGGATCTGAGTGTTACATAAAGGATTTCATGTTTAAAATAAATAAATAAAGGAAAAAAAAAAAAAACAGAGTTATAGACATCCACTACAAAGTACAAACTGATATCATCATTAGGGCTTTGTGTTTGGTTTCCAAATCAGCAAATATAAATGAATCAATTCAACTAAGACAACACTACCACTTTCTGTTTAAACAAAAACCAACAAGATACAGTGGGACAAAAATAATGAGACAAAATATCAACATTACTTCCATATACTAAGTACTTCATCTATCAAACACATTGCATGTGGGTTAGGAGAAATGCAACAATCAATAGCTTTGAAGTAACCATTTCAATATATAAATAAAAATCAATAGATGATAAGATTTTCTTATTCTTGGAAGTAAAAAGAAGAAAAGGTATCATTTCTATTAAACAATTTCTTTTATAAAGCATACTTCAACCAAATGCTTGTTTTAGGAAGAAAAGTACCTTTTATAGAATGATGTTCCCAATAGAGTGCTAATCCTTCTCAAAGTATTAACCATGTATCAGAAGTATGAAGAGAGGGAACTGACCTCACGACTTGCATTACATCACTTGTAAGTGGGAATACATTCAATATATTTTTTATATTGCTCATCCTTCGAGAGCAAGTCAACTACAATAGACTTGGTGTCTACATCTAGCAAAACATCTCTCTTAGCCATTATATGGAGAATTCCCACTACCTTTTGCATCTCATTAATTTCACAAAAACCACGAAGAATTGCTTTGAATGTGAAAGGATTGGGTAAGCAACCATTTTCTTCCATTTGAAAAAATAGCTCATTGGCCTCCTCCATCAAACCTTCTTTGCAGAGGGCATTGATCATTATGGTATATGTAATCACAGCCGGCACCAAACCATCGTCAGAGATGCCATCAAATAGCTTTTTTGCCTTTTCAATTTTCCCATCTCTGCACAAACCGCCCAAAAGAGTGTTGTAAGTAACAATATTAGGAATTAGTCCCTCATGGCTCATTTCTTGAAAGAGCCTTATAGCTTCATCTATTCTCCCACTTTTGCAGCATCCATTAATCAAGACATTGTAGCTGTACACATCATGTTTAATGCCCTCAGTCACCATAGAATTAAAGATTTGTACTGCAATGTCCATTTTCTCTTGCAAACAATAACCATCCATCAATGTATTATAACAACATGCATTTAGCTTCTCGCCTCTTTGAATGACGACGTCAAATAACTCATGTGCTTTTTCCATCATCCCTTGTTTGCAAAAAGCATTTAGCAATATGTTGATTGTCACAACATCAGGAAATATGTGCCTATCTATCATTTCGTTGTATAATCTGCTGCCTTCTTCCCACCAGTTCAAATTGCAACATCCCTGAATTAAAGAACTATAAGTGACTACATTTGGTGAAACACTGTTGTTACCAACCATTTCTGAAAAGAGGCCTAGGGCCTCATCCAAAAACCCTTGTTTGGAAAGTCCATCAATGATAGTGCTGTAGGTACAAGTATTAGGCCTACATATTTCCCTCTCCACCTTTCTAAACAAATGGAGAGCAGAACTCACGTTTCCAGTCTTGCAAAGCCCATTGATGAGGGCACTGTATGTAACTATGTCAGGTCCATACCCCTTCTCCACCATTTCAGAAAACAGGTCCATGGCCTCTTTGACCAACCCCTCTTTGCAAAGCCCATGTATGATGGTGTTATATACAATAGTGTCGGGTCTACATCTTCCCCTCTCCATCGCCCTCAGCATCTCAAGAGCAGCATCCACCTTCCCACTCTTGCAGAGCCCATCTATGACGGTACCGTAAGCAACCACATTAGCGGGGCATCCCATCTCCACCATCTTCGTCAACAATTCAATGGCCTCATCAATTTCACCCACCTTACAAAGGCCCCCAATTAAAGTACTACAAGATACTGCATTGGGCTTGAAACCTCGTTTAAGGATGTCCCCAAAAATGGCGAACCCCAGATCGACCCTCTTCAATCTGCAGTAACAGTTGAGCAGAATGCCCAGAGTAATTATGTCGGGTGCAATCCCAGTCGAAATCATCCTCGGATAGAGAGAAACAACAGTGGAATAATGTTTGATTCTTGCCACAGCCCCTAATAGATGACTGAAAACAACAACTGGGGGCAAGGGTTTCATGAGGAGCACACGATCGAACCAACCCAATGCATCATCAAGCTTCAAATTCTCTGATTTACATCGATCTCTCACAAAATTCAAGAACTGGGTTCGGCTCGATGCATCATCAGGATTCAATTCCTTTGCAGTATTAGAAGAACAAAAACAACAGATAATACTAGTAGAAGTAGTACCCTTTTTTAGTGCAGCCATGGCCGTTCTTGAGCGAGAAAGGGAAGGAATCGAAGAGACCACCGACGCCATTTTCTTTTTTTTTTTGGATGGAGAAGAAGAATGCTTCTCTGATACGAGCTCTATCCTCGAGCACTGTAGGCGTCCTCGTCTTGTCTAGGGGATTGGTTTTCGGGAGACGAAAACTGGTTCCGGGCTTGAAGGGCAACACTATAATTTTTAGGGCACGTTTGGGAGAGGAATCCTACCATCTACATTATGTTGGGTCGAATGGTTGTAACTTTTTTGGCAAATTTCTAATAATCTATGAGAAATCAAGGGCTGTGCTTTCATCCCACAACTGTTTTGATCTCTTTAAAGAATTTGAACGGCTTGGATCTTCCAATTGGCCTCACATAAATAAAAAATAAAAATTAGAATTTGAGATTTCTTTCCATGTAGAAATCAAGGGCTGTGCTTTCATCCCACAACTGTTTTGATCTCTCTAAAGAATTTGAACAGCTAGGATCTTCCAATTGGCCTCACATAAATAAAAAATAAATATTAGAATTTGAGATTTCTTTTCCACGTATTTCAAGATTTATAATGGTTCAATGGCTGAAATTTGATCGCCTGGCCGTGTTTGGTCTTCTTAAGATGATGTATGGTATGAATCATGACTTGGGGGCCCACATAAACAAAAAAACTTAAAAACAAAGACCGTCAAAAATCCCTTTTTTAATTATGTGGCAAATCAATGGTCAATATTTTTTTGTCATTTTGTCATCATCTATCATTAATCATGTTGCCAGATTTGACTGGCCAGACGTTGGCGGCCTTTTAGAGCTATTGAATGGTTCGGGTTCAACATAAGGGGCCCACAGAATTTCAGATCTCGTGATCCAATAGTTTAGATTTCTTTGTTAATATCTCAAGATATATGAAAAATCAACGGTTGATTTTTGACATATGTGCCATTTTTGGGATTCTAAAGATGATGAATGTTCGGATCATGATTGTGGGACCCATAAAATAGAAAATAAAAAAAAAAT
This sequence comes from Litsea cubeba, assembly GCA_012931725.1. Taxonomy (NCBI): domain Eukaryota; kingdom Viridiplantae; phylum Streptophyta; class Magnoliopsida; order Laurales; family Lauraceae; genus Litsea; species Litsea cubeba. The sequence continues at coordinate 28,036,976 of CM022946.1, forward strand.
GTTAACCCCAAAACTATTGTCCGGTTACTGTCGCTCCGGAAATGCACGCGAGCATAGCTTTCTCCTTTCAAAGGGGGGGGGGGGGGGGGGGGGGGGGGGGGGGGGGGGGGGGTGTCTGATCCTGAATATATTCAAACACATGGAACAAAGGACTCCTTCAACGCTTTTTCCTCTTTGTTCCAAACTTGAGTTTTCTTTGGAAGCGAGAGAAACTGCTAAAAATCATCACCGTGGACGTTTGCCAAACGTGCCCTTATAGTGGAAAGGTCTCGGGTTGAGATTCAAAATCCTTGATCATATTTTGTTTTATGCAGCTCCTATGGGCCCCAAAATCTTAATCTCACCCATTCAAATTCTTTATTGACTCATGAAACCCCTAACTAATTGTTTAATGGACTTTCAATCATTTGATCACCTCGAAGAACTAGACCTGAAGGATTTGGATGAAAATCCTTTTGTTTTTTACCCAAGTGATAATTGGGTCTACGCTCAGTCAGGCCTATTCCAAATTTTCCATGCCCAAAATGATGTGTTTATTCAAAGTATCATTGATTTAAATTTTGTATATATCATGCACAAAAACCATGTGCAAAACAAATAGTAGAAGGCTTCATCTGCAACCTCTTCATTACAAATTCAACATCAGTACCCGAATAGCAGTTCTTTTCTTTCTTTCTTTTTTCTTTTTTCTATGAAAATTGAGTGGTTTGCTCCACAAAAACCCCGATTCGAACCGAACCTGCTTACATCCCTACTTATGATAACGAAGATTTTATAGCTCACAAGAACAAATTAAATGGAGATTATTTTCTTGTGAACTTAACCACAAACATTATTTTCTAATATTCTCAATGTACAAGCCAAAATAGAGTGAAGAGAATGAATTAAATAGCACCCAATTCAATGTACGAGGAGAGTCCTTTTTCCCGCGTAACTTAACATTTCAATATTTCCAGCCATAGCAAACCTGAAAAGAATTGTGCTACAAGCCTACAACTAATATGATGCATGGAAAATCTGCAGCATCCAACTTTGCCATTTTATGTTGAATGTAGATTTTATCATTTATTCTATTTATCAACCATCTATTTCATAGCTATCAATTGGAAGCTAGAATTGTCCAATATGTGATTATTTTCTGTATATGGTCATTGAGGTCAGGTCTCGCAAAGCCTATCTGCATATTAACAGTTCAGTGGTACAATATGAAAACCTAGGCAAACTGTAGAACTTAGCACAGGGAAAAGAAGCTAGTTTGGATATAGGAAGGATATTTTCATTGAAATATTTAAGGTCCCAGTCGTCAACAAGTACAGGCACACTACACCATAAACGCTTCCTACTTATGAGAGTTTTTTCTGCCTTTGCCCAAAACTTTGACTCCAAGTTTAACCTCCAAGTACTACATTCAATTTTTTCATTGAAACCCAAATGCGGTTTTTTCTGCCTTTGCGCACTACACCATAAAACCAAGTCATCGTTCTTTTTAATTCTCTTCCTGTTTTTTAATGTCCACAAGCATGGGACTTTGAGGAAGCCAGCTTATAATTGTGTTCCTAAACATTTGTTGGCTCCGCCTGGGCATGAGGAGCATGGCGAGGATGCTTCTCTCTCTTGTCTCCTTTTATTTGCTTCAATGCATGCTTCAATATAGGCATCAGAGCCTCCATGCACTCAACAACTGCATTTGGATTTCCTGGCATATTGATAATCTGATTACAAGCACCAAAGGAATGGTTAGATTCAAACAACAGAACATTTACAAAAAGAAAAAAGTGGCAAAACAAAGTTAGAAGAAAATGGCACCTCCCTCGGCAAAATATAAAATAAGATGGAAAAGAGTAAAGAATACAATCATATATTGTAAGGTGCAATTTGGCCTGATTGCACCACTATCCTCACCTTATCAAACAGGACCCCAAACTTGAGGAATCCCCCATATCTGTTGTTTCACTTCCATCATGATTTGTGGTCATAGTTCATGCATTTAAGTTGTGCTTAAAAATGTTTTGCATTTTGCCTGGAGCCTCAGGATTGCAAAAGGGAAGTTTCAGAAGTGAAAGATGTCTTTACCGTGCCTAATAACTTCCCACTGGAGAAAATCATATATGTAACACAGATGGGAGTCACAAAAAATTATAAGTATTTTCTATGCTTCTTTTTTAAGACCCAAAATCTCAGGTGCTGTAGTTTGTTCTTTTACTTGTCAATATGATTTTTCTAGCCTTATTTGTGGAGCATGGAGAACATGGAGATGCAAAGACTTGTTTTGGTGTGTGTTGGGTGTAGGGTTGTTGTATGACAGACTTTAAACTGTTTTGAAGGTCATATGGCCTTAATCAACCCAGTTCATCCAGACTGTTCTATTGTTTCTGGTTGTCGTGCGGCTCTACATCTTTGCTTTTTGGAACATCCAGATGGCTAGTAATGGTAGTATTCTATTTACAAATTATAAACTGATCAAGAACTTATGCATTTAATGCATAGATTTTTCGCACAAAAACAGATGTGAATTTATATCGCAGAAGCTTACACAGATTGTCTCTCTAACAACTTGTCCATTTACTCCACAACTAATGAACTAGCATAAAGGAGAATGCACATCTCCTCGACGTTGCTGATCTCTTTTGTTAAGCCAACCTGTTCCAAGAGCTTATTGGTAAAAACCAATTTCTGCTACTTATGCATAACAGTGAGGAGATGCGGAGTGGGGCGGGTGGGCAATGCTGAACTGGAGAGAAATGGGGGTAGATCAAACGAACCTGAAAATTGGCCTCACGCCAAACTCCAATTCAGGAGGCAGAAGAGAAGATCTCTCAAAACTAGAACTAGCAGGAGAATTAGAAGTTGAAGAAGAACTCAAGAACTCAATTTTCTTACTAATAGTCATTGTCTAAATCATTACAAGCCTCTCCATATATACAACCAAAAGAAATGAAGGAAAAGAGACTTTCTAAAATTGATAAAAGAAGGAAAGAATAATAAACTTTTTAAAATTGATAAAAGAAAGAAAGAAGAAAGAAACTTTCTAAAATTGATAATTCCTCCCATGTGGCACTTCCTAGTGTGGGGCCTTCAATATGATTGCACACATGGGGCCTGAAGTCCATCATATGCTTGATCCAAATAGATCCAACCATTGGATATTCCAAGAATGGTAATCCAACGGTGGATTTTCAATATCTTGGCGATCAATGTCTGTATGTGCTGATGAGTGTTAAATATTGCATATTTTACCCCTCATTAGTTCGGATTTTATCAGCATCTCATATGCATATCATTTGCTTTGCACAGAGATTTTATCATTCTATCACATTAAACGGATTATCGGATTATCATGCATAAATCCGATTATTTATAGCGTGTTTTTATGTAATTTCTCTTGTGTAGGTGGACCCCGCGACTACCCCAACCTTCCGGCTAATGTCCCAAAGCATCAGTAGTGTTGAAGAATTCCAAAATAAGATGAAAAGAAGTCATTTTCCAACACAAATGAGTGGTTGGTGTATTGGTTAGAGCTTTGGTTGGTATGATATAGGTTATGGGTTCAAATCCCAACAATTATATATTTTGAAGAAGATATTTCATCCAACTCTAACCTCTCCACCAATCAAAGATTGCCATGGCACAAATCCATGTGAAAGGATATGAGCCAATCAAAAGCCCTCCAAAATGAAGGACCGCAAAAAGTAAAAAGCACATATGCAACCAATCAAATCGAAGCAATCCATGTGAAAGCAAAAGAGTCAATCAAAAGCCTTCAAGTTGCAACCAATCAAATGGAAGCAATCCTTGTGAATGAAAATGAGTCAATCAAATGTCTTCAAAGTTTCTATAAATTGAAATGTTTTTGTAGAGAAGATAAGATCTTTTGGCAAGTTAGTCTTTTTGCAATTTTATTTTTACTTTTAAAATGTAATTAGGAGCTTTTTTATAACTAATCTAGAGAGTGTGTGTAATTGAAGATCATTAATGAAGATTTGGAGCACTTTCTTGATGTTTAGTGGCTAAAGCTCTTGGATTAGGCTCTCCTTTTGAAGCTAAGTAATGTGATTGGCTCAATTACATGCATGTTTTAGTTTAAATTCCCTACTTGTGCCTTGATTGATTAGTAGTTTTTAGATCTAGTTGTGCTAATCTCTCTCATTTCTCATGCTCTATCTCTATACTTAATGCTCGGATAATCTCAATTGATGCTTTGTAGTTTGATTAAGTTCTCTCACATAGCATGATCTAGAGCCCTTATCTTTAATCTTTTGTAGCTTGATTTTGATGATTTATTGTTAGGGTAGCTAGATGATGATCTAAGATCTTGGCGTTTGATTTTCTTTAATTTGATCTTTATTGTTATATCATCCAATCCAATTGGGCAAGAGATTGCTAATTAGATTGTAGATTTGGGAATTGAATTAGAACATGCATTGTTTGAATTACTTACATACTTAGTGGATTTTGGATTGCCTAATCTATTATTCTTATTGTTGTTAATTTAAATCTTTATTTGATTTGTTATTTCCACTTCTAGATTGTTAGATCTATACTTCACACCACTTATTTTAAAATCCTACACATTTCACACCACATCCTTACCTTAATTCTTCCATTTCCACCACCATATTCACACACTAGTTTAGTGTAGCTTGTCAGATTAGCTTAGATCTAATTAACTTCATATTTTAGATTGTTAATTAATTGTTTATATTGCATAATTTAATAGTTTTAATTGTTTACTTTAATTGTCTATATTAGCTATATCTTAGTTCAATTCTCATTAAATTGGGTTCTTTGCTTGTTCCATCCTCTCTCTGTGGGATCGATAATCCAGACTCGTTAGTCCTTTACTACTTGACGACACTGTAGTCTTGCTGTTAAAAGTTGCACATATAAGTGTCGATCAAGTTCTTGGCACCGTTGCCGGGGAGAGGCATTGGAAAGCTTTGAATTCCGTAAGAGTTGAACTCATTTTTAGCTTGATGTACTTTTTATCTTTCCTTTATTTTTCTTGCGGATTCTACACATTATTTGTGTTTGTTTTGTAGGGAATTCCTCACTTGGAGCAAAGGAAAGTGGAAAAGTGCATTGGAGAACTTGAAGATTTTACTTGCTTTCCTAGTTTAAGATTAGTTTAGACTTTGTTTTTCTTTCTTAGTTGGTTGTATTAGGTATTTATCATCAAAGTTGTAATAATTTTGGTTGCGGGTCGGCCCGTAACCCATTTACTTTACTTTACGCACTTTACTTGCTTTAAGTAGTTAGTTATTTAGTGGAATTGCAATAAATTTCTTATAGGGAAGGAGGACAGTTGGACTATACCGTTGCGGCCCCTCACATTCGTACACGGAAATTGGTGTCCGTGGTGTGAGTCGACGACAACCGATTCGTCCCCCGAAATAAATCGGGAGGTTTGCACTTCCTAACCCCGTGAATCCCTTGCAACCGGGTTTACTTTGTTGGTTGTTCCTTGCTTTATAGTGTAATTTTTTCAAATACACTTATAATTTGGTGCACTACTAGTAAAGGGCAAATTACCCCAATAAGATAAGGATTCGGATTTCATCACCGTTTCCTTGCCCTTAGGATTTCATCTTAATTCTCACTTAGTTTAGAACCAATAAACCATAATAAAATTGAGTAGAAACGTGACCTTAGGTTACGAGCTCACTAGGGAAGACCACCACGGTTGTGCCAATTGTGTGCCTTGGTAGATTTTCCGGTGCCTAAGCAAACCTTGTCCCTTGGCTACCATCTTGCCAAATAGGGAGACAACTTTGTTATTCGAGGAGTTGGTTTTTAAGAGGAACCTTCGCCTAGCGCCTCGAGATCCCACTATCTACCTGGGGGTTAACTGGCCAGAATTTCCGTTTCATAGGTCCAGGTTGGACGCCAGAGTGTCCTCTTCACAGTTAGGAGCTGTCTAGAATTCTTTTAGGTAACCTTAGTTTAGATTAGCTTTTCATTTAATTTTCAAAATTTTTTGTTATGTTGCATTCATTTCATTAAGCGGACCATTGCATTGCTAGGTTAGTCGCAGTTGTATGCGAGTGTGGATACGTGATCAAGGCCGATTAGTGAGGACTGATTACCTTGCTTTACCTGCCCCACCCATATTACCCACAATGGCTGCCCAAAACCCTCAGCAAAGGACCCTCAATGAACTATTTGCACCATTTTCATCAACTTCACCTAGTTGTATAGTTTTGCCAGAAAATAATGTGGATCAATTTGAAATCCAGCCTGCCACCATCAACATGTTACCAAAATTTCATGGATCCGAGTGTGAGCAACCCTATATCCATTTGAACAAATTCTCGACCATCTACCACACGTTTAGAAATCAAAATTTGAATGGTGAAGCCATGAAGCTTAGGTTGTTTCCCCTCTCACTAGAAGATCATGCAGCCACCTGGCTGAATTCCTTGACTCCAAACTCCATTACCACCTGGGATGAGCTTGTCAAAAAGTTTATGTCCAAATTTTTCCCAGTGAGCAAAACTGAGCAATTTAGGAGTGCCATTAGGAACTTTAGGGGACGACTCAAGGAAGAGTTTGCCGAAACTTAGGAGAGATTCCATGACCTATTGATCAAATGCCCACATCACGGGATTGACAAAGGAGAGTTGATACATTTCTTTTATAGAGGTCTTACGAGTCCCCGGCGTATCTTGATTGAATCAATGCACAAAGGAGAATTCATGAATCAGACTACCGATCAAGCATACGAATTCCTTGTCAAGCTTACAGAAAATTCACAAAATTGGAGCAATAATAGGAAAGATTTGGAGAGAGATGAGAAAGGGATCCAGAAGCCTGGAATGTACAACATCAAACAGGACCCCTGAGTTGAAAAATGTGATGACCAGTTTAGTTCAAGGAGTGGAAAATTTGAGCAAAAAGATAGGATCTATGTCTGTGATGTCATGCCAACCCACCCCTCAGCAACATGAGCCCACCTTGAGAAGTATGAGTGAACCGCATCATATTTGTGTTATACGATAGTTGTGAGCACACAGTTGAGAGTTTCCCTAGTCTGCCATTTGTCAAGGCCGAGCAAGCCAATGCGCTGAATTCCTATGGAAACTTTCGAAAACCAACTGTTAACACTTTCAGTCAGACCTACCACCCAGACAATAGGTTCCACCCTAATTTTTCGTATCGTCAATCCGAGCCTATTCAGTCCCACAGAGGTCAACCCGGATTCCAGCCGTAGTATCCTAGGCAACAACTCCAGCAACCTGCTCAAACAATCATCCTATGGTTCCTCATCCTCAGCAATCCATACAACATAATCAGTTCTAACCACAAAACCAATGTAAGGCACTAGTCCCAGATCAGATGCCTAATTACTCTGCACCAGCACAAGCCCTTCAGCAATCCTCTCATCTGGAGAAACTGTTATCCAAATTCATTCAAATCCAAGAGCAGACTAACCAGTCCATTGCAAAACTAGAGGCCCAATTAAGTCAGCTCACCTTACATTTGTCTGGGAGAGAAAAGGGTCATTTCCCGAGCCAAACCATTCCTAATCCTAAAGGACAGCCCAATCAGCCTAGAGGCCAGTGCTCGGTAGAGAGTAATGAGCATGTGCATGCAATCCATACTCTAAGATATGGAAAGACTGTTGACAATAGAGTTGAGATGCCTGAAGAGGATCAAAGAGAGAAGATTTTTTTAGGAAAACCAGAGAGTTCGAGGAAAGTTGTCGAACCCGAGAAAGAGAATTTGAAGAAAGATTTGAAAGAGAATGCAAAAAGAGAAAACGAGAGAAGAATCCATACCAAGAGGAGGCCACAAAAAGAGAAGATTCAGAAGCATATTGTAGTTGAACCATCAACGTTAGAAGTGGTACCTAGAGCACCATTCCCACACCGATTGAAGGAGACTACGAAAAAGGATCATTTTGAGGGAATTTTAGAAGTTTTCAAAAATGTCCAGATAAACATACCCCTCCTTGATGCCATAAAGCAAATCCCTTCCTACTCCAAGTTTTTGAAAGACCTGACCACTGTCAAGCGGAAAACATTAGTACCCAGAACCGTTGTGATGGCAGCCCAAGCATCAGGCTTGATCCAGCAGACCATGTAACACCCCGACCCGCCTTAATCTCGTTTTAGAGTTAATTAATTTAGATTAATTGCTTAATGGATGTTTTGGTTGTGATTGGACTTAATTAGGTAGAATTAGTGGGGTTTGACCATTTACTAGGTAGATTATGACTTTTGGAGTGTTTTGGGTTTTGTGTGTACTTAGAAATTTTTGGATTTTAATGCATTGCATAGAGCATTTCATGGGCCTTAACTTTCATGCCTTGACCCATCAAATTCGGACCCATTTAGGCCCATTGCCAGCCCCCATTCATTAGCTCCAAGCCCTTTCTTGCAAATTCAGTCCATTTTGTGGACTTATATGCAATGTAGGGAAAAATTGGGCTTAAAACCCTTACCCAGCCATTTTTCTTTCTTCTCCTCTTATTCCTTCTTCATTCCAGCTGGGAGCTTTTCCCTTCCTCTTCTCTTCTTCTCCATTTCTTCCTTCCTCATCTCAAGCAATCAACCAAGACTCCTAGCATGAGTAGAAGCTAGCCACCACTTCATCTTCTCCACCAAGACAACATCTTCCAAGCTCAAGCATCCACTCATCTTTCTTTCTTCTTGCTTTTGGTAAGCTCTTTCTTCACTAAGCATTTCCATTTGATTTCCTTCATCTTGGAAAGCTACAAATCATGTATGCATCATCTCCTTCCTCATTCATTTCATTCATTTTTGTTTTCACCATTTTTAGGGCATTTGAGCTTGCATTTTTGGGGATTCTTGATTAGGAAAGATTTGGAGTGTGAGAGTTAGCTCAAAGCACCAAGGCAAGTTAAATATGTACATTGATATGCATGTTTCCTTGTTTGATTCATGAATGTATGAAATCATGTGTAGAAACCCTTCTTCTTGCTCAAAAATGGTTTTCTTGTGGATGATTTCTTTTGTTAATGTATATGGGTTTATTGATAGTTTTGATGAGCATTTTGGAAGCTCAAAGATACCTATTGGTAGTGTTTTAAAACCTGATGGAATGCCTTGAATGGCTTGAGAGAAATCAAGAAGTTTCAGATTTTCGGAACCCAGGATTTGACAGTTCGCTCGAGCGAGCGTGAGTGAACGCTCGAGCGAAGGGCTTTCTGGGAGAGTTCGCTCGAGCGAACTCTTGGTCCGGTCAAGCGAACAGCTCTCTGTCTGGGATCCGCTCGAGCGAACATCTGAACGCTCGAGCGAACAATTATGTAGAATCCAACATATAATCTTTTCTGGGTACCTCTGTCTCCTAGTAGCACCGCCCTGTCCTGTCCTGATATTCTGCTCTCATTTTTCTTCATGTTATATGATTAACTTGAGAGAACATAGCTTATGTGGATGTGCCAACTAGTTTGTTAATATGTTTATCTGTTATCTATGACTCGTATATCTCATGCTAATTCATGCACTGATATGCCTAGTGATTATTCCTTGATCTCTTATGATTTATATCTGTCTGACTATTCATTTGATACATGTTATATGGACTGTATATGTTTGTCTTGCTTAGCTTAGTCTAATGGTGCTATACTTGGCGTTACAGGTGAATATGTCGACGCCACTGCCTCGGAGATCCTTGAGGACGAGGAACCTCCACTTAACGTAGCAGAGTGGACTCCTGATGATGTCTTTTAGACATCCGTACGATGAGAAATGGACGTTAAATGACCCACTGACCGTGGCTAGGATTGCCACATCTTTTGTAATAGTTTTAATGAACTTGTTTAGCTTTTGGATTGTAAACTTAACTAACTTACTTCTTCTCTTTCTATCTCTTGAACTTGAATCTTTAAATTTATGCTCATGGACCCTTATGCTCTATATCTTGATGATTGTGTTATGTTAATTGGATATCTATTTGACAGATTTATACAGGCATATCGAAAAAAAAAATATAAACCTCACACGTGATATCCTGTGGGTAAATTCCGTACGTGGGGACCTAGAGTGAACGAGTTTGACTCGAATTTCCACGCGGGCGTGTGTCGCGCCTCGGGATGTGTGTAATCTCGGGCTCGGGGCGTGACAGACCATTACACCCAAATACAAAGACCATGGTTACCCTACCATTACCGTTCAGATAGGAGACTCTGTCATAGAGAGGTGTCTCCTTGATTTAGGGGCAAGTGTGAATTTATTGCCGTACTCCGTGTACACACAGTTGGGCCTGGGAGGATTGAAGAAGACTGATATTACCCTTTGTCTTGCTGATAGGTCAGTCAAGTATCCAAAAGGTGTGGTTGAAGATGTGATCGTCAAAGTTAAGGATTTTTATTTTCCAGTTGATTTTGTGGTTTTGGATACCGAACAAGTGGCAGCCCCCGACCGACATATTCCTGTCATTCTTGGTCGACCGTTCCTTGCAACATCAGATGTAGTGATTAGATGTAGGAATGGGGTTGTGACACTTAGTTTCGGGAACATGAAGTTGGAGTTGAATGTATTTCGTAACGGACTCCAAACATCGGACCTAAAAGATGATGAGGAAGTGAACATGATTAATACATTAGTTGATCAAATAGTTCAATCATCATGTTACACTGATCCACTGGAGGAATGTCTAGCTCACTTTAATGCCGATATAGACATCGACGGATCCATATGCAAAGTTAATGCATTATTGGATTCGGCCCTGTTGACACCAAAAATGTCACTTTGCCTCTTCAAGATCCAAAGAGCTACATGAAGTCGCAACCTGCCATAAATAGGCAATGCTACTTCCAAAAAATCAAATCTTGTCAGAATCAAACAAAAACTGCAAGATCCTTCAAGATAGCCAAAAGAGGAGTACACAAGAAATTTCAGGCCATTTCAAAATCATTTGGCCTAACTTCGCTTCTCCGGCAGCCGAAAAGGAGCTCTCGGCGGCAAAAGCATCGGAGACACCAAATCTTCGATCAGAGCCGATGGATGGTCTCAAAATACATCCAAAAGGCTCCACGTCAAGTTCCGAGTCAAACCGACAACGTTTGACCCTACATCAACCCTCGAACAGCTAAATCAAGCCTTTCGGCGGCGAGAACCATCGAGGCCATCACTCATCAGATAATGCATATGGACGGCTTCAAAATGCTTGCAAAGGGCTACATGTCAAATTTCAGGTCATTTCGACAACATTTGACCATAGTTTGACGCTCGGAAGCCAAATCAGGCCTCTCTTCGGCAAAGCTCCCTGGGACCATAGTTTCCAAGACAGAGCCTATGGATCATCTTAAAATGACTCCAATAGGTTCCCTGTCAAATTTCAAGTCAATCGGACATCGGTTGACCGCACATCAAACCGCGACATCTTCATCGCGACAAAAGCAAGTCTACTGGTGATAGGACCCCAAACGGCTTCAAAAACTCAAAAAAAAAAGCCTATGGTTGGTCTTATTTATTGCTCAGCAGGCTTCACCCCAAATTTCAGGTCATTCCGACATCGTTTGACCCAGTTTCAACTTCTGACGAAAAATCGGCTGCTCTGCGCGACAAAGTCTTCGGCTTTCTCAGAAAATTGGAAACTTTGCAAAATAAAATGCAAGGATTCTCATCAGGTTTTCTACAGGGAAATTAGGCCAATAAATGATCAAAAATGTCAAGGAAAAATACAGAAGAAAAAAGAATAAAAAAACAGCAAAAACGGACACAAAACGGGACAAAAGTGGGGAAACCCCCCCCCCCCCCCCCAGGGTCGCCGGCGACCCCGGGGCCCGGGATCGCCCGGTGGACCCCGGAAACCCCATTTTTTCTCCATTTTTTCGCGATTCGAAGCATCTGGCCTCTGGTATTTTCCAAAATTCATACTTTTGAGACTCCAAATCCTCTGACATCCATCAAAAACATGGGTTAATCATCAAGAGTATCGAAAACAACATTGATCGCCACCTGGTCAACCAAAAAAAGTGTGTTTTCTACCTGACTGATCGAGAAATCGACAGGACAGATGGTACCGACCCGCTGTTGGAAACAAACACCTGAAGTTACATGGTCATCTGATGTCGATCTACATGAAGATCCATCGATGATCATCGCCAGAAGAATCCCAAAAGACGCGGCACGGCCCGCGACTCTTCAACTGCTCGACGACCACTTAATGCGATTAATTGACTAGCTTTATTACAGTCATTAATCCATTTCTTTGGACGGCCCAATCAGAAGCAAGCATCCGGGAGTTACAAGTCAAGAGATTCATGGCATTTAACCGATGAAACTCCTCTCATTATGGCGATTAAAGGCGATTAAATACCCTCAATCTCCTTATGCCAATCAGAAGCCAAGAAAAAGGAGTTACAAAATAAAGAATTCAATCTTGTAACTCCTCCCTTTATGTAGCTTTATGACAATTAAGGCTCATAAACCCTCCTAAATGGCTACCTAAAAGCCTATAAATAGGAGAGCATTCCAAAGAAATCCAGATCGGAAAAACGAGACAGATCCCAGATCAGAAAAAAGCACAGAAATTCAGAGAAGGAAAAGAGAGAAAACTCTGCGGAAGTTCTACACCGACCACCGCTACAAGGTGACAAAAGTCCCTTGGGGGTACCCCCCAAGGTCCTTGCCTTCTCCTTCTGCCTCCAAATGGCTTAGACGTGGCTTTTCAGCCCGTCTACTCGGCTTTTTATTGGACATAGGACCTCCTTTTGGTCTTTGTTCTCTAAAAACCTGAGGTTATAGCCAAGCCAAGCGAATCAATAGAATCCTCTGTTCTCATCTGCATGGATGATGGCGAAGTCCACATATGGCTTGTGACCGTCAATCTGAACGGGTCCCCCACAATCTCCTGAGAAGTTAGATCCTCCTTTTCTTGCTTTTCATTATAGTTTGTATTTTTTTTAAAAGAGATAAAAATCACAACTCTTGTCTTTTATTATTGATAAGGATTGTAAATCGGCTATAAACGCCAAAATCGGCTATAAACGCCAAAAATCAGCTATAAATGCCAAAATCGGCTATAAATTGCAAAAAATTCGCCTTTCACGGTAAATCAAGAAAATGTCTCTTTTCTCAAATATATGTGCAATGGAAAACTTGAAAGAAGTTGATTTCCTTTTTACTTGCGAAGGTTGATCTTCGGATCACCACTTGCAATTCCAAGTAAAATAGAAAATTTGGCACACCCACACAAAATAAATGTTGAAGCACGCCCTTGCCCCCCGGTTATGAAAGGGTCGGACCCAACGGACTCCCACGTCCGCCGACCTCGGTAGGACCAGGCGCCAGGAGCGCGGTCCATCAGGCCCAGCCGATAGATGTTAGCTAATGGAAATAGAAAATTGAGCCTATCTTTACATCCACCTTTGAATCTAAGGTCGAAAAGAATCAATTATTGTTGAGCCACCCAAGCTAGAGTTGAAACCATTACTCGAGAATTTAAAGTATGCCTACTTGGGGTCTTCTGCTAGCAACCCAGTAATTATTGCCTCAGACCTTGAGGAAGAGCATGAAAAGAAATTACTGGATGTGCTGAAAGACCATCAGAGTGCCCTAGGTTGGACCCTCTCAGACATTAAAGGAATCAGTCCCTCTATAGTTATGCACCAGATTCATTTGGAAGAAGTTGCCAAACCATCCTATGAACCTTCAGTCCATTCCCACGTTGCAGTTGAACTTTTGAATCCCAAAGATGGTAGCACATTTCAAGTGAATGGGCATAGATTAAAAGAGTACCTTAAGTTTGTGGATCCTGAGAATGTTGCTGAGAAGGTCCTTGTTGTGGACCCAGGATAGATTGGCCTCATACACTGTTAATTGCGTCTGGCTAAAGACGTTAAACTTAGCGCTTGTTGGGAGGCAACCCAATATACCCGTGTCTCGGCACCCCATGGTGAGAAATTCCAATTTATCTTCCTTGTCCTATTTTATTTCTGTTCTACATAAACATTAGGGACAATGTTTAGGATAAGTTTGGGGGTGAGGCACTGCATTTCATGCATTGCATTTTGCATGTAGATAAGTTGTTTTGTTTTCCATTTATACCAAAAACCCTAAAAATTTTGAAAAATTCCAAAATCACTAAAAAACTGAAAAAAAAACTTTCAAAAAATTGTCCATGGACTTTGCTTGAAGAGTTGTCATACGTACAAGTCCTATAAATTTTTTACACATATGGCCACATGAATGTAGTCCAATAGAAGAGCAAATCACTTCAGAGAGACCTGAAAGAATCATTAGTGGAGACTAAAACCCATTGAGCGATTGAGCCTATCTATATCGGTTTGGGTGAGGACTCTTTTGCGCTATTCCTGAGTAGAATGAAGAGCTACTCCTAGAGCTTCTTAGTCCAGCACTTTTGATCTCAAAAGTGCTATTCCTTGTTCTAACCGTAGAGGTGACATCAAAATGCAAAGAAATCTTGACTTGTAGCTTATGATGCATTTTTCGAACTTAGGGGAAGATGATAGGCATTCTAAAAACCAATGGCCAAATTTTGAACTCACCTATTACATTTTATACCCTTAGCAGCCCTCTTGAGCCTATTTTACAAGAAACCTTCCTTCATTGTCCCAAGCCTCATCACCCACATATATATAATCCTTTTTGACATATTGTTTTTTTAGAAGGGTAGGGATATATGAAGAAAGGAAGGATTTGAGCATTAGTGATGAAGATTTCACATGGGATACCAAAATATAGATGTTCTACAAAGGGATGACAAAGGAATAAAGGAATTTGAAAGTTGGAAAAAAGAAGAAGAAGAAGAAATGAGAACCAAAGGAAAATAAAAGAAAAAGAAAAAAAATATGGGAAACCAAAAAAAAGTAAGCACCAAAAGAGATAGAGTGGAATAAAGAACACAAAGCAAAAGGAAGAAGTGAAGATAGTGGAAGACCTTCCTATGAAGACTTGAAGACCCTTACCTTCTTAAGAACACTTAGCCACATTTAACCCTTAATCCTACCTATTAACCCTAACCCCATTACAACCTATGAAAGACCTATTGGATCCTAGGAAAGGTTAGGTGCTGAATGAGTGAGAAGTTTAGTGAGCATTTCCACCTTCTATTGGTTATATCTTATTCTTTGAGATCAATCATTCTATACATAAGCTCCGTTCTTCATCAATTATGTGAGTTCTTGGCCTTGTTCATACTCGCATACTGAGAGTTAGTCAGCAAAATCCGTGTGCTTCCATTGTTGAGAGTATGACCTGTAAGGCTGTAGTCAAGGCGAAATGTATTCCGAAGGGGATTAAGGTTGTGTGAGCTTCGACTTGAAGATTGCATGATAATTGGCTAAATACACACACATACCCAGTGGGACTTAGGTATTGATTGACATATCTTCAGGAGTTGGCTAGTATTCCTAACTCGGCACTCATTCTTATTAGCTTGTTAAAGACTGTTGGACATCAAAACTATTTTCTTTCCAAAATAAAAAGAATTTTGTGGGATTTATTCGCTGAAAGCCCTCATGAGAAAAAACTCGTCCACTAGGGGAAACCTAGGGGTTTAAAGGCTTGTTGCACGAGCTAAGTGCAACCGCAATTCCTACGAAAGTGAGTTAGGATTTTTACTGTATTTTCTTGCATATAGTTTAGTTTTTCTTTATAGTTTTTGCTTGGGACTAGCAAAATGTAGGTTTGGGGGTGTGATGAGTGTTAAATATTGAATATTTTACCCCTCATTAGTTTAGATTTTATCAGTATCTCATATGCATATCATTTGCTTTACACAGAGATTTTATCATTCTATCACATTAAACGGATTATCGGATTATCATGCATAAATCCGATTATTTATACTGCATTTTTATGTAATTTCTCTTATGTAGGTGGACCCCGCGACTACCCCAACCTTCCAGCTAATGTCCTAAGGCATCAGTAGTGTTGAAGAATTTCAAAATAAGATGAGAAGAAGTCATTTTCCAACACAAATGAGTGGTTGGTGTATTGGTTAGAGTATTGGTTGGTATGATATAGGTTATAGGTTCAAATCCCAACAATTACATTTGTTTTTTACATAGAAGATATTTCATCCAACTCTAACCTCTCCACCAATCAAAGATTGCCATGGCACAAATCCATGTGAAAGGATATGAGCCAATCAAAAGCCTCCAAAATGAAGGACCGCAAAAAGCACATATATTTTTGGAAGGAAAGTTTGTTGCAACCAATCAAATTGAAGCAATCCATGTGAAAGCAAAAGAGCCAATCAAAAGCCATCAAGTTGCAACCAATCAAATGGAAGCAATCCTTGTGAATGAAAATGAGCCAATCAAATGTCTTCAAAGTTTCTATAAATTGGAATGTTTTTGTAGAGAAGAGAAGATCTTTTGGCAAGTTAGTCTTTTTGTATTTTTATTTTTACTTTTAGAATGTAATTAGGAGCTTCTTTGTAACTAATCTAGAGAGAGTGTGTGTAATTGAAGATCATTAATAAAGATTTGGAGCACTTTCTTGATGTTTAGTGGCTAAAGCTCTTGGATTAGGCTCTCCTTTTGAAGCTAAGTAATGTGATTGGTTCAATTACATGCATGTTTTAGTTTAAATTCCCTACTTGTGCCTTGATTGATTAGTAAATTTTAGATCTAATTGTGCTAATCTCTCTCATTTCTCATGCTCTATTAATCTCAATTGATGCTTTGTAGTTTGATTAAGTTCTCTCACATAGCATGCTCTAGAGCCCTTATCTTTGATCTTTTGTAGCTTGATTTTGATGATTTATTGTTAGGGTAGCCAGATGATGATCTAGGATCTTGGCCTTTGATTTTCTTTAATTTGATATTTATTATTATATCATCCAATCCAATTGGGCAAGAGATTGCTAATTAGATTGTAGATTTGGAAATTGAATTAGAACATGCATTATTTGAATTAATTACATACTTAGTGGATTTTGGATTGCCTAATCTATTATTCTTATTGTTGTTAATTTAAATCTTTATTTGATTTGTTATTTTCACTTCTAGATTGTTAGATCTATACTTCACACCACTTATTTTAAAATCCTACACATTTCACACCACATCCTCACCTTAATTCTTCCATTTCCACCACCATATTCACACACTAGTTTAGTGTAGCTTGTTAGATTAGTTTAGATCTAATTAATTTCATATTGTAGATTGTTAATTAATAATTTATATTGCATAGTTTAATAGTTTTAATTGTTTACTTCAATTGTCTATATTAGCTATATCTTAGTTCAATTCTACTTAAGTTGGATTCATTGCTTGTTCCATCCTCTCTTCGTGGGATCGATAATCCGGACTCTTTAGTCCTTTACTGCTTGACGACACTGTAGTCTTGTGGTTAAAAGTTACACATTTAAGTGTCGATCATGTGCATCATTAAAAAACCACAACTCTAAATAAAATAAAGATAGATGGGCTGGGCCCCAAGGCGGGTTGACTCATGGGGACCACGGGTCTATCATGCATCAGCTACTTGCTATCTCATAATCATTTCCCTTCTCATAAATTCGGGGAAAACTCACTAGAACAAGTCAGGTTGTTTATATTTCTTTTGTGAGAAGTGGAGTTTCAAATAGTTTTTAAACACACAGGTCTCAATAAAAATATCCTAGGAATATGGGTGGTATCAATATTTAAAAAGGGAAAACCAATATTTAGAGGGAATCTTACACTAATCAAATATATCCTGTCAAATGTCTGTGTGTATCAAATAGCAAAAGAGAAGCATCGGAAATCCAATGGACGGATATAATAGTAGCAAAAATAATTGTATGTTATTCATAAAATGTGAGAAAAGCTGCTATCCAATTGTCACAAGAAGAACATTGTACATGAGCAAACTCGGATATGAACAAACCATGAGATTGTCTTTCGCCTTTATTGTTAAAGGAAAGTGCATTAGTTATGCTATTCTTAAAATCCCACATTTGGCTAACATTTCTCCTAGTATTTAGCAAGATGAAGAGTGCGAAGGATGCTATTACAGTAAAAATAGCTAATCCCTTCTAAAAGATTGCAGTTTTTGGTGAATTTGTATTCCTCCCTAAATATCTAAGTAAAAAATTTACTAAGAGAAAAGGATGAGGTCAGATCCTTACAAGTGTTGACGCTCTTATTCCAGCTGTAGCGCGTGAGAGCATGGCAAATGGTGTCACCTGTTTCCCATAACAGGAAACAAGAAGAATTCAAAAATGTCTTATAATGAGTAAGATAAGAAACTCTAGCAAATAATGAAGTGATTCCAATCGCTGAATTCATTTAAAGGTCACCATGCAAACAACAACAACATATTTCTCAATTATGAATTATGACTACACTAGTCATAGCATATGGGTAGAGAGAGATTACACAAAAAAGTTAATTGCATAGAGTGATACACACACCTACTCACTCACACACACACAAAAAAAAAACACATACACATGCTTAGATATGTGCATATACCCGTACATATATACATTCATGTACACAAACAATGCAAACAGATATACATATGCCAAGACAACTCAATCACAATATGCACACAAGGGAAGGAAGAATCACTACCACATCAGTGCTTCAGTTCCATGAAAATACGTAGAACCAAATATTCTTAGATTAAATGTCGATGGTGACAGCCCATATCTGCTACCTCATTTTGATATATGAGCAGACAGTGCAATCATCTCCTAGATTCATTCTTCTTATTGTATCAAGTACTAGGTCCAAGTATAGTTATACCACAAACTTAACAACAAAAGATGTTGATACCTTGAGACTCTCTTGAAGCATTGCATACAGAAGACCTGGGGTTTCCTTCTCTATCAAACCTTTTGTTGCCTCAAGTGTTACATCTCTGGGAGAGAATCCAGTGCCACCTACATGTAAAGGAAAAAAAATTAAAACAATGAATAAAAAGAAAGAATTACCTAAACCTCCATATACCTAAACCTCCATAAAAGTTGGCCAAGAACAGAAGATAGAGAGGAGAGTCTAACCTACGGTTAAGATGAGGTCTACTTTGTCAATATCACACCATTTTTTCAGATAATCCTGAATTTTGTACACTTTATCTGGCACTACAGCTGTTGCAAACACCCTTGCTCCTCCTAACTTCTTTGATGATGAATTTACAATAGAAATTGCCCTTGGACCACTATAGGATTCATAACAAATTAGTCTGGAGTTCATTAAGTCCTTGATTCAGTCTTCTCAAGCTCAATCAATCATAAATTAGTGCATAGCAATAAAAGATTCATGTGTCCAGTGAATATTCACTATCAGACAGTAAAATGGGTAGCTTGTTAGAGAAAGAAGAGGAAATACAATCATGAAGGAAAATGTGCAAAGAATCAACTGATAGTATGTGGTTTCCTTCAACAACAAGCAGCAGCAACTCTGCGATTTAATTTTGCATCAACAAAGTGACCACTTAGAAACAAACATTCAAAGTGGTGTATCCAGATGCATTTAGTTCATGTATCCATTTCTTTGCAATAAAGAATCAAATTCAGCAAGACAACAGAAATCAACATCATACGTAGGGAAGACAAAATAACTAAGTTCTTTCCATATGGAACCCGTCTCTAAAATAATATACATTCTGACTTTACTGATAAAAAAATATACATTCTGACTCCTTCCTTTTTTTATTGCTTTTGGTTGTTATTGTCTTCTTTATTATATTTCCTTCGAATGAATCTAAAATTCCAGAGTATACATTTTTTTAGGCAAAATTAGCAAAAGGTCCCTATAAGTCAATGTTTCCAGCCTCCAGTCCCAAGCAAAAACTAATTAAGGCCTCTGGTCCACTCAACTAGACTTTTTCCAGCCTTAGGTCCTTGCATCCACATGATCTCATTTTTTAGGACTAAATTGCCTTTTCAACCATTTTAGACATAAAATTTGAAATTTGAAATTTAAAATTGTATATTATCCCTCTTCTTCTACAACGAGCCTAGATTTGAGTAGCCAAGGATACTTGTCTCTAAAACTCTCTACAGAGACCGAGAGAGAGGAGGGATAAAGGGGCCGCAGCAGCCGCAACACCCCCAGCCGCCGCCACTAGAATACCCCCACCCGCCATCAGATCTGATCGGCCGAAGGAGATACAATTTCGAGGAGTACGAAAGCGGTCGTGGGGATGATTTTCTGCTGTCGTCTTCGGCGAAGATATCTTCACCTCGCTGTCTTGTTGTTCTTCGGTTCCACTTCAAACCTCTCGCTCTAGTTCAGCAAATTTAGAGAATTAATCCAACAGACAGGTCCAATCCTCTTGCGACTGCAAGATCCAAACTGATCCCAAAGACTACTATGTTGGAACTTGAGATGAATTTGAGATGACTTGAAAGTCTTTTGATGAATTGAAGAAGTTAGCATCTCAAGTATTAGTTTGAGTTGGAATTCTTGTCAACACATTGTCACAAACATGATGATAATAAGCTGGTGTTGATAGAGCTTGAAAAGGAGAAACAGAATTGAAACAGTCTGGAATTAAGAATTCCTGATGCAGAGCACGCGGTCGACCGGGCTGTTCATGCGGTCGACCAAGCAAGAAGAAACCTGCAGAAAACAGAAAAAGGCACCTCTCAGTTATTTTTGTGACACAGTGTGTCTTCGGTCGACCGAGCCCTCAGGATGTCGACCGAGCTCGATAAGTGACTATTTCCAGATAGTGTATGATGTCGACCGAGCACAGTATGATGTCGACCGAGCACGGGAACCAGAGTTGCGCAGAATTAGAAGTTGAGCACGAAAATTCAGCATACTTATCTAATTTGTTTGGGACTCTTTCTAAGCGAATTGTAGCCCGTTTTAAACACAATTAGGGGTTACTAAAACCTATATAAAGGCATGTATGGGTCGTTCTAAAGATACACCAGAGAGAGAAGAAGAGAAGAGAAAAGAGAGAGAGTTCTTGAGAGAAAGCTGGTGCTGTTGCTGTGTTGCTGTGTTGCTGCATTATCAGACGTTTTCTACAGCAATTGTGGACGAGGTTATGCTCTAGAAGATGGTGATTCGTCCATGAGTTAAGTGTCTCTCTGTTTATGCTTTAATTTCAATTTGTAAGGGATTGAGAGAGAGAGAATTGTAGAGGGGAAGGGCTGTAGACAGAATTAATCTTCTACTCTGTTCTTACATCAAGTTGGTGCTTGGTGTTTGGGGTTTGGTGATCCCATCTGTGGGTGCAGATAAATTGTAAAGGGAGTCGGTGCTTCCTAGATAGTTGGTGCTATCTGAAACTCAAGGGAGTAGGTGCTTCCTAGATAGTTGGTGCTATCTGAAAATAAGGGTTGGTGCTCTTTGTCGTTGTAGCGACTAAATAAGATTCAGATCTGTCCCGGATTGGTGTTCGGACAGTCTTTGAACCGTGGACGTAGCCTTTCGGTGAACCACGTTAAATCTGGTGTCATTGTGTGATTTGACTTGTTTTGTTGTTGAATTGGACCTGTTTTTAGAAATCACTGATTCACCCCCCCCCTCTCAGTGATCGCGGTATCCAACAATTGGTATCAGAGCGAGGTTCCCTTGATCAGTTTAATACGCTAAGGGTGATCTCTTGTCAAATCACATGGCAGTCAATACAGGGAATATGAAAGCACCTCTGTTTGATGGTTCTAATTACTCTTTCTGGAAGATTAGGATGCAAGCCTTCATCAAATCTCTTGGCTATGATGTTTGGGAGGCTGTCAGAGCCGGTTACAATGCTGCCACCGTACCCAATGATACAGCATCGAAGAAGTTGGCAGACAACGACTCCAAGGCGCAGAATGCACTCTTTAGTGGCCTTGTGGACAGCGAGCTTGTCAAAGTAATTGCATGCAAAACAGCCAAAGAAATTTGGGACAAGTTGCAAAGCATACATGAAGGTGATGAGAAGATTAAAGAAGCCAAATTGCAAACTCATCGCTCTCAATTCGAGTCTCTTCGCATGGAGGAAAGCGAGAATGTTGACTCATATTTGCAACGAGTGAATGAAGTCACGAATGACATTCGTGGACTAGGGGAGGAGATTAAAGAGCCGGTCATCGTCAAAAAGGTTCTAAGATCTCTTCTTCCCCGGTTTGATTCAAAAGTCTCAGCCATTGAAGAAGCCAAAGATCTGAATGCATTTTCCATGGATGAATTACATGGTTCTCTAACTGCCTATGAGATGCGCATAGGAAAGACGTCTTCATCTGATAAAGAAGCCGCCTTCAAAGTTCAGAAAAAGGCAAAAGAGACTGCTGGTCATGATATTAATTCTGATGATGATGAGCTTGAGGCTCAATTTGTTAGAAAGTTGAAGAAAGGAAGCATTGGCAAGTACAAAGGGAAGCTACCCTTTAAATGCTTCAATTGTGGAGGTATTGGTCACTTTGCTGCGAAGTGTCCGCTAAAAGAAGACAATGAAAGTGACTCTTATGCTGAAAAGAGTAAAGGAAAGAGAAATTTCAGAAAAAGGGGCAAAGCTAAAAACTTTCTATGTCAACAAGATGACAGCACGTCTGAAACTTCAGACGATGATGAATCAACCGAAGCTCTCTTCATGGTCACTGTTGAAGAAGAGAAGAAGAGCTAGATCCGGAAGAGGATGAGGAGGCTGAAGTCAATCTTGAAGAGGAACTCATAGCCGCACTTGAGGAGCTAAGCATGGAACGCAAATCAAGTAAGAAAAATCTGAAACTTCTCCATGAATCTGAAAGTTCTATTATTTCTTTGAAAACTCAAGTAGAAGAATATAAAAGAATGGTAGAAGTCCTTGAAAACCAAATAAGTATCAAAAAGGAAGAGGCTATGAAACTTGAAACTGAGATCGCTAGAGCAAAGGCTGAAAATTTGGAAAATAGCAAAAAACTCAAAGCGCTCCAAGCGATTGAAGGGACTATGAAACTCAATGAACTACTGAAAGTTCAAAGACCAGCCCACTTCAGATTTGGTCTAGGATTTGAGAAAGGTGAATCCTCTAAGATTGCACCTCCTAAAAGGAAAGAGTTTGTGAAGCAAGTCACTGCACCCTCTAACTCCATGAAGCCCACTCAACCTAGAAAGGAGTCCATTCCTGTTAGAAAGGTAATGAAGACTAACCAGCCACAAAGAAGATACAAATTCTATGGTTATTGCTTTCATTGTAATATGTTTGGACATAAAAGAGCTGATTGCAAATTCTATGTAAGAAACAGTCCATTTGTGACTAGGAATCCTTTTTCAATCCTAAGTAGCCACAAAATTGAGTGCTATACGTGTCATAATTATGGACACTTGGCTAGGGATTGTAGGTTGCATATTGCTAACAAGTTTCAGGTTGAAAAGAAACCCAAGTTAGTTAAGGCTTGGAGAGCAAAGCAAAGTGTAGAAAGTCTCAAAGAATCTCTCATTGTGCAAACGGCATTCAATGCACAAAAGAAGACAGCACCATGGGTCCTTGATAGTGGTTGTTCAAGCCATATGACTGGTGATAAAGAGAAATTCATCAAATTACAGCACTATGAAGGCGGTTCAGTGAAGTTTGGCAACAATGATGGTGCCAAAATCTGCGGAAAAGGTGTTATTCAGCTTATGGCAAACAAGATCAGATCTGAAGAAGTCTTATATGTGTCTGGATTGAGACACAACCTGCTTAGTGTGAGCCAGATCTGTGACAAGGGTCATGAAGTTATCTTCACAAAGAATGGGTTTGCCATCAAGAAGAGTAGCAACGGGAAAACAGTGGCAACTGGATCAAGAACTGCTGTAAATCTCTATACATTGTCAGATGGAGCTGAAAAGACCTGCTTGATGAGTCGGACAGAGGAAAGTTGGTTGTGGCACAAACGCCTTGGGCATCTAAGCTTTGACAATATGTCAAAGATTTGCAACTCAAAGGCTGTGAGAGGCATGTCTAAAGTGGAAAAGCCTTCCAATCCCATTTGCGACTCTTGCCAAAAGGGAAAGCAAACGAGGGTTATGTTCAAGTCAAAGGAGCATCATTCCAAGAAACCTCTTGAGCTAGTGCACACTGATCTCTGTGGACCGATGCGAACTCAAAGCACCAATGGAGATAAGTATTTCATGTTATGCATTGATGATTATACTCGTATGACATGGGTATTATTTCTTAAGCATAAGCATCAAGCACTTGATCGTTTTAAAGTGTTTAAAGCACAGGTTGAAAATCAATTGGAAAAACGTATCAAGATCTTAAGGTCTGATCGTGGAGGCGAGTTCACATCTGAAGAGTTCACTAAATATTGTGAACATCATGGCATTCAAAGACAGTACTCAGCCGCTAGAACTCCACAGCAAAATGGAGTTGTGGAACGGAAGAATCGCACCGTACAAGAGATGGCTCGTACGATGCTAAGTGAAAGCAAGATGGCTGACAAGTATTGGAAAGAGGCAATTCACACGGCTGTATACATTCAAAACCGATGCTTGATCAGGCCACATGAAGACAAAACTCCCTATGAGCTATGGTTTGGAAGAAAAGCAACAGTCAAGCACTTCAAAGTCTTCGGCAGCAAGTGCTACATCAAGCGGCTCGAACAAAATCCGGGCAAATTTGAAGAAAGAGCTGACGAAGGTATATTTCTGGGTTACTCCTCTACTAGCAAGGCATATAGGTGTCTTAACAAAAGAACCAGAAAAATCATAGAAAGTGCTGATGTGAGAATAGATGAAAATATTGAACCAAAGAATGCAACTCATAATGACAGTCCAGTTTATGAGGACTCGAGTGAGATTGATGATGAGATGGCTGAATCTAATGATTCTGAGAAATCAAAGGATGACTCAGAAGATACTTCACCTAAGAAGCACAGCACTTGGGTAGAGCAACACCCTAAGGATCAAATCATTGGAGATCCTAAGGCAGGCGTTCAAACTAGACAAAGTGTAGTTAGCAATTACTCACTTGTGTCCACCATTGAACCCAAGACTGTGGCTGAAGCCAGTCTCGATGATAGTTGGTTGAAAGCTATGCATGAGGAGTTGGAGCAAATTGAGAAGAACTCCACATGGGAACTTGTTCCTAGACCTACTGATAAGAATGTTATTGGTACTAAATGGGTCTTTAGGAATAAGCTGAATGAAGATGGTCAAGTCATTAGAAACAAAGCAAGGTTGGTTTGTAAAGGCTATGCTCAAGTTGAAGGCATAGATTTTGAAGAGACCTTTGCACCGGTGGCTCGTCTGGAAGCTATTCGAATGTTTCTTGCATTGGCAGCATACAAAACCTTCAAGGTATTTCAGATGGACGTAAAGTCAGCTTTCTTGAATGGTTTACTTGAAGAAGAAGTCTACATTGAGCAACCTGATGGTTTTCTCATCAGCAAAAATTCAGATTTAGTGTGCAAATTGAAAAAGGCTCTTTATGGACTGAAACAAGCGCCAAGGGCGTGGTATGCAAGGCTGGACCTATATCTCCGCAAGATCGGTTTTGGAAAAGGACTTGTTGATAGCAATCTATATGTCAAAACTGAGTTAAGCAAACAGCTGGTTGTCATTGTTTATGTTGATGACATAATCTTTGGTGGCAATGATGAGGAGATGTGCAGGAATTTTGCAGAAGAGATGAAGAAAGAATTTGAGATGTCGATGCTTGGAGAATTAAAGTTCTTTCTTGGTTTACAAGTTCAGCAGCTGAAACATGGTATCTTCATATCACAATTGAAGTACATTAAGGAAATGCTGAAACGGTTCAATATGGAAGACAGCAAGCCAGTGAGCACACCAATGACAACGAACACGAAGCTTAGCAAAGATGATAAGGCCTCGTCCGTTGATCATACCACCTATCGCTCTATGATAGGAAGCTTGCTCTACTTGACTGCAACAAGACCAGATCTTCTACAAGCAGTATGTATGGTTGCACGTTTTCAAGCAGCACCAACTGAAACGCACCTTACAGCAGTGAAAAGAATCTTTCGATATCTGAAAGGTACTATGGAGCTTGGTATCTGGTATCCCAAAGGCAAATCCTTCACTCTTGTTGCATATTCTGATGCCGATTGGGCTGGATGCGTAGATGATCGCAAGAGTACTAGCGGCGGCGCATTTTATCTTGGAGAAAGATTAGTTGCTTGGCATAGTAAGAAGCAAGACTCAGTATCCCTTTCGATAGCGGAAGCGGAATATATTGCAGCGGCAACTTGTTGTACGCAAGTGTTATGGATGCGGCAAATGCTCTCTGATCTAGGAGTTCCTACAACGGATCCTACGCCGATCCTATGTGACAACACGAGTGCAATTCATATATCTAAGAATCCTGTTCAGCACTCTCGCACAAAGCATGTAGCAATTCGTTATCATTTTCTTAAAGATAAAGTTGCTGATGGAGAGGTCAAGTTGGAGTATGTTCCAACAACTGAGCAAGTGGCTGATATTTTCACGAAACCTCTGCCAAAGGAAGTCTTCGAGTATCTCCGGAAAAAGTTGGGAGTTACTCACTCTCCCAAACCGTAGGAGTTGTGCTTGAAAGGGGGAGCAATGCATTCATTGAATATCCTATTCGCTCCTCGGTTTGGTCCCTTTGGATTTGTTGTCAAAGGGGGAGAGATGTTATGCTACGATAGCAAGGAGAGATGTTATGCTATGATAGCAAGGAGAGATGTTATGCTATGAAAGCTAGGGGGAGAATGTTGACAGTGCATGGTTGATATTTCCGAATTTCAGAATTGGTTCCAAGTGAGTGTTGAAAAGAACTTGGAAAAGCTGCAAGCTGGAGTTGAAAGTGTTGAAGTTCCAATAGTGTTGCCAACAATTCCAAAGGGGGAGATTGTTGGAACTTGAGATGAATTTGAGATGACTTGAAAGTCTTTTGATGAATTGAAGAAGTTAGCATCTCAAGTATTAGTTTGAGTTGGAATTCTTGTCAACACATTGTCACAAACATGATGATAATAAGCTGGTGTTGATAGAGCTTGAAAAGGAGAAACAGAATTGAAACAGTCTGGAATTAAGAATTCCTGATGCAGAGCACGCGGTCGACCGGGCTGTTCATGCGGTCGACCGAGCAAGAAGAAACCTGCAGAAAACAGAAAAAGGCACCTCTCAGTTATTTTTGTGACACAGTGTGTCTTCGGTCGACCGAGCCCTCAGGATGTCGACCGAGCTCGATAAGTGACTATTTCCAGATAGTGTATGATGTTGACCGAGCACAGTATGATGTCGACCGAGCACGGGAACCAGAGTTGCGCAGAATTAGAAGTTGAGCACGAAAATTCAGCATACTTATCTAATTTGTTTGGGACTCTTTCTAAGCGAATTGTAGCCCGTTTTAAACACAATTAGGGGTTACTAAAACCTATATAAAGGCATGTATGGGTCGTTCTAAAGATACACCAGAGAGAGAAGAAGAGAAGAGAAAAGAGAGAGAGTTCTTGAGAGAAAGCTGGTGCTGTTGCTGTGTTGCTGTGTTGCTGCATTATCAGACGTTTTCTACAGCAATTGTGGACGAGGTTATGCTCTAGAAGATGGTGATTCGTCCATGAGTTAAGTGTCTCTCTGTTTATGCTTTAATTTCAATTTGTAAGGGATTGAGAGAGAGAGAATTGTAGAGGGGAAGGGCTGTAGACAGAATTAATCTTCTACTCTGTTCTTACATCAAGTTGGTGCTTGGTGTTTGGGGTTTGGTGATCCCATCTGTGGGTGCAGATAAATTGTAAAGGGAGTCGGTGCTTCCTAGATAGTTGGTGCTATCTGAAACTCAAGGGAGTAGGTGCTTCCTAGATAGTTGGTGCTATCTGAAAATAAGGGTTGGTGCTCTTTGTCGTTGTAGCGACTAAATAAGATTCAGATCTGTCCCGGATTGGTGTTCGGACAGTCTTTGAACCGTGGACGTAGCCTTTCGGTGAACCACGTTAAATCTGGTGTCATTGTGTGATTTGACTTGTTTTGTTGTTGAATTGGACCTGTTTTTAGAAATCACTGATTCACCCCCCCCTCTCAGTGATCGCGGTATCCAACATACTATCCTCTCTAGAAACCGACTGCGACAAAAAATTCACTTACCCTATTCTCTGCAACTTCTCTGATCAATGGTCGAACCTGAGTCTGCAATCCTCTGGTCTGAATATTGATGCAATAGGGCTCATATTCTGCGAATTGGGACCACTTCGGTATCCTCTGTAAATTCCGGGCGGAACCCAATCTCTTCACTGCTCGTCTTCTTCAAATAGGTTCTATAACAGAACCTGATGCGCCTCCATATAAGATTTACCTTGAGGAGGAGAATTTCTTTTCATTGATTTTTTTATTATTAATTCATAGAATTGTCCCGCTACTTCACCAACCAATCTACCTGAATAGGGATGAGTGCCTCTTGGACAAATGGCCAAATCCCCCTTTGGATCAAACTGATTTATCACTTAAGACGACAAGTGTCGCTGGGGAAAAACCAAATGGCTGGAACGGTTTCAGCTAGGTAAAAGTAGCCAAGTAGATAGTGTCACACTATCCAGCGTTGGGACTGCCAGCGATGTCTGGGTCTCGTTCTCCGGGTTCTGTTGAGGCACGGGGTGGAACGGTGGGTGGGTAGTGATGATGGTCTTTTCTTTTTTTTTATTGTTTCGTAGTGAGATAGAAGATGAGAATGGGGTGCTGTCATCAGAAGTGGCGATAAGAAGGGATTGAGATGGATAAACGGATGTGAGGGGAATTCCATGGAGAACTAAAGTCTCTTCGGTGATCTCTCTTTGACTCTGTTTAACTCTTTTATCAAATTTATCTGAGTTTCTGTCAAATTTATCTGAATTATTGTCAAATTTATCTGAGTTTTTATTAAATTTATTTGAGTTGTTTTCAAATTTATATGAGTTTTGTTCAAATTTATCTGTGTTTTTGTCAAATTTATCTGAGTGTTGTTCAAATTTATCTGTCTTATGTCATATTTCTTTGTGTTTTTGGTAAATTTATCGGACTTCTTTTCAAAATTTATCTGAGTTTTTTAACAATTTATTTACGTTTTTTGAAATCTATATGCGTTTTTTAAAGTTATTTGCATCTTTTGAAATTTATTTGTATCTTTTCAAATTTATTGCATTTTTTAAATTATTGAATTTTTTAAAATTTATTTTCATTATTTTAAATTTATTTTCATTTCTTGAAATTTTCTTTGGATCTTTTGAGATTTATTTGTCTTTTGAAATTTATTTATATTTTCTGAAATTTATTTAGATATTTTGAAACTTATTTGCATCTTTTTAAATTTATTTGCATTATTTGATTATATATTGCTTTTTTTTAAACTTATTCCATTTTTTGAAATTATTTCATTTTTTAAAATTTATTTTCGTAATTTTGAAATTTATTTGTGTTTTTTTAGAATTTATTTGAAAATCTGGGGATTCCATTAATTGTGGGCAATTAAATGTTAGTTTGCCATTATTAATGGGATATCCCCCCAATCATGGGTTATGATTTAAAGAAAGGGTAAATTAGACATTTTAGGTATGAATAAGTGTGGGAAGGACCTTTGGCTCTATGACTTTTATTTGTGGATCTAAGGCCATAAAGTGAAATGTTCAGGGACCCGTCGCCGAATGCCCTTTTTTTTATTATTATCTTCTATCTGGCGGGAAAAAAAGACCCTATTTTTGTGTCCCTGCCCCCTAATTTAAATAGGGAGGCTGGAAATCAAAATCCCCCCTCTATTGCTATAAGAACTGCAGAACTGAACAAAACAAGAACACATGGGTGACACCTGCTGACAGCATAATTGTATCCTTGGAGGCAAGTCCACCTTAGTTTATAAGGTTTAGGGCAGTTGTTGTAAGAACAAAGGAGCTGTCATAAATAACAGTAGGTAAGAAATTGACAAGTGGAAAAGAAAAAATCAAATATGGCAAGTCTAATATAAATCGAACTGGTTGAATATCATGTATACAACATTAGCAACCCCTAATATGTGGGTTCTTCGAAAAATTGTAAAATCACCCATTTAGCAAAGTACCTGCCTTATCCTTCATAGCTTGATCAGTTGATCCTTTTGCTGCCATAGATTCAATTTAAGATATTGTCTTCCCACAAAAAAAAAAAACAAATTACCTTCCCATTTTACAAGCTTTGGGAGCAATTTATGTCACTAGGGTGCGATCAAGAGCCTTTTTTTTGTTGAAAAGTAACGAAATTCATTAATAAAGAAAAACAGTAAAATAGAACTATACTATCAAGCTCTATCAGTGATATCAACATCTTCAGCGGGGTAACCAGGAAGTCAGTGACTACACAGAAGAATCCCATATGTTGAGCACATGTGTAGACTGCCAAGACTGAGAATTGCAAACGGTTTCCCATCATTTGGGTGATCGACTCAAGATGTGTAGAACGAATTGGCCTAGGGCATATTACAAATTATTGGATGCATATAACTTAGAACATAAGGGTGAGGCGGTTGTTATGTTTCTAATACGAGAGTGATAGTAAGAGATATGGATGCCGGACCATCTACGTAATCAAGAAAACCATCACATGCGTAGACCCAACCTCAACTTGGGACGCTAAATCCTAACCCAAGGCGCAATCCTAAAGTCAACGGCTAAAGGAAGAATGCTACTGACATCTAGAGAACACGAAACAAGCAGGCCTTTGGAAGAGGGCAGATGTTCATAACTGGAAGTTGTGCCCATCAAGTGTGATTTTGACTGAGGCCTCCTACAGAACTTTGGAAGGACCGCTAGAAGCCAAGTCTCCAGCTCGCATGTTTGACTGGGCTTGGCTCCTCCAAGGTGGAGATGTTTCGTTGGTTGGAAGTTTTTAAGGAGTTGAGTGGATAATTTCGGAAGGGAAAGCACTAGAGTTTAACTAAGACATGTGCTTTCTGTGGAAAGGCAAAGGATAGCCAGATGATTGATCACTTGTTCTTGCATTGCGAATGCTTTTATTTTCTAAGGTGTCGCTCGGTATTCCACTATGGTCTCTTGTTGCATTATAGGGTCTTTCAGTGGTATGACTCAAGCATGGAGGATGAGTGCCTTATTTAAATGCGGTACAATCGTTTGAAGGCTTACCATGACCATTCAAAAAAAAAAAAAAGGGCTCACCATGTCCCTTTCATTATTTTGTGGTCTCTTTGGAAAAAGACAAACAATAGGATTTTCAGGGGGTCAATGATGCGTTTTGATGATCTTCTGTCCGGTGTGCTTTTGAAAATAGCGAAGTGGGCTTCATCAGGGAGAGAACTTGGTAATCTAAGGTTGAAGATTTTATTCATAATTGGGAGGCTACCTTATGTTGCATTAAATCAAGGTTATATGCTCCTACATCAAAGCTTTTTGGTTTTTTTTAATCATTTTTTTTTGCCTTTACTGAAGACAAATTAATTGTTGAAAGTGATTCAAAAAATGTGATTTCTTGGGTTTCTTCTTCCACTGTGGGACCATGGAAGTTTCATTTATACGTCAACAATAGTTGGCTTCTTTGATTCAAGTGGAGTTCAAGAATGTTGGTGGTCCATTGAGGGAACATCTGCCTACCTTCCATGGGTAGAGTTCAAGCCGACAATGATGTAGGCCCTAGGGTTAGGGCTTGCGTTACAACTTACAAGTGCTGAAGCACATGTCCGCTGACACTATCTCATGTCACTACAAAGACTATCAATGAGGACACACCTCAAAAGGGATAAAGCCCATTTTTATAATCATCAACTCTGCGAATTCTCATCTTTACAATGCCATATAAATAGAAAAACGAAACTTAGGGTCTAAGTCACCTAATCAAACTAGTAAACTAAAAAAAAAAGAAATTATACTAATTACAACCATTAAAAAAAATAGAAATCTAATGACAAATAATAGGGAAATAAATCAAGAAATAAAATATCTTGGCCCATGTGTGGGCGGGCCCGCAGGTCCATCTTGCATCAGACAACCAATAAGACAAGAAAACTACTACACCCCATTTTGCTCCAACCTAATGCCTGAAGTTATTACACCTTTTCTTCATGTAGCGTGCCATTAAATTTCAGGTGATTGTTGGCGATCAATAATCTGTTTGGATTCATAAAACTCCTAGTTTGTCAATCTAGAAGAGATTTTCTAAATAAGATCACCTTAAGAGACACTAAATCCCAACATTCTGATCCAGTAAAACTATCCATTATTTTGTGTGTGCATTCAGTTAATGGATGAAAGCTTCCTATCAAGAAATGAGTCACCGAGAATGATATCTAGATAAGAAGCAAAGCACTAAAATAGACCAAACACAGAAATAGGTGCTAAACTAAAAACAATTTGATTAAGCACAATAGTTCCATAAAAAAACATAAGGAAAACAAAAGGCATACCTCCGATCAGGTTCGCTTCCAAATGCAATAGTATTGCTAACGGTAAGGATAGCAACAATAACTGTTGCATCTTGAGATTCAGATGAAGTTTGTGAATGCATGATGTCACTTCTAATAAGAGGATTTAAGAGAAATGATGACAAATCCATGCTATTTTGCATCTTACTCAAAGGAAAGTGCTTATATCTGAAATCAATATAGCCTGGACTAAAGTTCCAGCTGAAAGTACAGCACCAGTAGCTAACAACTCTAGTAACACATTTACAGACTTCATGCTAAGTAGCCGACTGCTCATCTAATGACCAGTACTTTCTGCAACAAATCTTCCATCCAAAAAACTCTGTTTATTCAATTACTCATATGGCATTGCTAATACAACTATTGAGCACAAGTTTGGTTGTGCGGCAAGTTTATGTATTTTTCAATCATAAAAGCATCTCAGTTCTAAAGTCTAAAAACTTACCCAGGTTTCCCAGATCCATCACTGAGCTCCTAAGAAATTACGGCACGATGGAACTCAGGTCGAATGGGATTTGTCTTTATCGGCTGTGCAATGCGAGCATGCACTCTGTACACCGTATGTAGGGGTTAGGATGATGATACAATTTGCAGCAAGTATTAAGCAGATGGTCAAAAAATTAGGGATCAGAATTCAGATTGCTTTTTCTAAGGAATCAATTTGATAGAAATAAAGTCTTGGGAACTTGTGTGACAAGCCAGTGGAATATAGAGCTGCAGATCATAATGAAAAGATGGAGATGCAGACCGCTATGTAGCTAACAGTTTTATGAATTTTTGTAGGACATACAAATTAAGGAGCACAGAATTTTCTGTGCCCATTGTACACCACACTTGTATCTTATGTTCTCTCCCAA
This sequence comes from Litsea cubeba, assembly GCA_012931725.1. NCBI lineage: Eukaryota > Viridiplantae > Streptophyta > Magnoliopsida > Laurales > Lauraceae > Litsea > Litsea cubeba. The sequence continues at coordinate 28,070,022 of CM022946.1, forward strand.
TCTAGAGGATTTTAATTAGCTAGATTAAAACCTAAATAGCTCCTCATGTTCTTTTGGAGTCATTCAGTAAGCGAGCCGATTAGACAAACTAGAGCCCAATATAAGGCCTATGTGGTGTGTGTATCTCACATTAGCGAGAAACCTGGGGTTAACTCATCTGGGAATATGTCACCAAACTCCATCAATGATACTATCTCAACCAGTAAATCTCCACCACCAGATACATCCTTTTCTAGCACAGCATATATTGTCCCCTCCATTAATTGCGATATTGAAAGGCAATTCATGTCCTCTATAAGATTGGCTTGCGACAGGCAACTTCTTAGGAGTAGAGCCCAATGCCCCAACACTACCTTCACGTTATCCTTATAAAATGAAAAGGTGTTTTTATAAACGTCATGGATGGTGCGCTGCCATGACCTAGCCAATAATAGGTAACAGATGTTTAATGTCAGCGTCCTCCAATCAAAACTGAAACATAAGCTCTAAATATAATTGGTACCTCATTATCATTCTTGAACCATGAGAGCTTCTAAGATGCCAATTGTTTCTCCTGGGAATCTTAAGCTCGTCAATGACCTGTTGCAAGACTACATTCTTGCAACGGACTCCAAGATCAAGTGGCACTTTTGATCCTTAATTTTGGATTTTGTATGGAATATACTCATATGATGGATTTTGTATGGAATATACTCGTGTGAATCTAGTCATTTATATTTGGTGACTTCATCATATATAGATTCTTCCAAATCACCAACTACATCTCCATAAATAATAACATCATCAACACTCCTTTTAGACTTCCCTCATCAAATTCTGGCTCATCCTTATCTGAAGTAAGGAGTGCACGAAAGGCAGGTTACTGTGTTTCTAAAACGAGGACTTAGTAACCAAGTTCATAAAGTTGTTGTAAAGGTAATCCGATATGCATGGAAAAGAATCCATTGGAATCCATTGTTAAGTAGCCACTATTATATAGGATAATCAGTAGTCACCACAAGAGGCATGGATACCTTCAATTCCCTTCACCGTAATGACTCACAAAAGATGGAAACAAGGATCATCTAAAGGCACATCTTATTCCCATTTCCAAGAAGCTTTCGGCATATACTAAGTAAAATAAAATATCGCAGTAAATGCGTATTTTCAGGAATTAAAACACAGCAACTGAAATGGCTTTATAAAATTATACAATAAACAAAGCAAGGGTTTAGGAAGTATACAACAACCTCTGGAGTTGGGGGTTAGTCCATCTAGTAAGATGGCGTATAACGGGGACAGTAAAAGGATTGAAACAGACTAAACATCTCACAGGATTTCCAGGCAAACCAAAAGCAAGGATCTTCTTTCCTGCACTTTCTCCAGTTGACGTAAAATGAATCTCCGCAAATGTTATAGGCTTTCCAGGCTTCATGAGAACCTGAATGAGGGATTTTATAAGAAAAATTCATCACTTTAATGAAAAGGCCTGTGGAGATAAATTGATGAGAGTGACAGCAGGTCAATAAAAAATCCTACCCAGAAGACTCTAAATATTCACATTTAAAGAAACAAAAACATGAAAGGTCATTTGAAGGAACAAAAATAAAATCACAATGAAAAGTTATTACTATGGAAAGTGTTAAATCTCACCATGGAAATGCCTCTGATCATTCCAAAAGAGGAAGCATGCACTAAGCAAATTACTTGAACAATGACGTTCCAGAGCGAGAGAAGCTAAAGGAAAGAGCCCTCTCTTAGATGCAAAAGGCTTTTTCAGCAATAGATAGAATGTTTTGCTTCTAATTATATATATTAAAGCAAAGGAGGAGGTGGGCTGTGAGGGGTGCCGCCTCATCCCTAAAAAGTCTCTCATTTCAAAGAAATATGCGCAAAAAACCCACATAGTTTTAAGGTGCCACCTCACTTTGGGCTACTATTTCTCTCCTAAAACCTCTCACATAAGAGGTTTTTATGAACATTTGAATTTGAGTCCTATTTATTGCCATTATCTAAATTATAAGCAAATCTTTACAGTCGGTTTGTTTTCTTTTCCTTAGATCTTCAATTATCAATGGGTCACATGTTAAATATGTTTTGTGGGCCCTGCCGATGAATGAAATCCAAATCGTTGCTCCTTTACTCTCATTTCAGTTTTTTTTTCCTAAATGGATGGATTAAATATATTTCAAGATTGGACTCTAGTATTGGATGAAATCTCAATGGCCATCTCTTAACCCCTTTTTTCTAAGAGTGGGACACACTGATGGAGGGAGGCAAGCCTGTTAGCCGTTGTCTGGTTTCTTAATGGATGCAAATCAATTAGTGGGCCCCGTACATTTAACTTATTTATGATGCGGGACCCACTCATGGATTATGCATAGATATTAGTTCTCTAGGTCAATATCTATCCGTAGTGGGCAATCAGACTAGGTTGGTATCATACACAAGCTTAATTTATTTGATAACTGTTAGGATGTGATTTGTGTGCATATGAGTTAGAACTATTAGAAACATACTATGATGACTCATATCTATATCCACGTGCACTCATCCCAAGCAATGTACATCTTTTATGTTTTTTCTTCTCTTACACTTATTTGGCCCCCTTTCTTTCAATTTTTTTTCTTATACTATCAATCATCTATGGTGGCCAACGATTCCATCATCATAAATCCAGATGTGGTGTGTGGCCCATTGAGGATGAAATCATTTGATTTTCATTTCCATTCTTCTTATCTTCCCTTTTTTCTTCTTTGGATGCAGAGCCATTAGTAGGTCCCCACACGTTAAAAACATTTCAAGGGTGGCCCCCACTGATGGATCAAACACGTTAATCTTTTTACCCCTTTCTTTTGGTTCTTTTTAATAGATGTAGATCCATCCAGTTTGTTTTCATTTTCTTATATTTTCAATCATCAATGGTGTAAGACCCCGACCCCCAATTCCTCTATTTAGTAATGTTTTAATCGTGGTTAAGCTTTTTAAGCGAGATTTGAGTTGATTTGACTTTGTCTTTGAGTTTGACTAGATTTTTCATAGCCTTGAAGATTTTGAAGACCGTTGACTTTAGTTTGACCCGGTCTTTGTAAAATATATTTTTGTGAGAAATTATTCTTATTTTGGAAAAATTACAAATTTTTCTCCTTTTGACTCATTTTATTGAGTTTAACAACTTTCATGTTTTGACCATTTTGATTTGATGCTCCGAAATCGCGTTTTTCGAGAAAAAGGGGCAAAAATGACATTTTCACTAAATCTGTCCATAAATTTCAAAAATTTCAGAATTTGAGGAAAATATACTTTTTGGAAATTAAATATTTTGTTGATCGATTTTGCCTTCTTCGTCGATCTCATTCGGGACCCACAAATGTTAGTTTCAGCCTTTGTAAGATTGGGGCCCATGGGGCCCAGCCCACTTAACCCTTTATAAAGCCTTGGGCTCTTCTTCTTCCCTAATTGTTCTTCTTGCAACCCTAGGCTCAAGAGAGAACCCTTCTCCCAGCACTTTCTCTCTCCTCTTTGAAACCTCTCTTCTTGAGTGCTAAATGGAGGATTGAGCTCTTAATCCTCTTCTCCTCTCTCTTGGCTTTCCAAAGATGCCATTTGCAAGAGATTTGAGCTAGAGAAGATCCCTCTTTCAAGCCCTTCTTCTTTGTTTGAGATACCAAAGGTTAGCAATGGCATTTCTTACTTGAGATCCATGTTTTTCAAAACATTTGGAGTATTTTCCTCATTTATGCAAAGGGTTTTCATAGAGATTTGAGAATGATTGATTGTTAGGGTTTCTCTTGGTTTGTTTTGGGGCTTTTGTAGATGGAAGACCTTGGACCTTAGAGAATTGTGTTTGGAGTGATTTTTGTGAATCTCTTGACCAAGGCAAGCAAATTTTCAGATAATGAGATGGATTGATTTCCCTTATAGCAAGTTTTGGATTTTCCTATGCATCCTTTCTTTATTGTTACTTATTCTCTTTGATTAATGGGTTGTTTACCTTGATGTGTTATGAAATGGTCTTATCTATCTATTTTGAGTCATTGTTTTTCAACATTGTCAAGATTTTGGATTAAGTGTGTTTATGTTAAAAGTTCTCATTAAATGGAAGGGTTTTGTTTAGATTTGATTTGTTTTGAGAAATTGAATGGATTAGGGTGATGATTCAGTGGAGTTTAATGGGGCTTCAAGAGACCTAAATTGTAAGAAAATATGTATGGAAGAAAAAGGGGGAAAAGGAAAAAAATGCACAAAAGAGTGCATTTCTGCATTCGACCCGGACTGGGACAGAGCCCAGTCCGCTCGAGTGGACCAGGTTCTGTCTGGCTTCGCTCGAGCGGACCCTGGGTCGCTCGAGCGAGCCCAGGTCTGTCCGGGCCCATTCTTCTGGGCTGTTTTGCGGGCTGTTTCTGGTTATTTTTCAGGCCCATTTTAGCCCATTTCTCCTCCTTGATTTGTGGCCCGTTAATCTCCTTTTTAGGCCTTAAAGCCCATGAAAGTTCGGGGTTAATTGTGATACTTGGAAATTGTGAAATGGGAATGAGAACAATGAGAGAATGAGCATATGTGAAATTACCCGGGAATCTTTCAATTCTCAATGCGCACTTTATCATTTTAAATGTTGTGGATTTTCATTGGCATCAAACATATTCTTTTATTAATCAATGTTTAAAGGTTAAGTGGGTATTGAGATGGTTCCTTGGTAAGTCATTAAGTCATTCTACACTATTCCACTCCATTTTCAAGTCAGAGATTGTATTTGTATTCTTCGGTAAACTAATTTGAATAGCATCGGTGATTTGTATAAAATCATGAGGTTTTCCATGTTCGAAAGGATTGATCGTATGATTTTATACAAATTACTTTGATGTGTATTTGAGTGGTTTACCATAGAAATTCGTATGTCTTTTATGAATCGTTTTGAAAGGAGATTGGAGTGGTTCGCCACATTCGGGATTTCATCGATAAGACTATTATTTTGAAAATAAAACCTCGAGGCAAGACGGGGCTAGAGCTTTGTAGTGCGAGCCCATGAGCCAAAGAGACTATTATTTCAAAAATAAAACCTCGAGGCAAGATGGGGCCAGAGCTTTGTAGTGTGAGCCCATGAGCCAAAGGGGTTATTATGGTTTGATTTGTATCGGTTCGGGTTTTGAAAACTAAAGGCACCACTAGGCTTAGGTCACCTTGTCGGGCTGATCACCCGGCTTGGGATCTTTAATTTGTTTGCCAGCTGCAGTTTGGATTCTGTCTGTACCGACCATGGCAACGGTTTTGATCTACCGGTCCCACGTATAGTGGCTACGGTTCTGATTTTGTTTCCGGTCCCACGTGTAGTGGCTACGGTTCTGTCTGCTCTTGTTACTTCGGTAATAGGAGAATATAGCTATGCGTGGTTTGCCAATGTTTTATCCGTTTGTTATTTTGTTTTATGATTCTTGTTTGTTTATACTCATTATATTCTTTTAATTTGTTAATGTTTATGAAATCGATCTTTTATCGTATTGTCTCTATTATTCAGGATTCTAAAAGTATTTCCAATTATTAAATGTTTTACGTAGGCTGTTATCTTTTTGAGATATTTATGCTTCAGAAACTGTGTATTTATTCGCTTTGATATTTATGTTTGGTCTTTTAATTGTTTTATCATGGTTTATTACTATTATTGTTTAGACTCTTTAAATGAAATTACAAGGATTCCATAAGGATTTGTAAATGCCCATTTTACATATTACTTGTTTATTTACTTGCCAGACCGTCGTGTCTGACCCTATTTGTTTGGTGCCAGTTTTCTCTCCTTCTACTTTTTAGGTGTTTGATCGGAGGAGGCGGTGGAACCGCCGGTCTGACGCGAGAGACTGCCCTTTGATGTCATATAGATGTCAAGTTTGGTACCGGAGTTCGTATCTAAATATTGGGGGTAGTATTTATATTTAGTTGGATATTACTTTTGTATGGTTTTGTTAGCCTTTTTCTGGGGATTTGTAATTAAGACACTTATTAATTGTAATTTGAATATGTGGAAAATAAATAGTCCTGTTACTACCAGCTCAGTATTCTTTGAATTATGATTTGTGCCAGTCTGCTGATATGATGGCTTTATGATATTGGTCGAGTGCGACACGGAATCCGGTGGCCACGGACTCCGGGTCGTAACACCAGGATTAGCTTCCGCGAAAATATGTTCTGATCGTGATGGAATTTTATTATCCTCATTCACGCGGATCTTGGGAAATATAACAAAAGTTTCAAATTTATTCCAAAATTTCACATTCCGAGATTGGATCACTGCAGGGCCCGGTTCCGGGGTGTGACAAATGGTATAATATATCCGTAAATAAGATGGTCGTAATGGTCAATACCTTTAAATTCAAGGAGTCGTCGTGTTATGTAAATTTACTTTATTTTATATTTTTTTTATACATAGAGAATTTTTTAATATTCAAAGATAATTAAAAAAAACTTATTATATATTTATTTTATCTTAAAAATATTTCAAAAGAATTATTAAGTTTTAACATATTCTCATTTTTTGCCCGGGCTTGGCACGGGCGTTTGTTGCTAGTCATTATATTAAGCTAATTTTTTTCTTGAATGTTTTAATGTACGGGTATCCAAGAATATGAACAAATGAAGTAAATTAAAGCAAAACTTTTTTTATACCACTAAAGAGGGCATTTGCAAATGCTCTGCATCTTCAGGAACACCTTTCCTTGAGTTTTTACATGTATATTTTTCTTTTATTTTTCTAATTTATAAATAACGGGAGAATGGTATAGACTATAGATTTCTTTTTTCTTTTTTAATGATATAGACTATAAAGCCTTCAACAATTTCTCCTTTCCCATGTCCTTGATGTTTTTTCAACAAAGTTCGGTGGTCACCAATAAAAAAATGTACAAGATACATGATTGCCACCTATCCCAACTTTCTCTTTCTCTCTCTGAATGCAACATCTTCACATCATTGCACCTAACCCAACTATTTAGGGTCACCTTTGTGAGTTAAGCTTTTCCCGTCTCCCCTATTCGAGACTACGTTCTTCACGACTCTACAGTCTAACACGTGTTTCCTTACTGCTTCATCCAAGTTCCCCACTTTTGGTTCCTTGAACCATAAATCCTTTGAGAAATTATACAGCGGCTGATTCAGCTTTCCATGCACATGCCCAAAATAACTCAAACAGTATTCCTTGAAAAAAAATCTAATATTGAAGCTACTAATAGGCTTCCCCTTATATCCTCATTCCTAATTCTATCTATTCTATCAAAATCTTTATATAGCTGAATAGCACAATTACATTCTTAATAGTAAATTACTGTTTAGCCTGTTCCTTTGAATTTTATATTAGACTCTGAATGTTTAGTGGTGCCTCAATATTTAGTGTAAGGGTGTAGCATTGAAACTTCTCTAGTTATATGTTACAAGTGCAATTTTAAGAAAATATGTATTTACTATTTTTTATTGGCTCTGATGGTCCTATGTGGATATCTCACACTATGCGAGACAATCCATGGGGCCCATCTGGGGCTCCACTCTACATGATCAATCCAATCCCATCACCTACTACGAAAATCCAGGAGACATCTGCACAGGAGCACACCCTTTTTAATTGGTATATCTAAAAAGGTCATCACCCAGTGCGGTCCCGTTGAAGCAGGGTCCTGGGTTTAATTGGTATATCTATTTAATATTAAATTGAAAAATCCTCTATGGTGCCAAATCTGGGAATCATATTACCTTAGTTTTGACAAATCTGCTACCCCACACTAATAAAGGATCCCGCACACTAACCCTATTCATGGAACATGCTCTAGTGAGATTTGGTACGAGAAACATTTTTAAAAAATGGTACGAGAAGATAGATTTTCTATTCACTTTTCACAGAAACCAGGAAAAATACATAGATGAGTCATCAAACATGCCTTGCTAAAATGGATGGTCCCTCTCTTTGCTAACAAAGGCTTGAACGAAATCTCTATCTCCCATTGAAACACCTCCAGAAGTTAACAGTATAACAATCCCACCAGAATTGGCATAGTCAAGAATCCTTTCAGGATCTTCTTCATTGTCATGAGCAATGCCTAGGTCAACGGTTTTGCACTATTGCTGTATGGCAGCTGCCAGAAGCATAGTACGGTTGGAGTCTCTGATCTGATTAACAACAAAGAATGGCCATCAAAGTATAAAGCATATCAGATCTAACATTCGAACATAACCTAGTTCAATATCCAACAGTGAAGTTAATCATCAAAAATAAATGCCAAGGATTGACTAATTGACTCCATAATCCATATGCCCTTGAATACTACAAAGTTTCATGTCTTACAATTTTATCCAAATAAAAAATATGTACAACCTGGCCATGGCTTAGATACTGAGTTGTAGGCTCTACAAGATCATCCCCTGTTGAAAGCACCACAACTGTTGGCCTTGGGTACACCTGCATGTTGTGTAACCCATGATACCAATGTATGACATCCATTTATAGTTTCTAAGCAGCATTATATAGAACAAATAGGATTACTTCACCGTCATTACTCCCACAGTTGTAAGTAGGCCAATTTCAGAAGTACCTATTAGCTCACCAGACTTCATAACAATAGCACCTTTTTCAATGTCAATCCCCTGACCAATTAACAAAAGGATTTAATAGACTCATAGCAAACAACAACATATTCATTCAAGTGGCATACTAATTATTTTTTTCTTAAAGGTAATCGACATTTAACATAGTTGGGCCAAGATAGACCAGAATGGAGAAATAAAAATACAAAATTCATGTAGGTGATCCCAGCATAGTTGGGACAATGCTTTGATGGTGATGATGATGATGAATCAACATCCAATATTATCAAAAAAGTTTTTCCACTGGACGTATATTGAGACATGGGCTAGCTCCGACCAATATTTTGACAAACTTTACTCCACCGTAAGTGTCTTTTATTTGTTCAACATTTTCAATTAGCACAACAGCATCAGCACCTTCAGGTATTGGTCCTGTGAAAAAAAAAGGATCATACAACAACAAATAAAATTTTTAAATTCAAAGTCAATGAGATGGCATAGGTATTCTCTCTTTTATTTTTCACATGGCCCATCAAACTACAAGACCACTTTTCCCTTTGTTCTATTTGTTGTGTATATAAAAATAATGCTGTCGACAAGGGCCTATAGGCTCCTATTACTCCTAGATGATTCACAAACAACAAAAAAAGAGCAGAAGGGCCAGGGACCATATCTGCTGCTATCAACATCAAATCAAGCTAAAAATGAGTAATCTAACTAGCACATGCTAAAATTCCACTGGTCGTTTATTTTGATTTTAGTAGCAGAAAGAATGAATAATAGCAAATCCATGTCCTAACAATTTTCCTTACAATGGTTATGATAAGAAGGATGATCCGGTTTGATACGCCAATTGAGAAATGATGAGGATAATAATCCCCATCCAATTTGGCGAACTCGAGAGTGCAGATTATTGTGCTGGATTGTTGGAAACAGGTGGGCCTCTAGGATAGGTTTCAAAAACTTTTGACCCACTTGATGCAGGGATCAACTATCCAGAAGGCTACAAAAACCAATCCAGGATGCATACCCTCAATCTCAGCCATCATGATAAGTAAATAACTCTATCAACAAGATAGAAACAACAACATACAAGCTACAAATAAATCTACAACATACAAGGAAGTAGATTATACATTTGGAGCTCGGTTGTGCTCTAATGGAGAATTTGCGTCTTTCTTTGATGATGAAACTCTTTCAAGTATCAAATAAGATCTCCAAAACCTCTTGATCTTCCACGCTATGACCCGTATCAGATTCTCTCTTTTTCAAGAAGATGGTGGGATCTCCATGAGAAAACGACTAGGAAACTCAAAGGAGGAACTAGAAGAGAAGATGTGTGCAACACTTGCACAAAAGGAAGAGGTGGACGTGCAACAACTTGCACAAGGGAGGTGTGGACATCCTACACTTGGACTTGATTTTCCTTGGGCGTGAATCCTAATGTATGTAACTAGTGGTGTGCAATACCTCCTATTCTCTTTTTATAGATTTTGGCAATCTTCACTTTCTAATTGAAATAGAAGTCTCACTTCTCTAACAATTAGTAAGTCTGTTCTTTCTGATTTTAAATAGAAGTCTTACTTCCATTAAAATTAGTAACTTTACTTGTATCACATTTAGAAATCTCACTTCAAATATGATTAGTAACTTTCTAATTCCTTTCTAATTAAAATAGAAGTCTCACTTCTACTAAAATTAGTAAGTTTACTATTACCACTATTAGAAGTCTCACTTCAAATAGAAATAGTAACTTTCCTTTCAAAGTTCAACTAGAATTAGTATCTTTCTTGGGCTAACGTGGGGACCACTAGGGATTCCTTAGAAAGCTGGCTCCAACTGGGACTCGCGACCCCACATCTCATGTGTAATCCGGGCCCACAGTTAATTGCAAATAACTCCACTATATAAATGTAATTGAACTCCAGTCTTAGGAATATTACATAGAAGACCCTGAACTTCCACATTACCACAAGTAGGCCCCTCTATCATTATCCTTGGATCAATTGGACCTATCTTCCAAACTAGATCCATATCTTATTATCCTTGAGCCCCAATTAATCATAATGATCATAGGTACCTTTCCAATTAACTCTTAATCGGAATGGGTGCGCACTTACCAATGATAAATCCAATTATGAGAGCAAACCTTAAAGTAAAGACAGTGTTCATAAGGTGCTTTTCATGGTCCTTCAATACATCCAATGTACCAGTACTATGATCTAGAATCTTACATTCTGATGATCGAGACAAATCACACTATCTCATAGTGATCAGAGTACTGCAACCTTGTCAGTATGAGATGTCCAGTCTCATCACTGGTTGTGAAGATATTTAAGTATAAGATTTGCTACACATGTCTCCAGTATGTGGATCTCATCCATACACATGTGTTACATCTAATATACTTATGGACTCCGATTCATCTCATGAACCATCATGTCATTTGTATTGGTTATGTGGAAATATATAATAAAACACCATTCATCTCATGAAATGATAGCATGAATATATTGATAAATAAAGAAATTAATCAATTTATTATATCACCTACTGGATTGAATCCATAAAACTAACAGCGATGTCTTTAAATATTATTTTGAAAGAGCTAACAGAAATATATTAATAAGAAAAGATGAATACAAAAATACAAACACGTGATGAAGATGATAGCATCATAGAAAATATGTTGAATATTGGCAAAGAAGCTTTTGTCTCCTTCGGTGGAAATAATGCCGATATGTGTTCCATTAAAGGTTTTCAAAATAAGGACCGCAAGGGGAAAAGTCTAAAACTAAAGCCAGAGGGAAAGGAAAACAGAAATTTCAAAACTTACGTAGTTCAAACAAATGATGACTAGATGTCAGGGTTCAAAGAGAATGGGACTATGGCAGTGGTGCAATGTTTTTTTTTTTTTAATCCCTTTTCAAAGGGTTACTAGTGGAGGGATGTGAATATTTGTACTAGTATTTTCTTTGGGGGCTTTCGATGTGGCTCTAGCTTAGTGGTTTGTTATTAGCCTCTTGGTGGGCTGGTGCTTTTTCATTTCCTTTGATTGACTTGTTCACTTGTTTGGTTCAATGTCATTTTGTAGAAATAAAATCATTACCGCTTCAAAGAGAAAAGAAAAAAGAAAAAAAATCTTGGACCATACACCTAATATGAATAACCACCTCATCCAAAAAAAAGCCCTACACCTTTGATTGATAACTACAAATACAATTATTTAACTATTTGAGAAAATAAGTTAGTAAACAAATAAACAAACATCATTACAAGCAAAAGTCAAGAGAACATTGGATATGGGATCATTTTGGGACATTTCTGTCCACGGTATGGAACAAATATTATACCTCAGCATCACTTTAAGGTGGGGCCAACAGGAAACCGTACATTCTAGAGCTTAGAAAGCCTTCTCTTTTTTTTTTGGCACATTCAGTATTTTACTTAGGGAAAAGAAATGCTTTCCTTATAGAAGAAATTTTGGAGACCCTATGTAGATCTCTACCCTTATCCCATTAATCCTTCACCCCTTTGATAAAACCACCTTCAAAGGAATCCATTTTTATACATCAAATTGAATGTGATAGGCATATGTAATATATATATATAGAGAGAGACCCCCAGTTGTGACATATGCAACATTTGTGGGAGCCACAGTTGCACCAATTCCATCACTTCCAGCTCTTGATTCAGAAATTACAAGATACCAGGCAAATCTGAAGCAACTACGGCATAACCATCCTGGAAAAAATATAATAAATACATAATAAAACGAAATAAAATGTCAAGGAAATCAAATTGAGAGTTTAATTTACCCTAGCATATTAATACCTACCCCCCAAAGGAGAAATTGGTGCCCCCAGATTTCCAATGATAAGAAATGACATTAAGAAAATGCCATTTAAATAATTTTCCATACCAAACCGAGATTTCTCCAATTCCTCAGACAATTACAGGATTATCCAGGGGAAAGTGTAACACAATGTACCATAAGATTTTAATAGCTTTACCGGTTTCTCAACTATTAACTAATGAGTCAAAACAGATAATGATTAATAGATAGATATGTAGGTGGTTGTGGGTTGTTAGAAGTAACTCAAACTGGTATATAAGGAAACCTCATAATCTGTTAATCTAACAACGTGTATGATACTAAACACTTAAGGGTCGTTAGTCTTTGCAAAGAACAGAGTGCTGAGAATTCTTTATATCTATTTGCTTAGGATTAGGCAATGTTTGTTTGTGCAGAGGTAAAGGGAAAAATGTGAAAAAGCAATTTCAAGGTTTTTTTTAACTCATGTCTGGTTGGGTATAAAAAAAATGCGAAAAATCAAAAATGAAAAAAAAAAAGTTAAGCGCAGCAAAAAATATTTACATTTTGTCGTATCCTTAAAAGGTTTTACTTTCTTTTGGGTATGCTGAAACGAAAAATGATGTTGGTGCGCAGGAACTGAAGGACTGGTAAGGTCTTCATTTCGTTAAGCGCAAATGCTTCTGACCACTTGGAGAAATAATCCGTAGCGGCGAAGATGAAGCAATGACCTTTGGTCGAAGGGGGAGAAATATGACCTATGATGTCCATACCCCAGGCTTCGAAAGGCCATGAAATCGCTATACGATGTAGGATCTTCTGTTGGAAGGTTCAAAGGTGGTTCCTCCACAATATTTTCGGAGGCTTCCAACTCTATGAAAACTTCTGGGGTTTCAAGGGCATTTCCAAACCAAGGTTTTGTTCCTTTCCACAGGTTTTCTTGATCTGCAATTTTCTCAAGGCCTGCTATGAGATGATCCCAATCGCCGGTCGAAACCGGGTCGAAGTAGGGTACTTCTTTTGGAGACGAGGGTTCTTCTGGGTCAGAAGACCACACGTCTGTGCCATCGGACAATTCCTTTTCATTGCCAGAGAAATTGTACTAATTGGATGAGCTTCCTGGATCTTTGTCAGGTGACTCATCGAAGAGCTATCCAGGGAGATCTATGTCTTCATGAACTTGAGATGTTGAGGCCTGGTCGGTAAGTCGACTTTTAAGCCTTTGTGTCAACTGTCTTAGAGGAGTGTCGGGATCATACCCTAACCCGTGTGCAGACTTTTCTACATGACCATAGAGTCTCCAATCTTCCAGCTGGCTTTTGGTCAAGACGGGCCCCAATGGTGTGAGAATACCACGTCCTTCTCCCAAAACGACTGGGTTTTGAGTGTCATAGCCCATTTTCTTCATAATAGCTTGTGCCACAGGACTATATAAGGATAGTTGAGGCATACCTTCGTTTTGGAAGGATTTAAGCATGGAGTTTGATGAAGAAGCATCCGATCTATGGAAGAAGATCGGCTTTTCCTTTGCTGAAGTTGCTGGAACAAAGAAGGAAACTGACGTAGGATCTTCTATGTTAGAAGTTGTCTCCATTGGAGTAAGAGCAGGCTGAACTTACTGAGTGTCAGCTTGGCTTGACGATGTGTCGTCTTCTGGCTCTGAATCCGAATCCGTGTTTTGCATGATAGACATGAAAGAGACAACAAATTTGCCCCCAGGCTTTTGTTTTGCCTTCTTCACTTTAGTCGTGATGACCGAAGGCTTTGAAGGTTTGAGGGAGATGATGAAGGGAGTTTGAATGCTCTCTTTGTATTTACCGAATGGTTTGTTTTCTTCCGGTGATTGTTGAGGAGCCTTGCCTTTATCTTTTTGGAGATTTTTGAGAAAAGGTGCTGTGTGCTTCTCCTCTTCTTCTTTTTCACCTTCATACATCTGTGAGTCTGCAAAGTGGACTTCTTTACCTTTGAAGGGTTTTCTGTCCGCAAAGACTCGACATATCATGCCGTCGTCGCCAACAAACTTGATGCATTGATGTAGAGTTGAAGGGACAACACCATTCTTGTGGATCCAGGGGCGTCCGAGAAGGATATTGTAGCATGAAGGGGTTTTTATTGCATATATGGTGACCTCAGAGATAAGATCACCTATTTGCAATTTAAACCTGATTTTGCTGACAGGCCTTTGAGTACTCCTAATGTAACCAAAGATAGATACAGATGTGTGGCTCAGCTTACTGGGTGGGATGCCCAACTCTTCGAGAGCCGAAGTGGAGATGAGGTTGAGTGTAGAACCTAGGTCGATCTGAACTCTGTGCATAGGCATTTCCTTGATGTACCCTATGAAGTACAGGGGTCAGTTGTGCCTTGTTTCGCCAAGTAGGAGGTCGTCCTTAGTGAAGGCGATGGTTGCACTGGTTGCTTTTTGAACCGAGAGGCATTCGATGCATGATCCCTCAGTTTTCTTCTTTTCTCCCTTTGAGGAAGTTTCTGAGTTTTTGACCCAGTAGTCCATTTCAATTTGGAGGACTTGCGGGGAATGTTTGTCGACATTCTCATTCAGCTTTTGTAATTCTGAAATGAGATTATCACGAGTACGCGAAGACATTCGTAATAAGTCTAGGATGTGCAGACGTGCAGGTATGTGCTTGAGGTGTTCGATCAAGTCATACTTAAAAGCCTCTTTGGGGCCTGCATGTTCATCATTGTTGCCACTAGGGGCGCTTACAACATCTTTTCCCGAAGCATTTACATAAGTAAAGGAAGATTGGTTGTAATTTTTGTGGTAACTCCGGCCAGAGCGGGTGCCTCTACCAACTTCGAGAGCTTCTTGAGAAGGGTCTTCGTTTGGAAGATTATCTTCAGGATCAAGAGGCTGCAGTTTGTCATTTGATGAGGATGTATCTGCAGCAGAGTTGCCATCCTCAGTGATTGTATTACACGGAGCATTTTTCGGGAACAAGTCCTGAACAGCATCCAGCAACCTTTCTTCTTCGTTGACCAATTCATCGTCCCGAGCATCAATAGCTGGGGATTCTTCAGTCAGGAAGGGTGTGAGCTTTGAAGTCACAGTCTCAGGAGAAGAAACCTGAGACAGTGCCGTCTTAGTGAAAGTCACGTGAGATGAGGTGGCTCCATATGATATATTGCTAGGCGTCGTCGGAGTGTAAGTGATCTCATCAGATGATGCTTCGGAAGAGCTATAATCCCGAATTATCACATTACAAGAAGCTCTAACAGGAGACATTGCCTAATCGGAGTCAGACTCATCCTCGGATGTAAGAGGATCGTCTATCCAGCAATTTTCTCCATTTTCAGGAGTTAAGGGAGGATGTACCTGATGGTCTTCAGGGACTTCAGGCTCTGGATTGCGAGGAAGCTCGTTGACGCGGTCTTGCTCTTGTTCTAGAGCGAGACGCTGCAAGATCGTTACATATTCTTCAAGATCAGGCATGGGAGCCAAGTCTTCTTCTTCATCAGCTCTTTGTGGCTCAACATAGTTGATTTCCACTTGAGCAATAATGGGTGCTGGTTCAACAACATTTTCTTGTACACCCTCTTGGTCTTCTTCATCATCAGACCAGGATCCTTATGGCTGTAGGGGGTTATACCAGATTACTGGTATAAGATGAGTCTCAGGAACCCATTCTTCATCGGAGAGATATTCTTCTGTTTCAAGGGACTCCTCCCACTCGTCCGTGTAGTTGGATTCAAATCCATCATCGGTGTCGCTGGACTCGTATCCATCAATGGAGAATCCAACTACTGAATTGCAAGAGTATGATGCCTCCTGTGTGGCTTCTTTGAATTGAGGTGGCATGAAATCACTGAGAGTGAATTTTCTTACCCCCTTTGAAGTCTCTGGAAGCGACATTTTTGTTGCCTCCAGTGAAGCGGTAGAGGAAGCCTCTGCCTTTTCTTGGACTTTTTATTTTGGCTGGGTCTTCTCTTGCCGTTTGAGCTTGAGGAGATGTTTCCTAGCCTGCCTTCGCTGTTGAGCTATAGGCTTTGTTTTCACTACCTCCCAATTTTCATCTTCTAGGAGATCGGGATGTACCCATATGGGTTATCCGTCTGGTGTCGGGTAAGGAACCAGTTCCTCGGACGCTTGAATTGAGTTTATCACCTTGAAGGAAGTAGTGATATTCTTCTTCGGTGATTTTGATATTTGTCCACATGACACCATATCGACGGAGGCAGACCCATAGTTTTTGTCAGAGGTGATGACTCCATTTTTCCACATCTCATTTATTTTCTCTCTCACAACGAAGCATTGATTGAGAGGATGCGAGATCATCTGGTGGTATGGACAGTACCGAATATCGTTGGTTTTGCCAACATCACCCGGTCTTTTGGGTTCAGGCAAGGTGAGCTTGCCGTTTGCCAAGAGAGCCCCGAAGATTTCATCAACATCTTCATCGAACGGGTATTTCTTTTCTACTCGTTCTTTGAAGGCATCTGAGAGTTCACGTCTCTTACCAACAGCTTTGTTTTCAGCTTTCTTTGGTGGCTGAGGAGCTGACTTGGTTTGCATATTGAGGACCTCTTTTCTCTTTGGTTTAGAGGTTGCAATGGCGGTTGGCTCTTTTCTTGATGATTTCTGACTGTTGAGGTCTTTAATCACCGTTTCAGCTTCCATGGAAGGTTCCAGGAGTTCTCGCAGGTTTTTTGATTTGTTGCCGATGATCATGGAGAGGATTCTAGCTTTCATGTTGTTTCGGCAGATGTCGACTAGCGACGCTTGTGGCAATACATCAGAGCATTTGTACGCCATTGCTTTCCACTTGTGAATGAAGTCATATGTTGACTCATTCTCCCCCTATTTTAGGCTGCACAATTGAGCCATAGTAGCGGGATGATCCTCACCTTTGAAGTGAGTCAGGAAGCGTGTCTCTAGCATGGCCCAATTTTGTATGGAGTCCTCCGGCAAAGTGGAGTACCAGTCGAAGGCCGTACCTTTTAGGGTATTTGCAAAGAGGCGGATCTTGAGTGCATCTTGATCCGCGATAGCTCCCGTCAGGATCTTGAAGTGGATGACGTGCTGTCTGGCTGATCCTTTCCCCGTATATGTTTGGAGAGTAAGATGCTTGACTTTTATAGGGAATGGGACCGAGTCCATCCATAAGGGATATGGTGGCTTGATCCCATGCTCCTTGAGTATATCCTCTTCTTTTGCTTTGGCGTGGATACTGTCTACGTCCTTTTTGGTAAGGGCGCATGACTCATTTTCTTCTCAATTTACCTCATCGTCTTGATGATTCGGAGGAGGTTCATTGTTCGCCTAATTTTGGAAGGCGAGGAGAAGGTTTTCCATCAGAGTTTCAATTCTCTGTTGGCCTTGTTCCAACTGTTGGATGCGTGTGATCGCATCATCTTGAGGTGGATTGCGAGGTGGTGGCTCAGAATTTGTAGCCAGGACGTTCATCCTTCGAGATTCGAACGAAGAAACTATCCTGGTGACTGAGCTGGGGCTCATTCTTTTTGATGAAGAGCTTGAGGAAAGATCACTCTGCCGTCCTTTGCTTGAAGGAGCAGGGGATTCTTATGAGTGTCTTCTTGTCCTGGAGACGCTGCGGGTCACCGGACGTCGGACATGGATTTTTGTTGCTGACTTTTGGCTTCTTCTGGTTTTCCAACCATATGGACAGCAGCAACTTGGTTGGGTCTTTCTTTTTCGACCCATTTGGGAGAGACTTGAAGTGTAGGAGGCTGGGTCCTTTGCTTCTCTAGTCTCTTTTGTCGATACGACGCACGGCGGCGTATACGACGAGCAATTTGAGCTTCGGTCAGGTCTGGCTGGGCCTTGACAATGAAGGTTGTGCTCCCTCGGGCGCAGCAGCCGAGCTTGTCTTCTTTGTAGCTGGGCAAGGACAGGATGCGAACCCGGTCCTTCGCCTGTTGCAGCGAAGCTTTAAATTTTTCGAGTTCGGCCCCTGTAGATATGAAGGGTCGAACCGAGGGATTGTTGGCCTTAGCAGGTGCTTGCAGAGGCCTTGTGATGCATGACTTGATTTTGGGCTTGTAAGAACAAGCCGGCTCATGCTGGGTTGACTTGGGAGTCAGGTTGGAGATGGGTCTCTTTTCTTTCATGTAGGCAAGAGGGTATAACTGGTTCTCCTTGAGTGGGGCCAGGTATGCTGGCTTGGTGGATGTTTGGGACCTTTTTTATTTTGGTGAAGGTCTTGGGGACCAAGTCTTAGGATAGACCTGGTCGTTTGCGGGTCGAGGCTTCGTGGGGGTGCCACGGGCTTCGGGCCTTTTGATGCTCGCCTTTGGTGTCACGGTAGTGACACGTTGAGAGGCGAGCTTCTGCTTCTCTTCGGAAAGTGGGAATGGTCCCAGTGTCCCAAAGATGATAGTCCGGGGAGTCGAGGTCGACCCGGAGTTCAAAGAGTTGCCGAGGGAGTTGATGCTTCGGCAGCTGATGGGGCGCTTGTAGGTGCGCGTTGTTTACTTCTGTTGAAGTATGAGATGGTCTTGTTCTCATCGAAAGTAATGGTTAGCAAAGCTGCCATTGTTAGTTTTTTTCAAAAAATTTCTGAAACAAGACCACATCCATTAGTAATCACAAGAATATAATGATCATAAATGGGAAGTTCTATGGTTTTGTCTTTTCAAATCGCTCGAGGGATATGACCCAAACAATATGAAGAAGGCAAAAAGCCATAGATGGTACAATTGTTCTGATCGCAGGTATGGTAAGCCCAGAATGAGCATCCCAGTGACTGCTAGAAGCAATTGTGAACCTAAATTCGACTTATCGAGAAGCAGAGCTTGCTCGATGTAAGAAGAATATAAGGTTGGAGTTACAAATGTGCCGGTCGCGAATACAGTAGACCCTGAAAGGGCGTACTAGTACCACTAGACACAAATATTTGGAGACCGCATCCATGAGATGAGATTCTCTGTTTTGAATGGTCAATATTGGATTCATCAAAGAGAGCAGATGGTATTCCGATCCAAATACGGTCTCAGCGATTTCCGCGAGCGCCAGTACTCAGAAGGAAATGAACCGTAATTTCTCGGATCTAAATCCAAAAATGACGAGTTTTTTTTTTTGAAAGGCCAAGATCGGGTTCATCAAAGAGAGCAAAAAGCATTCCAATCTGAACACGGGCTCAATGATTTCCGCGAGCGCCAGTGCTTAGAAGGGAGGAGACCAAACTTTCTCCGGTCTGAACCCAAAAATGACGGAAGTTTTTTTTTAGAAGATATTTTTAAAAATAAATATTTTTTTTTGAAGATTTTTTTTAAATTTTGTTTTATTTATTTATTTTTAAGTTTTTTTTAAATTTTTTTTATTTTTTATTTTTTATTTTAAAATTCTTATTTTGAAAAAATTTTATTTAAAAGATGAGAGAGTACACATAGGCCTCCTAACCTGGTCTTATGAAATCTCGATTGATAGAATTGCCCCAGGTAAGGGTAGGATTACTTAATGAACCCGTTTGGAGGACCCTTGCCTAGAACAGTCAAGCTGTTTCCACACTCTGGATAAGGCTTTTCTTGAATCAACCATGATCAAAGAACGCAGTTAGTTTAACCTTAGTGGTCTATGTCTTTTTTTTTTTTTTTAGATCTTTAATGAACTCATCGAAGAGAAACGATGGCCCAAAACCTTAGTCGAACAGGCTCAACATTTCTGCAAGCGCGATGAATGATAGGAGAGGATCAAGATTTCTCAATTTTGAATCCAAAATGAAAAATCTGATTTTTTTTTATTTTTTATTTCTAATGAACTCATTGAAGAGGAACGATGGCCCAAAACCTTAGTCGAACAGGCTCAACATTTCTGCAAGCGCGATGAACGATGGGAGAGGATCAAGGTTTCTCAATTTTGAATCGAAACTAAGAAATCTGATTTTTTTTTGTTTTTGTTTTTTTGTTTTTAGATCTTTAATGAACTCATCGAAGAGAAACAATGGCCCAAAACCTTAGTCGAACAGGCTCAACATTCCTGCAGCGCGATGAACGATAGGAAAGGATCAAGGTTTCTCAATTTTGAATCCAAAATGAAAAATCTGATTTTTTTTGTTTTTTATTTTTTTTCTTGATCTTTAATGAACTCATCGAAGAGAAACGATGGCCCAAAACCTTAGTCGAACAGGCTCAACATTTCTGCAAACGTGATGAACGATAGGAAAGGATCAAGGTTTCTCAATTTTGAATCTAAAATGAAAAATCTGATTTTATTTTGTTTTTAATTTTTTATTTTTTAGATCTTTAATGAACTCATTGAAGAGAAACAATGGCCCAAAACCTTAGTCGAACTGGCTCAACATTTCTGCAAGCGCGATGAACGATAGGAAAGTATCAAGGTTTCTCAATTTTGAATCCAAAATGAAAAATCTGATTTTTTTTTCGATCTTTAATGAACTCATCGAAGAGAAACGATGGCCCAAAACCTTAGTCGAACAGGCTCAATATTTCTGCAAGTGCGATGAACGATAGGAAAGGATCAAGGTTTCTCAATTTTGAATCCAAAATGAAAAATCTAAATTTTTTTTGTTTTGAAAGAGAAAGAGTGGAAATAAATTCAAAGAATTAGAAATTTCCAAAAAATCTCATCTCCTTTTTTTTAGATGCGGAATCCAACATAGGCCACCAATCAGAAAGTAGCCAAGGAATCGAGAAAAGAAGTATAAGCATAGAGCAAAAGATATGATATGCAAATATTTCATTTCTAGCATCGTGTTCTCAAATGAACGTGTCCCCCCGGGTGTGCCTGCTTGATGGACAGCGCTTCTGCTCGGTTCTACCGAGGTCGGCGGACGTGGGAGTCCATTGGATCCGACCCTTTCATAGCCGGGGGGGGGGGGGGGGGGGGGGGGGGGGGGGGGGGGGGGGGGGGGGGGGGGGGGGGGGGGGGGGGGCAAAAGGCGTGCATCAATATTTTTTTTTGTGTGGGTGTGCTAGATTTTCTATTTTACTTGGAATTACAAGTGGTGATCCGGAGATCGACCTTCGCAAGTAAAAAGAAATTCAACTTTTTTCAAGTTTTCGATTGCATATATATTTAAGAAAAGAAACATTTTCTTGATTTGCCGTGAAAGGCGATTTTTTGGGCATTTATTGCCGATTTTTGGCGTTTATAGCTGATTTTTTGGCATTTATAGCCGATTTTTGGCATTTATAGCCGATTTACAATTCTTATCAATAATGAAAGACAAGAGTTGTGATTTTTGTCTCTTTTGGAAAAATACAAACTACAATGAAAAGCAAGAAAAGGAGGATCTAACTTCTCAGGAGATTGTGGGGGACTCGTTCAGAATGACGGTCGCAAGCCATATGTGCACTTCGCCATCATCCATGCAGATGAGAACAAAGGATGCTCTTGATTCGCTTGGCTTGGCTATAACCTCAGGTTTTTAGAGGACAAAGACCAAAAGGAGGTCCTATGTACAATAAAAAACTAAGTAGACTGGCTGAAAAGCCACGTCTAAGCCATTGGAGGCAGAAGGAAAAAGCAAGGACCTTGGGGGGAATACCCCCCAAGGGACTTTTGTCACCTTGTAGTGGTGGCCGGTGCAGAACTTTCGCAGAGT
Organism: Litsea cubeba; assembly: GCA_012931725.1. Classification (NCBI taxonomy): domain Eukaryota; kingdom Viridiplantae; phylum Streptophyta; class Magnoliopsida; order Laurales; family Lauraceae; genus Litsea; species Litsea cubeba. The sequence goes on from CM022946.1 coordinate 28,091,919, forward strand.
TTTCTCTCTTTCTTTCTCTGGATTTCCAGTGCTTTTTTCTTATCAGGGATCTCTGTTTGATTTTTTCTGATCTAGAATTCTTTGGAATGCTATCCTATTTATAGGCTTTTAGGTAGCCATTTTGGAGGATTTATGAGCCTTAATTGTCATAAAGCTACATAAAGAGCGGAGTTACAAGATTGAATTCTTTATTTTGTAACTCCTTTTTCTTGGCTTCTGATTTGCTGGAGGAGATTGAGGGCATTTAATCGCCTTTAATCGCCATGATGGGAGGAGTTTCATGGGTTAAATGCCATGAATTAATTGACTTATAATTCCCGGATGCTTGCTTCTGATTGGGCCATCCAAAGAAATGAATTAATGACTGCAATAAAACTAGTCAATTAATCTCATTAAGTGGTCGCCAAGCAGTTGAAGAGTCGCGGGCCATGCCGTGTTTTTTGGGATTCTTCTGGCGATGATCATCGATGGATCTTCATGTAGGTCGACATCGGATGACCATGTAACTTCAGGTCTTGTTTGCCAACAGCGGGTCGGTGCCATCTGTCCTGTCGATTTCTCGATTGATCGGGTAGAAAGCACACTTTTTTTGGTTGACCGGTTGGCGATCAATGTTGATTTTGATACTCTTGATGATTGACCCGTGATTTTGACGGATGTCAAAGGAATTGGTGTCTCAAAAGTATGAATTTTGGAAAATCCGAGGAGTCGGACACTTCGAATCGCAAAAAACGATGAAAAACGGGGCTTTCGGGGCCCACCCGGCGATCCCGGGCTCCATGGTCATCGGCGACCATGGGCCAGGGTCGCAGACCCAAGGGGGTTTTTCCCCCTTTTGTCCTGTTTTGTGTCCGTTTTTTATGTTTTTGGATTCTTTTTTCTTCTGTAATTCTTCTTGACATTTTTTTATCATTTATTGGCCAGATTTCCCTGTAGAAAGCTTGATGAGGATCCTTGCATTTTGATTTGCGAAGTTTCTAATTTTTCGAGAAAGCAGAAGACTTTGTCTCGTAGAGCTGCCGATTTTCCGTAAGAAGCTGAAACTGGGACAAACGATGTCGGAATGACCTGAAATTTGGGGTGAGCCCTCCTGAGCAATAAATAAGACCAACCATAGGCTTTTGTTTGAGTTTTGAACCCGTTTGGGGGTCCTATCACCAGTAGGCTTGTTTTTATCGCGATAAAGATGTCGCGGCTTGATGTGCGGTCAATCGATGTCCGATTGACTTGAAATTTGATAGGAACCTATTGGAGTCATTTTAAGATGATCCATAGGCTCTGTCTTGGAAACCATGGTCTCGGGGAGTTTCGCCGCCGAGAGGCCTGATTTAGCTTCCAAGCATGAAAGTCTGGTCAAATGTTGTCGAAATGACCTGAAACTTGACGTGTACCCTTTGTAAGCATTTTGAAGCCGTCCATGTGCTCTATCTGATGAGTGATGGCCTCGGTGGTTCTCGCTGCTGAGAGGCTTGATTTAGCTGTTCGAGGGTTGATGTAGGGTCAAATGTTGTTGGTTTGACTCAGAACTTGACGTGGAGCCTCTTGGATGTATTTTGAGACCATCCATCGGCTCTGATCGAAGTTTGGTGTCTCCGATGCTTTCGCCACCGGGAGCTCCTTTTCAGCTGTCGGAGGAGCGAAGTTAGGCCAAATCATTTTGAAATGGCCCGAAACTTCTTATGTACTCCTCTTTTGGCTGTCTTGAAAGATCTTGCAGTTTTTGTTTGATTCTGATATGATTTAATTTTTCAGAAGTATCATTGCCTATTTATGGAAGGTTGCGACTTCATGTAGCTTTTTGGATCTTGAAGAGGCAAAGTGACATTTTTGGTGTCAACAACCTTTAAACAAAAGAAAAGAGAGGTCCTCAATGTGCAAACCAAGTCAGCTCCTCAGCCACCAAAGAAAGCTGAAAACAAAGTTGCATGTAAAAGAACTGAACTCTCTGATGCCTTCAAAGAGCGAGTAGAAAAGAAATACCCGTTCGATGAAGATGTTGATGAAATCTTCGAGGCTCTAGTGGAAAACGGCAAGCTCACCTTGCCTGAACCCAAAAGACCGGGAGATGTTGGTAAAACCAATGATCCTCGGTACTGTCCATACCTCTAGATGATCTCGCATCCTCTCAATTAATGCTTCGTTGTGAGAGAGAAAATAAATGAGATATGGAAAAACGGAGTCATCACCTTTGACACTGCCTCTGTCAACATGGTGTCATGTGGACAAACACAATAATCACCAAAGAAGAAGATCACTACTTCCTTCAAGGTGATAAACAGAATTGAAGCGTCCGAAGAGATGGTTCCTTTCCCGACATCAGACGGACAACCCATATGAGTACATCCTGATCTCCTAGAAGATGAAAACTGGGAGATCGTGAAAACAAAGCCAACAGCTCAACAGCGAAGGTAGGCTAGGAAACATCTTTTCGAGCTCAAACGGCAAGAGAAGACCCAGCCAAAATAAGAAGTCCAAGAAAAGACAGAGGCCTCCTATACCACTTCACTGGGGGCAACAGAAACGTCCCTTCCAGAGACTTCAAAGGGGGTAAGAAAATTCACTCTCAGGGATTTCATGCCACCTCAATTCGAAGAAAAAGCCACGCAGGGGGCATCATACTCTTGCAATTCGGTAGTTGGATTCTCCATTGATGGATATGAGTCCAGTGACACCGACGATGGATTTGAGTCCAACAACACTGATGAGTGGGAGGAATCCCTTGAAACACGAGAATACCTCTTCGATGGAGAATGGGTTCCTGAGACTCATCTTATGCTAGTAATATGGTATAACCCTCTATGGCCACAAGGATCCAGGTCTGATGATGAACAAGACCAAGAGGCTATACAAGAAAATGCTGCTGACCCAGCACCCATCATTGCTCTAGTGGAAATCAACAATGTTGAGCCACAAAGAGTAGACGAAGAAGAAGATTTGGCTCCCATGCCTGATCTTGAAGAATATGCGAGGATCTTGCAGCGTCTCACTCTAGAACAAGAGCAAGACCGCGTCAACAAGCCCCCTCGCAATCTAGAGCCTGAAATCCCTGAAGACAATCAGGTATTTCTTCCCTTAACTCCTGAAAATGGAGAAAATTACTGGGTGGACGATCCTCTTACATCCGAGGATGAGTCTGACTCCCAACATGCAACATCTCCTATCAGAGCTTCCTGTAATGTGATAATTTAGGATTATAGCTCTTCTAAAGCGTCATCTGATGAGATAACTTATGCTCCGACGACGCCTAGCAATGTATCTTCTGGAGCTACCTCGTCTCACGTGACTTACACAGAGATGACACCCTCTCAGGTTTCTTCTCTTGAGACCGTGACTTCAGGACTCATGCTCTTCCCGGCTGATCATCATGAAGAAACCCCAGCTATTGATCCTTGGGATGATGAATTGGTCAACGAAGAAGAAGAGTTGCTGGATGCTGTTTAGGACTTGCTCCCAAAAAATGCTCCATGCAACACAATCACTAAGGATGGCAACTCTACTGAAGATACATCCTCAGTAAATAAGAAACGACAGCCTCTTGATCCTGAAGATAGTCTTCCAAACGAAGACCCTTCTCAAGAAGCTCTCGAAGTTGGTAGAGGCACCCGCTCTGGCCGGATCTACCACAAAAATTAGAACCAATCTTCCTTTACTTATGTAAATCCTTCTGGAAAAGATGTTGTAAGCGCCCCTAGTGGCAACAATGATGAACATGCAGGCCCCAAGGAGGCTTTCAAGTATGACTTGATCGAACACCTCAAGCACATGCCTGCACGTCTGCACATCCTAGACTTATTGCGAATATCTCTGCGCACTCGTGATAATCTCATTTCAGAATTACAAAAGCTGAATGAGAATGTCGACAAACATGCCCCGCAAGTCCTCCAAATTGAAATGGACTACTGGGTCAAAAACTCAGAAACTTGCTCAAAGGGAGAAAAGAAGAAAATTGAGGGATCATGCATCGAATGCCTCTCGGTTCAAAAGGCAGCAAGTGCAACCATCGCCCGAAACAAGGCACAGCCGACCCCTGTACTTCACAGGGTACATCAAGGAAATGCCTATGCACAGAGTTCAAATCGACCCAGGTTCTGCACTCAACCTCATCTCCACTTTGGCTCTCGAAGAGTTGGGCATCCCACCCAGCAAGCTGAGCCACACATGTGTATCTATCTTTGGATGCGATGGGAGTACTCAAAGGCCTATCGACAAAATCAGGTTTAAATTGTAAATCGGTGATCTTATCTCTGAGGTCACTGTGTATGCAATAAAAACCCCTTCATGCTACAACAACCTTCTCGGACGCCCCTGGATACACGAGAATGGTGTTGTCCCTTCAACTCTACATTAATGCATCAAGTTTCTTGGAGACGACGGCATGGTACATCGAGTCTTTACGGACATAAAACCCTTCAAAGGTAAAGAAGTCCACTTTGAAGACGAGTATGAAGGTGAAAAAGAAGAAGAGGAGATAACATCCTTTGCCAAAAGTCTCCAAAAAGATAAAGGTAAGGCTCCTCAACAATCATCGGAAGAAAACAAACCCTCCGGTAAATCCAAAAGAGAGCATTCAAGCTCCCTTCGTCATCTCCCTCAAGACTTCAAAGCCTTTGGTCATCACAACTAAAGTGAAGAAGGCAAAGCAAAAGACTGGGGGCAAATTTGTTGTCTCTTTCGTGTCTATCATGCAAGACACGGATTCAGATTCAGAGCTAGAAGACGATGCATCGTCAAGCCAAGCTGACACTCAACAAGTTCAGCCTCCTCTTACTCCAATGGAGACACCTGCTGATGTAGAAGATCCTACATCTGCTTCCTTTGTTGTTCCAGCAACTTCAGCAAAGAAAAAGGCGATCTTCTTCCATAGATCGGATGCTTCTTCATCAAACTCCATGCTTGAACCTTTCCAAAATGAAGGTATGCCTCAACTATCCTTATATAGTCCTATGGCACAAGCTATTATGAAGAAAATGGGCTATGACGCTCAACCCATTTGGTTTGGGAGAAAGCCGCGGTATTCTCACTCCATTGGGGCCCGCCTTGACCAAGAGCCAGCTGGAAGATTGGAGACTATACGGTTATGTAGAAAAATCTTCACATGGGTTAGGGTATGATCCTGACACCCCCCCTGAAATAGTTGACACAAAGGCCTAAAAGTCAATTTGCTGACCAAGCCTCAACATCTCAAGTCCATGAAGACATCGATCTCCCTGGATTTCTCTTTGAAGAGTCACCTGATAAAGATCTAGAAAGCTCCTCCAATTATTTCTCTGATGATAAAGGGGAATTGTCTGATGGCACAGACATGTGGTCTTCTGACCCAGATGAACCCTCGTCTCGAAAAGAAGTACCTTACTTCGACCTAGTTTTAACAGGCGATTGGGACCTTCTCATAGCAAGTCCAAAGGCAAGTTTGAGCCAAAATGGGAGGGACCCTACGTCATCGATAAGGTCTTCTCCAACAGCGTATAAGCACTCCTAAACATGGAGGGTGACAGATGTATGTTACCCATCAACGGCAAGTTCTTAAAGCGGTACTACCCATGAGGACTTACCCAACTAGGTAAGAGCAATGCCTGTACGGCCAAAACCTATTTCCAGGTACTCGCTCGTCAAACCCACTCTTTTTAGAATTTTCATATCAAATGTTGAAATTTCTAGAAATTCAAACAATGCTTACTTTCATCGTTTCATTGTTAAAAAATTCCAAGTTTAGGAACCTCTCCCTAACTTGACTAAAATTTTCGATCCTTGAACCCAAAATTCATGGTTTGAAATAAAATCCGGATTCAGGGATTTTCACCCTAGTCCACCCAGCCTTTTACCGCGAAAATGATTTTAGGTCAAAACTTACGACCCTCGTGTCTTTAAACAAAAAAATGGTTTTTCAAAAACCGTGAGGAAGCGACGCTTAGTCGATACTCGCACAAATTGGAAGAACACGAACCATGTTCAACACTTCCAAAATCACAGGGAAGCGACATTTCATCGATACTTGCAAAAAAAAAATTTATGGAGACGCAACATTTTAGTTGATATCCACAACCCAAGTTTCAAAGGTTCGAAAAAACCAAGAAATCATGGAGATGTAACATTGTAGTTGATATCCACAAACCAAATATTCGAGAAAACCGAAAATTTCAAAAATCATGGGGAAACGACACCAAGTCAGTACCCGCAAAACCAAAATTTTTGAAAAGCAAGGATGCGACATTCCATCGACACTTGCACCGAAATCCGCGAGGAGGCAACATTCCATCAATACTCACAACTGAATGAGCAAGGATTCAACATTCCATCGATACTTGCAAGATCATTCAGCAGGGAGGCGACTTTTAGTCGATACTTCCATTTTTGAAAACCAAAACCGGCTATAAATGCCACCAAAACCGGCTATAAATGCCACCAAAACTGGCTATAAATGCCACAAACCAGCTATCAATGCCACAAAATAAAACCGGCTATCAATGCCACAAACCAAAACTTGGCTTTCTAGAAAAAAAAACACGGCTATCAATACCATAAACCGGCTATCAATGCCATAAAAAGCCGGCTCTTATGCCAAAATCGGCTCTCATGCCACAAACAAAATCTGGCTCCCATGCCAAAATAATCATTTGACAAAAGATTTTCACAAAATAACAAGCTTTTGATCAAATCCCATTTAGAAATTACTTTCATCACGAAAAGATTTAAGTGAGCGTAGGGAAACAAAAAAAGAGAAAGTACAAAAAAAATACATGTGGTACAAAAAAAAAGTGTTCACAAGCAAAACAAAAAGAAGAAAGTACCAAAAAATATATATACATGTGGTACCAAAGAAAAAAAAGAAGGATAGTTTCTGTTACAAAAAATCAGGAGCTCAGCCAAAAATGGTCTCCAGCCAAAGTTTCAACTCCTCGAGCAAACTCTTGGCCTCAGCCGTCATAGTTTCCAAGGCACGCTTCTTCAGGAACTTGCCATGAGATGCTGGAGAAGGCTGTAACCCTTCTTTTATACCGGGAAGCTTATCTTGAGTAGTTTGCCATTGTTCGTCTTCTTAAATCTTCCTTTCGAGAACTCGATCAGCATCTGCAACCCGGCGAATTAGAGCACTCTCCCTATCACGAGCCTCTGTTATAGCAGCCCACTTGGCAGCGACTTGTGCCTTCAAATGATCAAGACATTTCCTGGCCTCATCGACCTCCCTATCAAGGATGTTAAGGTCATGCCTCAGCCCGATGATGGCTAGCTCTTTAAGTTCTTCTCTCAGACTACCTGCTTCCTGCTCTGTGTAGCCTCATTCAGGTCAGTCTTAGCCTTGTTAGTAGGATCCAAGAATATCTCCTTGAAGAACTAGTCATCAGGAAAGTCCATGGTCTCAAACCACTTGTCACCCAGTGCAATGATCTTATCAACGAACGCCCTGGCACCTGTGACATCCAGACCAACTTCTTCGGCATCAGTGAGAATCTCCTTCACATGCGGAATCATGCCAAATCCGGCATCCAAGTGTCCAGAAAGGAGATTCTCGATCCAAGAGCTCAAAACCCATGCCAGCACCTTCTTCGCAAATAGGAGAGATGGCCCAGATGAAGATTCGCCCCGCTCCATCGGTCGGCTGCTCATGTCATGACCCGTTGGAAGAATAACAAAAGAACTCTTTCCACTTGGAGCCACTGGGGAAGGAATCTCTGCACGAGGTATCTCCTCAACCGTGTCAGAATTGGTTCTAGGAGTCTCTACCTCTGGGTCAACCTCTAGCATCCCTTGCTCTGGTTCTGAAGGAAGCAATGGACTCTCTTCTGTTACTTCAAAACCTGCCAAAGAAACACAAAAAGGTATGAATATGATCTGGGTGAAAAATCATTATCAGGGTTATTACTATAAAATACCTTATTCGACGACTGGCGGAATGCTCTTTTCCTCCATGAACTCATCGGAAGCATCATCAACATTTGTATCCATCGATGGTTCAAAGTTATCGAAATCCTGTGGCAAATCAGCTGACACAAAAAAAATTGTTAGCAAATCAAGCCACATGCCAAAAAAAAAAAGATAGAAAAAGAAGTCATACCAGTCGGAGGTTCTGGATTCATTCCAGAGTCTCTTGGTTCTTCTTCAGGTGCCTCCACAGGATCTGTCACCGCCTCATCTGTCGGAACCTAAGGCATCGCCAAGTCTTCCTCTACTAAAAGAAAAGAAAAGCAGAAACAGAAAGCAAATCAGAACATGGATAAATCCCATGAAAGGAATGAAAAGAGAAAGAGGAAGAATCATACCTTCACCGACGGTCTCTTTTTCTAGGCTCCTCTTTTCGGGAGGCTCATCAGCATTCTCTGGCATCTCCACATTGATGGTAAGAGGAACTTCCATATCAGGAGAGTCTTCGTGTTGCTCCTTGCTGCGATGCTAACTCCTCTTCCTCTTACCTCTACGGGCTCGCTTCCTAGAAGAACCTGCCCCACTGTCAGAGTCAGGTTTCTCACTCGACTCCTCACTGGATGGTCTACCCCTATCAGTAGACTCCACGGAAGCTCGCCTCTGTGCCGCTTGCATCCAAGCTTAAAGCTCAGCTTTTTTGTTCTAGCTGCTCTAAAGCCTCATCAAGTACTTCCCGAACAGCTTTAAAACCAATGACGCCTTGGTCACCGAGAAAGCCTATCTTGTGTTTTTCTCCAGAAAGGAAGGCCCAAACTTCCTCTCGCCGAACACCATCCAACTTTCCAAGGACTTTTTCAGATGACAGCTTCACATCAAGCTCTTTCTTAGAAAGCCCCCGATAGGCCAGAAAGCTCTCTGCGATCCACTTCGCAAAGCCGACAGTCCGGGAAGTTGACAAACACCAAAAATGTCACTTTGCTTCTTCAAGAGCCAGAAAACTGCATGAAGTCGCATCCTGCCATAAATAGGCAATGCTACTTCCAAAAAATCAAATCTTGTCAGAATCAAACAAAAATTGCAAGATCCTTCAAGACAGCCAAAAGAGGAGTACACAAGAAGTTTTGGGCCATTTCAAAATCATTTGGCCTAACTTTGCTTCTCTGGCAGCTGAAAATGAGCTCCCGACGGCGAAAACATCGGAGACACCAAATCTTCAATCAGAGCCGATGGATGGTCTCAAAATACATCCAAAAGCCTCCACGTCAAGTTCCGAGTCAAACCGACAACGTTTGACCTTACATCAATCCTCAAACAGCTAAATCAAGCCTCTCGACGGCGAGAACCTTCGAGGCCATCACTCATCAGATAGAGCACATGGACGGCTTCAAAAAGCTTACAAAGGGCTACACATCAAATTTCAGGTCATTTCGACAACATTTGACCAGACTTTGACGCTCGGAAGCCAAATCAGGCCTCTCGGCGGCGAAGCTCCCCGGGACCTTGGTTTCCAAGACAGAGCCTGTGAATCATCTTAAAATGACTCCAATAGGTTCCCTGTCAAACTTCAAGTCAATCGGACATCGGTTGGCCGCACATCAAGCCGCGACATCTTCATCGCGACAAAAATAAGTCTACTAGTGATAGGACCCCAAACGGCTTTAAAAATCAAATAAAAGCCTATGGTTGGTCTTATTTATTGCTCAGCAGGCTTCACCCCAAATTTCAAGTCAATTCAACATCGTTTGGCCCACTTTCAACTTCTGACGGAAAATCGGCAGCTCTGTGCGACAAAGTCTTCGGCTTTCTCGGAAAATTAGAAACTTTGCAAACCAAAATGCAAGGATTCTCATCAGGTTTTCTATGGGGAAATAAGGCCAGTAAATGATCAAAGATGTCAAGGAAAAAATACAGAAGAAAAAAGAATCGAAAAACAACAAAAACAGACGTAAAACGGGACAAAAAGGGGGAAAACCCCTCTAGCGACCTTGGAGCCCCGAACGTCGGGTGGGCCCTGGAAACTCCATTTGTTGCCATTTTTTCGTGATTCGAAGCGTCCGACCTCTGGTATTTTCCAAAATTCATACTTTTGAGACACCAAATCCACTGACATCCGTCAAAATCACGGGTCAATCATCAAGAGTATCGAAATCAACATTGATCACCAACCGGATCGAGAAATCGACAGGACAGATGGCACCGACCCGCTGTTGGCAACCAATACCTGAAGTTACGTGGTCATCCGATGTCGATCTACATGAAGATCCATCATTGATCATCGCCAGAAGAATCCCAAAGACGCGGCACGGCCCACGACTCTTAAACTGCTCGGCGACCACTTAATGCGATAAATTGACTAGCTTTATTGTAGTCATTAATCCATTTCTTTGGCCGGCCCAATCAGAAGCAAGCATCCGGGAGTTACAAGTCAATTGATTCATGGCATTCAACCCATGAAACTCCTCCCATCATGGCGATTAAAGGTGATTAAATGCCCTCAATCTCCTCCGGCCAATCAGAAGCCAAGAAAAAGGAGTTACAAAATAAAGGAATTAAATCCTGTAACTCCGCCCATTATGCGGCTTAATGACAATAAAAGCCCATAAACCCTCCTAAATGGCTACCAAAAAGCCTATAAATAGGAGAGCACTCCAAGAAGAAAAAACGGCACAAAAAACTGTACGACAGACTGCAGAAAATCCGAAAATTCAGATAGAAAAAGGCATAAGAAATCCAAGAGAAAGAAAGAGAGAAAACTCTGCGGAAGTTCTACACCGACCACCGCTACAAGGTGACAAAAGTCCCTTGGGGGGTACCCCACCCAAGGTCCTTGCCTTCTCCTTCTGCCTCCAAAGGCTTAGACGTGGCTTTTCAGCCCGTCTACTTAGCTTTTTATTGGACATAGGACCTCCTCTTGGTCTTTGTCCTCTAAAAATATGAGATTATAGCCAAGCCAAGTGAATAAAGAGCATCCTCTGTTCTCATTTGCATGGATGATGGCGAAGTCCACATATGGCTTGCGACCGTTAATCTGAACGAGTCCCCCACAATCTCCTGAGAAGTTAGATGCTCCTTTTCTTGCTTTTTATTGTAGTTTGTATTTTTCTAAAAGAGACAAAAATCACAACTCTTGTCTTTCATTATTGATAAGAATCGTAAATCAGCTATAAATGCCAAAATTGGCTATAAACGCCAAAAATCGGCTATAAATGCCAAAATCGGCTATAAACGCCAAAAAATCGCCTTTCATGGCAAATCAAGAAAAATGTCTCTTTTCTTAAATATATGTGCAATGGAAAACTTGAAAGAAGTTGATTTCCTTTTTACTTGCGAAGGTCAATCTCCGGATCACCACTTCTAACTCCAAGTAAAATAGAAAATCTGGCACACCCACACACAAAAAAATGTTGATGCACGCCTCTGCCCCCCGGTTACGAAAGGGTCGTACCCAACGGACTCCCACGTCCGCCGACCCCGGCAGAACCGGGCAGAATGTGCTGTTCCATCAAGCTGGCACCCCCTGTGGGACTCGTTCATTTGAGAACACGATGCTATAAATGAAATATTTGCATATCATATCTATTGCTCTATGCTTATACTTCTTTTCTTGATTCCCTGGCTACTTTCTAATTGGTGGCCTATGTTGGATTCCGCATCTAAAAAATGAGATGAGATTTTTTTTGGAAATTTCTAATTCTTTGAATTTATTTCCACTCTTTCTCTTTTCAAAAAAAAAATCAAAAAAATCAGATTTCTTAGTTTGGACTCAAAATTGAGAAACTTTGATCCTTTTCGTTTCGTCTCTGTGCTCGCGGAAATCGTTGAGCCGGTTCGAATTGTGGAAATGGCCATTGTTTTTCTTCGATGAGTTCATTAGAAATTAAAAAAAAACAAAAAAACAAGAAAATCAGATTTCTCATTCTAGATTCAAGATTTAAACTTTGATCCTCTCCCTTCTGGGCGCTGGCGCTCGCGGAAATCGCTGAGACCGTGTTCGGATCGGGGATTGGGCCATTGTTTCTCTTCTATGAGTCTTTTGGAGATCTAAAAAAAAAAGACATAGACCACTAAAGTTAAACCAACTGCGTTCTTTGATCACGGTTGATTCAAGAAAAGCCTTGTCCAGAGTGTGGAGACAGCTTGACTGTTCTATGCAAGGGTCCTCCAAACGGGTTCATTAAGTAATCCTACCCTTACCTGGGGGTAATTCTATCAATCGAGATTTCATAAGACTGGGTTAGGAGGCCTATGTGTACTCTCTCGTCTTTTAAATAAAAAAATTTTCAAAATAAAAAATAAAAAAATTTTCAAAAAAAAAATCTTTAAAAAAATAAAAAATAATATAAAAAAAGATTTTTTTCAAAAAAAAGAAAAATCTTCTCAAAAAAAAAAACTTCCATCATTTTGGGTTTAGATTGGGGAAATTTTGGTCTCCTCCTTTCTGAGCACTGGCGCTCGCAGAAATCGCTGAGCCCGTGTTCAGATCGGAGTACCTTTGCTCTCTTTGATGAACTCGATATTGGCCTTTCAAAAAAAAAAACTCATCATTTTTGGATTCAGATCCGAGAAATTATGGTTCATTTCCTTCTGAGTACTGGCGCTCGCAGAAATCGCTGAGACCGTATTTGGATCAGAATACCATCTGCTCTCTTTGATGAATCCAATCTTGGCCTTTCAAAATAGAGAATCCCATCTCATTGATGCGGTCTCAAAACATTTGTGTCTAGCGGTACTAGTACGCCCTTTCAGGGTCTACTGTATTGCGACCGGCACATCTGTAACTCCAACTTTATATTCTTCTTACCTCGAGCAAGCTCTGCTTCTCGATAAGTCGAATTTAAGTTCACAATTGCTTCTAGCAGTCACTGGGATGCCCATTCCGGGCTTACCATACCTGCGATCAGAACAATTGTACCTTCTATGGCATTTTGCCTTCCTCATATTGCTTGGGTCATCTACCTCGAGCAATTTGAAAAGACGAAACCATAGAACTTCCCATTTATGATCATTATATTCTTGTGATTACTAATGGATGTGGTCTTGTTTCAGAAACTTTTCGAAAACTAATGATGGTAGCTTCACTAACCATTACCTTCGATGAGAACAAGCACCAACTCATGCTTCAACAGAAGCAAACCACGCGCACCTATAAGCGCCCCATCAGCTGCCGAAGCGTCAACTCCCTCGGCAACTCTCTGAACTCTTGGTCGACCTCGGCTCCCCGGACTATTGTCTTTGGGATGCTGGGACCATTCCCACTTCCTAAAGAACAAATTGCTCCTTCCAAAAAACAGAAACTTGCCTCTCAACGTGTCACTACCGTGACACCAAAGGCGAACACCAGAAGGCCCGAAGCCTGTGGCAGCCCCACGAAGCCTCGACCCGCAAACGACCAGGTCTATCCCAAGACTTGGTCCCCAAGACCTTCACCAAAGCAAAGAAGGTCCCAAACATCCACCAAGCCAGCATACTTGGCACCACTAAAGGAGAACCAGTTCTACCCTCTTGCCTACATGAAAGAGGAGAGACCCATCTCCAACCAGACTCCCAAGTCAAACCAGCATGAGCCAGCTTGTTCTTACAAGCCCAAAATCAAGTCATGCATCACAAGGCCTCTGCATGCACCTGCTAAGGCTTACAATCCTGCAGTTCGACCCTTCATCTCTACAGGGGCCGAACTCGAAAAATTCAAAGCTTCGCTGCAACAGGCGAAGGACCGGGTTCGCATCCTGTCCTTGCCCAGCTACAAAGAAGACAGGCTCGGCTGCTGCGCCCGAGGGAGCACATCCTTCGTTGTCAAGGCCCAGCCAGAGCTGACCAAATCTCAAATTGCTCGTTGCATATGCCGACGCGCGTCGTATCGACAAAAGAGATTAGAGAAGCAAAGGATCCAGTCTCCTACACTTCAAGTCTCTCCCAAATGGGTTGAAAAAGAAAGACCCAACCAAGTTGCTGCCGTCCATATGGTTGGAAAAACCAGAAGATGCCAAAAATCAGCAACAAAAATTCATGTCTGACGTCCAGTGACCCGCAGCGTCTCCAGGACAAGAAAACATTCAGAAGAATCCCCTGCTCCTTCAAGCAAAAGACGGTAGAGTGATCATTCCTCAAGCTCTTTATCAAAAAGAATGAGCCCCAGCTCAGTCACCAGGACAGTTTTTTCGTTTGAATCACGAAGGATGAACGTCTTGGCTACAAATTTTGAGCCACCACCCCGCAATCCACCTCAAGATGATGCGATCACACGCATCTAGCAGTTGGAACAAGGCCAGCAGAGGATTGAAACTCAGATGGAAAACCTTCTCCTCGCCTTCCAAAATCAGGCGAACAATGAACCTCCTCCGAATCATCAAGACGATGAGGTAAATTGAGAAGAAAATGAGTCACGCACCCTTACAAAAAAGGACGTAGACAGTATCCTCGCCAAAGCAAAAGAAGAGGATATACTCAAGGAGCATGGGATCAAGCCACCATATCCCTTATGGATGGACTCGGTCCCGTTTCCCACAAAATTTAAGCATCCTACTCTCCAAACATATACGGGGAAAGGATCAGCCATACAGCACGTCATCTACTTCAAGATCTTGACGGGAGCTATCGCGGATCAAGATGCACTCAAGATCCGCCTCTTTGCAAGTACCCTAAAAGGTACGGCCTTCGATTGGTACTCCACTCTGCCGGAGGACTCCATCCAAAATTGGGCCATGCTAGAGACACACTTCCTGACTCACTTCAAAGGTGAGGATCATCCCGCTACTATGGCTCAGCTGTGCAGCCTAAAATAGGGGGAGAATGAGTCAACATATGACTTCATTCATAAGTGGAAAGCAATGGCATACAAATGCTCTGATGTATTGCCACAAGCGTCGCTAGTCGATATCTGCCGAAACAACATGAGAGCTAGAATTCGCTCCATGATCATCGGCAACAAATCAAAGAACCTGGGAGAACTCCTGGAAGCTTCCATGGAAGCTGAAACGATGATTAAAGACCTCAACAGTCAAAAATCATCAAGAAAAGAGCCAACTGCCATTGTAACCTCTAAACTAAAGAAGAAAGAGGTCCACAATGTGCAGACCAAGTCAGCTCCTCAGCCACAAAAGAAAGCTGAAAACGAAGCTGCTGGTAAGAGACCTGAACTCTCAGCCGCCTTCAAAGAACGAGTAGAGAAAAAATACCCGTTTGATGAAGATGTTGATGAAATCTTTAGGGCTCTTGTATCAAATGGCAAGCTTACCTTGCATGAACCCAAAAGACCGGGTGATGTTGGCAAAACCAACGATCCTCGGTACTATCCATACCACCAGATGATCTCGCATCCTCTCAATCAATGCTTCGTTGTGAGGGAGAAAATAAACGAGATGTGGAAAAATGGAGTCATCACCTTTGACAAAAACTATGGGTCTGCCTCCGTCAACATGGTGACATGTGGACAAACATCAAAATCACCGAAGAAGAATATCACTACTTCCTTCAAGGTGATAAACACAATCCAAGCGTCTGAGGAACGGTTCCTTACCCGACACCAGACGGACAACCCATATGGGTACACCCCGATCTCCTGGAAGATGAAAATTGGAAGGTCGTGAAAACAAAGCGTACAGCTCAACAGTGAAGGCAGGCTAGGAAACATCTCCTCAAGCTTAAACGGCAAGAGAAGACCCAGCCAAAACAAGAAGTCAAAGAAAAGGCAGAGGCTTCCTCTACCGCTTCACTGGAGGCAACAAAAACGTCCCTTCTAAAGATTTCAAAGGGGGTAAGAAAATTCAAACTCAGTGATTTCATGCCACCTCAATTCAAAGAAGCCACACAGGGGGCATCATACTCTTGCAATTTGGTAGTTGGATTCTCCATTGATGGATGAGTCCAGCGACACCGATGATGGATTCGAATCCAACTACACCGACGAGTGGGAGGAGTCCCTTGAAACAGAAGAATATCTCTCCGATGAAGAATGGGTTCCTGAGACTCATCTTATGCCAGTAATCTGGTATAACCCCTACAGCCACAAGGATCCTGGTCTAATGATGAAGAAGACCAAGAGGCTGTACAAGAAAATGCTGTTGACCCAGCACCCGTCATTTCTCCAGTGGAAATCAACTATGTTAAGCCACAAAGAGTTGATGAAGAAGAAGATTTGGCTCCCATGCCTGATCTGGAAGAATATGCAAGGATCTTGTAGCGTCTCGCTCTAGAACAAGAGCAAGGCCGCGTCAACGAGCATCCTCGCAATCCAGAGCCTGAAGTCCATGAAGACCATCAGGTACATTTTCCCTTAACTCCTGAAAGTGGAGAAAATTGCTGGATAGATGATCCTCTTACATCCGAGGATGAGTCTGACCCTGATCAGGCAACGTCTCCTGTCAGAGCTTCCTGCAATGTGATAATTCAGGATTATAGCTCTTCCGAAGCATCGACTGATGAGATCACTGACACTCCGGCGACGCCTAGCAATGTATCTTCTAGAGCCACCTCATCTCACGTGACTTTCACTGAGATGACACCCTCTCAGGTTTCTTTTCCTGAGACTGTGACTTCAAAGTTCACACCCTTCCTGATTGAAGAATCCCCAGCTAGTGATGCTTGGGACGATGAATTGGTCAACAAAGAAGAAAGGTTGCTGGATGCTGTTCAGGACTTGTTCCCAGAAAATGCTCCGTGCAACACAATCACTGAGGATGGCAACTCTGCTGTAGATACATCCTCAACAAATGAAAAATGATAGCCTCTTGGTCCTGAAGACATTCTTCAGAATGAAGACCCTTCTCAAGAAGCTCTCGAGGTTGGTAGAGGCACCCGCTCTAGCCGGGACTACCATAAAAATTACAACCAATCTTCCTTTACATATGTAAATCCTTCGGGAAAAGATGTTGTAAGCGCCCCTAGTGGCAACAATGATGAACATGCAGGCCCTGAGGAGGCTTTCAAGTATGACTTGATTGAACACTTCAAGCACATACCTGCACGTCTGCACATCCTAGATTTATTGCGAATGTCTCCGCACACTCACAATAATCTCATTTCAGAATTACAAAAGCTGAATGAGGATGTCGACAAACATGCCCCGCAAGTCCTCCAAATTGAAATGGATTACCGGGTTAAAAACTCAGAAGCTTCCTCAAAGGGAAAAAAGAAGAAAACTGAGGGATCATGCATTGAATGCCTCTCGGTTAAAAAAGCAGCCAGTGCAACCATCGCCTTCACAAAGGACGACCTCCTACTTGGCGAAACAAGGCACAACCGACCCCTGTACTTCACAGGGTACATCAAGGAAATGCCTTTGCACAGAGTTCAGATCGACCCAGATTCTGCACTCAACCTCATCTCCACTTTGGCTCTCGCAGAGTTAGGCATCCCACCCAGCAAACCGAGCCACACATCTATATCTATCTTTGGATACGATGGGAGTACTCAAAGGCCTATCGGCAAAATCAGGTTCAAGTTGCAGATTGGTGATTTTATCTCTAAGGTCACTGTGTATGCAATAAAAACCCCTTCATGATACAACATCCTTCTCGGATGCCCCTGGATCCACAAGAATGGTGTTGTCCCTTCAACTCTACATGAATGCATCAAGTTTGTTGGCGACGACGGCATGATACATCGAGTCTTTGCAGACAAAAACCTTTCAAAGGTAAAGAAGTCCACTTCGCAAACTCATAAATGTATGAAGGTGAAAAAGAAGAAGAGGAGAAGCACACAGCACCCTTGGCCGAAAATCTCCAGAAAGATAAAGGCAAGGCTCCTTAACAATCACCGGAAGAAAACAAACCATCCGGTAAATCCGAAGAGAGCATTCAAACTCCCTTCATCATCTCCTCAAACCTTCAAAGCCTTTGGTCATCACAACTAAAGTGAAGAAGGCAAAACAAAAGTCTGGAGGCAAATTTGTTGTCTCTTTCATGTCTATCATGCAAGAAACAGATTCGGATTCAGAGCCAGAAGACGACACATCGTCAATTCAAGCTAACACTTAGCAAGTTCAGCCTGCTCTTACTCCAATGGAGACAACTTCTGACATAGAAGATCCTACGTCAGCTTCCTTCGTTGTTCCGGCAACTTCAGCAAAGGAAAAGTTGATCTTTTTCCATAGATCCGATGTTTCTTCATCAAACTCCGTGCTTGAACCTTTCCAAAATGAAGGTATGCCTCAACTATCCTTATATAGTTTTATGGCACAAGCTATTATGAAGAAAATGGGCTATGATGCTCAAAACCCAGTCGGTTTGGGAGAAGGACACGGTATTCTCACGCCATTGGGGCCCGTCTTGACCAAAAGCCAACTAGAAGATTGGAGACTCTACGGCTATGTAGAGAAATCTTCACACGGGTTAGGGTATGATCCCGACACTCCTCTGAGACAGTTGACACAAAGGCTTAAGAGTCAATTTACTGGCCAACATCTTAAGTCCATGAAGTCATCGATCTCCCTGGATATCTATTTGATGAATCACCTGACAAAGATCCAGGAAGCTCATCCAATTGGTACGATTTCTCAGACAATGAAGGGGAGTTGTCCGATGGCGCAGACGTGTGTGGTCTTCTGACCTAGAAGAACCCTCATCTACAAAAAAAGTAGCCTACTTCGACTCGGTTTCAACGGGCGATTGGGATCATCTCATAGCAAGCCTTGGGAAACTTCCCGATCAAGAAGACCCGTGGAAAGGAACAAAGCCTTGGTCTGGAAATGCCCTTGAAACACTAGAAGGTTTCGTTGAGCAGGAAGCCTTCGAAAATACTGTGGAGGAACCACCTTCGAACCTTCCAACAGAAGACCCTGTTCAGAAGATAGACTTGGGAATACCAGATAACCCATGTCCTGTATTCATTAGCAAGAATATAAAGGATGATGAGTTACCCGAGTATATCGCCTTCCTTTGTGAGTTCGTTGATTGCTTTGCATGGTCTTACGCTGAAATGCCTGGTTTAGACCCCAAAATAGCAGTCTACAAACTCAATCTTCAAGAAGACATCAAGCCTGTCAAGCAGGGTCAAAGAAGATTTCGTCCAGATGTGATGGATAAAATTGAACAAGAAGTTCAAAAACTCAAAAGCGTTGGCTTCATCCGTGAGGAACAACATCCTGAATGGTTGGCCAACATTGTCCCCGTGACAATGAAGAATGGGAAAATCAGGGTCTGTATTGACTATAGAGACCTGAATGGCGCATGCCCAAAAGATGAATTTCCGCTCCCCATACCAGAGGTAATGATTGATAATACCTGTGGGTTTGAGCGAATGACATTCATGGATGGTTTCTCTGGCTAGAATAAGATAAAGATGCATCCTGAAGATGAAAAACATACATATTTTCGGACCCCAGTTGGCGTGTATTGCTACACTGTCATGCCATTTGGTCTGAAAAATGCTGGTGCCACATATCAAAGGGCTATGATGAAGGCATTCCAAGATATGCAGCACAAGACGGTCGAATGTTACGTTGATGACCTCGCCGTCAAAAGCAAAAGAAAAGAAGATCATCTCGAAGACCTTCTGTCACACCCCAAAACCGGGCCCTGCAGCGATCCAATCCCGGAGTGTGAAATTTTGGAATGAATTTGAAACTTTTGTTCTATTTCCCAAGATCCGCGTGAATGAGGATAATCAAATTCCATCACGATCAGAGTATATTTTCACGGAAGCTAAACATGGTATTACGACTCGAAATCCGTGGCCATCGGATTCCGTGTCGCACGCAACCAATATCATAAAGCCATCACATAAGCAGACTGGCACAAATCATAATCCAAAGAACACTGAGCTGGTAGTAACAAGACTATTTATTTCCCACATATTCAAATTACAATTAACAAATGTTTTAATTACAAACCCAATGACCAAGGCTAACAAAGCCATACAAATAAACCACTAAATAACATACTACCCCAAGTGATATTACGAGCTCCGGTGCCAAACTTGACGTCTATATGATATCAAAAGGGCAGTCTATCGCGTCAGACCGGCGGCTCAACTGCCTCCTCGGATCAAACACCTAAAAACAAAAAGAGAGGAAACTGGCACCAAACAACAGGGTCAGACACGACGGTCTGGCAAGCAAATAAACAAGTAATATGTAACATGGGCATTTATAAAACCTTATGGAATCATTGTAAATCCATTTAAAGAGTCAAAACAATAATAGCAACGAATCATGATAAAACAATTGAAAGACCGAACATAAATATCAAGGCAAATAAACGAACAGTCTCTGGAGCATAAATATCTCGAAAAGATAACAACCTACGCAAAACATTTAATAATTGGAAATATATTTAAAATCCTGAATAATAGAGACAATACGATAAAAGATCGATTTCATAAACATTAACAAATTCAAAGAATATTATGAGTATAAACAAACAAGAATCATAAAACAAATTAATAAACAGATAAAACATTGGCAACCACACATAGCTATATTCTCCTATTACCAAAGTAACAAGAGCAGACGGAACCGTAGCCACTACACGTGGGACCGGAAACAAAATCAGAACCGTAGCCACTACGCGTGGGACCAACCGATAAAAACCGTTGCCATGGTCGGTACAGACAGAATCCAAACTGCAGTTGGCAGACAAATTAAAGATCCTAAGTCGGGTGATCAGCCCGACAAGGTGATCTAAGCCTAGTGGTGCCTTTAGTTTTAAAAACCTGAACCGATACAAATCAAAATACTAATCCCTTTGGCTCATGGGCTCACACCACAGGGCTCTGGCCCCATCTTGCCTCGAGGTTTTATTTTGAAATCATAGTCTCTGTTGACACCAAAAATGTCACTTTGCCTCTTCAAGATCCAAAGAGCTACATGAAGTCGCAACCTGCCATAAATAGGCAATGCTGCTTCCAAAAATCAAATCTTGTCAGAATCAAACAAAAACTGCAAGATTCTTCCAGACAGCCAAAAGAGGAGTACACAAGAAGTTTCGGGCCATTTCAAAATCATTTGGCCTAACTTCGCTTCCCCGACAGCTGGCAAGGAGCTCTCGGCGGCAAAAGCATCGGAGACACCAAATCTTCGATCAGGGCCGATGGACGGTCTCAAAATACTTCCAAAAGGCTCCACGTCAAGTTCCGAGTCAAACCGACAATGTTTGACCCTACATCAACCCTCGAATAGCTAAATCAAGCCTCTCGGCGGCGAGAACCACCGAGGCCATTACTCATCAGATAGAGCACATGGACGGCTTCAAAATGCTTATAAAGGGCTACACGTCAAATTTCAGGTCATTTCCACAACATTTGACCATAGTTTGACGCTCGGAAGCCAAATCAGGCCTCTCGGCGGCAAAGCTCTCCGGGACCATGGTTTCCAAGACAGAGCCTATGGATCATCTTAAAATGACTCCAATAGGTTCCCTGTCAAATTTCAAGTCAATCGGACATCGGTTGACCGCACATCAAACCGCGACATCTTCATCGCGACAAAAAGCAAGTCTACTGGTGATAGGACCCAAAACGGCTTCAAAACTCAAACAAAAGCCTATGGTTGGTCTTATTTATTGCTCAGCAGGCTTCACACCAAATTTCAGGTCATTCCGACATCGTTTGACCCAGTTTCAGCTTCTGACGGAAAATCGGCAGCTCTTCGCGACAAAGTCTTCGGCTTTCTCAGGAAATTGGAAGCTTTGCAAAATAAAATGCAAGGATTCTCATCAGGTTTCCTACAAAGAAATTAGGCCAATAAATGGTCAAAATGTCAAGGAAAAGTACAGGAGAAAAAAGAATCGAAAAAACAGCAAAAACGGACACAAAACGGGACACAAAAGGGGGAAAACCCCCCCAGGGTCGCAGGCCCCTGCGACCCTGGGCCAGGGTCGCCGGCGACCTTGGAACCCGGGTCGCCGGGAAGGCCCCGGAAACCCCGGTTTTCGCCGTTTTTTTCGCGATTCGAAGAGCCCAGCCTCTGGTACTTTCCAAAATTCATGCTTTTGAGACACCAAGTCCTCTGACATCCGTCCAAAACACGGGTCAATCATCAAGAGTATCGAAAACAATATTGATCGCCACCCGGTCAACCAAAAAAAGTGTGCTTTCTACCCGACCGATCGAGAAATCGACAGGACAGATGGCACCGACCCGCTGTTGGCAACAAACACCTGAAATTACATGGTCATCTGATGTCGATCTACATGAAGATCCATCGATGATCATCGACAGAAGAATCCCAAAAGACGTGGCACGGCCCGCGACTCTTCAGCTGCTCGGCGACCACTTAATGCGATTAATTGACTAGCTTTATTACAGTCATTAATCCATTTCTTTGGACGGCCCAATCAGAAGCAAGCATTCGGGAGTTACAAGTCAAGAGATTCATGGCATTTAACCCATGAAACTCCTCCCATCATGGCGATTAAAGGCGATTAAATGCCCTCAATCTCCTCCGGCCAATCAGAAGCCAAGAAAAAGGAGTTACAAAATAAACAATTCAATTTTGTAACTCCTCCCATTATGCAGCTTTATGACAATCAAGGCTCATAAACCCTCCTAAATGGCTACCTAAAAGCCTATAAATAGGAGAGCTCTCCAAGAAGAATAGGGCATCAGAAAAAAGCACAAACAGACAGACAGACAGAAGCACAGAAATCCAGAGAAGGGAAAAAGAGAGAAAACTCTGCGGAAGTTCTACACCGGCCACCGCAACAAGGTGACAAAAGTCCCTTGGGGGGTCCCCCCCCTCAAGGTCCTTGCCTTCTCCTCCTGCCTCCAATGGCTTAGATATGGCTTTTCAGCCCGTCTACTCGGCTTTTTATTGGACATAGGACCTTCTTTTGGTCTTTATCCTCTAAAAACCTGAGGTTATAGCCAAGCCAAGTGAATCAATAGCACCCTCTGTTCTCATCTGCATGGATGACGGCGAAGCCCACATATGGCTTGCGACCGTCAATCTAAACGAGTCCCCCACAATCTCCTGAGAAGTTAGATCCTCCTTTTCTTGCTTTTCATTGTAGTTTGTATTTTTTCAAAAGAGACAAAAATCACAATTCTTGTCTTTCATTGTTGATAAGGATTGTAAATCGGCTATAAACGCCAAAATCGGCTATAAACGCCAAAATCAGCTATAAATGCCAAAAAAAATCGCCTTTCACGACAAACCTAGAAAAATGTCTCTTTTCTTAAATATATGTGCAATGGAAAACTTGAAAGAAGTTGATTTCCTTTTTACTTGCGAAGGTTGATCTCCGGATCACCACTTGCAATTCCAAGTAAAAATAGAAAATCTGGCACACCCACCCAAAAAAAGAAATGTTGATGCACGCCCCTTGCCCCCTGGTTATGAAAGGGTCGGAACCAAACGGACTCTCACGTCCGCCGACCTCGGTAGGAACTCGAGCATTCGGAGCGCGGTCCATCAAGCTGGCACACCCGGTGGGACTCGTTTATTTGAGAACACGATGCTAGAATTGAAATATTTGCATATCATATATTTTGCTCTATGCTTATATTTCTTTTCTCCATTCCTTGGCTACTTTATAATTGGTGGCCTATGTTGAATTCCGCATCTAAAAAAAAATGAGATGAGATTTTTTGTTTGGAAATTTCTAATTCTTTGAATTTATTTCCACTCTTTCTCTTTTCAAAAAAAAAAAATTTTTTTTAAAATAAAAAAATAAAAAAAAATCAGATTTTTCATTTTGGATTCAAAATTGAGAAACTTTGATCCTCTCCCTTCTGGGCATTGGCGCTCACGGAAATCGCTGAGACCGTGTTCGGATCGGGGGTTGGGCCATTGTTTCTCTTCGATGAGTTCATTAAAGATCTAAAAAAATATATATATATATATAAAAAAAAATTTAGATTTCTCAATTTGGATTCAAAATTGAGAAACTTTGATCCTCTCCCTTCTGGGCACTGGCGCTCACGGAAATCGCTGAGACCGTGTTTGGATCGGGGGTTGGGCCATTGTTTCTCTTCGATGAGTTCATATAAAAAAAATAAAAAAATATAATTAAGAAAAAAAAAGACATAGACCACTAAGGTTAAACCAACTGTGTTCCTTGATCATGGTTGATTCAAAGAAAAGCCTTGTCCAGAGTGTGGAGACAGCTTGACTGTTCTAGGCAAGGGTCCTCCAAACGGGTTCATTAAGTAATCCTACCCTTACCTGGGGGCAATTCTATCAATCAAGATTTCATAAGACCGGGTTAGGAGGCCTATGTGTACTCTCTCGTCTTTTAAACAAAAAAAAAATATAAATTTTTTTTAAAAAAAATAAAAAATAAAAATTTTAAAATAAAAAATAAAAAATAAAAATTTTTTTAAAAAAAATCTTAAAAATAAAATAAAAAAATAAAATAAAATAAAATAAAAGATTTAAAAAAAAATCTTCAAAAATCTAAAAAAAAAAAACTTCCGTCATTTTGGATTTAGATTGGAGAAATCTTGGTTTTCTCCTTTCTGAGCACTGGCGCTCACGGAAATCGCTGAGACCGTGTTCAGATTGGAATGCCTTTTGCTCTCTTTGATGAACCCGATATTGACTTTTCAAAAAAAAAAAAACTCGTCATCTTTAGATTCAGATCCGAGAAATTATGGTTCATTTCTTTCTGAGCACTGGCGCTTGCGGAAATCGCTGAGCCCGTGTTTAGATCGGAATACCATCTGCTCTCTTTGATGAATCCAATCTTGACCTTTCAAAACAGAGAATCTCATCTCATGGATGCGGTCTCAAAACATTTGTGTCTAGCGGTACTAGTACGCCCTTTCAGGGTCTGCTGTATTGCGACCGGCACATCTGTAACACCAACTTTATATTCTTCTTACCTCGAGCAAGCTCTGCTTCTCGATAAGTCGAATTTAAGTTCACAATTGCTTCTAGCAGTCACTGGGATGCCCATTCCGGGCTTACCATACCTGCGATCAGAACAATTGTACCTTCTATGGCATTTTGCCTTCCTCATATTGCTTGGGTCATCTACCTCGAGCAATTTGAAAAGACGAAACCATAGAACTTCCCATTTATGATCATTATATTCTTGTGATTACTAATGGATGTGGTCTTGTTTCAGAAACTTTTCGAAAACTAACAATGGTAGCTTCACTAACCATTACCTTCGATGAGAACAAGCACCAGCTCATGCTTCAACAGAAGCAAACCACGCGCACCTATAAGCGCCCCATCAGCTGCCGAAGCGTCAACTCCCTCGGCAACTCTCTGAACTCTTGGTCGACCTCGGCTCCCCGGACTATTGTCTTTGGGATGCTGGGACCATTCCCACTTCCTAAAGAACAAATTGCTCCTTCCAAAAAACAGAAACTTGCCTCTCAACGTGTCACTACCGTGACACCAAAGGCGAACACCAGAAGGCCTGAAGCCTGTGGCAGCCCCACGAAGCCTCGACCCGCAAACGACCAGGTCTACCCCAAGACTTGGTCCCCAAGACCTTCACCAAAACAGAGAAGGTCCCAGACATCCACTAAGCCAGCATTCCTGGCCCCACTCAAGGAGAACCAGTTCTATCCTCTTGCCTACATGAAAGAGGAGAGACCCGTCTCCAACCTGACTTCCAAGTCAACCCAGCATGAGCCGGCTTGTTCCTACAAGCCCAAAATCAAGTCATGCATCACAAGGCCTCCACAAGCACCTGCTAAGGCCTACAAACCTGCAATTCGACCCTTCATCTCTACAGGGGCCGAACTTCAAAAATTCAAAGCTTCGCTGCAACTGGTGAAGGATAGGGTTCGCATCCTGTCCTTGCCCAGCTACAAAGAAGACAGGCTCGGCTGCTGCGCCCGAGGGAGCACATCCTTCATCGTCAAAGGCCCAGTCAGAGCTGACCGAAGCTCAAATTACTCGTCGTATACGCCGCCGCGCGTCATACCGACAAAAGAGACTAGAGAAGCAAAGGACCCAGCCTCCCACACTTCAAGTCTCTCCTAAATGGGTCGAAAAAAAGAAAGACCCAACCAAGTTGCTGCCGTCCATATGGTTGGAAAAACCAGAAGGCGCCAAAAATCAGCAACAAAAATCCATGTCCGACGTCCGATGACCCGCAGCATCTCCAGGACAAGAAGACATTCAGAAGAATCCCCTGCTCCTTCAAGCAAAGGACAGCAGAGTGATCCTTCCTCAAGCTCCTCTTCAAAAAGAATGAGCCCCAGCTCAGTCACCAGGACAGTTTCTTCATTCGAATCACGAAGGATGAATGTCTTGGCTATAAATTCTGAGCCACCACCCCGCAATCTACCTCCAGAAGATGCGATCACCCGCATCCAGCAGTTGGAACAGGGCCAGCAGAGGATTGGAACTCTGATGGAAAACCTTCTCCTCGCCTTCCAAAATCAGGCGAACAATGAACCTCCTCCGAATCATCAAGACGACGAGGTAAATGGAGAAGAAAATGAGTCACGCGCCCTTACCAAAAAGGACGTAGACGGTATCCTCGCCAAAGCAAAAGAAGAGGATATACTCAAGGAGCATGGGATCAAGCCACCATATCCCTTATGGATGGACTCGGTCCCGTTCCCCACCAAATTCAAGCATCCTACTCTCCAAACATATACGGGGAAAGGATCAGCCAGACAGCACGTCATCCACTTCAAGATCCTGACAGGAGCTATCGTGGATCAAGATGCACTCAAGATCCGCCTCTTTGCAAGTACCCTAAAAGGTACGGCCTTCGATTGGTACTCCACTCTGCCGGAGGACTCAATCCAAAACTGGGCCATGTTAGAGACACGCTTCCTGACTCACTTCAAAGGTGAAGATCACCCCGCTACTATGGCTCAGCTGTGCAGCCTAAAACAGGGGGAGAATGAATCAACATATGACTTCATTCACAAGTGGAAAGCAATGGCATACAAATGCTCTGATGTATTGCCACAAGCATCGCTAGTCGACATTTGCCGAAACAACATGAGAGCCAGAATCCGCTCCATGATCATCGGCAACAAATCAAAAAACCTGGGAGAACTCCTAGAAGCTTCCATGGAAGCAGAAACGGTGATTAAGGACCTCAACAGTCAGAAATCATCAAGAAAAGAGCCAACCGCCATTGCAACCTCTAAACCAAAGAAGAAAGAGGTCCTCAATGTGCAGACCAAGTCAGCTCCTCAGCCACCAAAGAAAGCTGAAAACAAAGCTGCTGGTAAGAGACCTGAACTCTCAGCCGCCTTCAAAGAACGAGTAGAGAAAAAATACCCGTTTGATGAAGATGTTGATGAAATCTTCGGGGCTCTTGTGGCAAACGGCAAGCTCACCTTGCCTGAACCAAAAAGACCGGGTGATGTTGGCAAAACCAACGATCCTCGGTACTGTCCATACCACCAGATGATCTCGCATCCTCTCAATCAATGCTTCGTTGTGAGAGAGAAAATAAATGAGATGTGGAAAAACGGAGTCATCACCTTTGATAAAAACTATGGGTCTGCCTCCGTCAACATGGTGACATGTGGACAAACATCAAGATCACCGAAGAAGAAGATCACTACTTCCTTCAAGGTGATAAACTCAATCGAAGCATCCGAGGAACTGGTTCCTTACCCGACACCAGACGGACAACCGATATGGGTACATCCCGATCTCCTGGAAGATGAAAATTGGGAGATCGTGAAAACAAAGCCTACAGCTCAACAGCGAAGGCAGGCTAGGAAACATCTCCTCAAGCTCAAACGGCAAGAGAAGACCCAGCCAAAACTAGAGGTCAAAGAAAAGGCAGAGGCTTCCTCTACCGCTTCACTGGAGGTAACAAAAACATCCCTTCCAGAGACTTCAAAGGGGGTAAGGAAATTCACTCTCAGTGATTTCATGCCACCTCAATTCAAAGAAGCCATGCAGGAGGCATCATACTCTTGCAATTCGGTAGTTGGATTCTCCATTGATGGATACGAGTCCAGCGACACCGATGATGGATTCGAATCCAACTACACAGATGAGTGGGAGGAGTCCCTTGAAACAGGAGAATATCTCTCCGATGAAGAATGGGTTCCTGAGTCTCATCTTATGCCAGTAATCTGGTATAACCCCCTACAGCCACAAGGATCCTGGTCTGATGATGAAGAAGACCAAGAGGCTGTACAAGAAAATGCTGCTGACCCAGCACCTCTCATTACTCCAGTGGAAATCAACAATGTTGAGCCACAAAGAGATGATGAAGAAGAAGATCCAGCTCCCATGCCTGATCTTGCAGAATATGCAAGGATCTTGCAGCGACTCGCTCTAGAACAAGAGCAAGACCGCATCAACGAGCCTCCTCACAACCCAGAGCCTGAAGTCCCTGAAGACCATCAGGTACATCCTCCCTTAACTCCTGAAAATGGAGAAAATTGCTGGATAGACGATCCTCTCACATCCGAGGATGAGTCTGACTCCGATCAGGCAACGTCTCCCGTCAGAGCTTCCTGTAATGTGATAATTCGGGATTATAGCTCTTCCGAAGCATCGTCTGATGAGAGCACTTACACTCCGGCGACGCCTAGCAATATATCTTCTGGAGCCACCTCGTCTCACGTGACTTTCACTGAGATGACACCCTCTCAGGTTTCTTCTCCTGAGACTGTGACTTCAAAGTTCACACCCTTCCTGACTGAAGAATTCCCAGCCATTGATGCTTGGGACGATGAATTAGTCAACGAAGAAGAAAGATTGTTGGATGCTGTTCAGGACTTGTTCCCGGAAAATGCTCCATGCAACACAATCACTGAGGATGGGAACTCTGCTGCTGATACATCCTCGCAAATGAAAAATGACAGCCTCTTGATCCTGAAGACAATCTTCCAAACGAAGACCCTTCTCAAGAAGCTCTCGAAGTTGGTAGAGGCACCCGCTCTGGCCGGGACTACCACAAAAATTACAACCAATCTTCCTTTACATATGTAAATCCTTCGGGAAAAGATGTTGTAAGCGCCCCTAGTGGCAACAATGATGAACATGCAGGCCCTAAGGAGGCTTTCAAGTATGACTTGATTGAACATTTCAAGCACATACCTGCACGTCTGCACATCCTAGATTTGTTGCGAATGTCTCCGCACACTCGTGATAATCTCATTTCGGAATTACAAAAGCTGAATGAGGATGTCGACAAACATGCCCCGCAAGTCCTCCAAATTGAAATGGATTACCGGGTCAAAAACTCAGAAGCCTCCTCAAAGGGAGAAAAGAAGAAAACTGAGGGATCATGCATTGAATGCCTCTCGGTTAAAAAAGCAGCCAGTGCAACCATCGCCTTCACAAAGGATGACCTCCTACTTGGCGAAACCAGGCATAACCGACCCCTGTACTTCACGGGGTATATCAAGGAAATGCCTATGCATAGAGTTCAGATCGACCCAGGTTCTGCACTCAACCTCATCTCCACATCGGCTCTTAAAGAGTTGGGCATCCCACCCAGCAAACTGAGCCACACATCTGTATCTATCTTTGGATACGATGGGAGTACTCAAAGGCCTATCGGTAAAATCAGGTTCAAGTTGCAGATCGGTGATCTTATCTCTGAGGTCACAGTGTATGCAATAAAGACCCCTTCATGCTACAACATCCTTCTCGGACGCCCTTGGATCCATGAGAATGGTGTTGTCCCTTCAACTCTACATCAATGCATCAAGTTTGTTGGCGACGACGGCATGATACATCGAGTCTTTGCGGACAGAAAACCCTTCAAAGGTAAAGAAGTCCACTTCGCAGACTCACAGATGTATGAAGGTGAAAAAGAAGAAGAGGAAAAGCACACAGCATCCTTTGCCGAAAATCTCCAGAAAGATAAAAGCAAAGCTCCTCAACAATCACCGGAAGAAAATAAACCATCCGGTAAATCTGAAGAGAGCATGCAAACTCCCTTCATCATCTCCCTCAAATCTTCAAAGCCTTTGGTCATCACAACTAAAGTGAAGAAGGCAAAACAAAAGCCTGGGGGCAAATTTGTTGTCCCTTTCGTGTCTATCATGCAAGACACGGACTCGGATTCAGAGCCAGAAGACGACACATCGTCAAGCCAAGCTGACACTCAGCAAGTTCAGCCTGCTCTCACTCCAATGGAGATAACTTCTGACATAGAAGATCCTACGTCAGCTTCATTCGTTGTTCCAGCAACTTCAACAAAGGAAAAGCCGATCTTCTTCCATAGATCGGATGCTTCTTCATCAAACTCCATGCTTGAACCTTTCCAAAATAAAGGTACGCCTCAACTATCCTTATACAGTTCTGTGGCACAAGCTATTATGAAGAAAATGGGCTATGACGCTCAAAACCCAGTCGGTTTGGGAGAAGGACGCGGTATTCTCACACCATTGGGGCCGTCTTGACCAAAACCCAGCTGGAAGATTGGAGACTCTACGGCTATGTAGAAAAGTCTTCACACGGGTTAGGGTATGATCCTGACACTCCCTTGAGACAGTTGACACAAAGGCTTAAAAGTCAATATACTGACAAAGCCTCAACAACTCAAATCCATGAAGACATCGATCTCCCTGGATATCTCTTTGATGAGTCACCTGACAAAGATCCAGGAAGCTCATCCAATTGGCACGATTTCTCCGAAAATGAAGAGGAGTTGTCCGATGGCACAGACGTGTGGACTTCTGACCCAGAAGAACCCTCATCTCCAAAGAAGTAGCCTACTTCGACTCGGTTTCAACAGGCGATTGGGATCATCTCATAGCAAGTCTTGGGAAAATTACCGATCAAGAAGACCCGTGGAAAGGAACAAAGCCTTGGTCTGGAAATGCCCTTGAAACCCCAGAAGGTTTCGTTGAGCTGGAAGCCTCCGAAAATATTGTGGAGGAACCACCTTCGAACCTTCCAACAGAAGATCCTGTTCAAAAGATAGACTTGGGAACACCAGATAACCCACGTCCTGTATTCATAAGCAAGAATATAAAGGATGATGAGTTACCCGAGTATATCACCTTTCTTCGTGAGTTCGTTGATTGCTTTGCATGGTCTTACGCTGAAATGCCAGGCTTAGACCCCAAAATAGCAGTTCACAAACTCAATCTTCAAGAAGACATCAAGCCTGTCAAGCAAGGCCAAAGAAGATTCCGTCCAGATGTGATGGATAAAATTGAACAAGAAGTTCAAAAACTCAAAAGCGTCGGCTTCATCCGTGAGGAACAACATCCTGAATGGTTGGCCAACATTGTCCCCGTGACAAAGAAAAATGGGCAGATCAGGGTCTGTATTGATTATAGAGACCTGAATGGCGCATGCCCAAAAGATGAATTTCCGCTCCCCATACCAGAGGTAATGATCGATAATACCTGTGGATTCGAGCGAATGACATTCATGGATGGTTTCTCTGGCTACAATCAGATAAAGATGCATCCTGAGGATGAAAAACATACATCCTTTCGAACCCCATTTGGCGTGTATTGTTACACTGTCATGCCATTTGGTCTGAAAAATGCTGGTGCCACATATCAGAGGGCTATGATGAAAATATTCCAAGATATGCAGCACAAGACGGTTGAATGTTACGTTGATGACCTCGCCGTCAAAAGCAAAAGAAAAGAAGATCATCTCGAAAACCTTCGAGAAGTCTTCCTCCGGCTTCGCAAACACAAACTGCGAATGAATCCATTGAAATGCTTCTTCGGCGTCTCGTCGGGTAAGTTCCTCAGATTCTTAGTTCGGAAAGCTGGAATAGAGCTTGACCCCATAAAAGTCAAAGCCATTCTAGAAATGCCCTCTCCAAGAACCTTGAGAGAACTCAAAGGGCTTCAAGGGAGATTGGCCTACATCAGACGGTTCATCTCCAATCTTTCGGGGAAATGCCGTCCATTCTCCCGGTTGATGAAAAAAGGTGTAAACTTTGTCTGGGATGCTGACTGTGAAGCTGCTTTCCAAGATATCAAGTCATACCTGACAAGACCTCCAGTGTTAGCTGCTCCTACCACTGGAAAACCATTCATCTTGTACACAAGAGCCCTTGATCACTCTCTGGGAGCTCTGCTTGCGCAAGAAAATGATCAGAGAAAAGAAGCTGCTCTATATTACCTCAGCCGCATGCTAGTAGGTGCAGAGCATCGCTACTCTCCAGTCGAAAAAGAATGCCTTGCAGTGATGTTCGCCGTACAAAAGCTGCGTCACTACTTGCTTTCCAACACAGTCTACCTGGTCTCGAGGGTCAACCTCTTGAAGGTCCTTGTCACAAAGGCAGGTTCTCTCAATGCTCGACTGGCAAAATGGTCCATCCTTCTGTCACAATTTGATATTAGGTATGTACCACAAAAAGCAATCAAAGGGCAAGCTCTAGCGGACTTCCTTGCAGAGCATCCATTGCCTAAAGATTCTCCACTCAGAGATGATCTCCCAGACGAACCAGTCTACAATGTGGAGACTTTCTCACAAAGTGCCTCCTGGGATATGTACTTTGACGGTGCAACCAGGACAAATGAAAAAAGACAGCTGATCTCGGGAGTTGGCATCCTCTTTGTTAGCCCCGACAAATACATGATTCCACACGCTTTCTCGCTACTGGAACCATGCACAAACAATGCAGCTGAATATCAAGCTCTGATCTTAGGATTGGAACTCGCCATCGAATCCGGTATCACCATGCTGGAAGTCTTTGGAGACTCTCAACTGATCGTCAACCAGATGAATCAGAAATTTGAAGTCAGGAAGCCAGATTTGTTGCCCTACTACAACAAGGCACAATCACTTCTGCAAAAGTTTGACATCTGTCACATCACCCACATTCGTAGAGGTGAAAACATACGTGCAGATGCCCTAGCCGGACTTGCCGCATCCATGGCAATCCAGGAAGGGGAAAACATGCAAATCACAGTGTGCGAAAGGAGAATCCTTCCTCCTCTTAACACACACCAAGCAGTTGCTGAATGCCACCAAGTGGTCGGAAGTCGGATTTCAATCCTTCAAACTTCAATCGGCGACTGGAGGGATCCGTTCATTGATTACATTATGTTCGGAATCCTACCTGAAGATCCAAAAGAACGGGTAAGCATCCAAAGGCGAACCCCAAGCTTCCATTTGGATATTCCTTCAAAAATCCTTTACAAGAAGTCCTTCAACGGAGTACTTCTACGCTGCTTGTCACAACAAGAGGCTGAAGAAACACTCAAAGAAGTTCATGCCGGTCTTTGTGGAGCTCATCAGGCTGGACCTAAGCTCTATGATCAGATAAAAAGGTTAGGATATTACTGGCCTACCATGGTAGCTGACGCAATGCAATTTGCTAAGCGCTGCCAACAATGCCAAGTTCATGGAGATTACATTCACATGCCTCCAGAATGGCTGCATCCTACAGCGATCTCATGGCCTTTCGAAGCCTGGGGTATGGACATCATAGGTCCTATTTCTCCCCCTTCAAGCAAAGGTCATCGCTTCATCTTCGCCGCTACGGATTATTTCTCCAAGTGGTCAGAAGCATTTGCGTTTAACGAAATGAAGACCTCATCAGTCCTTCAGTTCCTACGCACCAACATCATTTGTCGTTTCGGCATACCCAAAAGACTTCGTCCATGATAACGGACCACAGTTCCGGGATCATCGATTCTACAGGTTCTGCGACAAATACAAAATCCAAAGCTGTCCTTCGACTCCATACAATCCGGCAGCAAACGGGTTAGCAGAAGCTTTCAACAAGACACTCTGCAAAATCCTCAAAAAAATGGTCTCTAGTCACAAAAGAGACTGGAGCGACAAAATGTCTGAAGCTTTGTGGGCCTATCGAACCACCGTTCGAGGACCAACCCATAGCACACCATTCTCCTTGGTCTATGGATGCGAAGCTGTCGTGCCCTTGGAAGTACAAATTCCTTCCTTGAGGGTATCCTTGCAAAATGACATGACTCAAGAAAGCAATGTCAAATTGCGACTGCATGAGCTAGACAATCTCGATGAGAAACGGCTCAAAGCTCAACAAAGCATTGAACTTTACCAAGCACGTATGGCAGGATCTTTCGATAAAAAGGTCAGGCAACGCGCCTACAAAAAGAATGACTTGGTTCTTGCGGTAAAAAGACCAATGGACTTCGCTCACAAGTCCAAAGGCAAATTTGAGCCAAAATGGGAGGGACCCTACGTCATCGACAAAGTTTTCTCCAATGGCGCATACGCACTCCTAAACATGGAAGGTGACAGAAGTATGCTGCCCATCAATGGCAAGTTCTTAAAGCGGTACTACCCTTGAAGACTTACCCAACTGGGTAAGAGCAATGCCTGTATGGCCAAAACCGGTTTCCAGGTACACGCTCGCTAAACCCACCCTTTTTTTTAGAATTTTCATATCAAATGTTGAAATTTCTAGAAATCTAAAACAATGCTTACTTTCATCGTTTCATTGTTCAAAAAAAAATATATATCCAAGTTTAGGAACCTTTCCCTAACTTGACCAAAATTTTCAACCCTTGAACCCAAAATTCATGGTTTGAAACAAAATCCGGATTCAGGGATTTCCACCCTAGTCCACCCTGCCTTTTACCGCCAAAATGGTTTTAGGTCAAAACTTATGACCCTCGTGTCTTTAAACAAAAAAAAATGGTTTTTCAAAAACCGCGAGGAAGCGACGCTTAGTCGATACTCGCACAAATCGGAAGCAAGCGAACCACGTTCGACACTTCCAAAATCGCAGGGAAGCGACATTTCGTCGGTACTTGCAAAATCCAAAACTGTGGAGACGCAACATTTCAGTTGATATCCACAACCCAAATTTCAAAGGTTCGAAAAAACCTAAAAAACTGTGGAGACGCAACATTTCAGTTGATATCCATAACCCAAAGGTTCGAGAAAACCACAAATTTCAAAAATCGTGGGGAAACGACATCAAGTCAGTACCCGCAAAACCAAAATTTTTGAAAAGCAGGGATGCGACATTCCATCGATACTTGCACCCAAATCCGCGAAGATGCGACATTCCATCGATACTCGCAACCGAATGAGCAAGGATGCGACATTCCATCGATACTTATGCCATCAAAACAGGCTATAAATGCCACAAACCGGCTATCAATGCCACCAAAACAAAACCGGCTATCAATGCCCAAACAAAAAAAAAACTTGGATTTCAAAAAAAAAAACGGCTATCAATGCCACCAAAACAAAACAGGCTATCAATGCCACCAAAAACCGGCTATAGATGCCACAAAACAACCGGCTATCAATGCCACCAAAACTGGCTATAGATGCCACACAAAAAAAACTCGGCTATCAATGCCACCAAAACTGGCTATAGATGCCACAAAAAAAAAAAAAAAAAAAAAACTCGGCTATCAATGCCACAAGAAAAGCTGGCTCTCATGCCAAAATTGGCTTCCATGCCACAAACAAAAACCTGGCTTTCATGCCAAAACAATCACTTGACAAAAGATTTTCACAAAATGACAACCTTTTGATCAAATCCCATTTAGCAATTACTTTTATCACAAAAAGATTCAAGTGAGCGTAGGGATAACAAAAAAAAGCATCCCATTTAGCAATTACTTTCAAGTGAGCGTAGGGATAACAAAAAAAAAGAGAGCATCCCATTTAGCAATTACTTTCAAGTGAGCGTAGGGATAACAAAAAAAAAAAAAGAGTACCAAAAAATACATGTGGTACCAAAAAAAAAGAAGAAGAAAAGTGCTCACAAGCACTACAAAAAAAAGTACCAAAAAAAATATATACAAGTGGTACAAAAAAAAAAAAAAGAAGGATGGTTTCTGTATACAGGAGCTCAATAAAAAATGGTCTCCAGCCAAGAGTTCAGCTCCTTAAGCAAGCTTTTGGCTTCATCCGTCAAGGATTCCAAGGCACGCTTCTTCAGGAACCTGCTATGAGATGCTGGGGTGGGCTGTAACCCTTCTTCTGCACTGGGAAGCTTCCCTCGAGCGGTTTTCCATTGTTTGTCCTCATCAGACTTCCTTTTGAGAACTCGATTGGCATCCGCAACTCGATGAATCAGAGCAGTCTCCCTTTCACGAGCCTCTGTTATTTCAGTCCACTTGGCAGCGACTTGTGCCTGCAGATGCTCAAGACGTTTTCTGGCCTCATCGACCTCCCTATCAAGGATGTTAAGGTCATGTGTCAGCCTAATGATGGTTATTTCTTCTAAGTTCCTCTCTCAGACTGCCTGCTTCTTGCTTTCTGTAGCCTCATCCAGGTCAGATTGAGCCTTATCCGCAGGGTCCAAGAACATCTCCTTGAAGAACTGATCGTCAGGAAAACCCATGGTCTCAAACCACTTATCACCCAGCTCAATGATCCTATTAACGATCGCCCTGGCATATGTGACATCCAGACCAGCTTCTTCAGCATCACCGAGAATCTCACGCACATGCTGGATCATGCTAAATCCGGCTTCCAAGTGCCCAGAAAAGAGAGTCTCAATCCAAGAGCTTAGAACTCGCACCACCACTTTCTTCGCAAAAAGAAGAGATGGCCCAGCTGAAGATTCGCCCAACTCCGTTGGTCGGCTGCTTATGTCATCATCTGTTGAAAGAGTAACAAAAGAACTCTTTCCAGTTGAAGCTGCTCCTGCTCGGGAAGGAATCTCAGCGCGAGGAATCTCCTCAACATTGTCAGAACTGGTCCCAGGAGTCTCTACCTCTGGATTAACCTCTGGCATCCCTTGCTCTGGAAGCGACGGACCCTCCTCTGTCACTTCAAAACCTGCCAAAGAAACACAAAAAGGTATGAATATAATCCTGTTTGAAAATCATTATCAGGGTTATTACTATAAAATACCTTCTTCGACGACTGGCGGAACACTCTCTTCCTCCATGAACTCATCGAAAGCATCATCAACATTTGCGTCCATCGATGGTTCAAAGTCATCAGAACCCTGTGGCAAGTCAGCTGACAAAAAAAAATGTTAGCAAACCAAGTCACAAACTCAAAAAAAAAGAGCAAAAGAAGTCGTACCAATTGGAGATTCTGGATTTACTCCAGAGTCCCTCGGTTCTTCTTCAGGTGCCTCAACAGGATCCATCACCACCTCATCGGATGGGACCTCAGGCATCACCAAGTCTTCCTCTGCTAAAAAAAAAAAAAAAAAGAAAAGCAGAAAACAAGAAGCAAATCAGAACATGAAAAAAAATCCCATGAAAAGAAATGGAAAGAGAAAAGGAAGAATCATACCTTCACCAACGGTCTCTTCTTCTCGGCTTCTCTTCTCTGGAGGCTCGTCAGCATCCACTGGCACATTCTCGTCGATAGTAAGAGGAACTTCCAAGTTAGGAGAGTCCTCATGCTGCCCCTTGCTATGATGATGACTCCTCCCCCTCTTACCCCGGCGGGCTCGCTTCTTAGAGGAACCTGCCCCACTGTCAGAGTCAGGTTTCCCACTTGACTCCTCACTGGATGTTCTACTCTTGCCAGTAGACTCCACGGAAGCTTGCCTCTGTGCCGCTTGCATCCAAGCGCCAAGTTCGGCTCCCTCCTGTTCTAGCTGCTCCAAAGCCTCATCAGGTATTTCTCGAACAGCTTCAGAACCAATGACGCCCTGGTCACCGAGAAAGCCTATCTTGTGCTTCTCTCCAGAAAGGAAGGCCCAAACTTCCTCTCGCCGGATGCCATCCGACTTTCCAAGGCCCTTTCCAGATGCCAGCTTCACATCAAGCTCCTTCTTGGAAAGCCCCCGATATGCCGAAAAGCTCTCCGCGAACCACTTCGCAAAGCCAGCAGTCCGGGAAGTCAGCAACACAGGATAAGAAATCATGGCTGTAGTGTCTTCAGCACTATAGAAAGCCCATGCATTTCTCCCGTCCTGTAAGCCTCCAAAGCGCTTCACCATGCTTGAAGGCCTCCAACAACGCCTTGAGAAAAGCCCAGCTGCAAAGCAAAGCGAGAGGGTACATACGGCTGGATGTCGACGAAAAGATGTCTGCGGTACACCATCGTGCCGACACGTATGCTGAAAAGCCACTCTCTCTCTGCATTTGTCAAGGAATAATGCCTTCCCGACCCCGCCCTGGTAGAGTCTCGGGAGGCACCAAAATCAAAAGCCTTCTTCCGCAACTCCGGAGAAAGCTTCACTGAAGACTGCCCCATCTCGACGTCCCTGAACCGTCGGATCCTCATGCGGGCAAACAAAAGTGATTCGGACACGGCTTTGCCCTTAGCCAGTCGAATCATCAGAGGATCATCATCCTGTGCAGCACCCAGCCGATGGAAGCCAGGACAGTGGTATACATACCACGAATAAAAGATATGGGCTGAAAATACCCTATTCATGGGAAGCCCAAGCCGAACCAAAAAAGCAGCAGCCTGCAGTTCGGTACACAGGTAGGAGTAAAGAGCTGGCACCAAAGCAAGCTGCTTTCCAAACGCCATCTGACAAGCCGGAAAAATACAATGCGGCCTGATGTGCGTTCCATCTCCTCCAGCAAAAACAGCCTCACCAAGCCAATAAGTGAGGTAAACAGCGAGATCTCTCCGCAGTGCAATGTCAGGACATATGGCGTTTGTACTTGCACAGAAATCTCTCAACTCTTCTTGCATGGCCAAGATCTTCTTTGAACTTGGATCCTGAGCTCCGGCTTCTTGGGTCACGCTATCAGAAGACTCCCTGCTATCAAAAAAGTTGGGGAGTGAAGAGCTAAAACTCTTCCAACTGCTGAATCTAACTTTCAAACCCTCCTTCTCCTTCAAAAAATCATAGAAGGCGACAAGCTGAAAGTATAGAAGCCTGAACTCCTCAGACTGCCCCTCGAGGACGCTGTCAATCGGCATAAACTCCTCATAGAGTTTGCCGAGGATAGGCAATCCGGTAATGGCGCTCAGCTCCTTCAAAGCAAAACCAATCTCACCATTCGTCACAACGAAGGTATTGGTTTGGGGGAGGAATGATTCCAGCATAGCCATGAAGGCCTCGTCGGAAAAGATCACGGTCTCCCTAAAGGCGCGGACCGCATCAAAAATCCCGGCTTCCTTCAAAACGGCGCCACCAATCAGCAGGACGCGATCAGTCCACGACTTCCACTCGGAGTCAGCATTGAAATGGCCTCGAAGTCGAAAAGGCTTGATCCAATTGCTGCCGTCACCACTGAAAATAACAAGGCCCACCGGTCTCAAATCGACCGACGGATAATCAGAGCCCTGGTAGCCGCTGGAGGGCATCAACAGGTCCATGTCAACAGGCGACCTCTCCGTATATCTAGGAGAACCGCCAACAAAAACCCCGGTCTTGATTACATTTGTCCTTCTCACCCAGCTTGGAGGATCTTCCCTCTTAGGGCACGTGGGGGCAAGGCTCAGAATCGAGACGGTGCGATCAAACGTCGACCGGGTAGCAACAGTCTTCTTCTCACCATCTGCTGTGAAAGAAAACTGAAAACATCTCCTCTGGTATGTCATGTCATCAGGGACTGCATCACCAAAGAAGAAGGTAGGCTTGGGCAAAACGCTCTGATCTTCCATCACCCATGGACGACTGCTTACCATGATCTTATAGAACTCCTCTCCCTTGAGAGCGATCAGTCGCTGCCTCATCTCATCTCTGTTGAGGGAGTCGCACTCTTCCAGATTTCTCTCAACATACTGGACCTTCTCAAAAGCCTGCTGAACGGCCGGATTAGAAGATCTAGAAGATCGACGAGGTACGCTTGTAGCAGGCTCTTTACCCTTGTTCGCTCTGGAGGAACCACCTGAAAAGGATGGAAAAGAAAAAGATCAAACATCAAAATGACAAAATCTCGCTAAAAAAAAATCTGGCGAAATTTTGACATGATGACGGGGCAATTCCGAAGAAAAGGAACTATCCCGAAAGAAATAGAAA
Organism: Litsea cubeba; assembly: GCA_012931725.1. NCBI lineage: Eukaryota > Viridiplantae > Streptophyta > Magnoliopsida > Laurales > Lauraceae > Litsea > Litsea cubeba. The sequence continues at coordinate 28,131,422 of CM022946.1, forward strand.
GCTTGAAGATGGGCTCAACATTGCTGCGAGCTCCGAACTCCAAACTTTCGAAACCTCAAAGTCTCCGCAAATCAGGAAGGGCTCAACATCACTGGCGAGCTCCAAATTCCCAAATTTGCGAAAACTTCAGGTATGCTATCAACATCATGCTTACAAATTTAATTTACAAATTGAATGCATGCATGAACATCTTGGTTTGCGAAAAAAAAATGCATTAATCATGATGAGCAAAAAAAAAAAAGAAGAAAAGAAACTTTCTCAAAAAAAAAAGGGGAAAGAAAACAAAAAAGAAAAGAAAAGAAACTTTCTCAAAAAAAAAAAAAGTGAGGGAAATAAAAAACAAAAAAAAAATGAGAAAAAATGGAGGATGGCCCACAGGCCACATGGCCGTACGGCCAGATCCGTACGGATCTGTCCTTACGGCCCACAAAAAAAAAAAAAAAAAAAGAAGAAAAAAAGAAAAGAAAAAGAAAACGTGTGAAAAAAAAAAGAAGCAAACACGTGAAAAAAAAAAAGAAAGAAAAGAAAAGAAACAAAAAAAAAGAAAGAACTTTATTTTCCTACAATGGAGTTTTCTTAAAAAAAAAAAAAGGGAACTTACTTGAAGCCATTGATGGAGAAGAAGAAGAAAAGTCTTGAAGATCTTGAAGAAGAAGAACTCTTGGTCTTGAAGCCCTCTTGAGATTATTGCAAAAGAAAGTAATAAGAGCAAGAGATCCAACCTTCTCCTTGCTTTTATAGAGAAGAGCAAACCAAAGAAGGAAAGAAGAAAGAGGTAAGTGTTACTAATTAGTAACCTTACCAAAAGAAAGAGATTAGAAAGATTCTTTCCCAAAAGAAAGATATCTTGAAGGATTTTCTCCCAAAAAGAAATCAATGACGGATTCTTTCCCAAAAGAAAGATATCTTGAGATATTCTATCCCAAAATAAAGGGATCATGAGAGATTCTCTCCAAGTAAAGATATTCTTAGATATTCTCTACCCAAATGAGATATTTTTGGATATTCTTTACAAAAATGACACCATATGAGATCTAAGCCATTTCAAAAGCTTAAGGTCCCATGGGTTAGCCCATATGAGCCAGGTTTGACCACCTAGGCACACAAAAAAAAAAAAAAATTTGGGCTTTTAGTCAAAGAGAAATCCCTCTTACCAAGAGCATACAAAAATGGTTCCATGCCTCTTTTGAGTTGATTGGACCATACAAAAGAAAATTCCAAGCCCCATGAGCTTCCAAAAAATCAAACCATCCAGCCTCATCTACCAAATTGAGCCAAAATCTTGAAATTGACATTCCACAAAAATCAAACCAAATCCTGGTCCCCTAACTTGCCACATACAGCCTGTTAGGTCACAAGACCAAAACCAAAAACCAAAACCTGATCCCCTAACTTGCCACATACAGCCTGTTAGGTCACAAGATCAAAACCAAAATTGATCCCCCAACATTCCACATACAGCTTGTTGGGTCACACGATCAAAACCAAACCCGACCCCCTAACCTGCCACATATAGCCTGTTAGGTCACAAGGTCAAAACCCAAATCCACATCCCTGATGTCATCTTCAAAACTTTGCCTCGAGATGGTACGTGATCCCTTTCACTACCATAAAATTCCCCTGGAAGCTCAAAAGGCTACAAATACCAAAAAGAAAGACTGCTCAAAGACTCTTGGTCAAGTCACAGGCTCTCCTTCGAAAATCTCTTCGAGGCACATCGACTACAAAAGTTAAGCAACTCGTCGCTGTACCTCGAGGGGGCATTTGTTGACACCAAAAATGTCACTTTGCCTCTTCAAGATCCAAAGAGCTACATGAAGTCGCAACCTGCCATAAATAGGCAATGCTGCTTCCAAAAATCAAATCTTGTCAGAATCAAACAAAAACTGCAAGATTCTTCCAGACAGCCAAAAGAGGAGTACACAAGAAGTTTCGGGCCATTTCAAAATCATTTGGCCTAACTTCGCTTCCCCGACAGCTGGCAAGGAGCTCTCGGCGGCAAAAGCATCAGAGACACCAAATCTTCGATCAGGGCCGATGGACGGTCTCAAAATACTTCCAAAAGGCTCCACGTCAAGTTCCGAGTCAAACCGACAACGTTTGACCCTACATCAACCCTCGAACAGCTAAATCAAGCCTCTCGGCGGCGAGAACCACCGAGGCCATTACTTATCAGATAGAGCACATGGACGGCTTCAAAATGCTTATAAAGGGCTACACGTCAAATTTCAGGTCATTTCCACAACATTTGACCATAGTTTGACGCTCGGAAGCCAAATCAGGCCTCTCGGCGGCAAAGCTCTCCGGGACCATGGTTTCCAAGACAGAGCCTATGGATCATCTTAAAATGACTCCAATAGGTTCCCTGTCAAATTTCAAGTCAATCGGACATCGGTTGACCGCACATTAAACCGCGACATCTTCATCGCGACAAAAAGCAAGTCTACTGGTGATAGGACCCCAAACGGCTTCAAAACTCAAACAAAAGCCTATGGTTGGTCTTATTTATTGCTCAGCAGGCTTCACACCAAATTTCAGGTCATTCCGACATCGTTTGACCCAGTTTCAGCTTCTGACGGAAAATCGGCAGCTCTGCGCGACAAAGTCTTCGGCTTTCTCAGGAAATTGGAAACTTTGCAAAATAAAATGCAACGATTCTCATCAGGTTTCCTACAAAGAAATTAGGCCAATAAATGGTCAAAATGTCAAGGAAAAGTACAGGAGAGAAAAAGAATCGAAAAATAGCAAAAACGGACACAAAACGGGACACAAAAGGGGGAAAACCCCCCCAGGGTCGCAGACCCCTGCGACCCTGGGCCAGGGTCGCCGGCGACCTTGGAACCCGGGGTCGCCGGGAAGGCCCCGGAAACCCCGGTTTTTGCCGTTTTTTTCGCGATTCGAAGAGCCCAGCCTCTGGTACTTTCCAAAATTCATGCTTTTGAGACACCAAGTCCTCTGACATCCGTCCAAAACACGGGTCAATCATCAAGAGTATCGAAAACAATATTGATCGCCACCCGGTCAACCAAAAAAAGTGTGCTTTCTACCCGACCGATCGAGAAATCGACAGGACAGATAGCACCGACCCGCTATTGGCAACAAACACCTTGAAATTACATGGTCATCTGATGTCGATCTACATGAAGATCCATCGATGATCATCGACAGAAGAATCCCAAAAGACGTGGCACGGCCCGCGACTCTTCAGCTGCTCGGCGACCACTTAATGCGATTAATTGACTAGCTTTATTACAGTCATTAATCCATTTCTTTGGACGGCCCAATCAGAAGCAAGCATTCGGGAGTTACAAGTCAAGAGATTCATGGCATTTAACCCATGAAACTCCTCCCATCATGGCGATTAAAGGCGATTAAATGCCCTCAATCTCCTCCGGCCAATCAGAAGCCAAGAAAAAGGAGTTACAAAATAAACAATTCAATTTTGTAACTCCTCCCATTATGCAGCTTTATGACAATCAAGGCTCATAAACCCTCCTAAATGGCTACCTAAAAGCCTATAAATAGGAGAGCTCTCCAAGAAGAACAGGGCATCAGAAAAAAGCACAAACAGACAGACAGACAGAAGCACAGAAATCCAGAGAAAGGAAAAAGAGAGAAAACTCTGCGGAAGTTCTACACCGGCCACCGCAACAAGGTGACAAAAGTCCCTTGGGGGGTCCCCCCCGTCAAGGTCATTGCCTTCTCCTCCTGCCTCCAATGGCTTAGATATGGCTTTTCAACCCGTCTACTCGGCTTTTTATTGGACATAGGACCTTCTTTTGGTCTTTGTCCTCTAAAAACCTGAGGTTATAGCCAAGCCAAGCGAATCAATAGCATCCTCTGTTCTCATCTACATGGATGACGGCGAAGCCCACATATGGCTTGCGACCGTCAATCTAAACGAGTCCCCCACAATCTCCTGAAAAGTTAGATCCTCATTTTCTTGCTTTTCATTGTAGTTTGTATTTTTTCAAAAGAGACAAAAATCACAATTCTTGTCTTTCATTGTTGATAAGGATTGTAAATCGGCTATAAACGCCAAAATCGGCTATAAACGCCAAAAATCGGCTATAAACGCCAAAATCGGCTATAAACGCCAAAATCGGCTATAAATGCCAAAAAAATCGCCTTTCACGGCAAACCGGGAAAAATGTCTCTTTTCTTAAATATATGTGCAATGGAAAACTTGAAAGAAGTTGATTTCCTTTTTACTTGCGAAGGTTGATCTCCGGATCACCACTTGCAATTCCAAGTAAAAATAGAAAATCTGGCACACCCACCCAAAAAAAGAAATGTTGATGCACGCCCCTTGCCCCCTGGTTACGAAAGGGTCGGAACCAAACGGACTCCCACGTCCGCCGACCTCGGTAGGAACTCGAGCATTCGGAGCGCGGTCCATCAGTCTCTTTGGCTCATGGGCTCGCACTACAAAGCTCTGGCCCCGTCTTGCCTCGAGGTTTTATTTTCAAAATACTAGTCTTATCGATGAAATCCCGAACGTGGCGAACCACTCAAATCTCCTTTCAAATCGATTGGGAGAAAACATACGAATTTCCATGGTAAACCATTCAAATACACATCAAAGTGATTTATATAAAATCATACGATCAATCCTTTCGCACATGGAAAACCACATGATTTTATAACAAATCACCGATGCTATTCAAATTAGTTCACCGAAGAATATAAATACATTCTCTGACTTGAAATGGAATGGAATAGTGTAGAATGACTTAATGACTTACCAAGGAACCATCTCAATGCACATTTAACCTTTAAACATTGATTAATAAGGGAATATGTTTGATGCCAATGAAAATCCACAACATTTAAATGATAAAGTGCGCATTGAGACTCGAAAGATTCCCGGGTAATTCCACATATGCTCATTCTCTCATTGTTCTCATTCCCATTTCACAATTTCCAAGTACCACAATTTACCCAAATCTTTCATGGGCTTCACACATCATTAAAGGTCCAATGGGCTTCAAATAAGAAGAGAAGGGAGGCCGAAAGAGGGCTGAAACAGGCCCTCACAGAAGCCTGGCTCGCTATAGCGAGCTGGGCTTCTGCCTGGAACTCGCCAGGCAGTAGGCTGGCTCGCTATAGCGAGCTGGCCTGCTGTCCAGCCCGAGGAGAGGAGTTTTTCTCTTCTGTTGCTACACTTCTTCCTCTCAATTGATTTTTCTTTCCCTCCTACTTCTTCTACATCAAATATATTACAATTTGGGCTTCTCCTTGCCACATCAAATCCATTAAAACAACCATACACTACATCATTCCTTCTAATTCCAGAAATCAAATATAGACATAACCATTTCATTCATCAAATTATTAACAATCTGAAATACAAATAGCTGATCCAAAGATGATTAGTTGAGGGACAAAACCAAGATTTAATACTAAATAATAATTTAAAGAAGATTAAACACAAACCTTTGCTTAAACATTTCAATGATAAAACCATATACCATAAGGGAAACATGAGATAGGATAGGAATTCATGAAATCATTCATCTTAAACAATAATCATCACATTAGCTGAATATTTTACTTGCCTTGGGTCAAGAGGAGATGCAAATCACCCTAAGATGGTCCTCTTATAGCCCCAAGCTCCAAAATCTCAAAAACCCCCAAAATGGCTCTAGAAGAAGCCCTAGAAAACAAATCCATTGCAAAACTCAAGGAAAACCTTTGCATGTATGACAAACACATTCTAAATGGTTTGGAAAACCAAGATTTGAAGAAGGAAATCCATTGCTAACCTTTTTGAAGCTCAAACAAAGAAAAAGGGCATAGAAAAGTGGCCTCTCCTAGCTCAAATCTCTTGAAAAAGGGTTCTTTAGAAAGCTTGAATGGAGAGGAAGAGCCCTAGGAGATCAATCCTCCATTTAGCACTCAAGAAGAGGGGTTTCCAAGAGGAGAGAGAAAGTGCTGGGAGAAAAACCCTAGCTCCTCTCTTGTTGCAAGAAAAATAAAGAATGGGGAAGGAGAAGAACCCATTGGCTATTTAAAGAGTTAAGTGGGCTGGGCCCCATGGGCCCCAAACTTACAAAGGTCAAAACTAATATTTGTGGGTCCCGAATGAGATCGACGAAGAAGATAAAATCGATCAACGAAATATTTTCTTTCCAAAAATTATATTTTCCCCAAATTCTGAAATTTTCGAAATTCATGGACAGATTTAGTGCGAAAAGTCAATTTTGCCCTTTTTCTCGAAAAACGTATTTTTTGATCATCAAATCAAAATGGTCAAAACATGAAAGTTGTTAAACTTCATAAAATGAGTCAAAATACACCAGATTCGGAATTTTTTAGAAATCAAAAGTAATTTCTCATAAAAATACATATTATATGGACCGGGTCAAACCAAGGTCAACGGTCCTCAAATCTCCAAGACTAGAGAAAAACTCTAGTCAAACTCAAAAATAAAGTCAAACCAACCCAAATCTCGCTTAACAAGCTAACCCATGATTAAAACAATCCTAAACAGAGAAATTGGGGGTCGGGGTCTTACACCTTCGAGAAGTCTTCCTCCGGCTTCGCAAACACAAACTGCAAATGAATCCTTTGAAATGCTTCTTCGGCGTCTCGTCGGGTAAGTTCCTCAAATTCTTAGTTCGGAAAGCTAGAATAGAGCTTGACCCCATAAAAGTCAAAGCCATTCTAGAAATGCCCTCTCCAAGGACCTTGAGAGAACTCAAAGGGCTTCAAGGTAGATTGGCCTACATTAGACGGTTCATCTCCAATCTTTCGGGGAAATGCCGTCCATTCTCCCGGTTGATGAAAAAAGGTGCAAACTTTGTCTGGGATGCTGACTATGAAGCTGCATTCCAAGATATCAAGTCATACCTGACAAAACCTCCAATGTTAGCTGCTCCTACCACTGGAAAACCATTCATCTTGTACACAAGAGCCCTTGATCACTCTCTGGGAGCTCTGCTTGCACAAGAAAATGATGAAAGAAAAGAAGCTGCTCTATATTACCTCAGCCGCATGCTAGTAGGTGCAGAGGCTCGCTACTCTCCAGTCGAAAAAGAATGCCTTGCAGTGATGTTCGCCGTACAAAAGTTGCGTCACTACTTGCTTTCCAACACAGTCTACCTGGTCTCGAGGGTCAACCTCTTGAAGGTCCTTGTCACAAAAGCAGGTTCTCTCAACGCCCGACTGGAAAAATGGTCCATCCTTCTGTCACAATTTGATATTAGGTATGTACCGCAAAAAACAATCAAAGGGTGAGCTCTAGAGGACTTCCTTGCAGAGCATCCATTGCCGAAAGATTCTCCACTCAGAGATGATCTCCCAGACGAACCAGTCTACAATGTGGTGACTTTCTCACAAAATGCTTCCTAGGACATGTACTTTGACGGTGCAACAAGGACAAATGAAAAAAGTCAGTTGATCTCGGGAGTTGGCATCCTCTTTGTCAGCCCCGACAAATACATGATTCCACACGCTTTCTCGCTACTGGAACCATGCACAAACAATGCAGCTGAACACCAAGCTCAAATCCTAGGATTGGGACTCGCCATCGAATCCGGTATCACCATGCTGGAAGGCTTTGGAGACTCTCAACTGATCGTCAACCAGATGAATCAGAAATTTGAACTCAGGAAGCCTGATCTGCTGCCTTACTACAACAAGGCACAATCACTTCTGCAAAAGTTTTGACATCTGTCACATCACCCACATTCGTAGAGGTGAAAACATACGTGCAGATGCCCTGGCTGGGCTTGCTACATCTATGGCAATCCAGGAAGGGGAAAACATGCAAATCACAGTGTGCGAAAGAAGAATCCTTCCTCCTCGTAACGCACATCAAGCAGTTGCTGAATGCCACCAAGTGGTTGGAAGTCGGATTTCAATCCTTCAAACTTCAATCGGCGACTGGAGGGATCCGTTCATTGATTACACTATGTTCGGAATCCTACCTGAATATCCAAAAGAATGGGTAAGCATCCAAAGGCGAACCCCAAGCTTTCATTTGGATATTCCTTCAAAAATCCTTTACAGGAAATCCTTCAACGGAGTACTTCTACGCTGCTTGTTACAACAAGAAGCTGAAGAAACACTCAAAGAAGTTCATGCTGGTCTTTACGGAGCTCATCAGGCTGGTCCCAAGCTCTATGATCAGATAGAAAGGTTAGGTTATCACTGGCCTACCATGGTAGCTGGCGCAATGCAATTTGCTAAGCGTTGCCAACAATGCCATGTCCATGGAGATGACATTCACATGCCTCTAGAATGGCTACATCCTATAGCGATTTTATGGCCTTTCGAAGCCTGGGGTATGGACACCATAGGTCCTATTTCTCCCCCTTCAAGCAAAGGTCATCGCTTCATCTTCGCCACAATGAATTATTTCTCCAAGTGGTCAGAAGCATTTGCGCTCAACGAAATGAAGACCTCATCAATCCTTCAATTCCTGCGCACCAACATTATTTGTCGTTTCGGCATACCCAAAAGATTCGTCCATGATAACGGACCACAATTCCGGGATCATCGATTCTATAGGTTCTGCGACAATTACAAAATCCAAAGCTGTCCTTCGACTCCATACAATCCGGCAGCAAACGGATTAGCAGAAGCTTTCAACAAGACACTCTGCAAAATCCTCAAAAAAATGGTCTCTAGTCACAAAAGAGACTGGAGTGACAAACTGTCTGAAGCTTTGTGGGCCTATCGAACCACCGTTCGAGGACCAACCCATAGCACACCATTCTCCTTGGTCTATGGATGTGAAGCTGTCGTGCCCTTGGAAGTACAAATTCCTTCCCTGAGGGTATCCTTGCAAAATGACATGACCCAAGAAAGCAATGTCAAATTGCGACTCCATGAGCTGGACAATCTCGATGAGAGACGGCTCGAAGCTCGGCAAAGGATTGAACTTCACCAAGCACGCATGGCAGGATCTTTCGACAAAAAGGTCAGGCAACGCGCCTACAAAAAGGGTGACTTGGTTCTTGCGGTAAAAAGACCAATGGTTTTCGCTCACAAGTCTAAAGGCAAATTTGAGCCAAAATGGGAGGGACCCTACGTCATCGACAAGGTTTTCTCCAACGGCACATACGCACTCCAAAACATGGAGGGTGACAGATGTATGCTGCCCATCAACGACAAGTTCTTAAAGCGGTACTACCCTTGAAGACTTACCCAACTGGGTAAGAGCAATGCCTGCATGGCCAAAACCGGTTTCCAGGTACACGCTTGCTAAACCCACTTTTTTAGGATCTTCATATCAAATGTTGAAATTTCTAGAAATTTAAACAATGCTTACTTTCATCGTTTCATTGTTCAAAAAATCCAAGTTTAGGAGCCTTTCCCTGACTTGACCAAAATTTTCAACCCTTGAACCCAAAATTCATGGTTTGAAACAAAATCCGGATTCAGGGATTTCTACCCTAGTCCACCCTACCTTTTACCGCCAAAATGGTTTTAGGTCAAAACTTATGACCCTCATGCCTTTAAACAAAAAAAATGGTTTTTTAAAAAAAAACCGTCGAGAAGCGACGCTTTGTCGATACTCGCACAAATTGGAAGCATGCGAACCACGTTCGACACTTCCAAAATAGCAGGGAAGCGACATTTCATCAATACTTGCAAAATCCAAAACTGTGGAGATGCAACATTTCAGTTTATATCCACAACCCAAATTTCAAAGGTTCAAAAAAAAGAAAAACCTAAAAACCGTGGAGACGCAACATTTCAGTTGATATCCACAACCCAAATTTCAAAGGTTCGAAAAAACCAAAAAAACCATGGAGACACAACATTTCAGTTAATATCCATAACCCAAAGGTTCGAGAAAACCGCAAATTTCAAAAATCGTGGGGAAACGACATCAAGTCAGTACCTGCAAAACCAAATTTTTTTGAAAAATAAGGATGCGACATTCCATCGATACTTGCACCCAAATCCGTGAGGATGCGACATTCCATCGATACTCGCAACCGAATGAGCAAGGATGCGACATTCCATCGATACTTGTAAGACCATCCAGCAGGGAGGCGACTTTTAGTCGATACTTGCATTTTTGAAAACCAAACCGGCTATAAATGCCACCAAAATAGGCTATAAATGCCACAAACCGGCTATCAATGCCACAAAACAAAACCGGCTATCAATGCCACAAACCAAAAACTTGGCTTTCAAAAAAAAAAAAAACTCGACTATCAATGCCACCAAACAGGCTATAAATGCCACAAAACAAACCGGCTATCAATGCCACAAAACAAAAATCTGGCTCCCATGCCAAAACAATCATTTGACAAAAGATTTTCACAAACTGGCAAGCTTTTGATCAAATCCCAGTTAGCAATTACTTTCATCACAAAAAGATTTAAGTGAACGTAGGGAAAACAAAAAGAAAAGCATCCCATTTAGCAATTACTTTCATCACAAAAAGATTTAAGTGAGCGTAGGGAAAACAAAAAGAAAAGAATCCCATTTAGTAATTACTTTCATCACAAAAAGATTTAAGTGAGCGTAGGGAAAACAAAAAGAAAAGCATCCCATTTAGCAATTGCTTTCATCACAAAAAGATTTAAGTGAGCGTAGGGAAAACAAAAAAAAGAGTACCAAAAAAAAGTATGCATGTGGTACCAAAAAAAAATAGAAAGTGTTCACAAACACTATAAAAAAAATGTTCACAAGCACTACAAAAAAAGGAAGTACCAAAAAATACATGTGGTACCAAAAAAAGGGAAGAAGGAAAGTTTCTGTTACAAAAAAAGAAAATAAGAGCTCAACCAAAAATGGTCTCTAGCCAAGATTTCAGCTCCTCAAGCGAACTTTTGGCCTCAGCTGTCAGAGATTCCAAGGCACACTTCTTCAGGAACTTGCCATGAGATGCTGGAGAAGGCTACAACCCTTCTTCCACACCGGGAAGCTTATCCCGAGCAGTTTGCCATTGTTTGTTCTCTTGAAACTTCCTTTCAAGAACTCGATCAGCATCTGCAACCCGGTGAATCAGAGCACTTTCCCTGTCGCGAGCCTCTGTTATTGCAGCCCACTTGGCAGCGACTTGTGCCTTCAGATGCTCAAGACATTTCCTGGCCTCATCGACCTCCCTATCAAGGATGTTAAGGTCATGTGTCAGCCCAATGATGGCTAGCTCTTCTAAGTTCTTCTCTTGGACTATCTGCTTCTTGCTTTGTGTAGCCTCATTCAGGGCAGACTTGGCCTTATCAGCAGGGTCTAGGAACATCTCCTTGAAGAATTGGTCGTCAGCAAAACCCATGGTCTCAAACCACTTGCCACCCAGCGCAATGATCCTATCAATGATCGCCTTGGTGCCTGTGACATCCAGACCAACCTCTTCTGCATCACCGAGAATCTCCTGCACATGTTGGATCATGCCAAATCCGGCATCCAAGTGTCCAGCAAGGAGAGTCTCAATCCAGGAGCTCAGAACCCATACCACCACCTTCTTCGCAAAAAGAAGATATGTCCCAGCTGAAGATTCGCCTCGCTCCGTCGGTTGGCTGCTCATGTCATGCCCCGTTGGAAGAGGAACAAAAGAACTCTTTCCAGTCGGAGCTGCTGGAGAAGGAATCTTAGCACGAAGTATCTCCTCAACAGTGTCAGAGCTGGTCCCAGGAGCCTAAGACCTCTGGCATCCCTTGCTCTGGTTCAGAAAGAAGCGACGGACTCTCCTCTGTCACCTCAAAACCTGCCAAAGAAACACAAAAAGATATGAATATGATCCTGTTTGAAAATCATTATCAGGGTTATTACTACAAAATACCTTCTTCAACGACTGGCGGAACACTCTCTTCTGCCATGAACTCATCGGAAGCATCGTCAACATTTGCATCCATCGATGGTTCAAAGTCATCGGAATCCTGTGGCAAGTTAGCTGACAAGAAAAATGTTAGCAAACCAAGTCACAGACAAAAAAAGAAAGCAAAAGAAGTTATACCATTTGGAGATTCTGGAACCACTCCAGAGTCCCTCGATTCTTCTTCTGGTGCCGCAATAGGATCCGTCACCGCCTCATCGGTAGGAACCTCAGGCATCGCCAAGTCTTCCTCTGTTAAAAAAAAGAGAAGAAAAGCAGAAACAAGAAGCAAATCAGAACATGGAAAAATCCCATGAAAAGAAATAGAAGGAGAAAGAGGAAGAATCATACCTTCACCAACGGTCTCTTATTCTCGGCTTCCCTTTTCCGGAGGCTCGTCAGCATCCACTGGCACATCCTCATTGATAGTAAAAGGGACTTCTATGTCAGGAGAGTCCTCATGCTGCCCCTTGCTGCGATGATGACTCCTCTTCCTCTTACTTCTGTGGACTCGTTTCTTAGAAGAACCTGCCCCACTGTCAGAGTCAGGTTTCCCACTTGACTCCTCACTGGATGGTCTACTCTTGCCAGTAGACTCCACGGAAGCTTGCCTCTGTGCCGCTTGCATCCAAGCATCAAGTTCAGCTTCCACCTGTTCTAGCTGCTTTAAAGCCTCATCAGGTATTTCTCGAACAGCTTCAGAACCAGTGACGCCCTAGTCACCGAGAAAGCCTATCTTGTGCTTCTCTCCAGAAAGGAAGGCCCAAACTTCCTCTCGTTAGACGCCATCCAACTTTCCAAGGCCCTTTCCAGATGACAGCTTCACATCAAGCTCCTTCTTCGAAAGCCCCGGATATGCCGAAAAGCTCTCAGCGAACCACTTCGCAAAGCCGGCAGTCCGGGAAGTCGACAACACAGGATAAGAGATCATGGCTGTAGTGTCTTCAGCACTATAGAAAGCCCATGCATTTCTCCCGTCCTGTAAACCTCCAAAGCACTTCACCATGCTTGAAGGCGCTCCAACAACGCCTTGAGGAAAGCCCAACTGCAAAGCAAAGCGAGAAGGTACATACGGCTGGATATCGATGAAAAGATGTCTGCGGCACACCATCGTGCCGACACGTATGCTGAAAAGCCACTCCTTCTCTGTGTTTGTCAAGGAGTAATGCCTTCCGGACCCCGCCCTGGTAGAGTCTCGGGAGGCACTAAAATCAAAAGCCTTCTTCCGCAACTCCGGAGAAAGCTTCACTGAAGACTGCCCCATCTTGACGTCCCTGAACCGTCGGATCCTCATGCGGGCAAACAAAAGTGATTCGGACACGGCTTTACCCTTAGCCAGCCGAATCATCAGAGGATCGTCATCTTGTGCAGCACCCAGCCGGTGGAAGCCAGGACAGTGGTACACATACCATGAATAAAAGATGTGGGCTGAAAATACCCTGTTCATGGGAAGCCCAAGCCGAACAAAAAAAGCAGCAGCCTGCAGTTCGGTACACAGGTAGGAGTAAAGAGCTGGCACTAAAGCAAGCTGGTCACCAAACGCCATCTGACAAGCCAGAAAAATACAATGCGGCCTGATGTGCGTTCCATCTCCTCCAGCAAAAATAGCCTCAGCAAGCCAATAAGTGAGGTAAACATCGAGATCTCTCCGTAGTGCAATGTCAGGACATATGGCATTTGTACTCGCACAGAAATCTCTCAACTCTTCTTGCATAGCCAAGATCTTCTTCGAACTTGGATTCTGAGCCCTGGCTTCCCGAGTCGCACTATCAGAAGACTCCCTGCTATCAAAAAAGTTGGGGAACAAAGAGCCAGAACTCTTCCAATTGCTGGATCTAACTTTCAAGCCCTCTTCTCCTTCAAAAAATCATAGAAGGCGACGAGCTGAAAGTACAGAAGCCTGAACTCCTCAGACTGCTCCTCAAGGACGCTGTCGATCGGCATAAACTCCTCATAGAGTTTGCCAAGGATCGGCAATCCAGTAATGGCACTCAGCTCCTTCAAAGAGAAACCAATCTCACCATTCGTCACAACGATGGTATTGGTTTGTAGAAGGAATGACTCCAACATAGCCATGAAGGCCTCGTCGGAAAAGATCACGGTCTCCCTAAAGGCACGGACCACGTCAAAAATCACGGCTTCCTTCAAAACGGTGCCACCAATCAGCAGGACGCGATCAGTCCACGACTTCCACTCGGAGTCAGCAATGAAACGGCCACGAAGTCGAAAAGGCTTCACCCAATTACTGCCGTCACCACTGAAAATGCCAAGGCCCACCTGTCTCAAATCGACTGACGGTTAATCAGAGCCCTGGTAGCCACTGGCTGGCATCAACATGTCCATGTCAGTAGGCGACTTCTCCGCATATCCGGGAGAACCGCCAATAAAAACCCCGGTCTTGATTACATTTGTCCTTCTCACCCAGCTTGGAGGATCTTCCCTCTTAGAGCACGTGGGGGCAAGGCTCATGATCGAGACGGTACGATCAAGCGTCGACTGGGTAGCAATAGTCTTCTTCTCACCATCTGTTATAAAAGAGAACTGAAAACATCTCCTCTGGTATGTCATGTCATCAGGGTCGGCATCACCAAAGAAGAAGGTAGGCTTGGGCAAAACCCTCTGATCTTCCATCACCCATGGACGACTGCTTACCATGATCTTATAGAATTCCTCTCCCTTGAGAGTAATCAGTTGCTGCCTTATCTCATCTTTATTGAGAGAGTCACACTCTTCCAGACTTCTCTCAACATACTGGACCTTCTCCCAGGCATGCTGAACGGCCGGATTAGAAGATCTAGCAGATCGACGAGGTATGCTTGTAGCAGGCTCTTTACCCTTGTTCGTTCTGGAGGAACCACCTGCAAAGGTTGGAAAAGAAAAAGATCAAACATCAAAATGACAGAATTTCGCTAAAAAAATCTGGCGAAATTTTGACATAATGCCGGGGCAATTCCGAAGAAAAGGAACTATCCCGAAAGAAATAGAAAGCTAGAAGATGGGTTCAACATTGCTGCGAGCTTCGAAACTCCAAACTTTCGAAACCTCAAAGTCTCCACAAAATCAGGAAGGGCTCAACCTCACTGCGAGCTCCAAATTCCCAAATTTTCAAAAACTTTCAGGTATGCTATCACATCATGCTACAAATTCAATTTACAATAGAATGCATGCATGAACATCTAGGTTTGCCAAAAAAAAGGGGGCATTATCATGATGAACAAAAGAAAAAGAAAAAAAAAAGGAAGAAAGAAAGTTTCTCAAAAAAAAAGGGGAGAAAGAAAAGAAGAAAAATAAAGAAAAAAAATAAAACTTTCTAAAAAAAAGAAAAATAGAAAGGATCATAAAAAAAAACAAGAGTGAAAAAGGGGCTAGCCCATAGGCCGTGGCCCAAAGGCCACGTGGCCGTACGGCCAGATCCGTACAGATCTGTCCGTATGGCCCACAAAAGAAAAAAAAAGAGGAGAGCACGAAAAAATAAAGAATAAAAAAAGTGTGAAAAAAAAAGAAAAAAAACATGTGGAAAAGAAAAAAAAAGAAAAGAAGAGAAAGAAACAAAAAAAAAAGAAAGAACTTTTTTTTCTACAATGGGGTTTTCTTGAAAAATGGAGCTTACTTGAAGCCATTGATGGAGAAGAAGAAGAACTCTTGGTCTTGAAGCCCACTTGAGATTGTTGCAAAAGAAAGCAAAAAGAGCAAGAGATCCAGCCTCCTCCTTGCTTTTATAGAAGAGAACAAACCAAAGAAGGAAAGAAGAAACAGGTAAGTGTTACTAATTAGTAACCTTACCAAAAGAAAGAAATTAGAAAGATTCATTCCCAAAAGAAAGATATCTTGAGGGATTCTCTCCCAAAAAGAAATCAATGAGAGATTTACCCCCAAAAGATAGGAGATTTGAGATATTCTCTCACAAAGGAAGATATCTTGAGATATTCTCTCCCAAAATAAAGGGAACCTGAGAGATTCTCTCAAAGTAAAGATATTCTTAGATATTCTCAAATCCAAAGGAGATATTTTTGGATATTCTTTACAAAAATGACACCATATGAGATCTAAGCCGTTTCAAAAGCTTAAGGTCCCATGGGTTAGCCCGTATGAGCCAGGTTTGACCACCTAGGCACTAAAAAAAAAATTTGGGCTTTTAGTCAAAGAGAAATCCTTCTTACCAAAAGCTTACAAAAATGGTTCCATGCCTCTTTTGAGTTGATTGGACCATACAAAAAAGAGTTCCAAGCCCTATGTGCTTCCAAAAATCAAACCATCCAGCCTCATCTACCAAATTGAGGCAAAATCTTGAAATTGACATTCTTCAAAAAACCAAACCAAATCCTGGTCCCCTAACTTGCCACATACAGCTTGTTAGGTCACAAGACCAAAACCAAAAACCAAAACCTGATCCCCTAACTTGCCACATACAGCCTGTTAGGTCACAAGAACAAAACAAAAATTGACCCACCAACATTCCACATATAGCTTGTTGGGTCACACGGTCAAAACCAAACCCGACCCCCTAACCTGCCACATACAGCCTGTTAGGTCACAAGGTCAAAACCAAATCCACATCCCTGATGTCATCTTCAAAACTTTGCCTCGATTGGTACGTGATCCCTTTCACTACCATAAAATTCTCCTGGAAGCTTAAAAGGCTACAAATACCAAAAGAAAGACTGCTCAAAGACTTTTGGTCATGTCACAAATGTCATGGCAGTTATTGACACCAAAAATGTCACTTTGCTTCTCCAAGAGCCAGAAAACTGTATGAAGTCGCAACCTGCCATAAATAGGCAATGCTACTTCCAAAAAATCAAATCTTGTCAGAATCAAACAAAAACTGCAAGATCGTTCAAGATATCCAAAAGAGGAGTACACAAGAAGTTTCGGGCCATTTCAAAATCATTTGGCCTAACTTCGCTCCTCCGATAGCTGAAGAGGAGCTCCCGGCGGAGAAAGCATCGGAGACACCAAATCTTCGATCAAAGCCGATGGATGGTCTCAAAATACATCCAAAAGGCTCCACGTCAAGTTCCGAGTCAAACCGACAACGTTTGACCTTACATCAATCCTCAAAAAGCTAAATCAAGCCTCTCGGCGACGAGAACCTCCGAGGCCATCACTCATCAGATAGAGCACATGCACGGCTTCAAAATGCTTACAAAGGGCTACACGTCAAATTTCAGGACATTTCGACAACATTTGACCGGACTTTGACGCTCAGATGCCAAATCAGGCCTCTCGGCGGCGAAGCTCCCCGGGACAATGGTTTCTAAGACAGAGCCTGTGGATCATCTTAAAATGACTCCAATATGTTCGCTGTCAAATTTCAAGTCAATCGGACATCGGTTGACTGCACATCAAGCCGCGACATCTTCATCACGACAAAAACAAGTTTACTGGTGATAGGACCCCAAACGGCTTCAAAACTCAAATAAAAGCCTATGGTTGGTCTTATTTATTGCTCAGCAGGCTTCACCCCAAATTTCAGGTCATTCCGACATCGTTTGACCCATTTCAGCTTCTGACGGAAAATCGGCAGCTCTACGCGACAAAGTCTTCGGCTTTCTCAAAAAATTAGAAACTTTGGAAACCAAAATGCAAGGATTCTCATCAGGTTTCCTACAGGGAAATCAGGCCAATAAATGATCAAAAATTTCAAGGAAAGAATACAGAAGAAAAAAGAATCGAAAAATAGCAAAAATGGACGCAAAACGAGACAAAAAGGGGGAAAACCCCTCCAGGGTCGCAGACCCCTGCGACCCTGGAGCCCAGAATTGCCGGGTGGGCCCCGAAAACTCCATTTTTTGCCCTTTTTTCGTGATTCGAAGCGTCCGACCTCTGGTATTTTCCAAAATTCATACTTTTAAGACACCAAATCCTCTGACATCCGTCAAAATCACGGGTCAATCATCAAGTGTATCGAAATCAACATTGATCGCCAACCGGTCAACCAAAAAAGTGTGCTTTCTACCCGACCGATCGAGAAATCGACAGGACAAATGGCACCAACCCGCTGTTGGCAACCAAAACCTGAAGTTACGTGGTCATCCGATGATCATCGCCAGAAGAATCCCAAAAGACGCAGCACGGCCCACGACTCTTCAACTGCTCGGCGACCACTTAATGCGATTAATTGACTAGTTTTATTACAGTCATTAATCCGTTTCTTTGGACGGCCCAATCAGAAGCAAGCATCCGGGAGTTACAAGTCAATTGATTCATGGCATTCAACCCATGAAACTCCTCCCATCATGGCGATTAAAGGTGATTAAATGCCCTCAATCTCCTCCGGCCAATCAGAAGTCAAGAAAAAGGAGTTACAAAATAAAGGAATAAAATCATGTAACTCCTCCCATTATGCGGCTTAATGACAATAAAAGCCCATAAACCCTCCTAAATGGCTACCAAAAAGCCTATAAATAGGAGAGCACTCCAAGAAGAAAGGACAGCACAAAAAACAGTACGACAGACTGAAGAAAATCCAGAAATTCAGACAGAAAAAGGCATCAGAAATCCAAAAGAAAGAAAGAGAGAAAACTCTACGGAAGTTCTACACCGACCACCGCTATAAGGTGACAAAAGTCCCTTGGGGGGTACCCCCTCCCAAGGTCCTTGCCTTCTCCTTCTGCCTCCAAAGGCTTAGACGTGGCTTTTCGACCCATCTACTTAGCTTTTTATTGGACATAGGACCTCCTCTTGGTCTTTGTCCTCTAAAAATCTAAGGTTATAGCCAAGCCAAGTGAATCAAGAGCATCCTCTGTTCTCATCTGCATGGATGATGGCGAAGTCCACATATGGCTTGCGACCGTCAATCTGAACGAGTCCCCCACAATCTCCTGAGAAGTTAGTCCTCCTTTTCTTGCTTTTCATTGTAGTTTGTATTTTTCTAAAAGAGACAAAAATCACAACTCTTGTCTTTCAATGTTGATAAGAATTGTAAATCGGCTATAAATGCCAAAATCGGCTATAAACACCAAAAATTGTCTATAAACGCCAAAAAATGGCCTTTCACGGCAAATCAAGAAAAATGTCTCTTTTCTTAAATATATGTGCAATGGAAAACTTGAAAGAAGTTGATTTCCTTTTTACCTGCGAAGGTCGATCTCCGGATCACCACTTGTAACTCCAAGTAAAATAGAAAATCTGGCACACCCACACACAAAAAAATGTTGATGCACGCCTCTGCCCCCCAGTTACGAAAGGGTCATACCCAACGGACTCCCACGTTCGCCGACCCCGGTAGAGCCGGGCAATATGCGCTGTTCCATCAGCAGTAGTGTCTTCAGCACTATAGAAAGTCCATGCGTTTCTCCCATCCTGCAAACCTCCAAAGCACTTTACCATACTTGAAGGCGCTCCAACAACGCCTTGAGAAAAACCCAACTGCAGCGCAAAGCGAGAGGACATATACGAAAAGATGTCCGGTACACCATTATGCCGACACGTATGCTGAAAAGCTACTCCTTCTCTGCATTTGTCAAGGAGTAATGCCTTCCCGACCCTACCCTTGTAGAGTCTCAGGAGGCACCAAAATTAAAAGCCTTCTTCCGCAACTCCGGAGAAAGCTTCATTGAAGATTGCCCCATCTCGATGTCCCTGAATCATCGGATCCTCATGCGGGCAAACAAAAGTGATTCGGATACGACTTTCCCCTTAGCCAATCGAATCATCAGAGGATCATCATCCTGCGCAGCACCCAACCGATGGAAGCCAAGACAGTGGTATACAAACCACGAATAGAAAATGTGGGCTAAAAATACCCTTTTCATGGGAAGCCCAAGCCGAACCAAGAAAGCAGCACCCTGCAGTCCTGTGCACAGGTAGGAGTAAAGAGCATACACTAAAGCAAGCCGCTCTCCAAACGCCATCTGACATGCCGAAAAAATACAATGCGGCCTGATATGCGTTCCATCTCCTCCAGCAAAAACAACCTCACCTAACCAATAAGTGAGGTAAACAGCGAGATCTCTCTGAAGTGCAATGTCAGAGTAAATGGCATCTGTACTCGCGAAGAAACCCCTCAACTCTTCTTGCATGGCCGAAGTCTTCTTCCTATCTTCCCGGGTCATGCTACCAGAAGACTCCCTACTGTCAAAAAAGTTGGAGAACGAAGAGCAAGAACTCTTCCAACTACTGGATCTAACTTTTGAGCCCTCCTTCTCCTTAAAAAAATCATAGAAGGTGACAAGCTGAAAGTACAGAAGCCTAAACTCCTCCGACTGCTCCTCAAGGACGCTGTCGATTGGCATGATCTCTTCATAGAGTTTGCAAAGGATAGGCAATCCAGTAATGGCGCTCAACTCCTTCAAAGAAAAACCAATCTCACCATTCGTGACAACGTAGGTATTGGTTTATGGAAGGAATGACTCCAACATAGCCATGAAGGCCTCGTCGGAAAAGATCACGGTCTCCCTAAAGGCATGGACCGCATCAAAAATCCCAGCTTCTTTCAAAACGGCGCCACCAATCAGCAGGACACGATCAGTCCACGACTTGCACTCGGAGTCAGCACTGAAACGACCACGAAGTCGAAAAGGCTTCACCCAATTACTGTCGTCACCACTGAAAATACCAAGGCCCACCAGTCCCAAAGCGACCGATGGATAATCAGAGCCCTGGTAGCCGCTGGCCGGCATAAACATGTCCATGTCAGTAGGCGACTTCTCTGCATATCCAGGAAGACTGCCAACAAAAACCCCAGTCTTGATTAGATTTGTCCTTTTCACCCAGCTTGGAGTTTCCTCCCTCTTAGAACATGTGGGAGCACGGCTCATAATCGAGATGGTGTGATCAAACGTCGACCGGGTAACAACGGTTCTCTTCTCACCATCAGTTGTGTAAGAGAACTGAAAACATCTCCTCTGGTATGTCACGTCGTCAGGGACTACATCACCAAAGAAGAAGGTAGGCTTGGGCAAAACCCTCTGATCGTCCATAACCCATGGACGGCTGCTTACCATGATCTTATAAAATTCCTCTCCCTTGGGAGCGATCAGTTGCTGCCTCATCTCATCTCTGTTGAGAGAGTCACACTCTTCAAGGTTTCTCTCAACATACTGGACCTTCTCCCAGGCCTGCTGAATGGCCGGATTGGAATATCTAGCAGATCGACGAGGTATGCTTGTAGCAGGCTCTTTACGCTTGTTCGTTCTAGAGGAACCACCTACAAAGGATGGAAATGAAAAAGATCAATCATAAAAAATGACAGAATTTCGCTAAAAAAATCTGGCAAGATTTTGGCATGATTCCGGGGCAATTCCGAAGAAAAGGGAAATACCCCGAAAGAAATAGAAAGCTTGAAGATGGGCTCAACATTGCTGCGAGCTCCGAAACTCCAAACTTTTGAAACCTCAAAGTCTCCTTAAAATTAGGAAGGGCTCAACATCGCTGCGAGCTCCAAATTCCCAAATTTGCAAAGATTTTCAGGTATGTTATCACATCATGTTACCAATTCAATTTACAAAAAAATGCATCCATGAACATCTTGGTTTGCCAAAAAAATGCATTATCATGATGAGCAAAAAAAAAGAAGAAAAAAAGAAATTTTCTCAAAAAAAAGGGAGAAAGAAAAGAACAAAAAAAGAAGAAAAATAAACTTTCTGAAAAAAAAAAGGAGAGAAAAAAAAAAGAAAAAGGAAACTTTCTTCAAAAAAAGGGGGAAGAAAGATAAAAAAAAAGAACGATCAGCAAAAAAAAGAAGAAACAAAAAAAATGGGACTGGCCCACAGGCCACGTGGCCGTACGTCCAGATCCGTACGGTCCACAAAAAAAAAACGTGCAAAAAAAAAGAGAGAAAAAAAAATGCACGAAAAAAAAACACGTAAAGAAAAAGAGAAAACACGTGGAAAAGAAAAAAAAAAGAAAGAAACAAAATAAACACTTTTTTTTTTACCATCCTATTTTCTACATGGAGTTTTCTTGAAAAAGAGAACTTACTTGAAGCCATTGATGGAGAAGAAGAAGAAAAGCTTGAAGATCTTTGAAGAAGAAAAACCCTTGGTCTTGGAGCACTCTTGAGATTTTTGCAAAAGAAAGCAATAAGAGCAAGAGACCCAACCTCCCTTTGCTTTTATAGAAGAGAGCAAACCAAAAAAGGAAATAAGAAAGAGGTAAGTGTCACTAATTAGTAACCTTACCAAAAGAAAGAAATTAGAAAGATTCTTTCCCAAAAGAAAGATATCTTGAGGGATTCTCTCCCAAAAAGAAAGCAATGAGAGATTTTCTCCCAAAAAATAGAAGATTTGAGATATTCTCACCCAAAGAAAGATATCTTAAGATATTCTCTCCCAAAATAAAGGGGACATGAGAGATTTTCTCTAAGTAAAGATATTCTTAGATATTCTATATCCAAAGGAGATATTTTTAGATATTCTTTACAAAAATGACACCATATGAGATCTAAGCCATTTCAAAAGCTTAAGGTCCCATGGGTTAGCCCATATGAGCCAGGTTTGACCACCTAGGCACTAAAAAAAAAAAATTTGGGCTTTTAGTCGAAGAGAAATCCCTCTTACCAAGAGCATACAAAAACAGTTTCATGCCTCTTTTGAGTTGATTGGACCATACAAAAAAGAATTACAAGCCCCATGAGCTTCAAAAAATCAAACCATCCAGCCTCATATACCAAATTGAGCCAAAATCTTGAAATTGCAATTTCACAAAAACCCAAACCACTCCAATGGACCCAAATAGTCCCAAAGAGTGACCGAAAACCAAATCCTAATCCCCTAACTTGCCACATACAGCCTGTTAGGTCACAAGATCAAAACCAAAATCGACCCCCTAACATTCCACATACAGCTTTTTGGGTCACACGGTCAAAACCAAACCCGACCCCCTAACCTGCCACATACAGCTGTTGGAATTTGAAATGACTTGAGAAGTCTTATGAAGCATTGAAGTGTTTAGTATCTCAAGTAATCATTTGATGTTGGAATTATTGTCAACACAATGTTACAAGTATGGTGTTGATAGTGTGGTGTTGATAGAGCTTCAAAGAAAACAGAGCTGAAACAAGTTCAGGAAATCAGAATTCCTGAAGCAGTGTGGCCGGTCGACCGAGGACCCCACGCGGTCGACCGGGCAAGACAATTAGCTCCCAGTTAAATGTTGCCACAGTGTGTCGCCGGTCGACCGGGGACCCCATGCGGTCGACCGAGCACGGGAACCAGAATTGCGCAGAAATTAGAAGTTGTGCACGAAAATTCAGGATTCTTATGTATTTCGTTTGGGACTCTTTCTAAACGAATTCTAGCCTAATTTGAACACTCTTAAGGGTTACCATAACCTATATAAAGGCTTGATTGGTTCGTTTTCAGAAGTACAGAAGAGAAGAGAGAACAAAAAGAGAGAGTTTTGGAGAGAAGAGTGATTGGAGAAGGAGTTGTTGCAGTGTGCTGTTGTGCTGCAAGTTTCTACAGCAAGTGTGGACGAGAATGTGCTCATGAAGATGGTGATTCGTCCATAAGATAAGTGTCTCTCTGTTTATGCTTTAAATATCAATTTGTAAGGGATTGAGAGAGAGAGATTGTAGAGGGGAAGGGCTGTAGAAAAGTTTTCTACTTTAATTCTGTAGAACATCAAGTTGGTGCTTGGTGTTAGGAGTTTGGTGATCCTATCTGTTGGTGCAGATAAATTGTAAAGGGAGTCGGTGCTTCCTAGATAGTTGGTGCTATCTGAAACTTAAGGGTTGGTGCTCTTTGTCGTTGGTGCGACTAAATAGATTCAGACCTGTTTCGGATCGGTGTTCGGACAGTCTTTGAACCGTGGACGTAGCCTTTTGGTGAACCACGTTAAGTCTGGTGTCCTTGTGTGATTTGATTTGCTTTTGTTGTTAAATTGGACCTGTTTTTAAGGAATCACTGATTCACCCCCCCCCCCCTCCCCCTCTCAGTGATCGCGATATCTAACAATTGGTATCAGAGCAAAGTTTCCCTTGATAAGCTTAACACGCTAAGGGTGATCTCTTGTCAAATCACATGGCATCCAATACAGGGAATAAGAAAGCACCTTTGTTTGATGGTTCTAATTACTCCTTCTGGAAGATCAGAATGCAGGCTTTCATCAAATCACTTGGCTATGATGTCTGGGAGACCGTTAGAGTCGGTTACAATATTGCCATCGTACCCACTGATGCTACAACGAAGAAGTTAGCAGACAACGACTCCAAGGCGCAGAATGCACTCTTTAGTGGTCTTGTGGACAGCGAGCTGGTCAAAGTAATTGCATGCAAAACAGCCAAGGAAATATGGGACAAGTTGAAAAGCATTCATGAAGGAGATGAGAAGATCAAAGAAGCGAAATTGCAAACTCATCGCTCTCAATTCGAGTCTCTTCGTATGGAGGAAAGCGAGAATGTGAATGAAGTCACAAATGACATTCGTGGACTAGGGGAGGAGATTAAAGAACCAGTCATCGTCAAAAAGGTTCTAAGATCTCTTCTTCCCCGGTTTGATTCAAAAGTCTCAACCATAGAAGAAGCCAAGGATCTGAATGAATTTACCATGGATGAGTTGCATGGTTCACTCACTGCCTATGAGATGCGCATAGGTAAGACGTCTTCATCTGATAGAGAAGCGGCCTTCAAAGTTCAGAAAAAGGGAAAAGAGACTGTTGGTCATGATGCTGATACTGATGATGATGAGCTTGAGGCTCAATTAGTTAGAAAGCTGAAGAAAGGAAGCAATGGAAAGTATAAAGGGAAGCTACCCTTTAAATGCTTCAATTGTGGCGGTGTTGGTCACTTTGCTGCGAAGTGTCCGCTGAAAGAAAACAATGATGATGACTCTTATGTTGATAAGAGTAAATGGAAGAAAAATTTCAGAAAGAGGGGCAAAGCAAAAAGCTTCATCAGTCAATATAATGACAGCTCGTCTGAAACTTCAGACGATGATGAATCAGCCGAGGCAACTGAAGCTCTCTTCATAGTCACTGTTGAAGAAGAAGAGGAGCAAGAGCCGGAAGAGGAAGAGGAGGCTGAGGTCAATCTTGAAGAAGAACTCATTGCCGCACCTGAGGAGCTTAGCATGGAACGAAAAACAAGTAAGAAAAATCTGAAACTTCTTCATGAATCTGAAAGTTCAGTTATTGCTTTGAAAACTCAAGTTGAAGAATATAAAAGAATGGTGGAAGTCCTTGAAAATCAAATAAGTATCAAAAAGGAAGAGGCTATGAAACTTGAAACTGAAATCGCTAGAGCAAAGGCTGAAAACTTGGAAAGTAGCCGAAAAATCAAAGCGCTCCAAGCAATTGAAGGGACAATGAAACTCAATGAAATTCTGAAAGTTCAAAAGCCCTTCCACAATAAATTTGGTATTGGATTTGAGACCGGAGAGTCCTCTAAAGCTGCACCTTCTTTGTTTATGAAACAAAGTGCCATACCTCTCAAGGCTACAAAGCTTCAAATTCAGCCCAGTATTGAGATGGTCAATAAGAAAAGGTTTGTGGAGTTTAACAAGCCACCTAAGAAAGGAAGAATGTTCAGATTCTATGGTTATTGCTATCATTGTAATAGATATGGACATAAAAGAGCTGATTGCAAATTCTATGTTAGAAACAGCCCGTTTGTGACTAGGAACCCTTTCTCAATCCTAAATGGCCACAAAATTGAGTGCCATAAGTGTTATAATTATGGACACTTGGCTAGGGATTGTAGGTTGCCTATTGCTAACCAATTTCAGGTTGAAAAGAAACCCAAGTTAGTTAAGGCATGGAGGGCAAAGAAAAAGGAAGATAATTCCAAGGAATCTCTCATTGTGCAAACGGCATTCAATGCACAAAAGAAGGCAGCACCATGGGTCCTTGATAGTGGCTGTTCAAGCCATATGACAGGTGATAAGGAAAAATTCGTCAAATTACAGCACTATGAAGGCGGATCAGTGAAGTTTGGTAACAATGATGGTGCCAAAATCTGCGGAAAAGGTGTTGTTCAGCTAAAGGCAAACAAGATCAGATCAGACGAGGTCTTATATGTGTCTGGACTGAGACACAATTTGCTTAGTGTGAGCCAGATCTGTGACAAAGGCCACGAAGTTGTCTTCACTAAGAATGGGTTTGCTATCAAGAAGTGTAGCAACGGCAAAACAGTGGCTACTGGATCTAGGACTGCCGGAAATCTCTATACATTGTCAGATGGAGCTGAAAAGACTTGCTTAATGAGTCGGACAGAGGAAAGTTGGTTGTGGCACAAATGCCTTGGGCATCTAAACTTTGATAACATGTCAAAGATTTGCAATTCAAAGGCTGTCAGAGGAATGTCTACTGTTGAAAAGCCTTCCAACCCCATTTGCGATTCTTGCCAAAAGGGAAAGCAAACGAGGGTAATGTTCAAGTCAAAGGAGCATCATTCAAAGAAAACTCTTGAGCTAGTGCACACTGATCTCTGTGGACCGATGCGAACTCAAAGCACCAATGGAGATAAGTATTTTATGTTATGCATTGATGATTATACTCGTATGACATGGGTATTGTTTCTTAAGCATAAACATCAAGCACTTGATCGTTTTAAAGTGTTTAAAGCACAGGTTGAAAATATGCTTGGAAAACGTATCAAGATTTTAAGGTCTGATCGAGTAGGTGAATTCACATCTGAAGAGTTCACTAACTATTGTGAGCACCATGGCATTCAAAGACAATATTCAGCCCCTAGAACTCCACAGCAAAATGGAGTCGTGGAATGGAAAAATCGCACCATGCAAGATATGGCTCGCACAATGCTAACTGAGAGCAAGCTAGCTGACAAATACTGGAAGGAGGCAATCCATATGGCTGTATACATTCAGAATCGATGCTTGATCAGGCCACATGAAGACAAAACTCCTTATGAGCTATGGTTTGGGAGAAAAGCAACAGTCAAGCACTTCAGAGTCTTCGGTAGCAAGTGTTACATCAAGCGTCTTGAATAAAATCCGGGCAAATTTGAAGAAAGAGCCGATGAAGGTATATTTCTGGGTTACTCCTCCTCTAGTAAGGCTTACAGATGTCTTAACAAAAGGACCAGAAAAATCATAGAAAGTGCCGATGTTAGAATTGATGAAAACCGTGAATCAAAGAATGTAACTCATTATGACAGTCCAGTTTATGAGGACTCGAGTGAGATTGATGATGAAGTGGCTGAACCTAATGATTCTGAGAAATCAAAGGATGACTCAGAGGATGCTACACCTAGAAAGAAAAACACTTGGGTAGAGCAACACCCTAAGGATCAAATCATTGGAGATCCTGAGGCCGGTGTTAAAACAAGACAAAGTGTAGTTAGCAATTACTCACTTGTGTCCACCGTTGAACCCAAGACTGTGGCTGAAGCCAGTCTCGATGAAAGTTGGTTGAAAGCTATGCATGAGGAGTTGGAACAAATTGAGAAGAACTCCACATGGGAACTAGTTTCTAGACCTACCGATAAGAATGTTATTGGTACTAAATGGGTCTTTCGGAATAAGCTGAATGAAGATGGTCAAGTCATACGAAACAAAGCAAGGTTGGTTTGTAAAGGCTATGCTCAAGTTGAAGGCATAGATTTTGAAGAGACCTTTGCACCGGTGGCTCGTCTGGAAGCCATTCGTATGTTTCTTGCATTGGCTGCATACAAAACCTTCAAGGCATTTCAGATGGATGTAAAGTCAGCCTTCTTGAATGGATTACTTGAAGAAGAGGTCTACATTGAGCAACCTGATGGTTTTCTCATTAGCAAAAATTTAGACCTTGTGTGCAAGTTGAAAAAGGCTCTTTATGGGCTGAAACAAGCGCCAAGGGCGTGGTATGCAAGGCTGGACCTCTATCTCCGCAAGATCGGCTTTGGTAAAGGACTGGTTGATAGCAATCTTTATGTCAAAACAGAGTTGAGCAAACAGCTGGTTGTCATTGTTTATGTCGATGACATAATCTTTGGTGGCAATGATGAAGAAATGTGCAGGAATTTTGCTGAAGAGATGAAGAAAGAATTTGAGATGTCAATGCTTGGAGAACTGAAGTTCTTCCTTGGTTTACAAGTTCAGCAGCTGAAACATGGTATCTTCATATCACAGATGAAATACATCAAGGAAATGCTGAAGCGTTTTAACATGGAAGACAGCAAGCCAGTGAGCACACCAATGACAACGAACACAAAGCTAAGCAAAGATGATAAGGGTTCGTCCGTTGATCACACCACTTATCGTTCTATGAGAGGAAGCTTGCTTTATTTGACTGCTACAAGACCGGATCTTCTGCAAGCAGTATGTATGGTGGCTCGATTTCAAGCATCACCAACTGAGACGCACCTTACAGCAGAAAAAAGGATATTTCGATATCTGAAAGGTACCATGGAGCTTGGTATTTGGTATCCGAAAGGCAAATCCTTCACTCTTGTTGCTTACTCTGACGCCGATTGGGCTGGATGTATAGATGATCGCAAGAGTACAAGCGGTAGTGCATTCTATCTCGGTGAAAGGTTGGTGTCATGCCACAGTAAGAAACAAGATTCAGTATCCCTTTCTACAGCGGAAGCGGAATATATTGCAGCGGCAACTTGTTGTACACAAGTGTTATGGATGCGGCAAATGCTCTCTGATCTTGGAGTTCCGACAACGGATCTTACGCCGATCCTCTGTGACAACACAAGTGCAATTCACATCTCTAAGAATCCTGTTCAGCATTCTAGAACGAAGCATGTTGCAATCCGCTATCACTTTCTCAAGGAAAAGTTTGCAGACGGTGAGGTAAAGTTGGAATATGTTCCAACTACTGAGCAAGTTGCTAATATCTTCACAAAACCTCTGCCAAAGGAAGTCTTCGAGTATCTCCGAAAAAAATTAGGAGTTACTCACTCTCCTAATCCTTAGGAGTTGTGCTTGAAAGGGGGAGCAATGTATTCCTTGAATATCCTATTCGCTCCTTGGTTGGTCCCTTTGAACTTGTTGTCAAAGGGGGAGAAAGCCTTATGCTAGGAGAAAGCTATGCTAAGAAAAAGTTATGCTATGATAGCCTGGGGGAGATTGGTATCAAGATTGTGAATGTGAAGATCTTGATTCTGTTTGTTTTTTGAAGACAGGGAAGTGTTGAAGTTCCAAGTGTTGCCAACAATTCCAAAGGGGGAGATTGTTGGAATTTGAAATGACTTGAGAAGTCTTATGAAGCATTGAAGTGTTTAGTATCTCAAGTAATCATTTGATGTTGGAATTATTGTCAACACAATGTTACAAGTATGGTGTTGATAGTGTGGTGTTGATAGAGCTTCAAAGAAAACAGAGCTGAAACAGGTTCAGGAAATCAGAATTCCTGAAGCAGTGTGGCCAGTCGACCGAGGACCCCACGCGGTCGACCGGGCAAGACAATTAGCTCCCAATTAAATGTTGCCACAGTGTGTCGCCGGTCGACCGGGGACCCCATGCGGTCGACCGAGCACGGGAACCAGAATTGCGCAGAAATTAGAAGTTGTGCACGAAAATTCAGGATTCTTATGTATTTCATTTGGGACTCTTTCTAAACGAATTCTAGCCTAATTTGAACACTCTTAAGGGTTACCATAACCTATATAAAGGCTTGATTGGTTCGTTTTCAGAAGTACAGAAGAGAAGAGAGAACAAAAAGAGAGAGTTTTGGAGAGAAGAGTGATTGGAGAAGGAGTTGTTGCAGTGTGTTGTTGTGCTGCAAGTTTCTACAGCAAGTGTGGACGAGAATGTGCTCATGAAGATGGTGATTCGTCCATAAGATAAGTGTCTCTCTGTTTATGCTTTAAATATCAATTTGTAAGGGATTGAGAGAGAGAGATTGTAGAGGGGAAGGGCTGTAGAAAAGTTTTCTACTTTAATTCTGTAGAACATCAAGTTGGTGCTTGGTGTTAGGGGTTTGGTGATCCTATCTGTTGGTGCAGATAAATTGTAAAGGGAGTCGGTGCTTCCTAGATAGTTGGTGCTATCTGAAACTTAAGGGTTGGTGCTCTTTGTCGTTGGTGCGACTAAATAGATTCAGACCTGTTCCAGATCGGTGTTCGGACAGTCTTTGAACCGTGGACGTAGCCTTTTGGTGAACCACGTTAAGTCTGGTGTCCTTGTGTGATTTGATTTGCTTTTGTTGTTAAATTGGACCTGTTTTTAAGGAATCACTGATTCACCCCCCCTCTCAGTGATCGCGATATCTAACAACAGCTTGTTAGGTCACAAGGTCAAAACCAAAAACCCAAATCCGCATCCCTGATGTCATTTTCAAAACTTTGCCTCGAGATAGTACGTGATTCCTTTCACTGCCATAAAATTCCTTTGGAAGCTCAAAATGCCACTCTACCAAAAGAAAGACTGCTCAAAGACTCTTGGTCAAGTCACATACTCTCCTTAAAAAATCTCTTCGAGGCACATCGACTACAACAGTTAAGCAACTCGTCGCTGTACCTCGAGAGGGCATTTGTTGACACAAAAAAAATGTCACTTTGCCTATTCAACATCAAGAAAGCTACATGAAGTCGCGGCCTGCCATAAGTAGGCGACGCTACTCCAAAAATCAAATCTTGTCAGAATCAAACAAGAACTGCAAGATTCTTCAAGACAGCCAAAAGAGGAGTACACAAGAGGTTTCGGGCCATTTTCAAAATCATTTGGCCTAACTTCGCTTCTCCGATAGCTAAACAGGAGCTCTCAGCGGCGACAGCATCGAAGACACAAAATCTTCGATCAGAGCTTATGAATGGTCTCAAAATACGTCCAAAATGCTCCACGTCAAGTTCTAAGTCAAACCGACAACATTTGACCCTACATCAATCCTCGAACAGCTAAATCAAGCCTATCGGCGGCGAGAACCACCGAGGCCATCACTCATCAGATAGAGCACATGGCTGGCTTCAAGATGCTTACAAAGGGCTACACATCAAGTTTCGGGTTATTTCAATAACATTTGACCAGACTTAGACTCTTGGAAGCCAAAATAGGCCTTTCGGCGGCGAAGCTCCCTCGGGCCATGGTTTTTAAGACTGAGCATGTCGATCATCTCAAAATGACTCCAATAGGTTCCCTGTCAAATTTCAGGTCAATCAGACATCGTTTGACCACACATCAAGCCGTGACACCTTCCTCGCGACAAAATCAAGTCTACTGGCGACAGGACCCCATACGGCTTCAGAACTCAAATAAAAGCCTATGGTCGGTCTTATTTATTACTTAGGAGGCTTCACCTCAAATTTCTGGTCATTCTGACATCGTTTGACCCAATTTCATCTTCTGATGGAAAATCGGCAGCTCTATGCGACAAAGTCTTCGACTTTCCCGGAAAACTAGAAACTTTGCACCCCAAGATGCAAGGATTCTCATCAAGTTTTCTACAGGAAAATCATGCCAATAAATGTGCAAAAATGTCAAGAAAATTACAGGAGAAAAAAAAAAGAATGAAAAAAACCTCGAAACGGCCGCGAAATGGGACCAAAAGGGGGAAAATCCCCCAAGGTCGTAGCCCGTGACCCTGGCCCAGGGTCGCAACCTGCGACCATGGAGCTTCGGATCGCCGGGTTCGCCCCGGAAAGGTCCGTTTTCCGTCGTTTTTCGCGTTTCAAAGTTTCCAAATCCTGAGATTTTCCAAAATTCATAATTTTGAGGCATCAAATCCTTCGACATCCGTCAAAATCACGGATCCATCTTCAAGAGTATCAAAATCAATATTGATCGCTAACCGGTCAACCAAAAAAGTGTGCTTTCTACCCGACTGATCGAGAAATCGACAGGACAGATGGCATCGACCCGCTGTTGGCAATCAATGCTTGAAGTTACATGGTCATCCGATGTCGATCTATATGAAGATCTATCGATGATCATTGCCAGAAGAATCCCAAAAGACGCGGCACGGCTTGCGACTCTTCAACTGCTCGGCGACCACTTAATGCGATTAATTGACTAGCTTTATTGCAGTCATTAATTCATTTCTTTGGATGGCCTAATCAGAAGCAAGCATCTAGGAGTTACAAGTCAACTGATTCATGGCATTTAACCCATGAAACTCCTCCCATCATGGAGATTAAAGGCGACTAAATGCCCTCAATCTCCACCGGCCAATCAGAAGCTAAGAAAAAGGAGATACAAAATAACGAAATAAATGTTGTAACTACTTCCTTTATGTAGCTTTATGACAATTAAAGCTCATAAACCCTCCTAAATGGCTACCTAAAAGTCTATAAATAGGAGAGCACTCTAAAGCATTCCAGACGACTTCCACAACACAGATCCCAGATATAAAAAAAAGTATAGAAAATCAAAAGAAAGAAAGAGAGAAAACTCTGCGAAAGTTCTGCATCGGCCACCCTTACAAGGTGACAAAAGTCCCTTGGGGGTACCCCCCCCCCCCCCCCCCCCCCCCCCCCCCCCCAAGGACCTTGCCTTCTCCTTCTGCCTCCAATGGCTTAGACGTGGCTTTTCAGCCCGTCTACTTAGCTTTTTATTAGACATAGGACCTCCTCTTGGTCTTTGTCCTCTAAAAATCTGAGGTTATAGCCAAGCCAAGCGAATCAAGAGCATCCTCTGTTCCCACACATGGCTTGCGACCGTCAATCTGAACGAGTCCCCCACAATCTCCTGAGAAGTAAGATCCTCCTTTTCTTGTTTTTCATTGTAGTTTGTATTTTTCTAAAAGAGATAAAAATCACAACTCTTGTCTTTCATTATTGATAAGAATTGTAAATCGGCTATAAACACCAAAACCGGCTATAAAGGCAAAAAATCGGCTATAAATGCCAAAAAAATCGCCTTTCACGGTAAATCAAGAAAATGTCTCTTTTCTTAAATATATGTGCAATGAAAACTTGAAAGAAGTTGATTTCTTTTTTACTTGCGAAGGTCAATCTCCGTATCACTACCTGCAATTCCATGTAAAATAGAAAATCTGGCACACCCACACAAAAAAATGTTGATTCCCACTTTGCCACTAGTCACGAAAGGGTCGTACCCCACGGACTCTCACGTCCGCCGACCTCAGTAGAATAGTGTGTAGATGCGTGGTCCATCAATCCTGATTTGGCTTCTCTTTCCTTGGGAATTGATCTAACAACATTGGAATTAAATCTAAACTCTCTCGATAACCTTCACAAGTCTTTCGGGTCTCCATGGTCTGACGAGCCGGCGAAAGGAGATCCTGAGCATGTAGTGCCTGAATGCTATTACACTAAACCACCACCTTAGCTCCATGTACGTCGTGACTGAATGAAGCCCTTTGCTTTGAGTTTTACTATCTTTCGAGTCCTAACACTGCTGTTGTGGCTGTAGCAAGGGTATTTTACGAAGTTTCCGCCTGCAACATTGCTTTATATCTTTTACAGGTAGAGTTCTTTGTTTGTTATGTTAACTTTGCTGCACTTATCATTCCCACAAATTATTAGTTCCTCTAATCTTCTTTTTCTTCTTCCCAGCATGCCAAAAGATGAGGCTCAACTTTATGCTGCTAGTGAACTATATGTGCTCTTTCCCTCTCTCATATCCTCAAGTCTGTTGACGATGAACTTTGTTTAAAAGTCTGTTGCCACTAATGAAAAATGCTAATCAGTTTCTAAATGCTTGTTAGCTCATTCCTATTTTTGTTTTGTAACTGTTAAAGATGAAGTTGCGGTTATATCATATCATGGGGCCTCGACTGAGTCAGTTGCACAAGGGATGAAATCAGTGATACATCAGTTATTGATCATATCGGCCTTTTGTTTAGACGAAATAATATGGAAAATAAAATATGTAAACTATTGAAGAAGTATTGTACTTCCCATTTTTTATTTATCTATTTACATTACGAGGTAATGTATTGGCATGCATCATACTTGTGTATGTCATTGGGTCCTGTATTGCTGTCTGGCCTTGGACTGTCGAATTTGTTGAGGTTTTTTCCTTCTTATTTTGTTTGCCTACAGTCACACATGTAGAAACTCGTTCATATGTAAGTAGTTTTTTTCTTTGAATAGTTACGTAGACAATTTGAAGACTGAAGTGTCGGATTCTTGAAACCATAAAATGCAAAAAATTAAAACAATTTCTTAGATCAGTGCTTTAGAATTCAGTTTCAATGATATAACAGAATAAATTGTCACATCCATCTCAAAATCGCCAATAAATTCAACAACGGCAGAAATCTGAGAAATTAAAAAAGCTCCGAGTACATATATCCATATATTAGAGTAAGAAAACATAGGTCTTGAATTTCTTGTAACAAGTCTTGCCATCTAATCGAGAATATTACCGTCCTCTAAATCAGCCTATTGGGCCTAACTGTCAATGCAATATATGTGCGGCAAATATTTACCATTAAGTAGACATGATCCTAGGGTTGAGCAGTGATTCAAATAACTAAATTTCATACCAAAATACAACTTGAACGTCAAATTAAGGTAAATACATGCAAATGACTGTTGATAGCCTATTAGATCCATTTGTGGTTGAAGGTTGAGCAAACTATGCATGCAATTACTGAAATCCTGGGGGTATCTTTCATTAGTAAGGAAGAGTTATTCAGCGTATGGTAATGACCCAGAATCCGGGCCCTTTGATAATAGTATCTTATGACATACATAAGTTAAAGCAAAATACTCCAATAAGAATCCGGAGCAATCCTATTAAATAAACTTGAATATCAATTAAAGCCTGAATTCAAAATAATCAAGTAAATAAATCAATTCTTCTTGAGTAAAATAAAACAACTACCAATCTTAAAATCCCCCAATACAATAATTGAATAAAATTAACCAAGCCTAGTTCTCTTTATTTTCTAGGTGATTCCGTTGCTCAAGTACGCTTGTTGAAGCCTATCTCTTGGTCATCATGATATTCTTTAGACTCTTAATCCTAATTACCTAGAATGAGGCAATCCAAGAGTTAGTGGAAACTGACCATTAAAAAAAGGAGTTAGTGGAAACTGAGCAATAAGCATTCAAGTCTAAATGCATCGGTAAACATCATTTAAAATTTAACACAAGATAACTTTAACAAATTATGCAAGTCAATCAATGTAGCATTCCACAATATCTTGACAATAACACGGACCACTGGTAATTATCACATCCACTGACAACCTCCTAATGACTTGGTAGCACTGGCCAACACGGGATCAAGTACCCTATGTACAAGACCATATGGGTACCTCAAGGTTCATGTGTGCACATATCATGGTGACCCACTAGTCAACAAGATCATTCGGTACCGTAGGATCAAGTCCTCCCACGACTAACCCATAGTCAGACAATCCCTTAACACGGTTGACATAAAACTAGACAATTATTTAAAATAATAATAATAATAAAGGCATAAAATTATCCACGGCTGATACAAAGCCAAACAATTAACCACGGCTGACACGAAGTAAAACAACACATAAATACCTCAAGGTTCGGCTGGCCCCTGAACCCTATATTTGGGGTTCGGCCAGCACACACACACATTTAGAAAACTACACCACTAGTGCTCATTTACAATATATTAAGTAAGATGCATGAGATGCTTGTCATTTGACAAGATGTAATACAGAACACTTAGAGAGAGAAAGAGAGAAAGATCCTTATCTAAATTCGTGTGTCCCCTTAGGGTTGCATTTATTCTCATTATAGAAGTGTTTAAACAGAATCCTAATACAAATACAAAGCCTAAATTATAGCTACCTAAAATAGAAAGAGTACTTAAGTTATGACTATACTAATTGTATCTTAACTAAAACACAATATCAGATTATAATACAATTAGGATAGGTTTGATTGACACCCCCCCTCAAATTGATGCTGGGGAGTCATTGATATAGTAGCAATTTGGTAACCAGAAATTGATGTCGAGGTCGAGGAAGTCCTTTGGTGAAGATATTAGCAAACTGAAGCTCTGTAGTGACTTGAGGTAAAGAAATGACATCACGCTGAAATTCATCCTGAATGAAGTGACAGTCCACTTCAATATGTTTGGTGCGTTCATGGAAGACAGGATTTTCAGTAATCCTGATAGCTCCAATATTATCTGCATGCAAGGAAGTAGGAGAGGATTGAGCAAAGCCGAGTTCCGAGAGAAGTCCCCGGAGCCATAAGATTTCAGAACAGGCAGAAGACATTGCCCTATATTCAGCCTCTGTGGAAGATCGAGAAATACGTTCTTGTTTCTTGCATTTCCAAGAAATGAGAGAATTTCCGAGATACATGCATGAACCAGAAGTAGACCGACGTGTGTCCTGACAGCCCACCCAATCAGCATCTGCATAAGCGGTCAACTGAAGAGGATTATCCTTGGGATAATATAAACACGAGTGACAGTTCCCAACAAATACCGGATAATGCGTTTAACAGCAGTCAGATGAAGGTGTCTCGGAATTGTCATGAGTTGGCTCACAAGATTGACGGTATAGGAGATATCCGGTCAAGTGATGGTGAGATAGACAAGACTGCCTACCAAGCGCCTGTAGGTATGTAGATTAGGAAAAAGGTCACCATCATCTTTATTCAATTTTAGATTGACCTCTACAGGTATATCAACAGGCGAAGAGTCATGGAGATCTGCAAGCTCAATGAGATCAGACGTGTATTTGTGTTGATTAAGAAACAGGCCTTTGGGAGATTGATGCACTTCCAACCCCAAAAAATAATGCAAGGGGCCTAAATCCTTCATATGGAAAGAATCCCTGAGAGACTTTTGGATAGACCTTATCATACCATTCATCAGTGCCGGTGATAATAATGTCGTCAACATACAAAAGGAGAACACTAACACCAATAGATGTTTGCAGAAAAAGAGACGGATCGTAAGGGCTTTGAGTAAAACCAATAGTACATAGGCGACCCTAAAAAGTTTCGAACCAGGCCCGAGGAGCTTGCTTCAGACCATACAAAGACTTCCGTAGGCGACAGACAGATTTCTTTGATGGAGAGGCGACTCCCTGTGGTATCCGTATATAGACCTCTTCTTTCAGATCCCCATGGAGAAAGACATTTTTGACATCCATTTGGTATAATGGCCAAGATTTAGAGGCAGCAATGGCAAGAAGTAACCGAACTGTAGTCATTTTTGCCATAGGTGCAAACGTCTCCTCGTAGTCAATCCCATATTCTTGCTTGTTGCCGAGTGCCACGAGTCTAGCTCTATGTCGATCTAAAGAGCCATCAGATTTAAGTTTGATTGAGTAGATCCATTTGCAACCGATGGGTTTAACTGCTGAAGGACAATCCACAATGTCCCATGCGTGATTTTGATCTAATGCATCCAATTCTGCCTTCATAGCTTGGTTCCAACTATCATGTTGTACTGCCAGCAAATAAGAACTTGGGATAGAGACAGAAGAAAGGGTTGTCATCAAGGAAGTGTGGGTGAATCTATACCGCTCAG
Source organism: Litsea cubeba (assembly GCA_012931725.1). NCBI lineage: Eukaryota > Viridiplantae > Streptophyta > Magnoliopsida > Laurales > Lauraceae > Litsea > Litsea cubeba. The sequence goes on from CM022946.1 coordinate 28,168,469, forward strand.
GTGGTCTATAAGTTCTTGAGGAGCGACGTAGGATATGAGGAGTTGTGGAACCAGTTGCCAGTGGAGGATCAGGAGGATGGGCATCTGCAGTGGTAGGTTTTTCCCGACGATGATAAACAAAGTTAGGATGAAACCTAGTAACAAGTCTTTTATCTGTAAAACCCGGTAAGATAGCAGTAGAAGATGGATGAGGACAATCCAAGTGTGTTTGGAAAAAATATTGATTTTAAAAGAAAATAACATTACGAGAAACCCTGATGCGACGACCAATAGGATCATAACAAATAAAACATTTTTTATGAGTGGCATAACCTAGAAAAGCACACCGGCGAGATTGTGCGGTTAATTTTGTTCGTTCGGTGGGGGGTAGATGAACGAAGCAAACACAGCCAAAGGTATGTAGATGATCAAACACAGGATGATGGCCAAACAGTTTCAAATGCGGTATGAATTGAGCAATTGTAGGTGATGGAAGACAGTTGATTAGATGGACTGCAGTGGTGAGAGCTTCAGCCCAAAAATGAGAAGGAACTGATGATTCAATCAGTAGGGTTCTAGTTACATCAAGGAGATGCCTGCTTTTCCATTCCGCGACTCCATTTTGTTGTGGAGTATACGGGCAGGTACGCTGATAAATGATTCCTTTAGTCTTTAGGAAAGATTGAAAATCATTGGAAACATACTCCCCCCCTGAATCTGAGCGCAAAGTTTTAATGCTTTTTGAAAATTGTGTTTCAACATAGCTAAGAGAAAATTGAAATGCATTAAGAACATCAGACTTAGAATGCAATAGATAAACACATGTAAATCTGCTGTAGTCATCAATGAATGTAACAAAGTACTTGAAATGTCCATGGGAAAGGTGAGGAGCAATGCCCCAAACATCGCTGTGAATTAAGTCAAAACATTCAGTGCTCCGTGTGGTGGAGTGAGGAAAAGGTAAAGTTTTACTTTATCCTAATTTACAAGCATCACATTCAAAAGAAGCAGATTCAATAATTTTATTTAATAATCCAGATTTAAATAAAGTAGACATCGTAGAAGCATTCGGATGACCAAGTCTATTATGCCATAACCAAGAATTATTCTCAAGAAAAAAATAAAACAACTGGTGTAAAGATTTATTCTGAATAAATGTAGACACTGGTAGGGAAAACAGTCTGCCACTCTTATGCCCCCTCACGATCACTGCCCCAACTGAAGAAAAGGAGACATTGTAATTATCCTCAACAAGTTGACCAACAGAAACTAAATTGGTAGAAAGATGAGGGGACACTAAAACATTGGTTAATGGTAATGGGCCATGAGTATCAGCAAAAGAGGTGATCGGAAGATGGTCTCCATTGGCAGTTTGAACAGTAAAATTGCCATCGTAAGGAACAACATGCTGTAATTTTGTGGGTGAAGATGTCATCTGGTTACTTGAGCCAGAATCTAAGTACCACGTATGAGAAAGAGAAGAATCAGTACCTGAGATGATCATGGATGCCAAGGCATTAATAATCATTTGATTTACCATTTCAGGAGTGAGAAGAGTTGGGGACACAGAGTGGGATGAGGAACCAGGCTGTGAAGAAAGAATCAAACGGTAGGGAATCACCGAAGTCAGAGGGTGTAGATTGTTGAGAAGTCACTGTGTTGTAAGAAATCATATACCAACTCAAAAGCTTAAGCTCATAGGTGGAAGGCCCATACAGGTATATTAAGACATGTCAAGCCTATTACTTAAGCGATGTGGGACTTCCCAACACTCCACCTCATGTGCAGGCCCAACAGATTTCATGGACAGGCCTATCCCGTGGGCTACACATGAACAACGGGATCAGAACCCGCTTTAATACCAAGTAAGAAACCATATACCAACCCAAAAACTTAAGCTCATAGGTGGAAGGCCCATACAGGTATATTAAGACATGTCAAGCCTATTACTTAGGCGATGTGGGACTTCCCAACATGTGTAAGCACTAGGAGTTGACTGTACATTATAAGTACCAGGGGCTGACGGCGCATAGTTGCTGGAAGTAAAACTTGAAGCCTTCTTCCGACATTCTTCAATAACGTGACCAATGGCCTTATAATATTTGTAGATTTTAGCCTTGCATTGATTCGCATAATGATCGTATTTCTTACAATTATAGCACTGAACCTTGCTGATGTCCCGAGAAGGTGGTTTGGTCGTAGCTGCATAGGCAAGTGGAGCCTCAGTATATCTCTGTTGTTCCAGATTCATTTCTGTTGTTCAAGAGTCATTTTTGTAACCAGGCGTTGTTCCTTCCGTAGAAGTTCCTGAAAACAGTCATCTAAGCTTGGAAGGGGAGCCCGACTCATTAAGTTTGATATGACGGTCTCAAACTCCGGATGAAATCTCATGAGAAATTGGTCCCGATGGCTATTTTTTTGTAAGAGAAGTAATTTTGGCAGAAGTGCTTCAGACACAGTTGCAAACTTGATTTCATCATATTCAGATGACATCCGTCGAAACCCATTGTAATATTCTTATATAAATAGGGTGCCTTGAGAAAATTGGGAGATGTCGAGCTCCAAGTGAAATTGTCGAGTAGCATTACCTTGTTGATAAATCTTTTTAAGATAATCCCACATCTCACGGGCAGATTTGCACTGTTTCAGATTGAGAATAAAATGGGGTTCAACTGAGCCTGGTAACCAAGTTTTGATTTTAGCATCCTTAGTTTTCCAGGCTGATATCTTCTTGTCATTGTCCTCCTGTTTAGGTTCAGAACCATCCATGTAGCCCCAGAGTTCCCCTCTAAGTAGATTTGAAATTAGAAGGCCCACGATGTCTAATTTTTCCCATCAAAACGGACTAGGGCAATTTCAAATTTCTCCATTAATAATAGACTAGTAAGAATTCCAAACAAGAGACGTTAGAACCAACAGCAGCAGTAGAATTGGCAATCACATCAGTAGCAAGTAGCAGATAGAATTGGAAATCACAGCAGTTGGAGCAGCAGCAACTAAACAGCAGCAGCAAGTAAATAGTAGCAGCAAGTAAACAGCAGCAGCAAGTAAATAGCAGCAGCAAACATGAAACAGCAGAAAAAAAACACAACAGGCGACAATAACTGTACTGGCTGGCTTTAGCAGTGGGCCTCACGAAGTTGCCCAATCACAGATCAGATTAGATATGTTTGTGAGTGATGAAAACCACTACCAGCAGTCCAAACTTGGAGGGAATTGGATAAAAATCCACAAAATTGGACGGTCAAGATGAAAACTATTTGGGAAAAAATACCCAAAATCGTCAGATGTAAAAGGAGGAAAAACCTACCTTAGATGATGATTAAAAATTCTCAGAAAATCATCAAAAACTTCTAGAAGGCCTGTCGATCAACAACTTCTCACTTGTTGAAGAAAACAAGATGATCGGTGGTGGGCCACTTCTTGATCAGGGCACAGATCTGCTGTTGTTGATGGATCTGTGATGAGAAAATAGTCACATAGACTAATCCACGAGAAGATCTTGAACCTAGCTCTGTTACCATGTCATTATGAGAAGATGTAATACAGAACACTTAGAGAAAGAGAGAAAGATCCTTGGCTGAATTCATGTGTCCCCTTAGGGTTGCATCTATTCTCATTATATAAATGTTTAAACAGAATCCTAATACAAATACAAAGCCTAAATTATAGCTACCTAAAATAGAAAGAGTACTTAAGTTATGACTAGACTAATTGTATCTTAACTAAAACACAATATCAAATTATAATAAAATTGGGATAGGCTTGATTGACAATGCTTGTATCTAAATTGCAGACCTAGACTCCTGTCAACAGTAGCATGAGAAAAAATTGATTGGGAGATTGAAAAAAAACCTACTGTGTATCATAAAAGAATGAAGGACCACCAAATTAGCACTACCATATAACCCCATTTACATCAAACCACATCAGAACAAAGATTTCAGGGGTTTACATTGAATTCTCCCATGACCAGCCCTTTTATAGGGTTCATCTGTGTATAAATTCCATGGGTGGAGCTTGGTTAAGTGGCTCATACTATCTTACCCCGTTATCTATCATCCATCGATGAGAAAATCCCCAAACTTACAAAAACAACAACTAGAACAATATCTACGTAATTAGAAATGAATTCCTACTCAACCTCATATATGCGATGGAGGCTCAATTAACTTGGGGAAGAGAATATGCCATCCAAAGAAGCACACCACTGTTGTTTCTCTTCTTCTCCTTCTAGTTATCTCTCTCGGTAAGCTAGGGTTCGGGTTTGGAGTGGGGGAAAAGCAAGAACTAAGAGGAGAGAGAGAGACTTTGGGGCTGCCGATTACAAAATAACCCAAAGAGGGTATGTGCATACTTAAAAAGGCAAGGGTACATGTGCTCAAAAGAATAATCCCATCGGGATTAGTGCGCAACTCCAAATCCTCTAGGGAGTTGTGCGCTAGCCACAAATCTATCATATTTCGTGCGAATTCCACAAGGGTCCCATCTAACATATGCTACTCTCAATGCTCTAGTGCCCCATCAATTAAAAAGGCTACTAATAAATAACTTAATGCTTATGGGTCTTACTAACTTCTATTAAGCCATATTTTTAAAGGCCCAAAATTAGAATACAATTATCAAATATGCAAAGGGTCCCATCTCCCTAGCATATTACAAATGGTCCCATTGGAAACCTTTTCCCCCTTTTACTGAGTTAGGACCTGATGCAGGATGGATGCTCCCACATGGGACCACCCAAAATAGTTTATAAATTATTTCTTGTTTCCCTAATTATTTGTTATTAGATTTCTAATTTTATTTAAAGAGTGTGATTAGGATAGTTTCTAATTTTGTTTGCGGTTGATTAGGTTTCTTAGCCCCTAAGGTTTCTTTTCCTATTTATATGCATTGTAAGAGATTTAGATCTTAGAATTTTGATGATTAATAGAATTTGAGTGGTTTTATCCCTTGGAGGTTCGTCCTTATATTGAAGCCTCTACGAACACGTGCTTCGGCACTTCCATGCAAGCCCTAACCCTAGGGCCTGCACCAATTGGTATCAGAACGAAGATCCGATCGAACCCCGTCCATCCATTCCGTCGATTTCATTCCATATCCCATTTTACCTGATTCTAACCCTTGAAATCCCCTTGCCGCAATATTTTCAGACCCATTCCCCATTGGGTCAAAAATCCCAAAAACCCCTTTCCCATAGGTCGAAGACCCCAGCCAATCCCTTTGATTGAACCCATTTTGCAACCCAACACTCACCAAATCGGCAACCTTTTCCCAATCTCCAACCCCTCCCCTGCCCAATCTTTCGCTGCTGAACCCATCACCAATCAAAAACCTTAAACCCCAACCCCTTTCTCGAAATTCCATTTGAGCCAATAAAAGAAGTAGATATCGAGAGGAGGGCAAAAGAAATAGAAAAAAAAGGAAAACAGAGAAAGAAGACGACTTGAGTTAGGAAGTGTTGGTAAAGTAAAGCCCCACATCCGACATCGCCTAAGTAATGCCCTTGGCAAGGCTTCAGCTTCATATATACCTGTTTGGGCCTTCCATCTATGAGCTTAAGTTTTTGGGTTGGTATATGGTTTCTTATATGGTATCAGAGCGGGTTCCGATCCCGTTGTTCTTGTGTAGCCCACATGACAGGCCTGTCCATGAAATTTGTTGGCCCTGCACGTGAGAGGGAGTGTTGGTAAAGTAAAGCCCCACATCCCACATCGCCTAAGTAATGCCCCCTTGGCAAGGCTTCAGCTTCAGATATACCTGTTTGGCTTTCCACCTTAAGCTTTTGGGTTGGTATATGGTTTATTACAGGAAGTACCTGGCACCATAGCCCTCCCGCATTTGTTCGTCGCACAGTTGCTACACATCGCAGTCCACCATCACCAACAGTGTCGTCGACTCCGGTCGACGCCAGTAGCATTATTGCAGTTGTCATCATCTCCGATCAAGGCCCTCACCTCCTTTTCGACAAGAAACAAGGTTGATAGGCCGAAACCCTCCCTTCTCCTTTTTCTTTATTCTTGTTCAAAGTACGAGACAAGGCCTCCCTCAAATAGGACCCGCATGTGTCCTTGTGACGTGCCAAACAAACATCCGTGGGTCTTAGATTTGGACAAAAATCAAGGGCCTAGATTTCTTTTGGTGATTGCGGAGCCATCTGAAGTCGGGTTTCAGATTCGTTTTCTCCTGTGTGTTTGTTATGACGAGATTACATATTAGGTCAGTCAATTTTTTTAATTGCATAAAAAATGCCTCCCAAGAAGCACATAGATGCATAAACTTCTTCCATGACCATGGAGGAATTGGCCGGAGCAATTGTTAATATCAACCAACAACTTTAGCAAAGAAGAAACCAAAATGCTCAATTATCCACAATGGTTACCCAGATGCAAGCAACTCTTGCAAGGATGGAAACACAATTTGTCAATTTAGAAAATAATCAATGTGCGGATTATCATTGAGATGATGGAGAAAATATACGGAATCAACAAGATCAACCACTGAACAATGTGATCGAGATTTATGAATTAAGCTCTTGATTCCCGAAATGATGTTCAACTGAAGCCAAATAAACTTATGGGTTGGTTAGTGTGCGTCGAGAATATTTTCATACATAAGCCAATGATTGAGGGCCATAAAGTCACTCTGGTGGCAAATTGATTTCGTAATTATACTGCGATATTGTGGGCCGAGTTGCAAAAGAAAAGGAGGCAAAAGATACATCCTGTTGAGACATGGATTGAAATGAAGAACCTTTAAAAATAAAAGTTCCTCATAATTCAATATTTAAAACAAGAACCATCTTAGTTGTTGAGTATTCTGAAGAGTTTATAACAATGCAGGCTCGATGTGCTTTACATGAGACAAATGATGTTTTAGTTGATCGATATTTTCATGAGTTGAGAATCGATATTTAACATATACTTGCACTCAAGAATTTTGATAACGTTGATGAGATCATCTAACATGCCATCAAGGCCGAGGAAATTGCAAATTATCAAGCCAGAAAATTTAGTGCATCTAAATGGGTTGCGTAAAAGACCCCATCAAATTCAGATTCTAATTCATGTAGTAGTTCAAAGGAAAATGTTCTTTCCAAGTCTTAAGGTCATAGTAGGGTCACATGTTTCATTGTAAACAACAGGGGCATCGATCATTTGAATATATAAAACGAATAAACTTAATAGAAGGTGAAGGCAATGTGAAAGATACACTAGGTGGTCCTAAGGATAAAGAAGTAGAATAAGTGGAGAAAAAATGTCTCAAGGAGGGTCTTGAAGCTCTCATAGTCCTCAAAGAGACTACACCAACTATTGAGAAAAAATGTTTGTAGAAAAATATTTTTTTGTTCAACAGATACAGTAAATGGACAAACTTGCATAGTTGTGAGTGATGGAGGAATATGTGGAAACATCATATCTCAAATTCTTGTGGATCGCTTGAAGCTGAAGGTGTAAAAGCATTATTGCCCCTATTTTGTTAGATGGCTAATGACAGGTGATGAAGTGTAAGTACGACATACATGTGAAGTTACTTTTGCCATTGGTGAGATTATAAAGATACAAATTGGTGTGATGTGCTACTAATTGATAGTGGTGATATGCTATTGGGAAGACCGTGGATGTACAACAAGAATTGAACTCGTGGCATGCGTGACAATAGATACATGTTTGTTCACAGTGGAAAGCAAGTTACACTCTATCCTAAAGAAGCCAGAATGGCTGAAGAAAGGATCAAGATCCAGTTTCACGAAGGAAGCTCTTCAAGTACACCATATCTACAAAGGCAATGTGAAGAAGACCTGAGTTTAAGGTCGAATAATTTCTTTAAAAAGAAAACCTGGGGTGAATGATGCAGAATAGATGAGCCCATGTGTGGGACCATCCAAAATAGTTTAGAAATTATTTTTCCCCTAATTACTTGTTATTTGATTTCTAATTTTATTTAAAGAGTTTGATTAAGATAGTTCCTAATTTTGTTCGTTTTCCCAATTTGATTAGGTTTCTTAGCCCCTAAGGTTTCTTTTCTTATTTATGTGCATTGTAAGAGAGTTAGGTCTTAGACTTTTGATGATCAATAGAATTTGAGTGGTTTCATCCCTCGGAGGTGCGTCCTCATATTGAAGTCTCTGCGGAGACTTGTGAAAGTGTCCGTGGACATGTGCTTCAGCACTTTTCCAGCAAGCCCTAATCCTATGGCCTGCACCAACCATCATCAATAATTAGAAATTATTCCTACTAACAATTACTGGTCCCACAATAATTATAGATATGCATATATGAGAAATCCAACATTCAAATCAAATATTAATTTTATAACTCACAAAATACTATAAATTTGCATATAATATCCATATTTATCAGAATCCTATGATTCGTATCCCGAATCTTAAGAAAAACGATTCGTATCTTTGTAATGAATCCCACTTGCAAGTGGTGCCATATGCATCATATTCCATGTCTTCATCGGAATGAAATGAGCATACTTCATAAGACGGTCTACAATTACCCAAATTGCATTGTTTCCTTTCTTGGTATTAGGCAAACCGGAGACGAAATCCATGGTGATGTGCTCCCATTTCCACTCCGAAATTTCCAACGGTTGTAGCAAACCTGGAGGCTTCTGCTGGTATGCTTTAATCAACTGGCAAGTCAAGCAACATGACATGAACGCTGCTATTTCTCGCGTCATATTGTTCCACCAAAATCTATTCTTCAAATTGTGGTACATCTTCGAACTACCAGGATGCAAGGAGTATTTTGTACGGTGGGCTTCAGTCATGATCTCATTCTTCAAATCATCTACATTAGGCACACATAATCGGTCACGGAAGTACAACACTCCATCTGAAAACCTGAAATCTGGACGCTCTGCAATGTGTTCCACAATCTTGGCCAAGTCTGGGTCTTGCAATTGACTATCTTTAATCTTTTGGATGAAGGTAGGTTCAGACACGGTCATATTTGCTAACATCACACCCTTCCTTATAGGTTGCACTTCTACACCCAGTTCTTCAAGTTGCTGAAAAACACTAACTCATCTCAAACTAGCCATAATCGTTGATTTTCTGCTCAACACATCAACTACCACATTTACCTTGCTTGGATGATACTTGATCGAGAAGTCATAATCTTTTATATATTCCATCCACCGTCTCTGCCTCATATTCAATTCCTTCTGTGAGAATAAGTATTGCAAACTTCGGTGGTCTGAATGGACTTCGAATTTCTCCCCATAGATATAGTGTCTCCACATTTTCAAAGCACATGCTACTGCTGCTAACTCCAAGTCATGAGTTGCGTAATTTTTCTCATGATCTTTCAGCTGTCTAGAGCCATAAACAATCACCTTGCCATCTTGCATCAATACACATCCTAGTCCCACATTCGATGCATCCGTAAAAATAATAAATCCGCTGCTGCCCGGCGGTAATGTGAGGATTGTTGTTATGGTTAATCTCTTCTTCAATTCTTGAAAACTGCTTTCACACTGCTCGGTCCAAACAAAACGAACACTCTTTCGAGTCAACTTTGTCAATGGTGCAGCAATTGACGAAAATCCTTGGACAAATATTCGATAGTAGCCTGCTAACCCCAAAAAGTTTCTAATCTCCGTCACACTGCTGGGTCTCTTCCAATTTATAGCTGCTTCTATCTTGGCTGGATCAACTGCTAACCCTTCTCTTGAAATGATGTGGCCTAGAAAAGCCACTTGCTCTAGCCATAATTCACATTTACTTAGCTTTGCATAGAGCTGGTTGTCCCTCAAAAGCGGTAGTGATGTCCTTAAGTGTTCTTGATGTTCTTCCTTACTCTTGGAATACACGAGAACATCATCAATAAGAACTAGTATAGAGTGATCCAAATACTGTGTAAAGACTTTGTTCATAAGAGCCATAAAGACTACAGTTGCATTTGTCAAACCAAAGGGCATCACTAAGAACTCGTAATGCACATATCTAACAAATGATGATACCCTGACCTCAAGTCTATCTTGGAAAAATAAGCTGCTCATTGTAATTGATCGAACAATTCATCTATTCTTGGCAACAGATACTTGTTCTTGACGGTCACATGGTTCAATCTTCTGTAGTCAATGCACATTCTTAGGCTTCCATCCTTCTTTTTCACAAATAAAATTGGTGCTCCCTAAGGTGAAACACTTGGCCTAATGAAGCCTTTGCTAAATAATTCTTGCAACTGGAGTTTCAATTCACCTAATTATGCTGGAGCCATCCTATAAGGTGCAATAGAAATCGGTGTTGTCCCTGGAAGGAGCTCAATAGTGAACTCAACTTCTCTAATTGGTGGTAAACCCGAAACTTCTTCAGGAAAAACATCCGGAAATTCGCACACAACGGGGATTTCCTCCACCCCTTGGGACTGTTTATCCTCCTTGATAAGCGCTATAAATGCTTCATAACCACTGTTTACCAATCTGCTAGCTTTCAATGCTGATATACAACTGGTATGTGTTTTCTTCCTGTTGCCCTGAAACATCAAATCTATCCGTGGCCCTTGCAATCTGAACGTTATGGTTTTACTAAAACAGTCCACGGTAGCATGATAGGTCTCTAACCAATCCATGCCTAAGATGATATCAAAATCATGCATTTCTAGAATGATAAGATTGGCTGGTAAACTAACATCTCCTAATAGTACTGAACAACTAGGATAATAGGTTCTACAAACAACCTATTTACCTACTGGTGTGGTGACAGTCAAAACATAATCCAATTCTGTATGTGGGGCATCAATTATCTTTGCAAACATAGGAGATAAAAAGGAGTGTGTGGATCCAGGATCAAATAAAATTTGTGCTTCTACTCCACAAACAAGAAGTTTACCTTTTATCACATCACCTGCAGCTTTTGCATCTGCACGGTTAAGATGGTACATACGTTCGTACTGGTTTGGCCTTTTTTGTCCCTGATTTTGCCTGCCTTGGGCATTTTTATTCTGAGGGGGACGTGCATTTTGATTATGGGCTTACTGTCCGTCCTACTGCTGCTGCTGAGGTGGTCCAGCTTGGTTCTGAACTGGTGCTTGGTTTTGAGGAGCTGCTAGCCTCTGTTACTGGTTTCTGTGAGCTTGAGTGTGGAGGTGTGGGCAATCCTTAATGGCATCGTCCAAAGCCCCACACCTGAAACAAGCACCTGTGACCTTACGACAATCCTGAGTTTGATGGTTCTTGCCACAATGGTCACAACCTTGCCTTGCTTGGTTCTGATCTTGCCTTGGCTTCTTGTTTTGCTGTTGCCTTTGGTTCTGCTGGTGGTGCTGCTTCCTCTCCTGTATGATTTCATTGTTGAAGTTTTCAAATTTGTAAGCCTGTTTAACTGCCTCGTCAAAAGTGGCTGCTGGAACCACTCTCGTAGCATCCCTCTTAATAATGGGATTCAGCCCTTCCAAGAACTTGGTGATCTTCTTCTGTTCCGTATCAATCAACTCAGTAGCATATCTAGCAAGTCTTTCAAACTTGGTCACATATTCTAGGACAATCATATTCCCTTGCTTGAGCTGTTGGAATTCTATAGCTTTCTGTCTCTTGATATGTGAAGGGACATATTTGTCAGTGAATTGAGTCTTGAAAGATGTCCATGCATCATCGTTAGCCATTGTCAGATATGGTTCCTTAACCGTCTACCACCAAGAGTCTGCAAGTCCATAAAATAAGGAAGCTGTGAGGTGTACTTTCCGCCGGCTTATGTGAAGACATCAAAAATCTTCTCTGTGTTTATCAGCCAGTCAACTGTAACTAATGGATCTTCTTGTCCTGAGAACTCTTTGGGTCCTCTCTTCCTGAATCTTTCAAAGAGGATGTTAGGGTCATGATCCCTATTGTTGATCACAATGTTAGGCCCTAAATTTTGTGCAGGCTGTTGCTGAGGACGATTCTATAAGACATCTAATAGTTGTCTTTGCACTTAAGCCATTTATTCATCCTTCTTTGCCATTTGTTCTTTGATCCCTGCCTGAGTTTCATTAGCTTGCCTCTATTGGTCTAACATGGCCTGCATTAGTTCTTGAAACTGTGTAGCTGTAGGTGTTTCAGTAGGATCTGTCTCGTTTTGATTGCTACCTGAAGCATGGTTTGCTGGTTGTTTTCTTGGAGGCATGATGCTGCAAAATTAATTATTAGTACACAATTAAACATGGTTTGGTTGGTCATCTAGGTCCAAACTAAATGATCTAACGAACTCAAGGATCCTCGCCACGTCCCTAAGATTTTCTAGTTTCTTTTAAGTGCCTGAAACATGTCCTGCTCTGATACCAGTCCTGTCGCGACCCCGGATCGAGACCCAAGAATCAAGACCCAGGCCCGCGATGTGAGTGATTAATTACGATTACAATTTTCCCAAAGGTTCCCGCTGTGAGGATCCTAAAGACACGTGGATTTAACTCACACATTGAATATGCGGAAGCGTATATCAAATTGTGTTGAATCACAATATAAACAATTTGCATAAATAAAGTAACTTCAAGACTTAATATCAGAAAGAGAATTCATAACCTGGCATTCCCAACATAGTTCAAGTTCCAAAGTTAAACAAAGTATATCAAGTTTAATTACAACCCATAAGAGGCCAACAAAGGCCAATACATAACCAAAAGTTCATGTTAAAATCCCAAAATGAAGTAAACGATCTCATAAACCCGCCCGATGTCTAATTGATGTCGTCGGGCTGCCACTCACGAGCTGAGGGTGGCTCAACAACCTCCTCCTGACGCTCCTCCTCAAAAACAGTGTCTCCTGCACCTGGGCACCAAAATAACAAGCATCAAACACGACGGTTTGGCAAGTAATCAATTTATGCATGAGCATGGAATAATATAGTTTTGAAAGAATAATACTAAAATGATTTATTGAACTCAAAACATTTCATGACTGAATATTCTTTTCAAATATACAAAACTAACGTTAGTACTTATAATATCGTGAATAGTAAATCTACATTGAGCTCATCCTTTCTCCATCATACATGATGATAAGAGTAAGCAAAGACAAAGCGAAGCTGAACAAAACAAAGCAAAGAGCCCAAGCCACACGAGGTGGGAGGGAAGGCCGGCCGGGGAACCGAGACAAAGCAAAGATGTGTATGAAATACACGACTAATCTGCAGATAGTGTCACACCCCGAAACCAGGCCCTGCAGTGATCCGATCTCGGAATGCGAAATTTTGGAATAAATTTGAAACTTTTGTTATGTTTCCCAAGATCCGCGTGAATGAGGATGATAAAATTTCATCACGATCAGAATATATTTTCGCGGAAGCTTATTATGGCGTTGCGACCCAGAGTCTGTGGCCATCGGATTCCGTGTCGCACTCAACCAATATCATAAAGCCATCAAATAAGTAGACTGGCACAAATTGCAAATCATAGAACACTGAGCTGGTAGTAACAGGACTATTTAATTTCCCACATATTCAAATTACAAATAACAAATGTTTTAATTACAAACCCAAGAAAAAGGCTAACAAAGCCATACAAAAATATCCAACTAAACAGAAATACTATCCCCAATATTTAGATACGAACTCCGGTGCCAAACTTGACATCTAGATGATATCAATGGGCAGCCTCTCACGTCAGATCGGCGGCTCCACCGCCTCCTTCGATCAAACACCTAAAAACAGAATGAGAGGAAACTGGCACCAAACAAACAGGGTCAGACACGACGGTCTGGCAAGCAAATAAACAAGTAATATGTAACATGGGAATTTATAAAACCTTATAGAATCATTGTAAATCCATTTAAAGAGTCTAAACAATAATAGCAATAGATCATGATAAAACGATCGAAAGACCGAACATAAATATCAAGCAAATAAATGAACAATCTCTGAAGTATAAATATCTCGAAAAGATAACACCCTACATAAAACATTTCATAATTGGAAATACATTTAAAATCCTGAATAATAGAGACAATACGATAAAAGATCGATTTCATAAACATTAACAAATTCAAAGAATATAATGAGTATAATCAATCAAGAATCCTAAAATGAATTAATAACAATAGCTATATTCTCCTATTACCGAAGTAACAAGAGTAGACAGAACCGTAGCCACTACACGTGGGACCGGAAATAGAATCAGAACCGTAGCCATACAAATGTGACCGGTAGATCAAAATCAGAACCGTAGCCACTACGCGTGGGACCGGTAGATAAAAACCGTTGCCATGGTCGGTACAGACAGAATCCAAACTGCAGTTGGCGGACAAATTAAAGATCCCAAGCCGAGTGATCAGCCCGACAAGGTGACCTAAGCCTAGTGGTGCCTTTAGTTTTTAAAACTTGAACCAATACAAATCAAAATACTAATCCTTTTGGCTCATGGGCTCACACCACTGGGCTCTGGCCCCATCTCGCCTCGAGGTTTTATTTTTGAAATCATAGCCTCTTTGACTCATGGGCTCACACTACAAAGCTCTGGCCCCGTCTTGCCTCGAGGTTTTTATTTTCAAAATACTAATCTTATTGATGAAATCCCGAATGTGGCGAACCACTCCAATCTCCTTTCAAATCGATTCGGAGAAAACATACGAATTCCATGGTAAACCGCTCAAATACACATCAAAGTGATTTGTATAAACTCATACGATCAATCCTTCGAACATGGAAAACCACATGATTTTATAACAAATCACCGATGCTATTCAAATTAGTTTACCGAAGAGTACAAATACAATCTCTGACTTGAAATGGAATGGATAGTGGAGAATGACTTAATGACTTACCAAGGAACCATCTCAATACACATTTGACCTTTAAACATTGATTAATAAAGAGTATGTTTGATGCCAATGAAAATCCACAACATTTAAATGATAAAGTGCGTATTGAGGCTTGAAGGATTCCCGGGTAACTTCACATACGCTCATTCTCTCATTGTTCCCATTCCTATTTCACAATTTCCAAGTATCACAAGTAATCCCAAACTCTTTAAATCAGGCCCACAGCTGACCTTAACCCAAGCCCCAAAACAGTCTACTCATTTAGCCCAAAACAGCCCTTAATTTGCTCAAGCAACAGGTCTTAAAACAGTCCAAAAACTGACCTTGAATGGCCCAAGAAACAGGTCTTAAAATAGTCCAATATCAGGCCCTGAAATGGCCCAATATCAGGTCTTGAAATGGCCCAAAAACTAACCTTGAATGGCCCACAAAACAGGTCTTAAAACAGCCCAAAACTAACCTTGAATGGCCCACAAAATAGGTCTTAAAACAGCCCAAAAACTAACCTTGAATGGCCCACAAAACAGGTCTTAAAACAGCCCAAAACTAACCTTGAATGGTCCACAAAACAGGTCTTAAAACAGCCCAAAACTAACCTTGAATGGCCCACAAAACAGGTCTTAAAATAGTCCAATATCAGGCCCTAAAATGGCCCAATATTAGGTCTTGAAATGGACCAAAAACTGACTTTGAACAGGCCCAAAGAAGTCTAAAAAACAGGCCCAAAATCTGATTTTAAACAAACCCAAAAATCCACTTGAACCAGGCCCCCAGGCTGGGCTGGGCCCGCTCGAGCGACCCAAGGCCCGCTCGAGTGAAGCCCAGACAGAGCCTGGGTCGCTCGAGCTACCCAGTGGGTCGCTCGAGCGAGCCAGGCAGAACCTGGTCCGCTCGAGCGGCCCACTGGGTCGCTCGAGCGGACTGGGCTCTGTCCAGTCCGGCTCGTTGAGCTTTTTTTTTTTCATTTTTTTCCATCATTTTTGATTCTTTTTCATTCCTTTTCTTTCATACAAATTTCCAACATCAATTGGGCCCTTTCTTAAACTCTTCAACTCATCAAATCACCATTCATAATCCTTCCAATTGATCAAACACAACACTTTTAAAAATCAAAGTTTTTTTCCCCATTCTTAGAACACAACACTTAACACAAAGAAGGCTAAGTTTCAAGATGTCCAAAGTGAAATCAAACTTCTAATACATTGTAAAACAATAATCTAAGTGGAAGTCACACATCATATTACCCCATTCATCCCAAAACACATCTATGAATCATAAGAAATTAGCACATAACATGAAATACCATAAAATAAAACAAGAGAAAATGAAACCATCATATTAATTGAAAAATCAACTTGCCTCAAGTCAAGATGAAAGCTAAGATGCTCTTCAAACAAAGCTCTAGGGTCTCAAGCTCCCAATCTACAAAAACCCCAAAATTTTCCCAAAGAGAACCCTAAAAATCAATATTTGCAAATCTCCAATGAAAGCTCTTGCATGAGTGATGAAAACACTCTAAATGAAGAGGAAAACAAAGATCTAAAGTTTGGAAAGCCATTGCTAACCTTTGGGTGTTCCAAACAAGAAGAAGGGCTTGAAGAGGAGGGTTGTCCTAGCCCAATGTTCTTGAAAATGGGGTCTTTGGAATGCTTGAGAGATGAGGAAGAAGAAGGTGAGATCAATCCTTTACTTGGCACTCAAGAAGGAAGCTTGCAAAAAGGAGAGAGAGAGAGAGAGAGAGAGAGAGATGGCTGGAAAGGGAAAAGAAGAAGCCCTCTCCCTCAGCCAAAAGTTGCTGGAAAAAGAATGGGAGAAGAAGAGTCCAGCTGGGCTTTTATAAAGTGGGCAAGTGGGTCCCATGGGCCCCAATCTTACAAAGGCTGAAACTAACATTTGCGGGTCCTGAATGAAAACGATGAAGAAGACAAAAATGATCAGCGAAATTTATACTTTCCAAAAAGTATATTTTCCCCAAATTCTGAAATTTTCAAAATTTATGGACATATTTAGTGAAAATGTCATTTTTGCCCATTTTTCTCGAAAAACACGATTTCTGAGCATCAAATCAAAATGGTCAAAACATGAAAGTTGTTAAGCTCAATAAAATGAGTCAAAAGGAGCAAAATTTGTAATTTTTCCAAAATAAGATTAATTTCTCACAAAAATACATTTTACAAAGACCGGGTCAAACTAAAGTCAACGGTCTTCAAAATCTCCAAGGCTACGAAAAATCTAGTCAAACTCAAAGACAAAGTCAAACCAGCTCAAATCTCACTCAAAAAGCTAAACCACGATTAAAACAATACTAAACAGAGGGATTGGGGGTCGGGGTCTTACAGATAGTCCTTATGTTTAAGGGCCCCCGAACTAGTGGATCAGACTGAAGGGGCAGTCCAAGCTCAGTGGTATTCACATAAGTTCATGAATGCACAAAACAAGCGATACATATACAGGACAGATCGAAAAACAGGGGGAAATCACTTATCGAAGCAAAGCGAAGCAAAACTAAATGGAAATAGCATAAGTTATAATCATATCAAGGCATAAGAAGTGATCCCCTTTTTGGTTCTTTCTTGAAACAAATTCTTAAACACGCTTGTATTTGAAATTCAGAACAAGTATATGATGGTGTTCATTATATCAAAACTGAAATAACAAAATACAAGTTTCTCAAGCATATGTCAAGGCCATTTATTGACCTTTGTGAAATTGAAATCCGAATGTATGTATTGAAACTCTGATGGAAAACCTTCTCCTGGCCTTTCAGCATCGCAGAACAATGAACCTCCTCCGAAACTTCAAGATGGCGAAGTAAATGGAGAAGACAATGAGTCACCGCCTTTACCGAAAAGGACGCGAACAACATCATCACCAAAGCAAAAGAAGAGGATATACTCAAGGAACACGGGATCAAACCACCATATCCCTTATGGATGGACTCAATCCCATTCCCTACAAAATTCAAGCATCCTACTTTCCAAACAAATACGGGGAAAGGATCAGCTAGACAGCACGTCATCCACTTCAAAATCCTGACGGGAGCTATCACGGATCAAGATGCCCTCAAGATCCATCTCTTTGCAAGTACCCTAAAAGGTACGACCTTTGACTGGTACTCCACTTTGCCGGAGAACTCCATCCAAAACTGGGTCATGCTAGAGACACTTCCTGACTCACTTCAAAGGTGAGGATCATCCCGCTACTATGGCTTAGCTTTGCAGCCTAAACCACGGGGAGAATGAGTCAACATACGACTTCATTCACAAGTGGAAAGCAATGGCGTACAAATGCTCAGATGTACTGCCGCAAGCGTCGCTAGTCGACATCTGCTGAAATAACATGAGAGCAAGGATCCGCTCCATGATCATTGGGAATAAATCAAAAAACCTTGGAGAGCCCGTACAAGCTTCTATGGAGACTGAAACGGTGATCAAAGACCTCAACAGTCAGAAATCATCAAGGAAGGAACCAACCGCCATTGCAACCTCAAAACCAAAGAAAAAAGAGGTCCTCAATGTGCAAAATAAGTCAGCTCCTCAGCCATCAAAGAAAGCCGAAAACAAAGCTGCAGGTAAGAGACCTGAACTCTCTGATGCCTTCAAAGAGTGAGTAAAAAAGAAATTCCCGTTCGATGAAGATGTTGATGAAACTTTCGGGGCTCTTGTGGTAAACGACAAGCTCACCTTGCCTAATCCCAAAAGACCGAGAGATGTTGGCAAAACCAATGATCCTCGGTAATGTCCATACCACCAGATGATCTCGCATCCTCTCAATCAATGCTTTGTTGTGAGAGAGAAGATAAATGAGATGTGGAAAAATAGAGTCATCACCTTTGACAAAAACTATGGGTCTGCCTCCGTCAACATGGTGTCATGTGGACAAGCACCAAAATCGCCAAAGAAGAAGATCACTACTTCCTTCAAGGTGATAAAAAGAATTCAAGCGTCCGAAGTGCTAGTTCCTTACCTGACACCAGATGGACAACCCATATGGGTGCATCCCGATCTCCTGGAAGATGAAAACTGGGAGGTTGTGAAAACAAAGCCGACGGCTCAACAGCGAAGGCAGGCTAGGAGACATCTCCTCAAGCTCAAACGACAGGAGAATACCAAGCCAAAACAAGAAGTCCATGATAAGGCAGAGACCTCCTCTACCACTTCACTGGGGGCAACAGAGAGGTCCCTTCCCGAGACTTTAAAGGGGGTAAGAAAATTCACTCTCAGTGATTTCATGCCACCACAATTCAGAAAAGAAACCACGCAGGGGGCATCATACCAGTTCTCCGTGAATGGATACGAGTCCAGTGATACCGACGAGTGGGAGGAATCCCTTGAAACAGGAGAATACCTCTCCGACGAAGAATGGGTTCCTGAAACTCACCTCATGCCAATAATCTGGTATAACGCCTTACAGCCACAAGGATCCTGGTCTGATGATGAAGAAGACCAAGAGGCTGTTCAAGCAAATGTTGTTGACCCATGTTAGACCCCGACCCAAACCAACTTGATTAGTATTGATTATGTGAGTGAGTAGTCATAAATGGGTTTTGTGGTGTTGGGTTAGAATATGATTGGTTTTAGTCTTGGCCATAGCTTTGGGAATTTTGAGAGCGTTCAGTGTTAGTCAGACACGCTCAGGGAGGCCCTGAGCGTACGTGTAAGCATGGGAGGTTCATTCTGGTTTTTTGACTTAATCATGATTTTGATCTCATTTGAATGGTTTTATTATATTTTACAACTTTCATTTTCAGCCCGTCTATGTTTGAGGCCTAGAAACTCAAGTTTTGGCCCAAAAAGGTAAAATTGACTTTTCACCAAATTTGGGCACAAATTTCAAAATCTCAAAACCATAATAAATTTATACTTTTCGGAAACTAGATTTTTCGAGAATCATTTTATCCCCTTTCGTCGATCTCGTTCGGGGCCCGCAAGACCATGTTTTAATCAATGCAAGTTTCAGACCTGTTGTGGGGCCCACTTCCAAGTCACTTAAACGTTGTGGGGCCCACTTCCAAGTCACTTAAACTATCTCCTTCCTTCACCCACGTTTCAGAATTTTTCCTGCAACTGTTTTTCAACTGAGAGTTGGGAAGAGAGAGGACTCATCTTCTTCAACCTTTTTCCTCTTGCATGTCAAGGCTAGAGACCTCCAATTGAAAAACTAAGACCATAGTCTTCTTCCTCTTCCTTCAAGCTATAGCTGGGTATCTTTTAGGGCAAATTCCTACAAGTTTTTCATCCTCTTCCAGCCATTTCATTCTTGTTTGCATAGCTCCAGGTGAGAGCTTCATTTCAGTTTTTTAATGGAGTCTTTTGAACTATTAAAGAGCTTGTTTTTCATACATGCAACACCCATTTCGAAAATGGGTTCTTGTTTTCCAAATTTATGGTTTTTGAATTGGTTTTTCTAGGGGTTTTTTGTAGATTTTGGCTCAACTCTTGAGTGGGATTTCTTGAGGAAGATTTGTGTAACCTTGGTCTAAGGCAAGTAACCAATCTAGGATTTATGCTTGCATGTGTGTTTTGGATGGTACTTTTATCTTAAATTGCATCATTGGGTTATGAAGCTTGCAATTCATATTGGTTCAGATTCTCTACTCTTGTTTTCAATCTCTTAGATTGCATTGCTATTACTTGCTCTCCGAAATTCTAGAGTTCTATTTGGGAATTGAAATCTATGTCTTGCTTAGTTAATGGAAATGTCTTGATGAATGGAATGGATATTGAATGGCTTAAATTTTGATGTGAATGATTTGTATGTTAATCTTGATCCCTTGGAGAGCATGGAGGCTCAGGGAATGCAGGTTAGTTTTGAAATGAGAAGAAGTGGGGACAATTATGAAAAATCTGATTGAAATGTACTGCATGTACAGGGTTGGTCAACCGTCAGTTAGCTGTCGGCTAGCCGAAATGTCTATTTCGGCTGACCGAGAGCCAACCGAACCTTGCATTACGTCAGGGACTTGTCGGTCAGCTGGCGGCTAACCGAACTGCACACTTCGGTCAGCCGAAAGCCAACCGAGTTCCATTTCAGTTCCTTTTCCCGAGAGCTGCAATTTCTAGACTGAGGCCAGGCGGTCAACTGTCGTCTAGCCGACATACCCCATCTCGGCTAACCGACAGGTGACCGAGAACTGACCGAATTTACAAAGTGAATAATTTTTTGAAGGATTTCTAAATGAATGAAAAACCAGACTATGCTAAGGACTTTTAACTTGACATTGTGCATTTGAGGTATGAAATGCCTTTTTTTTTACTTCGGGGGAACCAATTCATTTTATTTTCTGGCATTTAGATTTCAATTAATGAATGGTCTTAGCATATGCTTGATGGACTTCGTTTTCGAACTTCAGTTTTGATACAAGAAATATCATCGTGTACTCATTTTGAATTTCAAGTATAAGCTTGTTTGAAGATTGTTTTTTAAGAATAAAAAGGGGGTCACTTCTTAAGTTTCGTTATGCATACATCTTATGCTATTTTGCTAGCCGTGCCTTGTTTCGTTTTGATAAGTGATTTCCCCTTAATTTTAGATAAGTTTGTTAAGTACATCGTCGGGTTTGTGCATTCATGAATTTAAGTGAACACCACTGAGCTTGGACTGCCCCTTCAGTCTGATTCACTAGTTCGAGATCCTTAAACATAAGGATTATCTGTAGATTAGTCATGTATTTATACACTGTTGCGACCCCGGACCGGGTTAAGGAACCAAATCCGGGATCGGACTGATGATGCCGCGCCACGTGCATCTCTTGGTTGGTTAATCCGTACACGGAATTATGAAATACATTTATTCGTGCACGTGATTTCCCATAGGGTTCCGCGGTGAGGATTACACATCCCAATCATTTACACATAGACATATCAAATTTACATTTGAAATATGCGGAAGCGTGTTGTCACACCCCGAAACTGGTACCCTGTAGTGATCTGATCTCGGGGTGCGAAATTTTGGGATTAATTAAAATTTTTGTTTTTCCGAAGATCCACGTGGATGAGGTTCTCACATTTCCACACTATTTGAATGTTTCGCGGAAGCTTGTATGGCGTTGCGACCCGGAGCCCGTGGCCATCGGATTCCGTATTGCACTCAACCACTAACATAAAGTCATCAATTAAGCAGACTGGTACATATCATGAATCATAAAATATTGAGCTGACAGTAACAGGGCATTTCATTTCCCACATATGTTTGAGTTACAAAAATACAAAGTATTTTCATTATATAAATCCCAAAGAAAAAGGCTATTAAAAGCCATACAAACAAAAACTAATTAAATAAGTCACTACCCCAATTATGTTACGAACTCCGGTGCCATCTTGATATCTATATGACATCAATGGCAACCTCTCGCGTCCAACCGACGACACAACCGCCTCCTCACTCAAGCCACCTAAAAAGGCAAAGGAAAACGAGACCTGGCACCAAACAAAAGGGGTCAGACACGACGGTCTGGCAAGCAAATAAACAGGTAACACGATGATAGACATTTATAAAATGATATAAAAAGTTATTCTTGATACAATTAAGGTTTGAAACATAAATAAATAATTAGGGTAAAGAAAGCACTTTCTAAATCATTAGCAATATGAAGAAATATGAAAAAATGAATAAATCAATGGTGAATAATTAAATCGATAGTAATTGCATAAATCCGTGATGATCGAATAAAACATTAACAATCAATAGATCAATGACGGTCAAACAAATCAATGGCGTTCGATAAAAGCACTGGCAACCACATACGCTAAATTCTCCTATTACCGAAGTAACAAGAGCACTCACTCAGAAACGTACCTCATCACCGAAGTGACAAGAGTACTCGTACATGTCACCGAAGCAACAAAGGTACTCGTAGCTCATTACCGAAGTAACAAGGTACTCGATCAATTCTAATCCATGCAAAAATGGAAGAAAATATCTAACCGTTGCCATGGCCGGAAACACTCACTCATAAAAAGCTCCCAAATTGCAGTTGGCAATCAATATAAGGATCCCAAGCCGGGTGATCATTCTGAAGAGGGACCCAAGCCTAGTGGTGTCGAAGGGAAAACCAAATCAATACAATCAAATCACTTCGATACATTTCCTCGATGAAAGTAACTACTCTAGGCACTTATCACACGGACAATATCACTCACTCAAACGAGTAGTTTTATCGATGATCAAACGTGGCGAACCACTAAAAAGCACTTCAAATCACTTTGTATAAAATTCATACAATAGATCCTTTTGAAACGTGGGAAAAACCCTCTCAGATCAATATTCATTCGATTTGTTGGAAAGATACAAATCTCCGTGGCAAACCACTTAAATACATTTCAAATCAATTTGTAGAGAGCATATAAACGATACTTTCAAAACGCGGCGAACCACTAGAATACATTTCAAATCAATTAGTATAAAAACATACGAATTTCCGTAACGAATCACTCAATTACATTTCAATATAATTTGTGAGAAAACATACAATCTCAATCTTGAAATAAAGATGTCATTTTCAATCGTGGTGAACCAGTCGAGCAATAAGATAAGGAATACATATAAATTTCCTAACATGGAAGGGAATAGTATATGATGATCAATGATTTACAGAGGAAAGTCTCGATGCACACTTAGCATCCAAGCGTTGATTTACAATTATAAGTTTGGCACCAATGAAAATCCTCAACGCTTGAGATAGATAAGTGTATTTTAAGACTAGAGAAATCTCGGTAATATTTCACATCAACATTCATTCATTTTTCTCATTCACTTTCACACGTTCAAGCCTCATCAATTCATTTAATCCTTTCATGGGCTTTTAGGAAAATCAAGAGAGGTTATTGGGTCTCAAAGAAAGGAGGAAAGACGGGATGAAAATAGGCCCAAAATAGATCCAAACAAGGCCCACAAAACACCAAGGAATAGGCCTTAAAATGGGCCTCAAAACGGTCCTTAACTGGGCCTTGAAAAGGGCCCAGAATCTTGGTTGAGTCCGCTCGAGCGACCCTGGGCTCGCTCGAGCGAGGCCCAACCAGAGCCTGGTCCGCTCGAGCGGTCCACTAGGTCGCTCGAGCGGACTGGGCTCTGCCCCAGTCCGATGCAAGTGCAGGAAATTGCACTTCTTCCTCCTTTTTGATTCTCCTTTCCTTCCTTCTCTTCCATACACACTTTAACATAATTTGGGCCTCTCCTAGCCTTAACAAAACTCCATTAAATCATCCATTCACTAATTCCTTCCATCCATTTCCAATGAATCAAATATAAACAAAAACTTTTCATTCACCAAGACACTAAAAATTGGAAATGTAGCTAACTAACCAAGAGATAATTAGATGAGAAGCAAAATCAAAGATTATTATAAAACCATAATTTAAGAAGAATAAGCATAAATCATTTGCATTAAACACTTGAAAAATAGATTCATAAACCATAGAGAAAGCATAGTATAACATGAAAATATCATAAAGTCATTCACATTAAGCTTTAAACACCATATTAGCTGAGATATTCACTTGCCTTGGTCAATATGGGGGACAAATCACTCAAAGATGGTCTCTATAAGCTCTTAGCTCCAAAACCACAAAAGCCCCAAATCTATACAAGAGAAAACCCTAGAAAATCAATCATATGCAAGCCTCAATGAAAACCCTTTTGCAAATATGAGAAAAACATTCTAATGACCTAGGAAAGAAAGATTTTTTTAAGAAAAGAAAACCATTGCTAACCTTTTGGTGTTCCAAACAGGGGAGAGTTGTCCCAGCCCAATGTTCTTGAAAATGGGGTCTTTGGAAAGCTTGAGAGATGAGGAAGAAGAAGGTGAGATCAATCCTTCACGTGGCTAAAAAGGTTCAAGTGGCTAAAAAGGGCATTTGTGTGTCCCGAATGAAGATGACAAAGAAGACAAATTTGTTCGTCGAAATATCTACTATCCAAAAAGTATATTTTCCCCAATTTATGAAATTTTCAAAATTTATGGACAGATTTAGTGAAAATGTCATTTTTGCCCCTTTTTCTCGAAAAACACGATTTCTGAGCATTAAATCAAAATGGTCAAAACATGAAAGTTGTTTATAACAACAAAATGAATCAAAATAAATAGAATTTGGGACTTTTAGAAATCAGGAGTAATTTCTCTCAAAAATACATTTTACAAAGCCGGGTCAAACTAAAGTCAACGGTCTTCAAAACTCTCCAAGGTTATGAAAAATCTAGGCAAACTCAAAAACAAGGTCAAACCAACTCAAATCTCACTTAAAAAGTTAAACCACAATTAAAACAACACTAAATAAAAGAATTGGGGGTCGGGGTCTTACACGTGTAGTAAATCATATTAGTGCCATTCTATGCCTTAGGCAAGACTGATTCATAGTAAATATGACTAGATATCAGAATGAACAATGATCATTAGCATAATTCCTAAAGGTAAAGTTAAAGTTTATACAAAAGATCAGTTTTATAGATTTCCCTAAAATAAAGGCTAACAAAGGCCAATACATCCAATTAGAATAAACTCAAAAGATGATAAATATAACCCAAAAAGTGTCGTTCTCAAAGCTAGATCTGATGTCTACATGACATCGTCCGCTTGCCACTCGATTACTCGTTGCGGTTCACCAACCGCCTCCTCAGGCTCCTCCTCAATGGCAATGGGTTCGGGACCTGAGTACCAAAATAAATGGATCAGACACGACGGTCTGGCAGGTGGATGAAAAGATATAACAATAATTTAAAACAATGATGCCTTTAGAAATATAATGGAACCGGGACAAATAATGAATTTCATAAAAGAAGAATACATCATTGAAAAGAGGTACATATGCAATAAAACATGTAAGGCAACAAAGATTTGGAAACTAACAAGATGGCAACCACACAAAGCTAAATCCTCTCTCACAAAAGTGATGAGAGCACATTGGGACATTGACCTCAGTCACACAAGGTGAGGAGAATCAACGACGTTGACCTCAGTCACACGAGGTGAGGAGAGTCAACGATTTTATACAATAAATACATATAATACTCTGCGGGACCACGGTAGCGAACCGGGTATATCCGGGCGAGGCGGGAACCATGTTGCAGCTGGTAAAACAGAAGGTGGGTCTCCAAACCTGTGGATCAAACCGATAAGGTTATCCAAGCTTAGTGGTGCTGACTCATAGGTAACATGCAAAAAATCGAAACAATTGAATACACATAACGGGGCAGGGTACCCATAGGTACAAAACACATTAGTATTGGGACGGGTCTAAACGAATCAGCAATATGCTAAAACAATGCTCTCGGGACAAGTATAATCACACATCGTGGGTTTGAAATCCATGAGTAAAAGTTTAGTTAAAAATCAAATACGAGTGGATCCTCATACATTTCCGGGCTAGGCATTGAGGTCTCAAGATTGGGCCAATGTGAATAAGGTTCTGTATGTCGGTTATAATATAAATTGGTACTCTTTAAGAATTAGGGACATCCTGGGTCCTTATACACATTGACCAACCTAGAAAATCCTCAATGAATCTCCATAATGAGGTCTCTCCTTCCTTCGGGCTTCATATGACGCCCTACAAGTCCTTACATTGCATTGGGGCTCCAAACAATACCTCCTCAAGCCTAACAACAATGTTTCGAGTCTTCAAGTATTGACCCGGGCATGACAGGCAGTTCGCTCGAGCGGACTGGGAAGTTCGCTCGGGCGAATGGCTTTCTGCTTGGGGTTTGCTTGAGCGGACTAAGGTTCGCTCGAGCGGACCTGCTCGGATCAGATTGGCTCTAGCGATCAGGAGGTTGGCTCGAGCCAACGAGGTTCTGTGACGGGTTCGCTCGAGCGATGTGTCAAGGTCGCTCGAGCGAACTGTCCAGAAACCTATTTTCTATGTACAGTTCGGCTCTTCTTCTTCTCCTCCTTCCAACCTCTTTTGGGCATCCTTTTATACATACATTTGAGGGTCCCAAAACCTCATTTAAACCCCATTCAATCCATCATTCACTCCCCCAATCACCACACCATCAAAACATTAACTACTCAATCACTTCCACTTCATTCAATGCAAGGCAAACTCCATTAATGAAAATCCATAAATGATATTTTAACAAGACAATAATGCATATGTTTTCAAGAAAACAATTAATAGAGATTAGCCTATCAATACGCATATTTCCAAAACCATTAACACTCATAAAACAAAATAAATGAAAGCAATTAATAAGAGTTCCAATTTTATAAGCAAGAAATCATGAAATCAACCCATTCATCCACTTGCCTAAGGTCGAATGCTAAGAAAATCAAGCCACAAATCACCTCTCCGAGCTAACACACCCAACCTACACAAAACCCCCAAATACAAACCCTAAAACCATCAAAACCAAACAATAGAAAGAGAAAGTTTGCAATAACCAAGATTAAGCCTCTCTAGGACTAGGAGAACATGGATCTAGAAGTTTGGGAGGATTACTTACTTGGAAGTGTTTCAAATAGCCAAAACTAGCTCAAAGGTTGCTCTAGAGTGGGTGGATTTCTTTACAAGTTGCATCAATGGCGAGCCTTCAAGATGAGGAAGAATATTGTGGCCTCCATTTTTCCATTAGCAATAGCTTGGTGGTGGATTGAAGATGAAGAAGCAAGAAGAAGACAAAAGGAAACCCTGGGGCTGGAACAAGGATCTCTCTCACAAGAAAGGTAGCAAGGAAAGGAATAATGGGAAGAGGGCTCTCCTTATATAGTAAGTGGGGATGGGGCCCACAACTTAAAAGACTTGTCGGGCTAAAAACATGGCTTTCGGGGCTTCAAACGAAATTCGACGAAGAAGGCAAAGTTGCTCGATAAAATTTCTAGTTTCCAAAAAGTATATGTCTTGCAAGTTTTGATGACATTGAAATTAGTGTCCAGATTTTGGGTAAAAAGACCGTCTTGCCCTCAAATTGTGAAAAGTCGGGTTTAGGGTTCTCGAATGGGAACGATGTCAACATGAAAGTTGTAGGGATTAACAAGATGAGTCAAATGGGGTTAAAACACAATTTAGGAAATCATGAATAGATCCCCAAGCTCACGCAAATTCATAGTAAGAACCCCCAAAGGGTCCCATAATAAAAAAGTCTCTCAAAATTCCCCAAAGCTATTATAAAAGCTATTCTAATCCCAAACTTAACCAAAAACCACTAAACACACTTAAAGCTAAAGCACAACTTTATTAACTCTAATCGAGGTCTCTCGGGTCAGGGTCTTACATACACATCTTTGCTTTGTTCCGGTTCCGCGGCCGGCCTCCCCTCCCACCTTGTGTGGTACGGGCTCTTGCTTTGTTTTGTTCAGCTTTGCTTTGTCTTTGCTTACTCTAGTCATCATGTATGATGGAGAAAGGATGAGCTCAATGTGGATTTACTATTCATGATATTATAAGTACTCATGTTAGTTTATATCTTTGAAAAGAATATTCAGTCATGAAATGTTTTAAATTCAACGAACTATTTTAGCATTGTTCTTTCAAACTATAATTCTTCCATGCAAATACCTAAATTGATTACCTGTCAAACCGTCGTGTTTGATGCTTGTTATTTTGGTGTCCAGGTGTAGGATATGCTGCCTTTGAGGAGGAGCATCAGGAGGAGGCTGTTGAGCCACCCCCAGCTCGTGAGTGGCAGCCCGACGATGTCAACTAGACGTCGGGCGGGTTTATGAGATCATTCATTTTGTTATGGGACTTTTTGTGTACTTTTGTTTATGTATTGGCCTTTGTCGGCCTCTTATCTGGGATGTAATTAACTTAACTTACTTTCAGTTAACTTGGAAACTTGAATTATGTTAGTAATGCTTTGTTTAATTCCACCTTCTGATATTAAGTCTTGATGTTTATCTTTACTTGTACATGATTAGTGTGACATGCTTTGCTACACGCTTCCGCATATTTGATCTTGTGAATTAATCCCCGTGTATCGGGATCCTCACCGCGAGAACTTGTGGGAAAACACAAACAACGTCGTGGGCTCGGGTCTGAATCTCGGTCCGGGGTCGCGACAACCCAGCACCTGTCATTGCTCCAGTGGAGCCCAACCATGTTAAACCACAAAGAGCAGACGAAGAAGAAGATTTGGCTCCCATGCCTGATCTTGAAGAATATGCGAGGATCTTGCAGCATCTTGCCCTAGAACTAGAGCGAGATCATGTCAACGAGCTTCATCGCAATCAAAATTCAGAACCGGAAGTCCCTGAAGACCACCAGGTACCTCCTCCATTAACTCCTGAAAATGGAGAAAGCTGCTGGATTGTTGATCCTCTTACATCCGAGGATGAGTCTGACTCCCTGTCACGCCCCCGGACCAAGGACCCGTTAAACAAGACCTTAATCCGGGTCGTGGCGTGACGGGCCAGAAAATTCCGCCCGCACATGCTAGTTTCCCACAGGTTTCCGCGGTAAGGATCCTCGAAATTCGATCCAACAATGATTATTAAGAATCACATTCACACGAATAAATTACGCGGAAGCATTGTAGCAAACATAAAAGTCCGTAACATATGAGTATGATGAGAACGCTCAAGATTAGTATCAAAAAGAGAAATATTCTATAGATGGGCCCCAAAGTTAGTTTCAAGTTTAAAACAAAAGTCAAGTTAGCCAATAATTACAAATTCCCCCAAAAAGAATAAGCCAACAATGGCTACAACAAAATCCAAAAAAGAATAGTATCTATCCAAAATGTGATCGAAGCTCTGAAATCCACCCGACGTCTAAACGACATCATCGGGCTGCCACTCGCGTTCCACAATGTCTATTGGTTCCGGATCAAAGTGCGCCTCAATGGCAAGGGGCTCAACATCTGGCACCAAGCAAAAAGGGTCAGACACGGCGGTTTGGCAAGCAATATAACAAATAATAGGATGATAGAAAGAGCAAAACATTAAATAAATGAGAACTACGATGAAAATCCTCAATAATAGAAATGATGAAATGAAGATCAGTTTCTTAAATATCAAAGAATCCAAGACTATAATAAATTGAAATAAACAAGAATCATAAGATAAAACATCAGACGTATAAAACATTGGCAAACCACGTATAGCTAAATTCTCCTGTTACCGAAGTAACGGGAGCAGACAGAAACCGTAGCCACAAATGTGGACCGGAACGACAAAGTCGTTATCAAACAGAACCGTAGCCACTACACGTGGGACCGGAAATAAAACTGTTGCCATGGTCGGTACAGACAGAGTCCAAGCTGCAGTTGGCAGATAATTTAAAGATCCCAAGCCAGGTGATCAGCCCGACAAATTGACCTAAGCTTAGTGGTGCCATTAGAGTAAAAGTTTGAAACCTCAAAGTAATATAAATCCGGTCATAAAGTTAAGTTTCCCAAAATCGATAAGAAAACTACTCCGAACAAATACATATCTCACATATCGACGAATCCGAGCAAAATAAACGAGTAGTCTTATCAATATCCATAAATGTGGTAAACCACCCCAAAGCATTCAAAAGATTTATGAATGAATCCGAACAAAACCTTTTTACGTGGAATGAATGTATGATGATTCAATAGTCTAATGCGGGTCGTCTTGATATACATTTGACCCCTTTATTGTCATTAATAGAAAGTAATTTAGTGCCACAGAAGATCCTTGACAATTACAAGAGATGAAGTGTACATTTGGACTTGAAGGGTTCCCAAATGGTTTTGATCATAATTCAAACCACTTTACATAATGGTTCCAAGATAGTAAATGGGCTGAATGGGCTTCAATATAGAACATGGGTTGGACTGAATTGGGCTTGAATATGGGCAGGAAATGAACCTGAAAAATAATCCAATGAGTCCCCAAAAAAGAATGGTTTAAACCTTTTTAAATCAGGCCCACATCTGGCCTTAACCCAAGCTCAAAATAGTCCTCAACCTGACCCAAAATAGTCCTTGAATTAGCCTAGATCAGACCTTGAAACAGGTCCAAATCAGGCTTTAAACCAAGCCCAAAGCAGTCCTCAAATGGGCTAAAAATCAGATTTTGAAATGGATCCCAAAACCAGACGCTGAGCAGGCCCCCAGTCTGGACTGGGCTCGCTCGAGCGACCCAAGGTCCGCTCGAGCAAAGCCCAGACAGAACCTGGGTCGCTCGACCGGCCTAGTGGGTCACTCGAGCGAGGGCCAGGCAGAACCTGGTCGGCTCGAGCGGCCCACTGGGTCGCTCGAACGGACTGGGCTCTATCCAGTCCGGCTCAGCTGGGTGTTTTTTTCCCTTTTGCAACTCTTTTCCATTTCTTTTCTTTCCCCTTCTTTCATACACATTTCCAAGATCATTTGGACCCTTTCTTGACCTCCTTAACTAATCAAATCACCATTCATTTGATCATTCCAATCAACCATACAAACACTTTTTAAATCAAAGTTTTCTCCATTCTTTGAACAACAAGACTTAACATAAAGAAGAGCTAAAACAAGATAATGAAAATCTAAGAAGCAAAGTTCGTTTTTGTTACTAACAAAACTCAAAGAAAATTTTAAACATTACTAGTACCCAATCTTTCAAAGGCAAATTCATAAATCATAAAGAGAAGAGAGGCACATAAGGAGCATTCCAAGAAATCATGCTTATAACATAAATCATCACATAAATTGAGATATTCACTTGCCTCAAGCCAAGATGAGAGCCAAGATACTCTTCAAACAATCCTCTAGGGTCTCAAGCTCCCAATCTACAAAAACCCCCAAAAGTTTCCCAAGAAGAACCCTAGAAATCAACATTTGTAAATCTCAAGGGAAAACTCTTGCATGTGTGATAAAAATACTCTAAATGAAGAGGAAAACAAAGATTTCAAGTTTGGAAAGCCATTGCTAACCTTGAAGAACTCAAACAAAGAAGAGAAGCTTGAAAGAGAACCTTGCCCTAGCTCAAATCCTTTGAAAAAGGTGTCTTTGGAAAGCTTGAAGAGGGAGGAAAAGCTCTAGGAGATCAATCCTTCAAGAGATCCTTAAGAGATGGGTGTTCTAGTGGAGAGAGAAAGTTGCTGGAAGAGGGAAAAACCCTTGGCTCCAAACCGTTGCAGGAAAAGAGAAAATGAAGGAAGAAGAGAACTCATCTCCCTTATAAGATGGGTTTGTGGGTCCCAATCTTCACAAGGCTAAAAATGGCATTTGCGGGCCCCAAATGGAAACGACGAAGAAAACAAAAATGATCAGCGAAATATCTATTATCCAAAAAGTATATTTTTGTAAATTTCTGAAATTTTCAAAATTTGGGTACAGATTTTGTGTGAAAGGTCAGATTTGCCCTTTTTCTCAAAAAACGAAATTTCTGATCATTAAATCCAATTGGCCAAAACATGAAAGTTGATAATATAAATGAAATGAGTCAAAACACATAAAATTGGGATTTTTCAAAAATCAAAGTTAAGCCCCAAAGGTTCACACACACAACACATGGGCGCCCCGGCCCGTGTCAAGCCTAAGTTAACGACTCTCAAAAATTCCCAAAGCTATTCAAACATTCTAATCTAGCTTAAGAAAATAAGCTAATCATCCACTAATCCCACTTATCAACTAATCACGGTTAAAATGAATTTAAATATTTCAAACCTGGGTCGGGGTCTGACATCCTCCACCCCTAAAAATCACATTTGGTCCTCCAAATGATCACTAACCTCTGGAAACAGCTGAGGGTATTTCTTCTGGACCTGATCACGAAGTTCCCAAGTGACCTCTTCTGGTCCATGACTCTCCCAACGAATCTTTACCCACTGAATTGTTCTGTTTCTCAGCTCTTGCTCTTTGGTGTCAATAATCTCTGCCAGTTTCTCAATGTAGGTGGCATCTTCTCGAACATCCAATGGCTCGTGATGTAGCACGTGTGAAGGGTCCGAGACATACTTCCTTAGCATTGACACGTGAAACACATTGTGCACACCCGAAAGTTCTGGAGGCAAAGCTAATCTATATGCTACTTCCCCAATTTGACTCAGGATCTCATACGGTCCAATGAATCTCTTAGATAATTTGCCCTTCTGTCCAAATCTCAGTGTTCCTCTGACCGGAGATACCTTCAAAAATACTTTGTCTCCAACTTGGAATTGTAGATCCTTCCTTCGAACATCTACATAACTTTTCTGCGGGCATCTCGAAATCTTCAATCGTTCATGAATAATTCTGACTTTGTTACTTGTATCTTCAACCAAAGAAGGACCATGAAAACTTCGTTCTCCGACTTCTTCCCAACACACTGGGGTCCTACACTTCCTGCCATACAACACTTCGAAAGAGGCCATCCCTATGCTTGAATGGTAACTGTTGTTGTAGGCAAACTCACAGAAAGGTAAATTCTCATCCCATTGATTCTTGAAGTCAAGTACACAAGCCCTAAGCATGTCTTCAAGGGTCTGAATAGTTCTCTCCGATTGACCATCAGTCTGCGGGTGATATGCTGTGCTGAATTGAAGCTTCGTCCCCATCGATTCATGTAAGGTCTTCCAAAACCTCGAAACAAATCTACTGTCTCGATCTGAAGTAATGGAGACTGGCTGACCATGACGACTAACAATCTCCTTCACGAAGGCTTGTGCTAAAGCCAACATGTGCATTTTCTTCCCAGTCTTCAAAGGAATAAAGTGTGCCAACTTCGTCAACCGATCTACTATGATCCAAATAGCATTGTTCCCTCTGCTGGTAGTCGGTAGACCCGAGACGAAATCCATAGTCAAGTGTTCCCATTTCCACTCTGGAATTTCTAAGGGCTGCAAAAAACCAGGTGGTTTCTGATGTTCTGCCTTCACCAATTGACAAGTCATGCATCTGGACATGAAGGCTGCTATCTCTCTCTTCATATTGTTCCACCAAAAACGACTCTTCAAATTTTGATACATCTTCGTGCTCCCCGGGTGTACAGAATACCTTGTATTATGAGCTTCTACCATAATGTCATTCTTCAAATTATCGATCTTTGGAACACATAGTCTGCCATGAAAGTACAAAACTCCATCCATGATCTGAAAATCTGGGCGTTCTGAGATGTGCTCCACAATTCTAGCCAAGTCTGGATCTTGCATCTGACTGTCCTTGATTTTCTGAATGAAGACGGGCTCAGACACTGTCATATTTGCCAACATAACTCCTTCCTTCAAGGGTTGGAAATCCACCCTCAACTCTTTGAATTACTGAAAGTTATAAAACCCTTGCAAACTGGCCAAATAAACTAATTTTCTACTCAATGCATCGGCCACTACGTTAACCTTCACCGGATGATAAATGATTGGGAAATCATAGTCTTTGATGTACTCCATCCATCTTCTTTGTCTCATGTTTAGTTCTTTCTGAGAGAATAAATATTGGAGACTACGATGATCCGAATGAACTTCAAATTTGTCTCCGTACAAGTAGTGTCTCAACATCTTTAACGCGAACACTATTGCTACCAATTCCAAATCGTGTGTCGCATATTTCTTCTCGTGCTCCTTCAATTGCCTCGAGCCATACGCTATCACATTCCCATTTTGCATCAAAACACATCCAAGTCCTACACCTGAAGCATCAGTATAAATGACAAAACCACCACTCCCCGAAGGTAAGGTGAGGACAGGTGCTGAAGTTAACCTCTTCTTCAACTCTTCAAAACTAGCTTCACATTTCTCTGACCATACGAATGGCACATTCTTTCAGGTCAACTTGGTCAAGGGTGCTGCAATGGATGAAAATCCTTGTACAAATCTTCTATAATATCCTGCTAACCCCAGAAAACTCCTAATCTCAGTCACATTCTTCGGCTTCTCCCAATTGATGACTGCTTCTATCTTTGCTGGATCGACTGCTAGTCCTTCTCTACAGATGATGTGACCAAGAAAGGTGACTTGCTCTAACCAAAACTCGCATTTCCCAAGCTTCGCATACAACTGATTATCTCTCAACAACTACAATGAAGTCCTCAAGTGCTGCTCATGGTCTTCTCTTGACTTGGAATACACTAGTATGTCATCAATAAAGACAACTGTGAACAGATCTAGATAGGGCGCGAAGATCTTGTTCATAAGGGCCAAAAATGCCGCTGGTGCATTCATCAGTCCAAAGGGCATCACTAAAAATTCATAGTGCCCGTATCTAGTCCGGAAAGCTGTCTTCGGGATGTCTGATTCTCTAACTCTCAACTGATGATATCCGGACCTCAAATCTATCTTCGAGAAAAATTATGGCAATTGGTCAAATAACTCGTCTATCCTTGGCAAAGGATACTTGTTATTGATGATCACTTGGTTCAGTTTTCTGTAGTCTATACACATCCTCAAGCTTCCATCTTTCTTCTTAACAAATAGTACTGGGGCTCCCCATGGTGAAACACTTGGCCTAACAAAGCCTTTGTCTAGCAACTCTTGTAACTGTAGTTTCAATTCTCCTAACTCTACTGGAGCCATTCTGTAAGGAGTAATGGAGATCGGAGCAGTCCCTGGCATCAACTCTATTTTGAACTCAACCTCTCTGACAGGTGGTAAACCTGGAATTTCTTCCGAAAAAACATCTGGAAACTCGTACACTACCGGGATGTTCTCCACCCCTTGGGACTGTTCATCCTTGGTGATAAATGCAATGAATCCATCACATCCTGATCTCAACAACTTAGCTGCAGAAAGAGCTGAAATAAACCTAGCCGGAGAAACCCTTTTCTCTCCCTGAAACTTCACCCCGGAGGATATCCCATCCAATCTAAAAATAATGGTCTTGCTATAGCAATCCATGGAGGCATGATGTCTCGCTAACCAATCCATGCCTAAAATGACATCGAAGTCATGCATAACTAAGATAATAAGGTCTGCAGGGACTATGACATCTCCTATCTTCACTGAGCAACTAGGGTAAAATGTACTGCACACAACTTGTTTCCCTACCGGAGTCGTAACAATCAAAACAAATTCTAACTCTCTAGCAGGCACACTAATCATTTTAGCAAACACAGGAGATATGAAAGAGTGGGTAGATCCCGGATCAATCAACACTTTAGCTTCTACATCACAAATTAGGAGTTTACCTTCCACAACATCTCCCGTTGCTTCAACGTCCACTTGGTTAAGGTGATTGAGGCGGCCTTGCTGACGTGGTCTATTCTGGTTCTGATTCTGCCTTGCTTGCTGCACATTCTGATTCTGTTACAGTGGACGGACATT
The DNA here is from genome assembly GCA_012931725.1 of Litsea cubeba. Taxonomy (NCBI): domain Eukaryota; kingdom Viridiplantae; phylum Streptophyta; class Magnoliopsida; order Laurales; family Lauraceae; genus Litsea; species Litsea cubeba. Next base: position 28,204,300 of record CM022946.1, read on the forward strand.
CTGATTTTGTGGTTGTTGACGGGGCTGCTGATTCTGCTGCTGTCTTGGTTGATTCTGAACTGCCTGCTGATTCTGCTGAGGTGCCTGGCTTGGTGGCTGCTGAGGTGCCCTATTGTCTTGATTTCTATTATTTGGGCAATCTTTCATTTGGTGATCTGTGCCACCACACTTAAAACATGCACCCGTAACTCTATAGCACTGCTGCGTAGGATGGTTCTTGCCACAATGTTCACACCCACCTTGAGCTGGAGTATTCTGCTACTTCCTCTGTCTCTTGCCTTGATTGGGTTTCTGCCCTTGGTATTGCTGTCTCTTCCTCTGATTATCCTTGATGATCTGATTATTGATGTCTTCAAATCTGTAAGCTCTTTTGATAGCTTCCTGGAAAGTAGTTGGTGGTACCACACCTAATGCATCCCTCAAGATGATGGGATTGAGTCCATCCATAAACTTGGTGATTTTCTTCTCTTCTGTACACTATAACAGATGAGTCTTTTTGCGACATTTATAAGCGTAGCAATAGAAATAAAAAGCATTGTAAATGATTATCAGCAACGGTTTTGGAAGCGTCGATGTGCAGTTGTAGTTGATGCAGACGCAGAAGATAACTAACGACACTACAAAGCATTGCAAAAGACATATATGTCAACTACGGAATTAAGCGTTGCTAAATCACTAAAAGTGTCGCTAGTTAATTTCCTTTTCTTATTTTGTTCATTTCCATTAAAAAATGTTTCCCGACGCTTTTAAGAGTTGCAAAAGGTTCACTAACTGCAACATTTTTGTATCTGTTGCTGATTGTGTACTTTGGGTACGGTCTGTAAGCGTTGGTGATGTTATACTACTTGCTACGCTTTGTTACCGTTGGTGAAGTATTATTATTTGCAACCCTTCTAAGAGTTGTAAAAGTACCATTTACGTGCACTAATATTATTCTCTAGAAAGTGTTAGCAACACTTATATTGGTTGTAAAAAGACCATTTGTAAGGTATAACCGATTATGCATTTACAACGCTTTTAAAAGCGTAGCAATCACTCCTTTATATTTGCAACCATTTGAATGCGTTGCAGAAGAGATTTTCTTCTCCCTGCTTGTAAAGACCATTACACACTCAAAAACATTTATCTAACAAAATATTTAATTTCATAGGTTCCAAATGTAGAAAAGTGTCACAATATCCAAAATAATTTACATATAGCCTTGCTAGTGATTTTAGTTTACAATAATCACATCCTTCATAACCTTACAAAATATCGTTCAAAATTCAAAAAATGAAGCATTGCATTTACGATCATCTTCAATCCCTTTCAACCCCAACAGTCCATCTCTGCAAAGTATTCATGATGTTGAACCATTCTGCAATTTCAAAAAAGAAAATTGGTTATATATGAAGGCGGCGCTAATTAAGAAACAACAAGTAGAGTTGGAATATACAGCAAGGCATATAATTACATATACAGATTTGGAATAAAGCAAGGCATATAATCTACATCAAGGCAAGTAGAAGCTATGCATATACAGATTTGGAATAAAGGGGCTGAAGATTCCAATATAATTACAGGGAAATCAGAGATGTAATCTCTTGTCCAAGATTTCTTATTGTATTAGTGGGTGAATGGCCAATGGGGCCCACCTGGGACAAGGTCGGAGGATGAAAAAGGGTCTGTATTGGGATAACAAGGCCAAAAGGAAAATCACTTGCATTTTAATGAAGGAAACTAGTGGATGGTGGCAACCACATGTTAATGTAAAATGAGAGAAAAATGAGTTCAATCACATGTCTTTGCACATTAATCAGATTTGGAATGAAATTTATCCTAGCGGTAATGCATTGGAGAAACTGGTTATAAGAGGTTAAGATTTAACATCTAACCTCACCGGTTGGTTTATTTAGAGAATTTTATGAGACCTGACCTTTGGATACTGTAAATTTGATCTTTGAAGAACATGTAGGTATAGATCCAAATATCTCCAGCAAGTCTTTATAATTTGAGTGAAACTTGCATGGTTAGGAAACTTTTCAGATCACCTCAAATCCATCATGTTAAATTTGGGCATGGTGGCAATTACAATTTACAGGAGCAATGTTTAAGGGAGGGTTGGAATCACTGGTAAGGCCACATTGACTTCTGTATTTTCTCTTTATATATCAGCTTTGTCTAGCCCACAACAAAAGTATAAAAAAACGTGGTAAAAGGAAAGACAGTAAAGCTGCAAAGTGGCTGCAGAAAATGTAACTGAGCATTTAAGAGCGGGTTAAATCGAAATACCATGAGAAAATGATCAATTTCTCTCATAATATCACAAATAAATGCCAGCTGTATACCTCAATATATGATTAAGTGAACGAATGCTGCAAGGAACACTTTGGGTGTCTACATGTACATAAATCATGCACATATACATACATACATACAAATGTATCTATATGATGAATATATATGACTAAGTAAACAAATTCTTTATGGACCGCTTTAAGTGTTTGGGTGGGTGGAACTGATGAATGACCATCCGATCTGCAATGCATATTGAGCTGCAACAAAATCAAAATCACAAACAGTTCCCCACCTTCTCCATTACAAACCACATCAACACAAACACCAATCACCAATATAAACTTCAGGCCAAAAACAACAAGAAACAGTATTCAAGCTCCAATCTTTTTTTTCTTTTTCTTTTTTTTTTTTAGGAATGGATTCAAACTCCAATCTCCTAACCACCACATAGCAAAATGGATACGCATAAGTCCCACCCTGCCATAAGCTAATCCAAACAGGTCAAACTCATCCCCAAACACCAAGATCAACTCAAACACACACGCAACTCACAACAGCTTCAAAACCCCAATATCAAGAACCCGAAAATCAGCTAAAAGATGAGGAAGAAAATGAAGCAGAAAAGGAATCAAAGAAGAGAGAGATGAGAGAGAAGAAAATATAAAAAAATTTTCAAACAAAAAACAAAAACCAATAGACATAAAACTTTATATACTTTCATACCACAAATAAAGATAAAGATGAACACATTTTCATATGTAAATACATACCACAGTAAAGTTGGCCCTAATGTGCGCCATGAGAAAGTCCAACTTAGCTTCAGAAGCTGCTTTCCAGTTTTGTAACTCCTCTACCTTGTCCTCGTTTTCATGTAAACACGTTGTGAGCTCTTGCGCCTGTCTCTCATACTCCTCAGCCTGTCTCTCAGCTGCCTCGGCTCTCCTCCTAAGTTCCTCAACCTCTGGATAATAGTAAGAGGTGGAGGATGACATCGGGTCCACGCCGTGACCAAGACCACCGATGTAACCTGGTTTTGCACCTAAGACTTTATTAGCAATGTCGTCCTCAGTCAAGGGAGTAGAACCTTCTTCTAGGGACTCAGACTGCATCTCCAACATCTTATCCTGTAATTTTAAATAAGAGGCAAGTATCATATAAAAATAATATTTTAGATGACAAACCATAATTACAGACAAGAAAGGGGAAAGAAAACTTGATCCTCACATAATTTTCTTGAGCAGAGCCACTCCAGCCTTTGCCTAGATTATAATACATCATGCGATAAGATTCAATCCTGCCGGGCTCTTGTTGTGTTTGTGCATCACGCTGTAAAATACCTTAAACTTAGTAGGCAGTTCTGTACTAAGGCCCTGTTTGGTAAATCTTATATGTTTGAAATAGAAGTATTAATAGTTTGCTCTGGCTCCTTTTTTCCACTAAAAGAGAAAATTAATAAAGGTTCAAAAAAGGAAAAATAAAAAATGCAATTCCTCATTTGGGAGGTTGTTTTAGATGTAAATAAAAGTATCTAAAGGATGTTGAAATGGAGTTGCATTACATGCCATATCTTGGACTAAACCCATAAAAAAATGGGCAAGAACATGGCTCAAACCTTCATTATCAGGCAATACAACTCACTTTAGGAAAAAAATAAAAAATAAAATTACATCCATTCCTTCAAAATATGGAAGAAATGGATTTCCATGTTTTCGCCTTCCATTGCACCTGTTAGTGAGGCTTCAATCAGAGCCATTGCCTTCCAACTAGCCATTGCCTTCCAACTAGCCATTCTTGTTGGTCCCAACTCTTTTAACATCTCTAGCAAAGATAACCCTCCATTAAACACTTGCCCCCTTCAAGATGCGTGACTGAAATCCTAATCTCATTGGTTTTCTCCCAACACTACTAAATCCCATGACAGAACACTCCCTACTTCCAACCCAAAGTGAGCATATTTCCACCACACCTTCTGCAAGAGCCCCTCCTCAAGACCAATCTCAAGAATCTCATGAAAAACACTAGAATCTTCTCTCAGATCTATTAAGACGCTACATAGTCCTTGGCCTCCACAATAATCTAAAATTGGACCCAAATTCATCTGGTCCAAAACCACAATTTTTGTTCCCCATCTACCCAAATTCATCCCCATCTACCCAAATTCATCATGCTCCAGTAGCAACTGCAAGTAGTATCTACTGCACTATTGGTCTCCATCACTAGCCACTAACCTGATTCAGAATCAGGCCATTGAAATATGACAAGTATCTGTAGGTTACAGAGAGTAATTGATAAAAAGAAACCCCATATCCAAATACAAAATAATTATGGGGTTTTGTTTCAGATGAAAGCCCTAAACCCTCTCCTTGGCCATTATATTTTAAGAAGAAACCCCATCATAGCTTGTGTTTTTTGAAATAGAGAAAATTTCTCTTAACATCAATCTAACCAGACGTACCTAAATACTTATCCAAACACTCTAATAGCCGTTTCAACCCGTTTTAAGTGAAATAGAGGCTCCAAAAAGAGTTGCCAAACTGAACCTAAATCGGTACAGAATAGAGGGTTCTGTCATGAAGAACAAAAAATTGTTCAAAAAACCATTATCTAAGGAGAAAGTTACACTCCTTTTACCAACACATGGCAAAATAGTCCATAAACCATTATTAAGAAAGTTACACTCTTTTTTTTAATAATCAAACCATTTATAAGAGACACTCATATAAAGGAAGCATATCAATTATCAAGCTCAGTACCTTGAAACTGAAAGCAAATGTGAGACTAAGAGATTTAAATGTTAACCCAGCCTGATTTATTTTCCACAAACGCAACAACAATTCACAGAGTGGATTGAGTCTCACTTTCATGCCCGTGAGATATGTTTGGGGCCTTTGGGTCCGAATTCATTGGCATGATAAGATAATCTGGAAAGGTTGGACATGATTTAGCCAAGAAGATGGTCCATGTTTCCCGCTGTTTAGTCTACTTCGGTGCAGTCTGAGACAACAAGTATAGATAGTCTTTATCCGATAGTAAAGGGAATCTGCAAGACTGCAACTGTGCTCTTCGTGGGTTCAAATGGGTGGTATGACAGGACACAGCCATGGGTAAACATCTTTTCATACTAGCACTGTGAACAATAATATTTTCGCATCCAGATTTGATGTCTAAAGTGCTGGTAATTAAACTTGGGTCCATACCAATGAGGTAGGCCCCTCGAAACCAATAGAGAATTAGGGAGAGACACTGTTTTGATTAAAATTGACTGATAAATCACATAGAGTAATTTTTTGATAAATTGCATAATGCAGATATACTTTGAGTCATCTTTTCATGATGAAGAATGCTGGATCTGAAGTGTGAACCTTCCCATTTGATTGGGTGAGGGTCCAACTATCTTAAACACCATTATAGTTTAGAAGTTTAAACAAAGCAGTGTCTTTTTTTTTCTTTTTCTTTTATCTGATCCCCTCTTGTGGAGTGTGGATCAGCTCTCCGTTGTAAGATATATGACAAGATGATACAATTGGTAGTTGGACGATCTAAACTGGCATATGATGGACCGCGCTCCTGTAGCCTGGTCCTACCAAGGTCGGCGGACGTGGGAGTCCGTCGGGTCCGACCCTTTCGTAACCGGGGGGCAAGGGCGTGCATCAACATTTCTTTTTTTTTGTGTGGGTGTGCCAGATTTTTTATTTTTACTTGGAATTTCAAGTGGTGATCCGGAGATCAACCTTCGCAAGTAAAAAGGAAATCAACTTCTTTCAAGTTTTCCATTGCACATATATTTAAGAAAATAGACATTTTCTTGATTTGCCATGAAAGGCGATTTTTTTGGCATTTATAGCCGATTTTGGTGTTTATAGCCGATTTTTTGGCGTTTATAGCCGATTTTGGTGTTTATAGCCGATTTTGGCGTTTATAGCCGATTTACAATTCTTATCAATAATGAAAGACAAGAGTTGTGATTTTTGTCTCTTTAAAAAAAATACAAACTACAATGAAAAGCAAGAAAAGGAGGATCTAACTTCTCAGGAGATTGTGGGGGACCCGTTCAGATTAACGGTCGCAAGCCATATATGGACTTCGCCATCATCCATGCAGATGAGAACAGAGGATGCTATTGATTCGCTTGGCTTGGCTATAACCTCAGGTTTTTAGAGAACAAAGACCAAAAGGAGGTCCTATGTCCAATAAAAAGCCGAGTAGACGGGCTGAAAAGCCACGTCTAAGCCATTGGAGGCAGAAGGAGAAGGCAAGGACCTTGGGGGGGGGGACCCCCCAAGGGACTTTTGTCACCTTGTAGCGGAGGTCGGTGTAGAACTTCCGCAGAGTTTTCTCTCTTAGATTTCTGATGCCTTTTTCTGTCTGAGTTTCTGGATTTTCTGCAGTCTGTTGTCTGTGTGTTTGTGATTGTGTGTGTCTCTTCTTGGAGAGCTCTCCTATTTATAGGCTTTTAGGTAGCCATTTAGGAGGGTTTATGAGCCTTAATTGTCATAAAGCTACATAAAGGGAGGAGTTACAAGATTGAATTCTTTATTTTGTAACTCCTTTTTCTTGGCTTCTGATTGGCCTGAGGAGATTGAGGGCATTTAATCGCCTTTAATCACCATGATGGGAGGACCTTCATGGGTTAAATGCCATGAATCTCTTGACTTGTAACTCCCGGATGCTTGCTTCTGATTGGTCCGTCCAAAGAAATGGATTAATGACTATAATAAAGCTAGTTAATTAATCGCATTAAGTGGTCACCGAGCAGTTGAAGAGTCGCGGGCCATGCCGCGTCTTTTGGGATTCTTCTGGCGATGATCATCGATGGATCTTCATGTAGATCGACATCGGATGACCATATAACTTCAGGTGTTGGTTGCCAACAGTGGGTCGGTGCCATCTGTCCTGTCGATTTCTCGATTGGTCGGGTAGAAAGCACACTTTTTTTTGGTTGACCGGGTGGCGATCAATGTTGTTTTTGATACTCTTGATGATTGACCCGTGTTTTTGATGGATGTCAGAGGATTTGGTGTCTCAAAAGTATGAATTTTGGAAAATACCAGAGGCCGAACGCTTTGAATCGCGAAAAAAGGGCGAAAACCGGGTTTTCCGTTGCCTTCCCGGCGATCCCGGGCTCCAGGGTCACCGGCGACCCTGGCCCAGGTTCGCAGGGGCCTGCGACCCTGGGGGGTTTTCCCCTCTTTTGTCCCGTTTTGTGTCTGTTTTTGCTGTTTTTCGATTCTTTATTCTTCTGTGTTTTTCCTTGACATTTTGACCATTTATTGGCCTGATTCCCCTGTAGAAAACCTGATAAGAATCCTTGCATCTTGGTTTGCAAATTTTCCGAGAAAGCCGAAGACTTTATCGCGCAGAGCTGCCGATTTTCCGTCAGAAGCTGAAACTGGGCCAAACGATGTCGGAATGACCTGAAATTTCGTGTGAAGCCTCCTGAGCAATAAATAAGACCAACATAGGCTTTTGTTTGAGTTTTGAAGCCATTTGGGGTCCTATCACTAGTAGACTCGCTTTTATCGCGATGAAGATATCGCGGTGTGATGTGCGGTCAACCGATGTCCGATTGACTTGAAATTTGACAGGGAACCTATTGGAGTCATTTTAAGATGATCCATAGGCTCTGTCTTGGAAACCATGGTCCAGGGAGCTTCGCCGCCGAGAGGCCTGATTTGGCTTCCGAGCGTCAAACTATGGTCAAATGTTGTCGAAATGACCTGAAATTTGACGTGTAGCCCTTTGTAAGCATTTTGAAGCCGTCCATGTGCTCTATCTGATGAGTGATGTCCTCGGTGGTTCTCGCCGCCGAGAGGCTTAATTTAGCTATTCGAGGGTTTAGGTAGGGTCAAACGTTGTCGGTTTGACTCGGAACTTGACGTGGAGCCTTTTGGATGTATTTTGAGACCATTCATCAGCTCTGATCGAAGATTTGGTGTCTCCGATGCTTTTGCCGCCGGGAGCTCCTTTTCAGCTGCCAGAGAAGCGAAGTTAGGCCAAATGATTTTGAAATGGCCTGAAACTTCTTGTGTACTCCTCTTTTGGCTATCTTGAAGGATCTTACAGTTTTGGTTTGATTCTGACAAGATTTGATTTTTTGGAAGTAGCATTGCCTATTTATGGCAGGTTGCGACTTCATGTAGCTCTTTGGATCTTGATGAGGCAAAGTGACATTTTTGGTTTCAACAAATGCCCCCTCGAGGTACAGCGACGAGTTGCTTGACTTTTGTAGTCGATGTGTCTCGAAGAGATTTTTGAAGGAGAGCCTATGACTGGACCAAGAGTCTTTGAGCAGTCTTTCTTTTTGGTATTTGTAGCCTTTTGAGCTTCCAGGGGAATTTTATTGTAGTGAAAGGGATCACATAACATCTCGAGGCAAGGTTTTGAAGATGACATCAGGGATGTGGATTTGGGTTTTGACCTTGTGACCTAACAGGCTATATGTGGCAGGTTAGGGGGTCGGGTTTGGTTTTGACCGTGTGACCCAACAAGCTGTATGTGGAATGTTGGGGGATCAATTTTGGTTTTGATCTTGTGACCTAACAGGCTGTATGTGGCAAGTTAGGGGATCAGGTTTTGGTTTTTGGTTTTGGTCTTGTGACCCAACAAGCTGTATGTGGCAAGTTAGGGGGCCAGGTTTTGGTTTGGATTTTTGTGGAATGTCAATTTCAAGATTTTGGCTCAATTTGGTAGATGAGGCTGGATGGTTTGATTTTTGGAAGCTCATGGGGCTTGGAATTCTCTTTGTATGGTTGAATCAACTCAAAAGAGGCATGGAACCATTTTTGTATGCTCTTGGTAAGAGGGATTTCTCTTTGACTAAAAGGCTAAAATTTTTTTTTTTTTTTGTGTGCCTAGGTGGTCAAACCTGGCTCATATGGGCTAACCCATGGGACCTTAAGCTTTTGAAATGGCTTAGATCTCATATGGTGTCATTTTTGTAAAGAATATCCAAAAATATCTCATTTGGATAGAGAATATCTAAGAATATCTTTACTTGGAGAGAATCTCTCATGCTCCCTTTATTTTGGGAGAGAATATCTCGAGATATCCTCCTTTGGGAAAGAATCTTCTATTGATCCTATCTTTTGGGAGAAAATCTCTCATTAATTTCTTTTTGGGAGAAAATCCTTCAAGATATCTTTCTTTTGGGAAAGAATCTTTCTAATCTCTTTCTTTTGGGAAGGTTACTAATTAGTAACACTTACCTCTTTCTTCTTTCCTTCTTTGGTTTGCTCTCTTCTATAAAAGCAAGGAGGACGTTGGATCTCTTGCTCTCATTGCTTTCTTTTGCAACAATCTCAAGAGGGCTTCAAGACCAAGAGTTCTTCTTCTTCAAAATCTTCAAGACTTTTCTTCTTCTTCTCCATCAATGGCTTCGAGTAAGTTCCCTTTTTCAAGAAAACTCCATTGTAGGAAAAATAAAAAGTTCTTTCTTTTTTTTTTGTTTCTTTATTTTCTTCTTTTTTTTTTCTCCATGTGTTTTCTCTTTTTTTTTTCTTTACACATGTTTTTTTTTCTTTCTTTTTCTTTTCTTTTTTTTTGCATTTTTTGTGTGGGCCATACGGATAGATCCGTACGGATCTGGCCGTACGGCCACTTGGCCTGTGGGCTATCCCCTTTTTTTTCTTCGTTTTTTTTTAATTTTCTATCCCCTTTTTTTTTTCGAGAAAGTTTCTTTTCTCTCTTTTTTTTTGTTTTCTTTCTCCCTCTTTTTTTTGAGAAAGTTTTCTTTTTCTTCTTCTTTTTTTTTTCTGCTCATCATGATAATGCATTTTTTTTCGTAAACCAAGATGTTTATGCATGTATATATATATATATTTTTTTTGAAAATTGAATTGTAGCATGATGTGATAGCATACCTGAAAGTTTTCGCAAATTTGGGAATTTGGAGCTCGCAGCGATGTTGAGCCCTTCCTGATTTTGTGGAGACTTTGAGGTTTCGAAAGTTTGGAGTTTCGGAGCTCGCAGTGATGTTGAGCCCATCTTCAAGCTTTCTATTTCTTTCGGGATAGTTCCTTTTCTTCGGAATTGCCCCGTCATCATGTCAAAATTTCGCTAGAATTTTTTTTAGCGAGATTCTGTCATTTTGATGTTTGATCTTTTTCTTTTCCATCCTTTTCAGGTGGTTCTTCCAGAACGAACAAGGGTAAAGAGCCTGCTACAAGCGTACCTCGTCGATCTGCTAGATCTTCTAATCCAGCCGTTCAGCAGGCTTTTGAGAAGGTCCAGTATGTTGAGAGAAATTTGGAAGAATGCGACTCCCTCAATAGAGATGAGATGAGGCAGCGACTCATCACTCTCAAGGGAGAGGAATTCTATAAGATCATGGTAAGCAGTCGTCCATGGGTGATGGAAGATCAGAGGGTTTTGCCCAAGCCTACCTTCTTCTTTGGTGATGCCGTCCCTGATGATATGACATACCAGAGGAGATGTTTTCAGTTCTCTTTCACAGCAGATGGTGAAAAGAAGACTGTTGTTACCCGGTCGACGTTTGATCGCACCGTCTCGATCATGAGCCTTGCCCCCACGTGCTCTAAGAGGGAAGATCCTCCAAGCTGGGTGAGAAGGACGAATGTAATCAAGACTGGGGTTTTTATTGGCGGTTCTCCCGAATATGCAGAGAAGTCGCCTACTGACATGGACATGTTGATGCCAGCCAGTGGCTACCAGGGCTCTGATTAACCGTCAGTCGATTTGAGACAGGTGGGCCTTGGCATTTTCAGTGGTGACGGCAGCAATTGGGTGAAGCCTTTTCGACTTCGTGGCCGTTTCAGTGCTGACTCCGAGTGGAAGTCGTGGACTGATCGCGTCCTGCTGATTGGTGGCACCGTTTTGAAGGAAGCCGTGATTTTTGACGTGGTCCGTGCCTTTAGGGAGACCGTGATCTTTTCCGACGAGGCCTTCATGGCTATGTTGGAGTCATTCCTTCTACAAACCAATACCATCGTTGTGACGAATGGTGAGATTGGTTTCTCTTTGAAGGAGCTGAGCGGCATTACTGGATTGCCCATCCTTGGCAAACTCTATGAGGAGTTTATGCCGATTGACAGCGTCCTTGAGGGGCAGTCTGAGGAGTTCAGGCTTCTGTACTTTCAGCTCGTCGCCTTCTATGATTTTTTGAAGGGGAAGGAGGGTTTGAAAGTTAGATCCAGCAGTTGGAAGAGTTCTAGCTCTTCATTCCCCAACTTTTTTGATAGCAGGGAGTCTTCTGATAGTGTGACCCAGGAGGCCAGGGCCTAGGATCCAAGTTCGAAGAAGATCTTGGCCATGCAAGAAAAGTTGAGAGATTTATGTGTGAGTACAAACGCCATATGTCCTGACATTGCACTGCGGAGAGATCTCGCTGTTTACCTCACTTATTGGCTTGGTGAGGCTATTTTTGCTGGAGGAGATGGAACGCACATCAGGCCGCATTGTATTTTTCGGCTTGTCAGATGGCGTTTGGAGAGCAGCTTGCTTTGGTGCCAGCTCTTTACTCCTGCCTGTGTACCGAACTGCAGGCTGCTGCTTTTTTGGTTCGGCTTGGGCTTCCCATGAATTAGGTATTTTCAGCCCACATCTTTTATTCGTGGTACGTGTACCACTGTCTTGGCTTCCACCGGCTGGGTGCTGCACAGGATGATGATCCTCTGATGATTCGGCTGGCTAAGGGCAAAGCCGTGTCCGAATCACTTTTGTTTGCCCGCATGAGGATCCGACGATTCAGGGACGTCGAGATGGGGCAGTCTTCAGTGAAGCTTTCTCCGGAGTTGCGGAAGAAAGCTTTTGATTTTGGTGCCTCCCGAGACTCTACCAAGGCAGGGTCGGGAAGGCATTACTCCTTGACGAATGCAGAGAGAGAGTGGCTTTTCAGCATATGTGTCGACACGATGGTGTACCGCAGACATCTTTTCATTGACATCCAGCTGTATGTGCCCTATCGCTTTGCTTTGCAGCTGGGCTTTTCTCAAGGCGTTGTTGGAGCGCCTTCAAGCATGGTGAAGCGCTTTGGAGGTTTACAGGACGGGAGAAATGCATGGGCTTTCTATAGTGCTGAAGACACTACAGCCATGATCTCTTATCCTGTGTTGTTGACTTCCCGGACTGCCGACTTTGCGAAGTGGTTCGCGGAGAGCTTTTCGGCATATCGAGGGCTTTCCAAGAAGGAGCTTGATGTGAAGCTGGCATCTGGAAAAGGCCTTGGAAAGTCGGATGGCGTCCGACGAGAGGAAGTTGGGCCTTCCTTTCTGGAGAGAAGCACAAGATAGGCTTTCTCGGTGACCAGGGCGTCATTGGTTCTGAAGCTGTTCGAGAAATACCTGATGAGGCGTTAGAGCAGCTAGAACAGGAGGAAGCCGAACTTGGTGCTTGGATGCAAGCGGCACAGAGGCAAGCTTCCGTGGAGTCTACTGGCAAGAGTAGACATTCCAGTGAGGAGTCAACTGGGAAACCTGACTCTGACAGCGGGGCAGGTTCCTCTAAGAAGCGAGCCTACAGGAGTAAGAGGAGGAGGAGTCATCATCGCAGTAAGGGGCAGCATGAGGACTCTCCTGACTTGGAAGTTCCTCTTACTATCAATGAGGATGTGCCAGTGGATGCTGACGAGCCTCCAGAGAAGAGAAGCCGAGAGGAAGAGACCGTCGGTGAAGGTATGATTCTTCCTTTTTCTCTTTCCGTTTCTTTTCATGGGATTTTTCCATGTTCTGATTTGCTTCTTGTTTCTGCTTTTCTTCTTCTTCTTTTTTTAGCAGAGGAAGACTTGGTGATGCCTGAGGTTCCAGTCGATGAGGTGGTGACGGATCCTGTCGGGGCACCTGAAGAAGAACCGAGGGATTCTGGAGTGAATCCAGAATCTCCAATTGGTATGACTTCTTTTGCTTTCTTTTCTTTGTCTATGACTTGGTTTGCTAACATCTTTCTTGCCAGCTGACATGCCACAGGATTCCGATGACTTTGAACCATCGATGGACGCAAATGTTGATGATGCTTCCGATGAGTTCGTGGAGGAAGAGAGTCTTCCGCCAGTCGTCGAAGAAGGTATTTTGTAGTAATAACCCTGATAATGATTTTCAAATAGGATTATATTCATACCTTTTTGTGTTTCTTTGGCAGGTTTTGAAGTGATAGAGGAGGGTCCGTCGCTTCCTTTAGAACCAGAGCAAGGGATGCCAGAGGTTGATCCAATGGTAGAGACTCCTGGGACCAGTTCTGACAATGTTGAGGAGATACCCCGTGCTGAGATTCCTTCCCGAGTAGGAGCAGCTTCAACTAGAAAGAGTTCTTTTGTTACTCTTCCAACAGGTGATGACATGAGCAGCCGACCAACGGAGTTGGGCGAATCTTCAGCTGGGCCATCTCTTCTTTTTGCGAAGAAGGTGGTGGTGCGAGTTCTGAGCTCTTGGATTGAGACTCTGCTTTCTGGGCACTTAGATGCCGGATTTGGGATGATACAGCATGTGCGTGAGATTCTTGGTGATGCCAAAGAGGCTGGTCTGGATGTCAAAAGTGCCAGGGCGATCGTTGATAGGATCATTGAGCTGGGTGACAGGTGGTTTGAGACCATGGGTTTTCCTGACGACCAGTTCTTCAAGGAGATGTTCCTGGACCCTGCGGATAAGGCTCAGTCTAACCTGGATGAGGCTACAGAAAGCAGGAAGCAGGTAGTCCGAGAGAAGAACTTAGAAGAGCTAAACATCATTGGGCTGACACATGACCTTAACATCCTTGATAGGGAGGTCGATGAGGCCAGAAAACGTCTTAAGCATTTGCAGGCACAAGTCGCTGCCAAGTGGGCTGCTATAACAGAGGCTTGTGACAGGGAGAGTGCTCTGATTCGCCGGGTTGCAGATGCCAATTGAGTTCTTAAAAGGAAGTCTGAAGAGAACAAACAATGGCAAACTGCTCGGGGGAAGCTTCCAGGTGCGAAAGAAGGGTTACAGCCCACCCCGGCATCTCATGGCAAGTTCTTGAAGAAGCATGCCTTGGAATCCCTGACGGTTGAGGCCAAAAGTTTGCTTAAGGAGCTGAACTCTTGGCTGGAGACCATTTTTGATTGAGCTCCTGTTTTTTTTTTTTTAACAGAAACCATCCTTCTCTTTTTTTTTAGTACCACTTGTATTTTTTTGGTACTTTTTTTTTAGTACTTGTGAACACTTTTTTTTTTGGTACCACATGTATTTTTTTTGTACTCTTTTTTTTTGTTATCCCCACGCTCACTTGAATCTTTTTGTGATAAAAGTAATTGCTAAATGGGATGCCTTCTTTTTTTTTTGTTTTCCCTACGCTCACTTAAATCTTTTTGTGATAAAAATAATTGCTAAATGGGATACTTTTTTTTCCTACGCTCACTTAAATCTTTTTGTGATAAAAGTAATTGCTAAATGGGATGCTTTTTTTTTTATTTTCCCTACGCTCACTTAAATCTTTTTGTGATAAAAGTAATTGCTAAATGGGATTTGATCAAAAGCTTGTCATTTTGTGAAAATCTTTTGTCAAATGATTGTTTTGGCATGGAAGCCAGATTCTTGTTTGTGGCATGGAAGCCGATTTTGGCATGAGAGCCAGCTTTTGGTGGCATTGATAGCCGGTTTTGGTGGCATTGATAGCCGAGTTTGTGGCATTGATAGCCGGGTTTTTTGAAAGCCAATTTTTTTGTGGCATTGATGGCCGGTTTTGTTTTGGTGGCATCTATAGTCGGTTTGTGGCATTTATAGCCTGTTTTGATGGCATTTATAGCCTGTTTTGGTGGCATTTATAGCCGGTTTGTGGCATTTATAGCCGGTTTGGTTTTCAAAAATGCGAGTATCGACTAAAAGTCACCCCCTTGCTGAATGTTCTTGCAAGTATCGATGGAATGTCGCATCATTGCTCATTCGGTTGCGAGTATCGATGGAATGTCGCATCCTCACGGATTTGGGTGCAAGCATCGATGGAATGTCACATCCTTGCTTTTCAAAAATTTTGGTTTTGCGGGTACTGACTTGATGTCGTTTCCCCATGATTTTTGAAATTTGTGGTTTTCTCGAACCTTTGGGTTATGGATATCAACTGAAATGTTGCGTCTCCATGGTTTTTTTAGGTTTTTTTCGAACCTTTGAAATTTGGGTTATGGATATCAACTGAAATGTTGCGTCTCCACGGTTTTTTAGGTTTTTTCGAACCTTTGAAATTTGGGTTGTGGATATCAACCGAAATGTTGCATCTCCACGGTTTTGAATTTTGCAAGTATCGACGAAATGTCGCTTCCCTGCGATTTTGGAAGTGTCGAACATGGTTCGTATGCTTCCGATTTGTGCGAGTATCGACTAAGCGTCGCTTCCTCGTGGTTTTTTGAAAAACCATTTTTTTTGTTTAAAGACACGAGGGTCATAAGTTTTGACCTAAAACCATTTTGGCGGTAAAAGGCAGGGTGGACTAATTTTGGGTTCAAGGGTTGAAAATTTTGGTCAAGTTACGGAAAGGTTCCTAAACTTGGATTTTTATTTTTTTAACAATGAAACGATGAAAGTAAGCATTGTTTTAAATTTCTAGAAATTTCAACATTTGATATGAAAATTCTAAAAAAAGGTGGGTTTAGCGAGCGTGTACCTGGAAACCGGTTTTGGCCGTACAGGCATTGCTCTTACCTAGTTGGGTAAGTCTTCAAGGGTAGTACCGCTTTAAGAACTTGCCGTTGATGGGCAGCATACATCTGTCGCCTTCCATGTCTAGGAGTGCGTATGCGCCGTTGGAGAAAACCTTGTCGATGACGTAGGGTCCCTCCCATTTTGGCTCAAATTTGCCTTTGGACTTGTGAGCGAAGACCATTGGTCTTTTTACTGCAAGAACCAAGTCACCCTTTTGTAGGCGCGTTGCCTGACCTTTTTGTCGAAAGATCCTGCCATGCGTGCTTGGTAAAGTTCAATGCTTTGTTGAGCTTCGAGCCGTCTCTCATCGAGATTGTCCAGCTCATGGAGTCGCAATTTGACATTGCTTTCTTGAGTCATGTCATTTTGCAAGGATACCCTCAAGGAAGGAATTTGTACTTCCTAGGGCACGACAGCTTCGCATCCATGACCAAGGAGAATGGTGTGCTATGGGTTGGTCCTCGAACGGTGGTTCGATAGGCCCACAAAGCTTCAAACATTTTATCGCTCCAGTCTCTTTTGTGACTAGAGACCATTTTTTTGAGGATTTTATAGAGTGTCTTGTTGAAAGCTTCTGCTAATCTATTTTCTGCTGGATTGTATGGAGTCGAAGGACAACTTTGGATTTTGTATTTGTCGCAGAACCTATAGAATCGATGATCCTGGAATTGTGGTCCGTTATCATGGACGAGTCTTTTGGGTATGCCGAAACGACAAATGATGTTGGTGCGGAATTGAAGGACTAATGAGGTCTTCATTTCGTTGAACGTAAATGCTTCTGACCACTTGGAGAAATAATCCGTAGCGGCGAAGATGAAGCGATGACCTTTGCTCGAAGGGGGAGAAATAGGACCTATGATGTCCATACCCCAGGCTTCGAAAGGCCATGAAATCGCTGTAGGATGCAGCCATTCTTGAGGCATGTGAATGTAATCTCCATGAATTTGGCATTGTTGGCAGCGCTTAGCAAATTGCATTGCGTCAGCTACCATGGTAGGCCAGTAATAACCTAACCTTTTTATCTGATCATAGAGCTTGGGACCAGCCTGATGAGCTCCTCAAAGACCAGCATGAACTTCTTTGAGTGTTTCTTCAGCCTCTTGTTATGACAAGCAGCATAGAAGTATTCCATTGAAGGATTTCCTGTAAAGGATTTTTGAAGGAATATCCAAATGAAAGCTTGGGGTTTGCCTTTGGATGCTTACCCGTTCTTTTGGATCTTCAGGTAGGATTCCGAACATAATGTAATCAATGAACGGATCCCTCCAGTCGCCGATTGAAGTTTGAAGGATCGAAATCCGACCTCCAACCACTTGGTGGCATTCAGCAACTGCTTGATGTGTGTTAAGAGGAGGAAGGATTCTTCTTTCGCACACTGTGACTTGCATGTTTTCCCCTTCCTGGATTGCCATGGATGCGGCAAGTCCAGCTAGGGCATCTGCACGTATGTTTTCACCTCTACGAATTTGGGTGATGTGACAGATGTCAAACTTTTGCAGAAGTGATTGTGCCTTGTTGTAGTAAGGCAGCAAATCTGGCCTCCTGACTTCAAATTTCTGATTCATCTGGTTGATGATCAGTTGAGAGTCTCCAAAGACTTCCAGCATGGTGATACCGGATTCAATGGCGAGTTCCAATCCTAGGATCAGAGCTTGATATTCAGCTGCATTGTTTGTGCATGGTTCCAGTAGCGAGAAAGCGTGTGGAATCATGTGTTTGTCGGGGCTAACAAAGAGGATGCCAACTCCCGAGATCAGCTGTCTTTTTTCATTTGTCCTGGTTGCACCGTCAAAGTACATGTCCCAGGAGGCACTTTGTGAGAAAGTCTGCACATTGTAGACTGGTTCGTCTGGGAGATCATCTCTGAGCGGAGAATCTTTAGGCAATGGATGCTCTGCGAGGAACTCCGCTAGAGCTTGCCCTTTGATTGCCTTTTGTGGTACATACCTAATATCAAATTGTGGCAGAAGGATGGACCATTTTGCCAGTCGAGCATTGAGAGAACCTCCTTTGTGACAAGGGCCTTCAAGAGGTTGACCCTCGAGACCAGGTATACTGTGTTGGAAAGCAAGTAGTGACACAGCTTTTGTATGGCGAACATCACTGCAAGACATTCTTTTTCAACTGGAGAGTAGCGATGCTCTGCACCTACTAGCATGCGACTGAGGTAATATAGAGCAGCTTCTTTTCTTTGATCATTTTCTTGTGCAACCAGAGCTCCCAAAGAGTGATCAAGGGCTCTTGTGTACAAGATGAATGGTTTTCCAGTGGTAGGAGCAGCTAACACTGGAGCTTTTGTCAGGTATGACTTGATGTCTTGGAAAGCAGCTTCACAGTCAGCATCCCAGACAAAGTTTACACCTTTTTTCATCAACCGGGAGAATGGACGACATTTCCCCGATAGATTGGAGATGAACCGTCTGATGTACGCCAATCTCCCTTGAAGCCCTTTGAGTTCTCTCAAGGTTCTTGGAGAGCGCATTTCTAGAATGGCTTTGACTTTTATGGGGTCAAGCTCTATTCCAGCCTTCCGAACTAAGAATCCAAGGAACTTACCCGACGAGACGCCGAAGAAGCATTTCAAAGGATTCATTCGCAGTTTGTGTTTGCGAAGCCGGAGGAAGACTTCTCGAAGGTCTACGAGATGATCTTCTTTTCTTTTGCTTTTGACGGCGAGGTCATCAACGTAACATTCAACCGTCTTGTGCTGCATATCTTGGAATATTTTCATCATAGCCCTCTGATATGTGGCACCGGAATTTTTCAGACCAAATGGCATTACGATGTAGCAATACACGCCAAATGGGGTCCAAAAAGATGTATGTTTTTCATCTTCAGGATGCATCTTTATCTGATTGTAGCCAGAGAATCCATCCATGAATGTCATTCGCTCGAATCCATAGGTATTATCAATCATTACCTCTGGTATGGGGAGCGGAAATTCATCTTTAGGGCATGCGCCATTCAGGTCTCTATAGTCAATACAGACCCTGATCTGCCCGTTTTTCTTTGTCACGGGGACAATGTTGGGCAACCATTCAGGATGTTGTTCCTCACGGATGAAGCCGACGCTTTTGAGTTTTTGAACTTCTTGTTCAATTTTATCCATCACATCTGGACGGAATCTTCTTTGGCCTTGCTTGACAGGCTTGATGTCTTCTTGAAGATTGAGTTTGTGAACTGCTATTTTGGGGTCTAAGCCAGGCATTTCAGCGTAAGACCATGCAAAGCAATCAACGAACTCACGAAGAAAGGCGATATACTCGGGTAACTCATCATCCTTTATATTCTTGCTTATGAATACAGGACGTGGGTTATCTGGTGTTCCCAAGTCTATCATTTGAACAGGATCTTCTGTTGGAAGGTTCGAAGGGTTCCTCCATAATATTTTCGGAGGCTTCCAGCTCAACGAAACCCTCTGGGGTTTCAAGGGCGTTTCCAGACCAAGGTTTTGTTCCTTTCCATGGGTCTTCTTGATCGGTAATTTTCCCAAGGCTTGCTATGACATGAGTTGAAACCGGGTCGAAGTATGGTACTTCTTTTGGAGATGAGGGTTCTTCTGGGTCAGAAGACCACACGTCTGTGCCATCGGACAACTCCTTTTCATTTTCGGAGAAATCATGCCAATTGGATGAGCTTCCTGGATCTTTGTCAGGTGACTCATCAAAGAGATATCTAGGGAGATCGATGTCTTCATGGACTTGAGATGTTGAGGCTTGGTCAGTATATTGACTTTTAAGCCTTTGTGTCAACTGTCTCAAGGGAGTGTCGGGATCATACCCTAACCCGTGTGAAGACTTTTCTACATAGCCGTAGAGTCTCCAATCTTCCAACTGGCTTTTGGTCAAGACGGGCCCCAATGGCGTGAGAATATCGCGTCCTTCTCCCAAACCGACTGGGTTTTGAGCGTCATAGCCCATTTTCTTCATAATAGCTTGTGCCACAGAACTGTATAAGGATAGTTGAGGCATACCTTTATTTTGGAAAGGTTCAAGCAGAGAGTTTGATGAAGAAACATCCGATCTATGGAAGAAGATCGGCTTTTCCTTTGCTGAAGTTGCTGGAACAATGAAGGAAGCTGACGTAGGATCTTCTATGTCAGATGTTGTCTCCATTGGAGTAAGAGCAGGCTGAACTTGTTAAGTGTCAGCTTGGCTTGATGATGTGTCGTCTTCTGGCTCTGAATCCGAGTCCGTGTCTTGCATGATAGACACGAAAGAGACAACAAATTTGCCCCCAGGCTTTTGCTTTACCTTCTTCACTTTAGTTGTGATGACCAAAGGCTTTGAAGGTTTGAGGGAGATGATGAAGGGAGTTTGAATGCTCTCTTCGGATTTACCGGATGATTTGTTTTCTTCCGGCGATTGTTGAGGAGCCTTGCCTTTATCTTTCTGGAGATTTTCGGCAAAGGGTGTTGTTTGCTTATCCTCTTCTTCTTTTTCACCTTCATACATCTGTGAGTCTGCAAAGTGGACTTCTTTACCTTTGAAGGGTTTTCTGTCCGCAAAGACTCGATGTATCATGCCGTTGTCGCCAACAAACTTGATGCATTGATGTAGAGTTGAAGGGACAACACCATTCTCGTGGATCCAATGGCGTCCGAGAAGGATGTTGTAGCATGAAGGGGTTTTTATTGCATACACTGTGACCTCAGAAATAAGATCACCGATTTGCAACTTGAATCTGATTTTGCCGATAGGCCTTTGAGTACTCCCATCGTATCCAAAGATAGATACAGATGTGTGGCTCAGCTTGCTGGGTGGGATGCCCAACTCTTCAAGAGCCGATGTGGAGATGAGGTTGAGTGCAGAACCTGGGTCGATCTGAACTCTGTGCATAGGCATTTCCTTGATGTACCCTGTAAAGTACAGGGGTCGGTTGTGCCTGGTTTCGCCAAGTAGGAGGTCGTCCTTTGTGAAGGCGATGGTTGCACTTGCTGCTTTTTTAACTGAGAGGCATTCAATGCATGATCCCTTAGTTTTCTTCTTTTCTCCCTTTGAGGAGGCTTCTGAGTTTTTGACCCGGTAATCCATTTCAATTTGGAGGATTTGCGGGGCATGTTTGTCGACATCCTCATTCAACTTTTCTAATTCTGAGATGAGATTATCACGAGTGTGCGGAGACATTCGCAACAAATCTAGGATGTGCAGACGTTCAGGCATGTGCTTGAAGTGTTCAATCAAGTCATACTTGAAAGCCTCCTTAGGGCTTGCATGTTCATCATTGTTGCCACTAGGGGCGCTTACAACATCTTTTCCCGAAGGATTTACATATGTAAAGGAAGATTGGTTGTAATTTTTGTGGTAGTCCCGACCAGAGCGGGTGCCTCTACAACTTCGAGAGCTTCTTGAGAAGGGTCTTTGTTTGGAAGATTGTCTTCAGGATAAAGAGGCTGTCATTTTTCATTTGCTGAGGATGTATCAGCAGCGGAGTTGCCATCCTCAGTGATTGTGTTGCACGGAGCATTTTCCGGGAACAAGTCCTAAACAGCATCCAGCAACTTTTCTTCTTCGTTGACTAATTCATCGTCCCAAGCATCAATAGCTGGGAATTCTTCAGTCAGGAAGGGTGTGAACTTTGAAGTCACAGTCTCAGGAGAAGAAACCTGAGAGGGTGACATCTCAGTGAAAGTCACGTGAGACGAGGTGGCTCCAGAAGATACATTGCTGGGTGTCGCCGGAGTGTAAGTGCTCTCATCAGACGATGCTTCAGAAGAGCTATAATCCCGAATTATCACATTACAGGAAGCTCTGACGGGAGACGTTGCCTGATCGGAGTAAGACTCATCCTCGGATGTAACAGGATCGTCTATCCAGCAATTTTCTCCATTTTCAGGAGTTAAAGGAGGATGTACCTAATGGTCTTCAGGGACTTCAGGCTCTGGATTGCGAGGAGGCTCGTTGACGCGTTCTTGCTCTTGTTCTAGAGCAAGACGCTGCAAGATCCTTGTGGCTCAACACGGTTGATTTCCACTAGAGCAATGAGAGGTGCTGGGTCAACAACATTTTCTTGTACAGCCTCTTGGTCTTCTTCATCATCAGACCAGGATCCTTGTGGCTGTAGGGGGTTATACCAGATTACTGGCATAAGATGAGACTCAGGAACCCATTCTTCATCGGAGAGATATTCTCCTGTTTCAAGGGATTCCTCCCATTCATCTGTGTAGTTGGATTCAAATCCATCATCGGTGTCGCTGGACTCGTATCCATCAATGGAGAATCCAATTACCGAATTGCAAGAGTATGATGCCTCCTGCATGGCTTCTTTGAATTGAGGTGGCACGAAATCACTGAGAGTGAATTTTCTTACCCCCTTTGAAGTCTCTGGAAGGGATGTTTTTGTTGCCTCTAGTGAAGTGGTAGAGGAAGCCTTTGCCTTTTCTTTGACTTCTTGTTTTGGCTGGGTCTTCTCTTGCTGTTTGAGCTTGAGGAGATTTTTCCTAGCCTGTCTTCGCTGTTGAGCTGTAGGCTTTGTTTTCACGACCTCCCAATTTTCATCTTCCAGGAGATCGGGATGTACCCATATGGGTTGTCCGTCTGGTGTCGGGTAAGGAACCAGTTCTTCGGACGCTTGAATTGAGTTTATCACCTTGAAGGAAGTAGTGATCTTCTTCTTCGGTGATTTTGATGTTTGTCCACATGTCACCATGTTGACGGAGCCAGACCCATAGTTTTTATCAAAGGTGATGACTCCATTTTTCCTCATCTCGTTTATTTTCTCTCTCACAACGAAGCATTGATTGAGAGGATGCGAGATCATCTGGTGGTATGGACAGTACCGAGGATCGTTGGTTTTGCCAACATCACCCGGTCTTTTTGGTTCAGGCAAGGTGAGCTTGCCGTTTGCCACAAGAGCCCCGAAGATTTCATCAACATCTTCATCAAATGGGTATTTCTTCTCTACTCGTTCTTTGAAGGCATCTGAGAGTTCAGTTCTCTTACCAGCAGCTTTGTTTTCAGCTTTCTTTGGTGGCTGAGGAGCTGACTTGGTCTGCACATTGAGGACCTCTTTCTTCTTTGGTTTAGAGGTTGCAATGGCGGTTGGCTCTTTTCTTGATGATTTCTGACTGTTGAGGTCTTTAATCACCATTTCAGCTTCCATGGAAGCTTCTAGGAGTTCTCCCAAGTCTTTTGATTTGTTGCCGATGATCATGGAGCAGATTCTGGCTCTCATGTTGTTTCGGCAAATGTCGACTAGCGACGCTTGTGGCAGTACATCAGAGCATTTGTACGCCATTGCTTTCCACTTATGAATGAAGTCATATGTTGATTCATTCTCCCCCTGTTTTAGGCTGCACAGCTGAGCCATAGTAGCGGGATGATCCTCACCTTTGAAGTGAGTTAGGAAACGTGTCTCTAGCATGGCCCAGTTTTGGATCGAGTCCTCCAGCAGAGTGGAGTACCAATCGAAGGCCGTACCTTTTAGGGTACTTGCAAAGAGGCGGATCTTGAGTTCATCTTGATCCACGATAGCTCCTGTCAGGATCTTGAAGTGGATGACGTGATGTCTGGCTGATCCTTTCCCTGTATATGTTTGGAGAGTAGGATGCTTGAATTTTGTGGGGAACGGGACCGAGTCCATCCATACTTTTTGGTAAGGGCACGTGACTCATTTTCTTCTCCATTTACCTCATCGTCTTGATGATTCGGAGGAGGTTCATTGTTTGCCTGATTTTGGAAGGCGAGGAGAAGGTTTTCCATCAGAGTTTCAATCCTCTGCTGGCCTTGTTCCAACTGCTGGATGCGGGTGATCGCATCATCTAGAGGTGGATTGTGGGGTGGTGGCTCAGAATTTGTAGCCAAGACATTCATCCTTCGTGATTCGAACGAAGAAACTGTCCTGGTGACTGAGCTGGGGCTCATTCTGTTTGAAGAAGAGCTTGAGGAAGGATCACTCTGCTGTCCTTTGTTTGAAGGCGCAGGGGATTCTTCTGAATGTCTTATTGTCCTTGAGATGCTACGGGTCGTCGGACGACGGACATGGATTTTTGTTGCTGACTTTTGGCGCCTTCTGGTTTTTCCATCCATATGGACGGCAGCAACTTGGTTGGGTCTTTCTTTTTCGACCCATTTGGGAGAGACTTGCAGTGTAGGAGGCTGGGACCTTTGTTTCTCTAGTCTCTTTTGCCGATACGACACGCGACGGCGTATACAACGAACAATTTGAGCTTCGGTCAGCTCTGGCTGGGCTTTGACGATGAAGGATGTGCTCCCTCGGGCGCAGCAGCCGAGCCTGTCTTCTTTGCAGCTGGGCAAGGACAGGATGCGAACCCTGTCCTTCGCCTGTTGCGGCGAAGCTTTGAATTTTTGGAGTTCGGCCCCTGTAGAGATGAAGGGTCGAACTGTAAGTTTGTAGGCCTTAGCAGGTGCTTGCAGAGGCCTTGTGATGCATGATCTGATTTTGGACTTGTAGGAATAACCCGGCTCATGCTGGTTTGACTTGGGAGTCAGGTTGGAGATGGGTCTCTCCTCTTTCATGTAGGCAAGAGGGTAGAACTGGTTCTCCTTGAGTGGGGCCAGGAATGCTGGCTTAGTGGATGTTTGGGACCTTCTTTGTTTTGGTGAAGGTCTTGGGGACCAAGTCTTGGGATAGACCTGGTCGTTTGCTGGTCGAGGCTTCGTGGGGCTGCCACGGGCTTCGGGCCTTCTGGTGCTCGCCTTTGGTGTCACGGTAGTGACATGTTGAGAGGCGAGTTTCTGCTTCTTGGAGGGAGCAGTTTGTTCCTCGGGAAGTGGGAAGGTCCCAGCTCCCAAAGACGATAGTCCGGGGAGTCGAGGTCGACCCGGAGTTCAGAGAGTTGCCGAGGGAGTTGACACTTCGGCAGCTGATGGGGCGCTTGTAGGTGCGCGTAGTTTGCTTCTGTTGAAGCATGATTTGGTGCTTGCTTTCATCGAAAGTAATGGTTAGTGAAGCTGCCATTGTTAGTTTTCGAAAAGTTTCTGAAACAAGACCACATCCATTAGTAATCACAAGAACAATGATCATAAATGGGAAGTTCTATGGTTTCGTCTTTTCAAATTGCTCGAGGGAGATGACCCAAGCAATATGAGGAAGGCAAAATGTCATAGAGGGTACAATTGTTTTGATCGCAGGTATGGTAAGCCCAGAATGAGCGTCCCAGTGACTGCTAGAAGCAATTGTGAACTTAAATTCGACTTATCGAGAAGCAGAGCTTGCTCGAGGTAAGAAGAATATAAAGTTGGAGTTACAGATGTGCCGGTCGCAATACAGTAGACCCTGAAAGGGCGTACTAGTACCGCTAGACACAAATGTTTTGAGACCGCATACATGAGATGAGAGTCTCTGTTTTGAAAGGTCAAGATTGGATTCATCAAAGAGAGCAGATGATATTCCAATCTGAACACGGGCTCAGCGATTTCCGCGAGCGCCAGTGCTCAGAAAGAAATGAACCATAATTTCTCGGATCTGAATCTAAAAATGACGAGTTTTTTCTTTTTGAAAGGCCAATATCGGGTTCATCAAAGAGAGCAAAAGGCACTCCAATCTGAACACGAGCTCAGCGATTTCTGCGAGCGCCAGTGCTCAGAAAGGAGAATACCAAGATTTCTCCAATCTAAATCCAAAATGACGGAAGTTTTTTTTTTGAAGATTTTTTTTTTGAATATTTTTTTTTAAAAAATCTTTTTATTTTTATTTATTTTTTCCTTTTTTTCTTTTTTTATTTTTTTTAAGATTTTTGTTTTGAGATTTTTTTTATTTTTTATTTTTTATTTTAAAAAATTTATTTTTGAAAAAAATTTATTTAAAAGATGAGAGAGTGCACATAGGTCTCCTAACCCAGTCTTATGAAATCTTGATTGATAGAATTGCCCCCAGATAAGGGTAGGATTACTTAATGAACCCGTTTGGAGGACCCTTGCCTAGAACAGTCAAGCTGTCTCTACACTCTGGACAAGGCTTTTCTTCAATCAACCATGATTAAAGAACGCAGTTGGTTTAACCTTAGTGGTCTATGTCTTTTTTTTTGTTTATTATTATTATTTTTTTTTATTTTTGTTAATGAACTCATCGAAGAGAAACGATGGCCCAAAACCTTAGTCGAACAGGCTCAACATTTCTGCAAGCGCGATGAACGATAGGAACGGATCAAGGTTTCTCAATTTTGAATCCAAAATGAAAAATCTGATTTTTTTTGTTTTTTTTTAAAAGAGAAAGAGTGGAAATAAATTCAAAGAATTAGAAATCTCCAAAAAATCTCATCTCATTTTTTTTAGATGCGGAATCCAACATAGGCCACCAATTAGAAAGTAGCCAAGGAATCGAGAAAAGAAATATAAGCATAGAGTAAAATATATGATATGCAAATATTTAATTTCTAGCATCGTGTTCTCAAATGAACGGGTCCCACCGGGTGGTGCCAGCTCGATGGACCGCGCTCCTGGCGCCTGGTCCTACCGAGGTCGGCGGACGTGGGAGTCCATCGGGTCCGACCCTTTCGTAACCGGGGGGCAAGGGCGTGCATCAACATTTCTTTTTTTTTTGTGTGGGTGTGCCAGATTTTCTATTTTTACTTGGAATTGCAAGTGGTGATCCGGAGATCAACCTTCGCAAGTAAAAAGGAAATCAACTTCTTTCAAGTTTTCCATTGCACATATATTTAAGAAAAGAGACATTTTCTTGATTTGCCGTGAAAGGCGATTTTTTTGGCATTTATAGCCGATTTTTTGGCGCTTATAGCCGATTTTGGCGTTTATAGCCGATTTACAATTCTTATCAATAATGAAAGACAAGAGTTGTGATTTTTGTCTCTTTAAAAAAAATACAAACTACAATGAAAAGCAAGAAAATAGATCTAACTTCTCAGGAGATTGTGGGGGACCCGTTCAGATTGACGGTCACAAGCCATATGTGGACTTCGCCATCATCCATGCAGATGAGAACAGAGGATGCTATTGATTCGCTTGGCTTGGCTATAACCTCAGGTTTTTAGAGAACAAAGACCAAAAGGAGGTCCTATGTCCAATAAAAAGCCGAGTAGACGGGCTGAAAAGCCACGTCTAAGCCATTGGAGGCAGAAGGAGAAGGCAAGGACCTTGGTGGGGGGGGGGGGGGGGGGGGGTACCCCCCAAGGGACTTTTGTCACCTTGTAGCGGTGGTCGGTGTAGAACTTCCGTAGAGTTTTCTCTCTTAGATTTCTGATGCCTTTTTCTGTCTGAGTTTCCGGATTTTCTGCAGTCTGTTGTCTGTGTGTTTGTGATTGTGTGTCTCTTCTTGGAGAGCTCTCCTATTTATAGGCTTTTAGGTAGCCATTTAGGAGCGTTTATGAGCCTTAATTGTCATAAAGCTACATAAAGGGAGGAGTTACAAGATTGAATTCTTTATTTTGTAACTCCTTTTTCTTGACTTCTGATTGGCCTGAGGAGATTGAGGGCATTTAATCGCCTTTAATCGCCATGACGGGAGGAGCTTCATGGGTTAAATGCCATGAATCTCCTGACTTGTAACTCCTGGATGCTTGCTTTTGATTGGTCCGTCCAAAGAAATGGATTAATGACTGTAATAAAGCTAGTCAATTAATCGCATTAAGTGGTCGCCGAGCAGATGAAGAGTCGCGGGCCGTGCCGCGTCTTTTGGGATTCTTCTGGCGATGATCATCGATGGATCTTCATGTAGATCGACATCGGATGACCATGTAACTTCAGGTGTTGGTTTCCAATAGCGGGTCGGTGCCATCTGTCCTGTCAATTTCTCGATCGGTCGGGTAGAAAGCACACTTTTTTTTGGTTGACCGGGTGGCGAACAATGTTGTTTTCGATACTATTGATGATTGACCCGTGTTTTTGACAGATGTCAGAGGATTTAGTGTCTCAAAAGTATGAATTTTGGAAAATACCAGAGGCCGGACGCTTCAAATCGCGAAAAAACGGCAAAAACCGGGGTTTCCAGGGCCTTCCCGGCGATCCCGGGCTCCAGGGTCGCCGGCGACCCAGGGGGGGTTTTCCCCCCTTTTGTCCTGTTTTGTGTCCGTTTTTGCTGTTTTTCAATTCTTTTTTCTTCTATATTTTTCCTTGACATTTTGACCATTTATTGGCTTGATTTCCCTGTAGAAAACCTGATAAGAATCCTTGCATCTTGGTTTGCAAAGTTTCTAATTTTCCGAGAAAGCCGAAGACTTTGTCGCGCAGAGCTGCCGATTTTCCGTCAGAAGTTGAAACTGGGGCCAACGATGTCGGAATGACCTGAAATTTGGTGTGAAGCCTCCTGAGCAATAAATAAGACTAACCATAGGCTTTTGTTTGAGTTTTAAAGCCGTTTGGGGTCCTATCACCAGTATACTTGCTTTTGTCGCGATGAAGATGTCGCGGTTTGATGTGCGGTCAACCGATGTCCGATTGACTTGAAATTTGACAGGGAACCTATTGGAGTCATTTTAAGATGATCCATAGGCTCTATCTTAGAAACCATGGTGCCGGGGAGCTTCGCCGCTGAGAGGCCTGATTTGGCTTCCGAGCGTCAAACTATGGTCAAATGTTGTCGAAATGACCTGAAATTTGACGTGTAGCCCTTTGTAAGCATTTTGAAGCCGTCCATGTGCTCTATCTGATGAGTGATGGCTTCGGTGGTTCTCGCCGCCGAGAGGCTTGATTTAGCTGTTCGAGGGTTGATGTAGGGTCAAACGTTGTCGGTTTGACTCGGAACTTGACGTGGAGCCTTTTGGATGTATTTTGAGACCATCCATCGGCTCTAATCGAAGATTTGGTGTCTCCGATGCTTTTGACGCTGGGAGCTCCTTTTCAGCTACCGGAGAAGCGAAGTTAGGCCAAATGATTTTGAAATGGCCTGAAACTTCTTGTGTACTCCTCTTTTGGCTATCTTGAAGGATCTTGCAATTTTTGTTTGATTCTGACAAGATTTGATTTTTTGGAAGTAGCATTGCCTATTTATGGCAGGTTGCGACTTCATGTAGCTCTTTGGATCTTGATGAGGTAAAGTGACATTTTTGGTGTCAACAGCATACATGCACTCCCTCCGTTCAAAAGATAGAAAGATATGAATGTTCATGTCCATGTCAGTGCATGCGTGTGTCTACTCTATACGAGTTGTCTAAGGAAAATGAGAGAAAGAGAGAGAGAGAGAGAGGATGGATATTCACAATAGAATGATTGCTCTTGATTCCTGAAGAGATGTGGTAGTGTGAGTAAAGAGCTAGCTAGAAGATGATAGGGCTCCATATCACTTAAATCGGTGGCCCCAAGCATCTACTGGTTTATTTAATTTTTTTTAATTCATGTTCTATTGCTTCTAGTTTATTTAATGCATAGTTTTATGGTTGGATGGTTGTTCATGGAATTCATTAGTGTTGTGATTTTGTTTAACCATGTTTAAGTTGTTGGAGAATCAAGTTTGAGAACTGATTTAAATTGATAACAAGTCACAAATCCACTCAGCTGAATATCCAAAATCTTACACAAAATCGGTAAATCAGTTACGGAAAATTATAAATATATATACTACCTTATCAGCTCGATGATTCAAAAATGATCTTAAACCACCACGGTGGTTAACTTTTTTCTTTGCACAAGAGGCCTTGTTAATTGTGCTAAGTTTCTACAATATAATTTTGTTAGTTAGGAGTACAACAGAAGAGAATTAACGTTTGAATAATAACATTTCTTTTTACCTTGAACTTGTCTGTTTCAAACCAATCACAAAGCCGATCCCAGTCCTCTTGTGTGACATTGTCATATGGCTTCCATCTGCGCTGATCATTTGAGAGAGTCTTGTAATAAACGTGCAACCTACACCTGAACTCTTTGAGCCACTGTCCTAAGTACTTATTGATAGACCTTTCGACATGCGGGAGATGGATGTCAATGTCAAAACTCTTCTGCAAATAAGTTTTGCAATGCGATGTTAAGAAGAAATCGACTCTATTAATAATAACCAAACTAAAGAAAAATAATTTTATTACCATAATATGTTCGTGCATCGTCTAAACTTTGGAGTTGTATTCCTTCTTCACCTTTCTCCAATTATAAAGTGACAGAGGTGCATATTTACGGCAAATTATGCCAACTTCAGAAGCAAATTGCTGACTCCAATCTCCTACAGGCTTTGACTTCCCTGGTGGTATCTCAATCCTCGGTTTCTGACCTCGCCTTGCTATATGGTTAATGAGAGTGTTGTTCTTTGCCTTGCCGCTTTTGGTAACTGATGATGTTAAAGCCGTTTTAGAAATAACAATAGCACAAATTCATAGCTCGTCAGGCACTTTTTACCAATCCATCAATAATATGAAACTATTACTATGGAGAGATTACAAAGGTAAGTTTAGCCTATTGGACTTACCAGGAGTTGACCCATTAGCCGAATGTGCAAAAGAGTTGGGCACATTATCCGATTGTGTAGAAGAGTTGGGCACAGACGAAGGCACTGCACTAGAACTTGCGGATCGTCCACCTGCCGCCACGTCTATACAAGAATGCACAATTTCAAAACACGAATATGCAATGTCTTAGTGGGAATAAATCAAACTTCCAAGTGTACATAACTAAAATTTATGAAGAGATTGGAGTGAAATCAAAAGTTGCGGAAAGAAGACTATCTTACCATGAAATGACGCAACACCCGGTTGTGTGCTTGACTGGGGCTCCGGTTGCGTTTGAGAACTTTTAGTGGTACGTCTACCTAGAGACGCAACACCCGGTTATGTGCTAGGCTGGGGCTCCGGCTGCGTTGGAAGACTTCAAGTGGTTCGTCTACCTGGAGACGCAACACCCGGTTGTGTGCTTGGCTGGGGCTCAGGCTGCATTTGAGAACTTCTAGTGGTTCGTCCAATGACTGGACCCATGACTGGACAAGAATCAATAAATTCACAACACAAATATGCAAGGTATGAGTGGGAATAAACCAAAGTTCCAAGTGTACATGACTAAAATTTATGAAGAGGTTGGACTGAAATCATAAGTTGCAGGAAAGAAGACTGTCTTACCACGAAATGACGCAACACCCGGTTGTGTGCTTCGCTGGGGCTTCGGCTGCGTTTGAGAACTTCTAGTGGTTCTCCCACTTGGTGCCATGCCTATACAAGAATCAATAAATTTACAAGACGAATATGCAAGGTCTGAGTGGGAATAAACCAAAGTTCCAAGTGTACATAACTAAAATTTATGAAGAGATTGGACTGAAATCAAAAGTTGCTGGAAAGAAGACTATCTTACCATGGAGAGACGCAACACCTGGTTGTGTGTTTGGCTGGGGCTCCGGCTGCGTTTGTGAACTTCTAGTTGTTCATCCACTTGGACCCATGACTGGACAAGAAAAATATATTTGACAACATAAACTGAACAAACTCTCATTGAGCATAAATCACATTTTGAGGTGTAATGCAGACAACATTTTAATCATGTAAATACAAACAAGTCAAAAGAAATTCAATAATAAGTAACATGTTTAGGAAGGATTAACAAAGTACACAAAATATGTCATATACTATCACTTATAGATAATTAAATCAAAAGTTACATGGCCATTCAGTCAATGTCAGTATCATCATCACTCGATACGGCATTCTCTTCTTCTGAACTATAATAATCTATCCATGTATCATCTTCTTCATCAATTTCATCATCATTAATGAACTGATCCTCTGTATGTACTCTATCCATATTGGTCAGTACCACATGGGCATCAACTTCAACTGGGTTCAAGTCTTCCCTATTCAGATGTAAAGGTGTAAGTTCTTCATTCTGAATATTATCACCGTTACGTTCGTCAAGAGTGTGATCATGTTCGACAATGCCAATCACAGCGACATGCTCCTCCTGTTGAAATGCCTCAACACCATGCTCTACTACAATCTCTTCCTCCTTCTCTGAAACATCATATACATTTCTTGGCTTTATTTTCTGCACACCTTGCCAACTACCACGCAATTTAGTATCGCTCACATAAAAAACTTGACTTGCTTGGGAAGCAAGCACGAATCGGTCATCTTTGTACCAAGTTCGGGAGACATTAACACTAGTCACCTGGCCATCTATTTGAATAGCCGTCCTTCGGTTACCAACATCATACCAATCAAATTGAAAAAGATAAACTCGATTGGAATTTAAGAAGTTTAACACAATGGCATCGGTTAGAACACCATAGAATTCAATCTCTTTTGACTGGTGACACCCTTGCACAGCGACACCACATTTTTGAGTACGGAGATTTACTTCTCTGTCCTTCATGTGAAACCTAATCCCATTAACGATGCAACCATTATATCGAATGATACGATGATCAGGCCCGCAAGCTAATGAATATAAATCATTAGTAGCTTATGGAGAATTTGGGATCGCAATTCTTGCATCTACGAGTAAAGTGTACAAAGTCAATAGAATATACAATATAAGTAGGACAAAAAGTACTTTACTTTTGGGGTCCCTAAGAAAACTTACACGTTGTTCAAACCATTCAGCAAAATACATTTCTTGCCTCTCTTCCAAATTAGTTGGACTTTCCCTTTTAAGCACAATCAAGTGTTGTCTACTTGAAGAAAATGTCAAGGTTATATATATAAAATCAACTAGAAAAATATATATATTGCATCTTAGCACATATGGGTGCACTCACTCGAGATATGGCAATACTTCTTCTGTATTATTCTGCACATAATAACGAGCCTTGTTGTGATCCTTTAGATTCAAGCTGACAATTTTAGAAGCTCCTAATGGTCGCACATTCTGTGAGAAAACATGCAACTTAGTAGGTTATTTCGCCTGACCACCATCAAAATTCCGCTCTTCACGGTTGAAGCGTGTTTCAATTCCTTGGAGATACAAGGAACAAAACATAAGACATTCGTTATCAATGTATGCTTCAGCAATTGAACCTTCCGGACGTGCCTTGTTACGAACGTATTGTTTCAAAGTATGCAAAAACCTGTTTAAAGGTTTATAATTATTATATGCAAAACAAAGTACAACTTTAAACTTTTAAATGCATGTACATGTTACCTTTCAATGGGATACATCCATCGATACTGCACAGGTCCACCAAGAATTGCCTCTCGTGGTAAATGAACAGCTAAGTGAACCATTACATCAAAAAAAGATGGCGGAAATATTTGTTCAAATTTACAAAGTATCACGGCAATATCTTTCTCCATATTCTCGAGCACTTCCAACCTTAAAGTCCTTGAACACAACTCTTGGAAGAAGAAACCCGGCTCAATCAATGCAATAGATACATCATTGGACAGTAAACCACATACGGCAACTAGGAGAAGTCGCTGTAAAAGTACATGGCAGTCGTGGCTTTTCAAACCTGATATTCTACCATCATTGACGTGCACACACCGATATATATTGGATGCAAAACCATCTGGAAACTTTACAGATTTTAACCATTCGTAAAATGTCTTTTTCTCGGTCGATGACATTGTATAGCATGCAGATGGTACAATAAACTTATCACCCCTAGGAATTAGATGTAATTCCTTTCTTATACCCAAAGCTGCCAAATCTAATCGAGCTTGCATTGAATCTTTTGTTTTACCATCAATATCCATCACAGTTCCTAAAATGCTCTCACAAATGTTCTTTTCAATATGCATCACATCAAGATTGTGACGTAGCTTCAGGGTTCGCCAATATGGTAATTCAAAAAAATATACTCTTCTTTGACCAATTCAACTCAATTTGCGTACGCTTCCTTTTCTTGTTATTCAGATTCTTTCCAAAGTTCCGTTCTTCAACCATTTCAAGTTGTGATACAACATCCTCCCCGGCCGGACAAATCCTTTGGTTTTGGCGTGTTCTCAACCATCCCATCAAATAAGTTTTTACCACGACTCCGCCAAGAATGTCGTGGTTGCAAAAAACGGCGATTGCCCATATAAACATAATTTGTGACTATTCTTTAGATATATAGAAACTGTGTCTTTGTTACAACTTGGGCATGCCATTTTGCCTTTAGTGCTCCATCCGGACAAGTTAGCAAATGCAGGAAAGTCATTAATAGTCCACAATTATGCAGCGTGCAACTGAAATGTTCGCTTGGTCACAACATCATATGTCTCCATGCCGTTCTCCCACAAATATTTTAATTCATCTATCAACGGCTGTAAATACACATCAATGTCATTTCCCGGTGATTTAGGACCAAGAATAAGTAGTGACCTGAAGATGAAAGGATCTTTCATACATTTCCATGGAGGCAAGTTTACGGCATGAGCATTACTGGCCACATGCTGTAAATGGTACTCATGTCACCAAAAGGATTGAATCCATCGCTTGCAAGGCCTAGGCGGATATTGCGAGGTTCATTTGAAAACCACTCATTCTCCTTGTCGAAGTCTTCCCATACTTTGGAATCAGCTGGGTGCCTAAATACATTCTCCTCCCGAACTCGCTTTTCTTTATGCCACCTCAAATCTACAGCAGTCATCCTTGACATAAACAACCTTTGAAGTCTTGGTTTAATTGGAAAGTATCGTAAAACCTTTTGTGGTATTTTCTTAAACTTGCCTTCAACAACTTTGTACCTCGACTCCCCACATACTGGACAACTTTGAAGATTTTCATATTCCTTCCCCCAGAAAAGTGCACAATCATACTTGCACGCATGAATTGCAATATAACCAAGCCCTAGTTCTCGCATTAATGTCTAATAGGACTTTGGTAGCGTCTCACCCTCAGGCAAAGCCACTTTAATCAATTGAAGAATCATATCAAATGATTTGTTACTCCAACGATTAATTACCTTCACATGAAACAACTTCACGAGATAATCCAATTTAGAGAATTTTTTGCAACCTGGATACAAAGGTTGCCGCGATTCATTCATGAGTTTCTCAAATAGAGTAGCATTTCCTTCTCTCCTATCAAGGCCACTAAATGTTTCTGCTTCTCTGGTTGTGAAATTATCTGCATCCCCATA
The DNA here is from genome assembly GCA_012931725.1 of Litsea cubeba. Lineage (NCBI taxonomy): Eukaryota > Viridiplantae > Streptophyta > Magnoliopsida > Laurales > Lauraceae > Litsea > Litsea cubeba. Next base: position 28,239,069 of record CM022946.1, read on the forward strand.
TTGCATGTCTGGCATTGGATTATCCGTACAAGTAGGTGCCCCTAAATCTTGAAGCAAGTCACAAACCCCATAAAAAACAACCCTTTCATCAGCGTCAGCATCATCGCTGTCATCATCATCAGACAACACTTCATAGTCTTCACCATGATGTACCCAACGAGTGTAATACTTGTCTATTCCATTGTCAAGTAAATGATCTTTTACTTCATCGACTTGCTTATAGTACCTATTATTGAAAATCCTACATGGACAGCGAATCCTACCCGTGATGTCAGAATGATTACTAACAAGAACAATGAAGCCCTCAACACCTTCAGTATATCGAGTGCCAAACCAATCTGGCAAATCCATCCAACTCTTATCCATACTTATGTGGAATTCTATACAATTTAAATGAAAAGATATGTCAATTATACAGGCACATAGTGCAATTTCACTACATTTGGAATGATAGAAAAAATAAAATAAAATAAAATAAACATTGGTCACAAAATAGCAAATAGACTGAAAAACATGTTAGTTTTTAGAATGAAGATATACCTCGGGAAGACTCTAGAAAATATGCTACACTCTACAAAAATCGGAAATTCAGTCACCAAACTTTATAATAGCTTAAAAGAGGCCCCTAAAGGGACTTCGAGGAAAAAAAAACCCCCCCCCCCCCCAAGGCACTAGGGTAGGCAGCAGCCCCCAAACTTTATAATAGAAAATTTACGAGGGGAACCACAACAAATGGGCATCCTTCATCTGTCGCCTCACAAGGAACTATGGTTTGCAATACCCATGCAGTATGATATGCAATACCCATATTCAAACATAACAACACTTTTATAATTATAAATAGGAAAAGAAAACATGCAAAACCATTAATTTGTACAGCAAAACAAATCAGCATTTGTATAAGATTAAGACAAACTGAAAGCAAATAGTAAGAATGAGTCATGATATTCTTATAATAAAATTAAATGCAAGTCATTATTCCTGGTCACGTCTACATAACAGTGCAACATAACAATCAAACAAACACAATGAAAAGCTTCAACATGCCCATATGCAAAAAACTCAAATGTGAAAAGTCATGTAGAACATAGAACTTCATTGAAACAATGTGCATGCTCAACGCCCTTCGTCCCAACCCACTTACAACTACACTTACAACTATCTCACGAAGCCTATTTTAAATGGTCATGATCCACCCGGGCCCACTATAAGACCCCGACCCCCAATTTCTCTGTTTAGTATTATTTTAATCATGGTTTAACTTGTTAAGCGAGATTTGAGTTGGTTTGACCTTGTTTTTGGAGTTTGACTAGATTTTTCATAGCCTTGGAGATTTTAAAGACCGTTGACTTTAGTTTGACCCGGTCTTTGTAAAATGTATTTTTGTGAGAAATTAATCTTATTTTGGAAAATTTACAAATTTTTCTCCTTTTGACTCATTTTATTGAGTTGAACAACTTTCATGTTTTGACCATTTTGATTTGATGCTCTGAAATCACGGTTTTCGAGAAAAATGGGCAAAAATGACATTTTCACTAAATCTGTCCATAAATTTTGAAAATTTCAGAATTTGGGGAAAATATACTTTTTGGAAAGTAGAAATTTCGTTCATCATTTTTGTCTTCTTCGTCGTTTTCATTCGGGGCCCGCAAATGCCAGTTTCAGCCTTGTGAAGATCGGGGCCCACAAACCCATCTTATAAGAAGAGGAACTCCCTTCTTCTCCTTCATTTCTTTCTCCTGCACGGTTTGGAGCTAGGGCTCTCTTTCCCTCTATTCCAACACTTTCTCTCTCATCTGAAACACCAATCCCTTGGAGTTTTCTTGGAGGATTGATCTCCTAAGGTTCTTCCTCCCCTTCCAAGCTTTCCAAGGATGTATTTTTCAAGAGATTTGAGCTAGAAAAGATCCCTCTTTCAAGCCCTTCTTCTTTGTTTGAGATACCAAAGGTTAGCAATGGCATTTCTTACTTGAGATCCTTGTTTTTCAAACCATTTGGAGTACTTTCCTCATTTATGCAAAGGGTTTTCATAGAGGTTTGAAAAAGATTGATTTTTTAGGGTTTTCTTGGGAAACTTTTCGGGGTTTTTGTAGATTGGGAGCTTGAGACCCTAGAGCATTGTTTGAAGAGCATCTTAGCTTTCATCTTGGCTTGAGGCAAGTGGATTTCCAATTAATATGATGATTTCGTTTATTTTGTTTCATATCATGATGTTTCATGCTATGTTCTAATCTTTTTATGTTTCATAGATTTGTTTTGGACAAATGGAGTAATGTTTTTGCTTGTTTTCCTCTTATGTTATTGTTTTACAATGTATTGGAAGTTTGTTTCTACCTTGGTCATCTTAAAATGTAGCCTCCTTCTTGTAAAAGTGTTTGTGCTCAAAGAATGGAGGAAAAAGATTTGATTTAAAAGTGTTTGTTAGATTAATTGGATTGATTATGAATGGTGATTTGATAAGTTTGGGAGGTCAAGGAAGGGTCCAAATGATCTTGGAAATTTGTATGAAAGAAAAAGAATAAAAAAGAATAAAAAAAGGATGGAAAAATGAGAAAGAAATGCCCAACGAGCCGGACTGGACAGAGCCCAGTCCGCCCGAGCGACCCAGTGGGCCGCTCGAGCGGACCAGGTTCTGCCTGGCTCGCTCGAGCGAACCACTGGGTAGCTCGAGCGACCCAGGCTTTGTCTGGGCTTCGCTCGAGCGGACCTTAGGTTGCTCGAGCGAGCCCAGCCCAGCCTGGGGGCCTGTTCAGGTTTGATTTCTGGGCCAGTTTTTGGGCTATTTTAAGACCTGTTTCTTGGGCCATTCAAGGTCAGTTTTTGGGCTGTTTTAAGACCTGTTTCTTGGGCCATTCAAGGTCAGTTTTTGGGCTGTTTTAAGACCTGTTTCTTGAGCCAATTAAGGGCTGTTTTGGGCTAAATGGGTGGACTATTTTGGGCTTGGGTTAAGGCCAGCTGTGGGCCTGATTTAAAGAGATTTGGGTAAATTGTGATGCTTGGAAAATTGTGAGATGGGAATGAGATCAATGAGAGAATGAGCATATGTGAAACTACACGGGAATGTTTCAAGTCTCAATGCGCACTTTATCATTTAAATGTTGTGGATTTTCATTGGCATCAAACATATTCTTTTATTAATCAATGTTTAAAGGTTAAATGTGCATTGAGGTGGTTCCTTGGTAAGTCATTAAGTCATTCTACACTATTCCATTCCATTTCAAGTCAGAGAATGTATTTGTATTCTTCGGTAAACTAATTTGAATAGCATCGGTGATTTGTTATAAAATCATGTGGTTTTCCATGTTCGAAAGGATTGATCGTATGATTTTATACAAATCACTTTGATGTGTATTTGAGCGGTTTACCATGGAATTCGTATGTTTACTCCGAATCGATTTGAAAGGAGATTGGAGTGGTTCGCCACATTCGGGATTTCATCGATAAGACTAGTATTTTGAAAATAAAACCTCGAGGCAAAATGGGGCGAGAGCTTTGTAGTGCGAGCCCATGAGCCAAAGAGACTATTATTTCGAGAATAAAACCTCGAGGCAAGACGGGGCCAGAGCTTTGTAGTGTGAGCCCATGAGCCAAAGGGATTATTATGGTTTGATATGTAACGGTTCGAGTTTTGAAAACTAAAGGCACCACTAGGCTTAGGTCACCTTGTCGGGCTGATCACCCGGCTTGGGATCTTTAATTTGTCTGCCAGCTGTTGTTTGGATTCTGTCTGTACCGACCATGGCAACGGTTTTTATCTGCCGGTCCCACGTGTAGTGGCTATGGTTCTGATTTTGTTTCCGGTCCCACGTGTAGTGGCTACGGTTCTGTCTGCTCTTGTTACTTCGGTAATAGGAGAATATAGCTATGTGTGGTTGCCAATGTTTTATCTGTTTATTAATTTATTTTATGATTCTTGTTTGTTTATACTCATTGTATTCTTTGAATTTGTTAATGTTTATGAAATCGATCTTTTATCGTATTGTCTCTATTATTCAGGATTTTAAATGTATTTCCAATTATTAAATGTTTTGCGTAGGCTATTATCTTTTCCAAATATTTATGCTCCAGAGACTGTTCGTTTATTTGCCTTGATATTTATGTTCGATCTTTCGATCGTTTTATCATGATTTATTGCTATTATCGTTTAGACTTTTTGAATGGATTTTCAATGATCCCATAAGGTTTTATAAATGCCCATTTTACATATTACTTGTTTATTTGCTTGCCAGACCGTCGTGTCTTACCCTGTCTGTTTGGTGCCAGTTTTCTCTCCTTCTGTTTTTAGGTGTTTGATCGGAGGAGGCGGGGGAGCCGCCGGTCTGATGAGAGAGGCTGCCCATTGATATCATCTAGTTGTCAAGTTTAGCACTGGAGTTCGTATCTAAATACTAGGGGTAGTAATTCTGTTTAGTTGGATATTTTTGTATGGCTTTGTTAGCCTCTTCCTTTGGGTTGTAATTAAGACACTTGTTAATTGTAATTTGAATATGTGGGAAATAAATAGTCCTGTTACTACCAGCTCAGTATTCTTTGAATTATGATTTGTGTCAGTCAGCTTATATGATGACTTCATGATATTGGTCGAGTGCGATACGGAATCCGATGGCCACGGACTCCGGGTCGTAACACCATGATTAGCTTCCGCGAAAATATACTCTGATCGTGACGGAATTTTATTATCCTCATTCACGCAGATCTTGGGAAATATAACAAAAGTTTCAAATTAATCCCAAAATTTCACATCCCGATGACGGATCACTGCAGGGCCCGGTTTCGGGGTGTGACACCCACTAAATCACAAATAAATTATGATGCCACTCTTCTCTTTGTCCCATTTCCATTGAAAGTAAAAAAATAAAAATAAAAAGATGGAAAGAAAAAAAATATAAAAGAATTCATAATGATAATGTAAAAACCCATGATTCAGTACCTTTTAGATGGAAATAATCGGCAACTAAGGAAGAATCACAAAATCCTACCATGTAAAAGAACACATGCATCTTCGACAGAGGAATAAGAGAACAAAGATGAGAAGGAGAGTAAATAGCTTTTTAATAAAAAAAGAGAAAAATAAACAAGGTCATACTAATGGTGTGTGGAGAAAGAGAGAACACAGAGTAGGGTCTTGGTCTATGTGTATAGAGAGGAGAGGTTCATGAAAAACATGATTAATTTCAACCAAGAAATTAAAAATCATTTAATCATGAATAAAATCAACCCTAGAATCAGCTAGAAAAATATGATCCTATCATAGATTACTTCAATCACACACACATGTTAATTTAGGAACATCAACCCATTTCATTCCAAGACAATATTTTATTACTGAAAAAGAAATTACAGTTATACTAGTTGTTTGTAAGACAATATAAACATTCATTTGCAACTAACTATTAAAATAACCCGTATAGGTGTGGATGCATGATTGAATAAATATTTCACATGCGTATCCACTCAATTGCATCCCAGCTAGACTCAAATGGCAGGCAAAAGATAGAAGAAAAGAAAGGAGGCAAACAAAACAAACATAAAAAAGAAAGATAAAGTAAAACAAACCTATCCAAAAGTCCACGCCCCTTAACACCTCACATACTCCCCACCATCTTCTTGCAAATTGCAGTTGCAGTTACGTTGAGAAATCATTCTTCAATTCAACTGAACTCTTTACTCTCCTATTTCAATTTTCATTTGGTAGGCCCGAACCAAATACTATTCCTATGGTCAATGATGATCCATAAAAATGAACATATATGAGAGAGACTATTGGGTCTATTGAGTATTAATAGATTCTTGACTTTGGTTTTGTTTTGATATTTGATTTGAGAGGTCTACTTCTCCACCCTCCCTATTTAAGTTTTAAAGCCATGTTCTCACTAATCATATTACTTTTTTTATGGGTTCTTTATCTAAAAATTACATCATACAAAATCTTTAGAGATGATTCTCCTAGATTCCTACTCTTCCAAATACAGATGCAATGGAGAATCACCCACCCAAATGTGGGACTCATCCTATCAAATCGTTGAGGTGGTCCAAATGGACACCCCTCCCCACTTCCCCCCACCCTACAGTCATATGAATGCAAGGAAAGGAAATCAGACTACTCTAGATTTCCCTTCATCTGCACACAACTCAAAGTTGAAACCGCCCCACTGTCCTCGCACCCATTTACAAACAAAGGGGAAAAAATAACGAGAAAGACATGAGTTTAACCCAAATTTTATCTCCCATTGACTGAAGTAATTACCATTAACATATCATAAATCATAAAATGAAATAATAAAAAAAAAAGCCACCACATGGAACGAGTAATCAAAAGAAGATGAAGAGAAAGAACCCTTCTTTTGGAGTAAAATCACTCCCAGTCTTTTAATAACTCAAATATTCTTTTCCTCTTTATTCACTTGCCACTTACCCAACAGTTATAAGTTCCATTAAGTGCTGGTGATGAGGATGATTGATATATTAGTTGTAAAAATTTTAAATGTGAAGATTTTACTTGATCGGTAATGATGTATTATATTAGACCAAACAGAAAATAATACAAAAGGATAAAGAAGAAACCAACAAGAAAAGAGGCATAGGTATTTGTAATTGTAAAAATGTTAAAAAGTGCCAAAATCCTATAGTGATGAAAAGTTTATTTGTAATTGTAAAAGGGTAAGTGTGAATATCCTTTTAGAAGGGATGGCATGTTTCATGCTATCTGGTGACTACTTTGAGCTTATGAACGGATGAATTGACATATATGAATTTTAAACAATCTCTATTCTGGCACACTCAACTTGTTACTTTGAGCATTAGTAATTAGTAATACAAACAAATGAACAGGTTACGATGTTAGAGAAGTCGCAGAAAGTGCCTACTCCCACTCTTTCAAGGATGGAAATAGGTTCTTGCCAAAAAGGCCTCACCTTATGTCAAGACAAGGGGATCTTTAATCTCCAGGTTGAAGCCTTGAAGGAGACGCCTGGATCTTCGTCGCTTCCATCCAGAAGGCCTCATCCCTAGATACTTGAGGAAAGCAATGGCTCTCCTGTCAATAATTGAAATATGGTTGATCAAATACTGGGACACTAGGCCAATTGGGTGGCAGATTTTTATCCAAGCTAAACTATCCTATCTCCAGCACTTTTCATCATCACCTGCCCCTGGTGGTCCAAGATCCAATGGGTTCCCAAAGCATAGCTGCATTAGGGCCACTATCATCAGACCACTGCGCCAACGTTGCTTTGGTCGTTTGTAGTTGTGTAACTTGCTTCTAATGTACTCCCTTTCTGGCCTAGTCCCTGGTTAACCTCTGGAGGAAAGTGATCTCTCCTGTACAAGAATTGAAATATGGTTTATAAAATACTAGAGCGTTCAGCCAATGGGATGGCAGATTTCTTATCTAGGTTAGACTATCCTATCTTAACCACTTTCCTTACCGGAGGGCTCTCTCAACTCACCCAAGGGCTCCACACCCCACCCGAGCACCCCAAAACCAAAAATTATGAGCACCCAAGGGAAACCCCAAAACCTACCCCAGTCCCTGCATACAAACCCAATCGGCCTACCCCATTGCCAATCCACAATCCCCAAGACCTAATTAAAACCCACCATCTTGAAACCTATCCATCCCAATCGTAAAAAAAATAAAACCGAGCCCCTACCAATATCAAATACATAATCAAATACAAAGCAGAACGTCAAACTTCTCCATATCTCATACAATGCATATTCAAACTGAAGAAAACACCTTCAGTCAAGAAATCACACACAATGGCTTCACGAAAGACTTGATAGAATACGAATCAAATATTAAAAAAATAAATCAAAATCCAGCACTAATTTCTGCCTTCAGCTATCGATCAGCTACTAAATACTAGTATCAAAGTATCTACAAATCCTCACTGAGAACAAAACAATCTTTGAAACAAAAGAGACAATCAAATGAAAACTAACAATAGGGTACAAAAGGACAATAAGTTCAAATGAAAAAAAACACCAAAACCAGAAAATGTAACAGTGAATGTAACAACCATAAAAAAAATTGGAGAAGAAATGCAAAAAAGGGGCAGGGTAGCCAGCTGGGGGTGACACAAATATGGGGCTGGGTTTTGGGTGCTCTACCGGTAGAAATGAGAGAGAGAGATAACTATAGAAAAAGGGGTTATGGTTTTGGTGAAAGAGAAATGAGAGTGGGAGCTGGTAATGAAATTGGGCGAGAACAAAAGAGGGAGGAGATCTGCTTCCTTCAGAAGGGTTTGGAGCTCTGCTTCCTTCACCATAATTCTGCCCCAACCCCAAAACCCTGGACCGAATCAAATACCAGGTCGATTCTCAGTCGACTGTCCCAGAACCAAAAAAAAAAAACAAAGAGAACGAGGAGGAGGAGACGATGGGAAATATTGAGACAGAAGGCATACCTGATCTGCTCTCGTTGCTGGAAGGGGTGGTCTGAGAACTGCCTTCACATGAGACGCTAGCAAGCGAGACACAGAGAAAAATTAGGGCAGTGACTAACGGGCTCGAAATGAAGGTGTTAAGTGGAGGTATTTAGGGCAGTGACTAATGGGCTCGCGAGGGAGAGGAAAATTAGCGCCCGCGGGAGAGGAAAAGTAGCGCTACCGACGGATTACAATAAGACTGTCAATTAAAAAATATTTTTGATAAACATTAAGTTCGATAAAATTATTAGCAATGTTTACAAGCGTTGTTGATAATGGCCTGGATACATCCTACCAAAACTGAGTTGCTATGATTGAAAGCGTTGCTAATAATGTGTATTAGCAACTCTTCAAAAGCGTTGTAAATAAAAACGTCGCAAAAAGACTCATTTGTTGTAGTGCTCCACAAGCTCTGGTGCATAATGAGACAACTTCTCAAACTTCGTAAGATATTCAAGAATGGTCATGTCCTCTTGCTTGAGAAACTGAAACTCTGCTGCCTTCTGCTTCTTGATGTGTGCGGGGACATACTTTTCACTGAACTGTTGTTTGAAGGTGGCCCAAGCAATCTCATTCTCAATATTCTGATAACCTTCCTTAATGGTTTTCCACCAAATATCTGCTAATCCGGTGAACATGGAAGCTGCTAGATTGACTTGTTGCATACCTGTGCATATAAAAATATCAAAGATGTTCTCCGTGTGAGCTAACCAGTCATCAGCTGTCAAAGGATCTTCTTGTCCTGTGAACTCCTTAGGACCTCTCTTTCTAAACTTCTCAAACAAGATATTAGGATCCCAGTCTCTGTTCTGCATAACTTCCATATTAGGCATTGGTTTTGGCCTCCTTCCCAAAACTTCAAGCAACTGGCTCTGAACCTGAGTCAACTCTTCATCTTTCTTTGCCATCTGCTCTTGGAATCTTGCTTGATTCTCATTTGCCCTCTGTTGCTGTTCAACTAACATCTGCATGAGCTGCTGAAATTGGCCTGTCATCTGATTCTCAACCCCACTGTCATTGTTATTGCCTGATGCATTCGCATTCGCTGGAGGTCTGCGTGGAGGCATAGTGCTGCAAAACAACCTGTTAGTATAATAAAATATAGTAAATAAGGCGTTCCCAAACCCAATCGATGCTAACTAACAGAAATTCTAACGAATCCTTGCCACGTCCTTATGTTTCTAATCCAATTTTAATGGCCTCAAATATTTCTCGCTCTGATACCAAGACTGTCACGCCCCGGGACCAAGGACCCGTTAAACAAGACCTTAATCCGGGGTCGTGGCGTGACGGGCCGGAAAATTCCGCCCGCACACGCTAGTTTCCCACAGGTTTCCACGGTAAGGATCCTTGAAATTCGATCCAACAGTGATTATTAAGAATCACATTCACACGAATAAATTACGCGGAAGGATTGTAGCAAACATAAAAGTCCATAACATATGAGTATGATGAGAACGCTCAAGATTAGTATCAAATAGAGAAATATTCTATAGATGGGCCCCAAAGTTAGTTTCAAGTTTAAAACAAAAGTCAAGTTAGCCAATAATTACAAATTTCCCCAAAAAGAATAAGCCAACAATGGCTACAACAAAATCCAAAAAAGAATAGTATCTATCCAAAATGTGATCGAAGCTCTGAAATCCACCCGACGTCTAAACGACATCATCGGGCTGTCACTCGCGTTCCACAATGTCTATTGGTTCCGCCTCAAAGTGCGCCTCAATGGCAAGGGACTCAACATCTGGCACCAAGCAAAAAGGGTCAGACACGGCGGTCTGGCAAGCAATATAACAAATAATAGGATGATAGAAAGAGCAAAACATTAAATAAATGAGAACTACGATGAAAATCCTCAATAATAGAAATGACGAAATGAAGATCAGTTTCTTAAATATTAAAGAATCCAAGACTATAATAAATTGAAATAAACAAGAACCATAAGATAAAACATCAGACGTATAAAACATTGGCAAACACGTATAGCTAAATTCTCCTGTTACCGATGTAACGGGAGCAGACAGAAACCGTAGCCACAAATGTGGACCGGAATGACAAAGTCCTTCTCAAACAGAACCGTAGCCACTACACGTGGGACCGGAAATAAAACTGTTGCCATGGTCGGTACAGACAGAGTCCATACTGCAGTTGGCAGATAATTTAAAGATCCCAAGCCGGGTGATCAGCCCGACAAGGTGGCCTAAGCTTAGTGGTGCCATTAGAGTAAAAGTTCGAAACCTCGAAGTAATATAAATTCGGTCATAAAGTTATGTTTCCCAAAATCGATAAGAAAACTACTCCGAACAAATAATATCTCACATATCGACGAATCCGAGCAAAATAAATGAGTAGTCTTATTAATATCCATAAATGTGGTAAACCACCCCAAAGCATTCAAAAGATTTATGAATGAATCCAAACAAAATCTTTTTACATGGAATGAATGTATGATGATTCAGCAGTCTAATGCGGGTCGTCTTGATATACATTTGGCCCCTTTATTGTCATTAATAGAAAGCAATTTGGTGCCACAGAAGATCCTTGACAATTACAAGGGATGAAGTGTACATTTGGACTTGAAGGGTTCCCAAATGGTTTTGATCATAATTCAAACCACTTTACATAATGGTTCCAAGATTGTAAATGGGCTGAATGGGCTTGAATATAGAACATGGGTTGGACTGAGTTGGGCTTGAATATGGGCGGGAAATGAACCTGAAAAATAATCCAATGAGTCCCCAAAAAAGAATGGTTTAAACCTTTTTAAATCAGGCCCACATCTGGCCTTAACCCAAGCTCAAAATAGTCCTCAACCTGACCCAAAACAGTCCTTGAAATAGCCCAGATCAGACCTTGAAACAGGTCTAAATCAAGCTTTAAACCAAGCCCAAAACAGTCCTCAAATGGGCCAAAAATTAGATTTTGAAATGGATCCCTAAACCAGACCCTGAGCAGGCCCCCAGTCTGGACTGGGCTCGCTCGAGCGACCCAAGGTCCGCTCGAGCAAAGCCCAGACAGAACCTGGGTCGCTCGACCGGCCTAGTGGGTCACTCGAGCGAGGGCCAGGCAGAACCTGGTCGGCTCGAGCGGCCCACTGGGTCGCTCGAACGGACTGGGCTCTATCCAGTCCGGCTCAGCTGGGTGTTTTTTTCCCTTTTGCAACTCTTTTCCATTTCTTTTCTTTCCCCTTCTTTCATACACATTTCCAAGATCATTTGGACCCTTTCTTGACCTCCTTAACTAATCAAATCACCATTCATTTGATCATTCCAATCAACCATACAAACACTTTTTAAATCAAAGTTTTCTCCATTCTTTGAACAACAAGACTTAACATAAAGAAGAGCTAAAACAAGATAATGAAAATCTAAGAAGCAAAGTTCGTTTTTGTTACTAACAAAACTCAAAGAAAATTTTAAACATTACTAGTACCCAATCTTTCAAAGGCAAATTCATAAATCATAAAGAGAAGAGAGGCACATAAGGAGCATTCCAAGAAATCATGCTTATAACATAAATCATCACATAAATTGAGATATTCACTTGCCTCAAGCCAAGATGAGAGCTAAGATACTCTTCAAACAATCCTCTAGGGTCTCAAGCTCCCAATCTACAAAAACCCCCAAAAGTTTCCCAAAAAAAACCCTAAAAATCAACATTTGTAAATCTCAAGGGAAAACTCTTGTATGTGTGATAAAAACACTCTAAATGAAGAGGAAAACATAGATTTCAAGCTTGGAAAGCCATTGCTAACCTTGAAGAACTCAAACAAAGAAGAGAAGCTTGAAAGAGAACCTTGCCCTAGCTCAAATCCTTTGAAAAAGGTGTCTTTGGAAAGCTTGAAGAGGGAGGAAAAGCTCTAGGAGATCAATCCTTCAATAGATCCTCAAGAGATCGGTGTTCTAGAGGAGAGAGAAAGTTGCTGGAAGAGGGAAAAACCCTTGGCTCCAAACCGTTGCGGCAAAAGAGAAAATGAAGGAAGAAGAGAACTCATCTCCCTTATAAGATGGGATTGTGGGTCCCAATCTTCACAAGGTTAAAAATGGCATTTGTGGGCCCCGAATGCAAAACGACGAAGAAGACAAAAACGATCAGCGAAATATCTATTATCCAAAAAGTATATTTTTGTCAATTTCTAAAATTTTCGAAATTTGGGTTCGGATTTTGTGTGAAAGGTCAGATTTGCCCTTTTTCTCGAAAAATGCAATTTCTGATCATTAAATCCGATTGGCCAAAACATGAAAGTTGATAAGCTAAATGAAATGAGTCAAAACACATAAAATTGGGATTTTTCAAAACTCAAAGTTAAACCCCAAAGGTTCACACACACAACACACGGGCGCCCCGGCCCGCGTCAAGCCTAAGTCAACGACTCTCAAAAATTCCCAAAGCTATTCAAACATTCTAATATAGCTTAAGAAAATAAGCTAATCGTCCACTAATCCCACTTATCAACTAATCACGGTCAAGACGAATTTAAATATTTCAAACCTGGGTCGGGGTCTGACACCCCCAACAGTCCATTCTGGCGACGTCTCCTACTGGAGCTGCCTGCAATGTGATAGTTCGGGATGATAGCTCCTTTGAAGCCTCGTCTACTGAGATCACGTACTCTCAGACCACGTCTAGCAGTATATCTTATGGAGCTACCTTTTCGCAAGTGATTTTCACTGAGATATCACCCTTTCAGGCTTCGTCTACTGAAACTGTGACTTCAAAACTCACACCCTTCCCGACTGATCATTGTGAAGAAACCCTAACTATTGATGTTTGGGCCGATGAATTGATCAACAAAGAAGAAAAGTTGTTGGATGTTGTTCAAGACTTGTTCCTGAAAAATGCTCCATGAAACACAATCACTAAGGATGGCAACTCTGCAGACACATCCCCAGTAAATGAGAAACAACAGCCTCTTGATCCCTAAGGCGATCTTCCGAACGAAGACCCTTCTCAAGAAACTCTTGAAGTTGGTAGAGGCACCCGCTCTGGCCAGGACTACCACAAAAACTACAACCAATCCTCTTTTACTTATGTAAATCCTTCGGGAAAAGATGTTGTAAACGCCCCAAGTGGCAACAATAATGAACATGCCGGCCCCAAGGAGGCTTTCAAGTATGACTTGATCGAGCACTTCAGACACATACCTGCACGACTACACATCCTAGACTTATTGCGAATGTCTCCACACAGTCATGATAATCTCATTTTAGAATTACAAAAGCTCACTACAAGAAATTTGGGGTTTAAGGACGACACAAATTTGTCCCAAAATGTACCCATTTCGTCACCGAAACTAATTAAGACGAAAATTTTTCGTCACCCGTTTTGTTGCCAAAGCCTTGTCTCTAAAAGGTATTGGAGACGAAAAAAAATTCGTCATTGAAAAAGATAAATTTGTGACGATTTTTTTTTGTCTCCAATACACTCTGTTGGGAACATACTTGTAAGTAATTAGTGACAAAATATTTTGTCATTAAAGGAAGAAATTAGAGACAAAAATATTTTGTCATAAATGTAAGAAATAGAAACGAAATAATTTTGTCGCGTTTAATATAAAGGAAGACGAAAAAAATTGTCAAAGAAGCTACCATTGGATGACGATTTTTTTTGGTCTCCAATCGACTATGTGGGAACATACTTGTAAGTAATTAATGACAAAATATTTTGTCATTAGAGGAAGAAATTAGAGACAAAAATATTTTGTCATAAATATAAGAAATAGAGACGAAATAATTTTATCGCGTTTAATATAAATGAAGACGAAAACAATTTGTCTAAGAAAGTACCAGTAGATGACGATTTTTTTTGTCTCCAATCAACTCTGTGGGAACATACTTATAAGGAATTAACGACAAAATATTTTGTCATTAAAGGAAAAAATTAGAGTAAAAAATATGTTGTCATAAATATAAGAAATAGAGACGAAATAATTTTGTCACATTTAATATAAAGGAAGACGAAAAAAATTTGTCAAAGAAGCTACCAATAGAGACAAAAACAAATTTACGAATTAACAAAATAAAAATATCCATTCATCATTACAAATAATTTCATCCTAATACAACAAAATAGTGTAATATCCACAAAATATCCACAATTGAATATCCACAAAATATCCACAATTCCACAAAATATCCACAATTTCACAAAATATCAAGAAAAACTTCTTCAATTCCAGTCCCCAATTTGGCAGATGTGACGAAAAGCCTTGCCTCAATTGGTGTTGCATAGCTGCACCGCCTCTCAAACAATTGAAAAGACAAATAATATTAAAAATCTCAATGGAATAACAACATATTCCAAAAGAAATTACTGAAACACATAAAAATCATTGAACATCTTAAGGCAAAGATATCAAATACCTTTCAGCATCTTGAAGATCAAACTTCTTTGATCTCACCAGATCACTTTTATTTGTAGCAATAGCCATTGTTATGGGCTTGGATGCCATTTGTTGGAGTTCTTTTACCCAATTTCTAACTCTAGTGAAGCTATCGCTGTCCATGATGTCATACACCAATAGGGCTGCTGTACTCACAAAGATATACATAATGAGGAGTAAGGGCTACCAATATTGATACAGTCAAAACAAATGGATATAAAACTTGCACATAGAATTTATAAATTCCACCATAACCCAAGAAGCAGCTAACATGTAAACGAATATAGACCATCGGCATCACGATAATATATGGGGCCCAAAGCATGAAATCTTTCCTGACCAGCTGTATCCTGCCACAAAGTAAACCTAAGAATTATGTTATAATTTACATGCCATCTACTTACCATTATTTATGCAAGGTAAGACTTTGCAGTTGGACAGGCCTTTGAACAAGATAGCTTTCTCTTTGAATCCTAAGTTTCATTATGACAATAATTAATAAAAGTAGAATTAGAGTTAATACAGTGTATCCTAATCTTTCCTAACCAGCTGTATCCTGCCACTAAGTTTCATTGAATGGGATTTATTACTTTATTGTATGGCACCTCATAACCTTAATGTTCATAATTCCATATTTTTACATTCAATATAGGTATGTGGTGGGAGATATGAATAGTAATGTACAATATTACAGAAGATGGCAATTTGGACATTTAGTCTCACTTGAAAAGCTACCAGCTGATGGGAGTGTGGGACTTGGTTTGATTCGGTTTGAAACAACTTTTTCAACTTGGGTTCAGGTTTGGGGTTAGAGTCGGGTTTTGGTGACCATATTACCTGCTATATATGTGTGTCTGTGTAACTCACTGGGTAAATGGGTAGGTTAATGACATTGATTTTAGATTTCAATGAAATGAAGTACATATATGAGCATCTCAAACCAGCCAAACAGGCCCACATGTTTCAAAAGCCTTCCTTATTGATGGATCCTTTACCTTCAAATATTTGGCATTTCCTGGATTGTTGATGTTTCTTTTTATTTTTTTAGAGTACATTCCTAAGTCACTGGTCAAAGAATCAAAGTTTATTGATCATGAAGATATTTACTGTCCATTTCTAGTATGGTGCCCATCACATCAATGGTGTAGATGATATGTACATGGGTCCCGCTTTGGTGGCATGTGGATTTCTAAACTTGCAGTTGCAACATATGTAAATAGAAGCATATATACATTGCTAATGTATATGAGAGGGGTGGTGCTCACAGAAATCTGAGGGAAGTGAGTCTACTGAGAGATGGAGGGATGGTTCCAGTGAGATTGTTGTGGTAGAGATCCAAGCTCAAGAGGCTCTTCAAACCCCCAAGCTTTTTAGGAATCCTACCCATCAGATTGTTCCTATACAGCTTCCTGCAAATGAAAGGGCACTTTTTCTCATTGGACCTTTCCTTAACATGTATTACCACTTCTTTCATTCTTAAGAACATGCTACTCACAGATATTGGAGTTTTTCCAGTCTCCCTAGCTCAGGCACAAGAGTACCAGACAGCCCTGCATTTCCAAGATCACTGCAAAATACGCAAAACCAAGAAAGAAATTAGATGAAGTTGTAGTGGAGAAAAGAGAGTATTTTATGCAAGAAATGTTTTCTTGAGTAAGTGACTAAAGTGTCCTTCATTACAAGGTTAAGTTTCACCATTAAGTGCATCCACATGGCCCCCACCATGCATGGAGTTTGGGGGCATGAAAAAACCTGCACATATTGAACAAGGCTTGCCTAGATTGCTATATGAGATCAACAATTTGGTGGTCATCAATCCAGATAATGGGCCAGTTCTCTATGGATAGATGTATGGGATTCTAGTTCAAGTCAATTCATCAATAGTTTACAATCTTGATCTCCTTGTGTTGGAACCCAAATTTTTACAATCCAATATACAGATCATAAGATGGTCTTCTCATGTCAACTGCTTGCAATCTTGGATTTAGAATTTGGGCCATGAATGACTCTAAATATGATTTATTTCATCCTACCCATGAATCATGGTCCCAAATGGGGACCCATCCTCATCTTGATAACCCACCAAGAATACATGATGCATGGTGTACTATATGAATGAAAAAGTTTGCATTTGGGACCCATTTCACAACTCTGGTGACAATGGATTTCATTCCTATCAAAAACTAACTAAAAGCATATGTAGGGAAAAGGCAAGAAAAACCTTTGTTCCAAGAATAATTGGCTTATCACCCAAATTGGACTGCTGCACTCCATTTGCATCAGCCACAACCTTAGAATTATTTTTTGATGCCCTTCCTCTGTTCTTCCCACCGTTAGATTTCCCAGCCATTTTCACCCCTGACAACATTTAAAAAAACTTCTAATGTAAAAGATTTCTCGAAATTTCGGCATAGTCTCCCCTGTACGTGTGACATTTAATTTTTTTTACAACCTGCTAAATACATGTACATGACAAAAAAAACACTTCATATAAACAACCCAATGCCCCAACACACTACAAAGTCATTCACCACTACGTCATCAGTCATATACCATTCGACCATAGCACTTTAATGCCCAACACAGTAGAAAGATGCACCGAAGAAAAATTAGAAAGCTTAAGGGTCCTGATGAAAATAAATCATTGGGCACTGTGGTGGAATCCTTATAATTAAGGGGATCATTCATTGTTTTTGCTAAAATGATATTTTTAAGACTTGATTTATGCCACAAATCAAGTGGTTTTGTGCGGGCTTCCTTTTGTGTATGAATATTACCTGCAAGGAGGGCTTCCTTTTGTGTATGAATATTACCTGCAAGGATAGTATTTTTTATGCAGTTTCAGTAACCAACAATTATGGTAATGCTTCAAGAAGATAAGATAGATAAAAAGATGAGGAAACTACTCATAGAAAAAATAAAAATAAAAATAGGACTTGATGGTTGATGATACACTGGAAAGAATAGGACAAAAAAATATCAATATCACCACATCTGTATAGAGCTACAAGAAAGAAGTAACTACACACATCACTCACCATAATTCAGAACAAGGGTATGACCAGATAAATAGAGTTCCATGCTGATATTCATTTTCTCAAAGGAAAAAAAGATTTGGCAAGACTATTACATAGTACTTCAGAAACTTACATAGATCCATGCTGCTATTCATTTTCTCGAGTCCAAGATCCAACAAGAAATCCCCACAATTCTCCATTTCAAGAAAGAAGCCACCTTCCCTTCTTCTCAAACACCCACCTACATTGCATAGAATTCTGAGTCTTAACATAGGATCATTAGTAGAAGAACTACCAACACAAATTCACATCACCCAACCAGGGAAAAAAAAGGGACTAAAGGTCTGTTTTGTTGGAATTTTGGGTTGAAAAGCTCACAAATCCTGAGGAAGGAGGGGACAAGTTCCTATCCCTTAAAATCTGTATTTTGCAGTAAAAGGAATTTATCAAATTCCACCAAATTCTAAAGATATTCCACACCCCACTATTTCACCATTGATATCTTCATTCCCCAAATCCTCTAATCCATAGCCACCTAAGCATATTGAAGTTACCAGAATGCAGTGTGCAAATATTAATTAAGAAATGGAACCGTCAGAGAACTACCTGGAAGGAGCAGGCACCATCAGTTTGAAAGTGAGCTTTTTTCATGGAAGTAGGAGTGCTGCTCCCTTGCAAGTAATTGTTCAAAATCTTTGCGCGCACATGGATTGAAAGAAACACTCTTAATTAATGCAATAGCCATGAAGGGAAAGGACATGTAAAACAATAAATGAAATGGAAGTTTCTTAACATAGAAGTGCAGCAAAGTGAAATATACAACAGTAACAACACACATATACATCATAATAGAAAAAGGCCTCAGAAATGCAACAGTTCATCCTACTCTACATTTAATAGCAAGAAAGTACTTGCATTGCAATTTAAAAACAACAGCAAGAAATAACACAAAATTCATAATTTCTTATTTTTCTTGTCTGGACCAAGTAATAAAAAGTGGTGGGTGAGAAGATCAAATATGGGACAGCACAAGCAGAAAAATCAAGTTCAAACAACATAAAATAAATAACTTTTGACAAACCAGTAAACTGGAATTTGGAAGAGACCCTATATAAATGGATCCACGTAATATGAGCGGATCAGATCACAAAAAAAAGGCATCACGGCATCATTTCCCATAAAAAAGATGTGTGAACTCCATGAGTAGTATGTTAACAAGAGGAACTATCCAGTGCAAGCTGCAAAGGCCTCACCCATCCATTATGGTGGAGCCCAACTTGTAAACTTATTAGTTTGACTGAATGATCCGCGGTTGCTGTTTAGATGTCCAAGTAAAATTAGTTGTGCTATTCCTGTATTGGACTCATCCCATCAAAGTGATATTAGGTCTGGTGCACCCATGTTCTTTTGTCAGATGGTTCTTGTGCATTGCAGTGGGATTCACCGTCATGTGTGGCCTACATGTTACATGTGCAGCTTATCAGTATTCCATATTTGAATGCAGGATGACATGTTAAACAGTGTTTCAATATCTTTATATGCTGTTGTATGTGAAATTCCTAAGTAATACTTGTTTCTTACAGTTGTCTGGAATCCATGGGAGAAGAAATCTAAATCCATGGCTGATTTTGGCGATGAAGAATACAAGCAGATGCTTTGTGTGGATGGTGCAGCGATTGAGAAACCTATCACCTTAAAGCCAGGCGAGGAATGGACAGGGCAATTGGAGATCTCAGGAGTCCCTTCAAGCTACTGCAGTGATCGTTTTGAGAGATCTATGGTAGGAATGCCCGAGAAATACGTGGGCTTGTGGTTTGTTATGAAAGGTATCTGGTCTAGTCCTGGCTTGGACAATACCACCATGGTTGTTTCTGAGAACAAAGGTCTAGAAAACAGAGGAGTCTTGGAAGAAAGGTCAGGATTCTAGAGATGGGTTCTGGAGATTGGGTGTTTAAATGCTAGAAGTGAGGAAGTGCATGGGCAGAAAGATAGAGATGTGGTACCTGGCCTTGTGTCTGGGAAATTTATAGTCCTTTTGAGGAGAACAGTGGGTGACCAAAGAAAGTAGAATAAAAGAAATGCTCAAATGGAAACTTCCTTGAAAATGATATCCAAAAATGCTGACAGGGCTATCAAAAGAGCTCCAGGTGCTAAAACCAAAGCCTCTGGAAAGGGGTCAGCAAATAGAGGAGGGAGAGACTACCCAACCTAAGACTCTTAGGATAGGATGAGAGGCAGGGGCTGAACCTGATGAGTCGCTGAACATCCCAAAACAGCTGTGAATAAAGACCTTTTGAGCTTACAACAACAATATATCAAAGGCATACTACAAACCAAATCCACAAAAAAAAAATTCATGATAATAAGCATCTATAAATTTATGATAATACTTTTTTTCTTAGTAAAGAATCATCTCAACAAAAACAATCACCTCAAAATACTTTTACACACAAAAATGATTGCAGAAGTATGACCACAAAAATATGATCTATTTTCCATACATATCATCTTTTACACACTGTGTTCTGGGCCAACTTACAGTTTACAATCATGGTTTCTTTATCATGAATAGTAGAAAAATAAGTTAGCTGACAGGCTAAATAAGTGACCTTGTTGCCAGTTTTCTAGAAGGATTTGATACTAACTCATCTCACTATGTGGAGGTGAGGAAGTGCTCTCTAGCCTCGCTAGCCTCGCTAGCAGAATTGGATGCGAGAATGTGAGTTGAGGTTGGTAACTAATGTTGTTTCCCCCAACAGGTTAAATCTCTTCAAAGGTTGGCAGTAGCGGCTATATTTTGTTCTATCTGGAGAAAGTAGGAAGATGGAATATTTGGGGGAA
The DNA here is from genome assembly GCA_012931725.1 of Litsea cubeba. Lineage (NCBI taxonomy): Eukaryota > Viridiplantae > Streptophyta > Magnoliopsida > Laurales > Lauraceae > Litsea > Litsea cubeba. Next base: position 28,259,738 of record CM022946.1, read on the forward strand.
AAGAAGACTATGGAGAAACTTAATGACATTATGAGATCAAGAGTCAGGAAATGAGTCACAATGAGAGAGGAATTTTATGACCTGAAAGTGAAAGACTTCTTCGTGCTCTATGAAACAGTATACCGGCTTATGCCATATGGTTGTCATTTTCCCATTTTTTTTATTGGAATGAAATTATCAGTTACCAACAAAAAAAAAATTGTGTAGAAGTTGTTTCCAATTCTTACATAGGAACAGAGCAACTCAAGTGACTGGAATAAATACTTCATACAAAATAAGATTTATCATGGTTCCAAATCTGAGAGCTATGCAATATTGCAATGTTCATTGCCAAGCTCCCCAGAGGACAGTTGGATTGAAAGGATGGAGACGTCTCCTACATGGCCACAGACTACAGAGTGGTTAAAAGGTGGAATGTTAATAAACAATATCCCCAGATGATAGTCGGGTTCAATTGGTTCAACTCAAACTCAATAATGATTATAGACTGGTTCTTTGTCTCATCCATTTGCAGCCAAAAATTCAAGAATCTGCAAATGTTGCACTTACAAACTTTTTTAATTTACGAAAATGGCAACTGAATTTTACTAAGCAATACAAAAAAATCCGATTGCCCCAACTTAAGTCTCCCAATGTCAAACATGAGACCCATGCCTTTTTCCATGGAAAACATATTGGGAATAAAAGTATTCCACACTGAAACAACTCCAAAATCCCTAAAGATAAGGGGACACATCATGAAGGAACCAACCATTATGAGTAACAAAGTTCTTTCTTATAAGAACAGACGTCCACAAATAATCTCCACTAGATACAATACACCGCAACCATTTCTGAATAGAGCGAGAGCCCTAACTGACCTCCATACAAGGGTGACAAACCTTTCCCCAACCCACTAAATGTAATTTCCAATGATCTTCATTTTCATTCCACAAAAATTTACGCTGAATTGCTTGATGATGATCGAGAAGAAATAACCAGGCAAACTTGCTAATGCCCATTTAATCAAGGTATTTCTACCTCCAAAGAAAAACACCTACTATAACTGGAAAACTTCCGATCAAAATGCTAATGAACTAGTACCCACAGGACTTTGCAGGCTTACCACTACACAGAAGCAAACCCAAATAAGAAGATCGAAGACTACCTGCTTAGCAACCGAAACATGCGGCAAAAGATTCACCAGAGATTGGTCCATCATGATATAATCTCGCACTTGAGTAGTTATATGTGATCCTGACACGCTCTCAAACCAAAAAATCTTGACATATTCAAATCTTCCACTTGCTCCACATCCACATTCGCAAAAAAAATGATTGTATCATTCAAGTACGGTAAATGCGTGATATCAATGTCTGAAATCTCAATGTGAAACCTTGAAAGGAGGCATAATACTTAATGCCTCAACCACAAAAACAGACAGCAGTGGAGAAAAAGGGTTTCCCTACCGGAATCCACAAAAAAACCTATTGGAGAACCAATCATAACAGAAAAATAAGCTGAAGAAACACACTTCCTGACCCAGTTCCTCCAACATGCTCCAAACCCCACCATCTCCAGAAGAGAATAATCATAAAATCCCCAAATCAACCATATCAAAAGCCTTCTCAAAATCAAGCTTACAAATAACTCCTGGTCTAATATAATTTACCAGTTACTGATTGAATAAATAAAAAAACCATTGTCTCCTGAGTGAGTATGACCAATAGTGTTCTTCTTCCTATTTGATAGAAAGGTAGGATGAAGCACATTCAAGTGGAGCTCTTAGAAAGTGAAAGCAAACAAATCTCTTCAAGTATGACAAAATATGCAAGTGTAATGTATATAACCATGAAAAAGAAAAAAAAAGTACCAGACTCAGATTCAAACCCAAGTATGGCCTCTGATTCTCAAATAGGGAAAAGAGATGCTCTGCTTCCTAAAATCTAGCGCCTTCATTTAAAACATTGTGGTGACAACTGCGCCTAAAATTGAAATAGAAAAATCCATGTCAATAAATTATGGTAATTTGTAGCAAAATAGAAAACTTTTTGTCTTACAAATGTTAGTAATTTGCAAGAGGGAACATATGAGGCCATTTGTAACAACTTAGCAGTTTTGTCTCTTTCCAAAATCATTTTCATCTATCTGTCACGGCATCTGGCTGCAGCTTCACAATAATAGATTAAATTGTTTCTACCATACCGGTAAGAAGATTGGCACATAAAGTCATAAAGAATACACAAAAACTCCCATAGTTTGAGTCTTACAAAAAGACTAGACACTTAAGGGAAATTTGTCTTGGGATGGTACTAGAGAACCAGCAGCCAACCAGGATCCTGTGATGGAAAACCAAGATAAGTTGGGTCCAGATTTTCAACCAGGACAAAGGCATGAAGCCGGTATCAATCACAAAGCATATGCTGAAACTTACAAGTTTGTCGGCTTACTCAAAACTCCCAACTGAATATGGAAGGGATCCAATGACACCCTTGTTTAAGATAGATCCCTAAACAAATTAACAAAGACTAAACAATTCAGAGCTTTCTCCCCATTTATTGTACCTTGTATCAATCATTCTTTTGGAATATATTCACTTACAAATCCAAAAAAAAAAATCCAATCAAGAGAAAAACAAATGGGCAGAGAAGAAAAGAGTGAGTGAGAGCACAAATCATAGCTTCCAAAATATACAAGAGATTAGAAAAGAAAGGGAATCAAACCCAATTTCCTCACTAAGACGAGCTGTAGCTTGAGCATGACATTCTTCTGCAAAAGAAATTGATTTTTTTCCACACTAAATTTCTTTTGGTCTTTCGTCCTTCAATGCTCAAATGCAAAAGACGTGTTAGGATTACTAACCGGTCAAATGTTGTGTTTGTTCTCTTGTGGAGCTCAAATAAAATGAAAAAAAAAACTACAGTGCAGTCAAAGAAGGAGGGGCAAGCTAGTGCCAATCCTTGGATAAGTTCCTGCTGGGTGACATCGTATTTTTTGTGAGATTCAATTTTAATGCGTTTCTGAAATATGCATCAAATAAAGGCAATGCACCCAAATCCTAACTGATAGGAAGATGAATGTAATCAAGAAAAAAAATTACAAGATAACGCATTTACAGGAACCAAACAGTTTGCAAACCCTAGGAAATCATTTACAGAGAAATTAGAAAATCCAAGAATCATCATATCGCAAGATCCACTGAGCATTTGTTATAACCACTTAAAAAAGCCATAACTTGCAATCCACAAATCTCCATTTGCAACAACAAGGGGGAAAGGGAAGAACAAATAACCTAATTTGTTTGTGTGAGGCAAACCAAAATGCATATAGGGAGAAAACAAACGTTGAACGAAGCTGATAATGATGATTTTTGTAGTCGGCAGAGAGCAGAGGGGAAATCAAAGAAGTTGCATAGGAAGGATGGGCAGTGGCTTTGGTTGGGAGGCAGGGGCGGTGGAGCAGGGTTGTAAGGCTGGGCGGAGGCGCTAGGTGAGAACGCAGGAGGTCGGCGCTTGGTCACTGGCAGTGGCTCGGGAGCTATGGTGCTGGGTTGAGAGGCAGGGGCACCCTGCCCCTTCCACGAGATTATCTGCTGGCGACGAGGAAGGGGGCAGAGAGGGGGGGATCGAGTGTTGGCGCCGGTCGAGGGGGAAGAGAAGAGAGAGAGACACAATCAACTGTGATTAGGGTCGTATTTTGAGCTTTTTGAGAAGAATAAGAAGGGAGCAGAACACAAGCAAAGAAGAAGAAAAAGAAAGGAAACCGTACCTACTCGTTTTAGCAGAACCCAATCAAACCCCAGTAGATAAAATTGTTTCAACAGAATCCAATTAAACTTTGGGAGACTGAGACGAGGAAGAGGGGGAACACTAGGAGAAGAAGAAGGAGAAAGAGAAAGAGCATCGATCTCATTACAAGAGAAAGAAAAAGAGAATGAGTGAGGGAAGAAATGGCGCCAATGAAAATGGAGAGGGAACACATTTTCATTTTTATTTTGTATTGTGATTTTTCCTATTTCTATTTTGATACCATTGTAACACATTAGTAATCGTCACAAAATATCTAAGAAATGTTACAAAATAATTCAAATATTTACAAAGATACTTAGTGACAGTTATAAATATTACTAACGGATAATAAATGTGACAAATTACCTAACGGCCAGATATGCGTTACTAATAAGAAATCTCAAATGTTGCAAAATCACCCAAATAGTGTAGAGCTTGTAGGAACTGACGGTTCGCAAATAGGACCCCCGGTTAGAGAATTAGAAGCGAAACATAGAATTTTCCCATACTTAGGCTCGAAAACGGCCCGGCGGGGGTCTGGAATGGGAAACGGGCCCGAAAAAATTGAAAACCGGCACGAGCACTTCGCTCGAGGGTAGATAACTTGTAAGAACTGACGGTTCGCAAATAGGACTCCCGGTTAGAGAATCTTGACTCCCCCCACCTTTTTATCCTACACTAAAAAATGCGGCAGCTTCATATAAGGTGTAACTAAATGATCAATGAATAGACAAAAAGGAGTGTACAACCACATTAAACGATCAAATGATAATATAACATAAAGAGTTGGAATGAAAGGGGAAAAACAATAGGCTCTTTTTGCCTATTCTTATTCAGATTCTCTTTGAATACAAGGAGGTTGATTCCTCCATATGAGAAACAAAATTAATCTAACGCTGAAGGGGACTTATGAAATATTTTTTGTACAAATCTTATGAGGGAAAGTTGGAATCTAAAATATAATTTATCCAATTGATGCAGACACATTAGTAAGGACACGAATTTGTAAAAATGTCGCTAAAAGTATAACTTGTTGTAGTGCTTCTTGGATAATAACTTCAATGTTGGCATGCACAAAGGGCTTAAGTGTGAGACAGAAGAGAGGGGCTTTAGTGCGAAATAGAAGAAATGGTTTATAGAGTGTCTTCTTGAGTCATGACTTCAAATACTTGTGAGAGAGGAATAGGCTCAAGTGCGAGAGAGAAATGAGGGTTTGTAGACAGTCTCTTCTTGGCTCACGACTTCAATACTTGTGAGAGAGGAATAGGCTCAAGAGCGAGAGAGAAATGAGGTTTTGTAGAGATTGCCTTCTTGGGTCATGACTTCAGTGTCCTGTACGTGAAAATGAGTGATAAGGGTTAGAGTGTGTCTCTTGGGGGCACGGTTTCAGTGCTCCAAAATACAAAACCACGGCATTTTAATAAAGAGAAATAATCAGTGATAAAATATTTTTGTCTCCTTAAATACAAAAACAGAGAATTTATTATTGGTGACGAAATATTTTTACCTTCTACAACTTAACCTTATGAGACAAAAAATATATTCATCGCACAATCAATCACAATCAGCATTACGCAGGTAGAATTTATTAGTGACGAAATATTTTCATCTCCCACAACTTATTCTTCCGAGATAAAAATATATTTGTCGCCCATTTAACAGGAAGATGAAATGGCATGATGGAGTGTTTATTGGTGACGAAATATTTTCGTCTTCCATAACTTATCTTTATTGGTGACGAATTACGTTCGTCGTAAAAATAAATTATATTTTATGACAAAAATGTTCATCTCCAATGAACTAAAATAATTCACCCCACAACTTATTCTTCCGAGACAAAAATATATTTGTCGCCCATTTAACAAGAAGATGAAACGGCATGATGGAGTGTTTATTGGTGACAAAAAAATTTCATCTTCCATAACTTATCCTTATTGGTGACGAATTACGTTTGTTGCAAAAAATATATATATTTTGTGACAAAAATGTTCGTCTCCAATGAACTAAAATAATTTGGCCCATAACTTATCCTTCCGAGGCAAAAATATATTTGTCTCCCATTTAATAGAAAGATGAAATGGCATGATAGAATGTTTATTGGTGACGAAATATTATTGTCTTCCATAGCTTATCATTCTCGGTGACGAATTACGTTCGTCGCAAAAATAAATTAAATTTTGTGACAAAAATGTTCGTCTCCAATGAGATAAAATAATTCGCGGCACCGCAAATGAAATTGGCGCCTTATTTTAGGGACAAAATATCTTCGTCTTCCATAACTTATCCTTATTAGTGACGAATTACGTTCGTCGCAAAAATAAATTATATTTTGTGACAAAAATGTTTGTCTCCAATGAGCTAAAATAATCGCGCCAACGCAAATGAAATTGTTGCCTTATTTTGGTGATGAAATATGTTCGTCTTCCATAACTTATCCTTTTTGGTGACGAATTACTTTCGTCGCAAAAAAAAAAATATTTTGTGACAAAAATGTTCGTCTCCAATGAGCTAAAATAATTGGCGCCAACGCAAATGAAGTTGGCGCCTTATTTTTGCAGACGAAATTTTGTTTTCGTCTCCTATACTATTGAAAAAAATTAAAAAAAACGACAAAATTTATATTTCATCCTCTTTGGGTGTTTTTTTAAGACAAAAAAAAAATTCGTCATCAAATTTCGTCACAACAGCCTAGATTTCTTGTAGTGGCTGATTGAGGATGTCGACAAACATGCCTCGCAAGTCCTCCAAATTGAAATGGACTACAGGGTTGAAAAATCAAAAATTTCCTCAAAGGAAGAAAAAAAGAAAACTGAGGGATCTTGCATTGAATGCCTCTCGGTTCAAAAAGCAGCAAGTACAACCATCGCTTTCACTAAGGAAAACCTCCTACTTGGCGAAATAAGGCACAACCGGCCCCTGTACTTCATGGGGTACATCAGGAAAATGCCAATGCATAGAGTTTAGATCGACCCAGGTTTTGCACTCAACCTCATCTCCACTTCGGCTCTCGAAGAGTTGGGCATCCCACCCAGCAAGCTGAGCCACACATCTGTATCTATCTTTGGATACGATGGGAGCACCCAAAGGCCTATCGGCAAAATCAGGTTTAAATTGCAAATTGGTGATCTTATATCTGAGGTCACTGTATATGCAATAAAAACCCCTTCATGCTATAACATCATTCTTGGACGTCCCTGGATACACGAGAATAGTGTTGTCCCTTCAACTTTACAACAGTGCATCAAGTTCGTTGGCGACGATGGCATGATACATCAAGTGTTTGTGGACATAAAACCCTTCAAAGGTAAAGAAGTCCACTTTGCAGACTCCCAGATGTATGAAGGTGAAAAAGAAGAAGAGAAGGAAATAACACCCTTTGCCGAAAATCTCCAGAAAGATAAAGGCAAGGCTCCTCAACAATCACCGGAGGAAAACAAACCCTCGCTCCTCAACAATCACCGGAAGAAAACAAACCCTCCGGCAAGTCCGAAGAGAGCAGTCAACCTCCCTTCGTCATCTCCCTCAAAACTTCAAAGCCTTTGGTCATCACAACTAAAGTGAAGAAGGCAAAGCAAAAGTCTGGGGGCAAACTTGTTGTCTCTTTCATGTCTATCATGCAAGACACGAATTCGGATTCATAGCCAGAAGACGGCACATTGTCAAGCCAAGCTGACACTCAGCAAGTTCAGCATGCTCTCACTCCAATGGAGACACCTGCTGACATAGAAGATCCTTTGTTGTTCCAGCAACTTTAGCAAAGGAAAAGTCGATCTTCTTCCATAGATCGGATGTTTCTTCATCAAACTCCCTGCTTGAACCTTTCCAAAACAAAGGTATGCCTCAACTATTTCTATATAGCCCTGCGGCACAAGCTATTATGAAGAAAATGGGCTATGACGCTCAAAATCCAGTCGGTTTGGAAGAAGGTCGCGGAATTCTCATGCCATTGGGGCCCGCCTTGACCAAAAGCCAACTGGAAGATTGGAAACTCTACGGCCATGTAGAAAAGTCTTCACATGGGTTAGGCTATGATCCCGACACTCCTCTGAGACAGTTGATACAAAGGCTGAAAATTCGATTTGCCAACCAAGCCTCAACATCTCATATCCATGAAGACATCGATCTCCCTGGATATCTCTTTGAAGAGTGACCTGACAAAAACCCAGGAAGCTCATCTAATTGGTACGATTTCTCCGATGATGAAGAGGAATTGTCCGATAACACAGACATGTGGTATTCTGACCCAGAAGAACCCTCGTCTCCAAAAGAAGTACCTTACTTCGACCCAGTTTCAACAGGTGATTGGGACCATCTCATAGCAAGCCTTGAGAAGATTACCGATCAAGAGGACCCATGGAAAGGAACAAAGCCATGGCCTGAAAATGCCCTTGAAACCCCAGAAGGTTTGTTGAGTTGGAAGCCTCCGAAAATATTGTGGAGGAACCACCTCCGAACCTTCCAACAAAAGATCATGTTCAAAAGATAGACTTGGGAACACCAGATAACCCACGTCCTGTATTCTTAAGGAAAAATATAAAGGATGATGAGTTACCCGAGTATATCACTTTTCTTCGTGAGTTTGTTGATTGCTTTGCTTGGTCTTATGCTGAAATGCCTGGTTCAGACCCCAAAACAGCAGTCCACAAGCTTAATCTTCACAAAGACATCAAGCCTGTCAAACAAGGCCAAAGAAGATTCCGTCTAGATGTGATGAAAAAATTTGAACAAGAAGTTCAAAAGCTCAAAAGCATTGGCTTCATCCGTGAGGAACAGCATCCTGAATGGTTGGCCAACATTCACTACAACAAGTTGCACTTTTAGCCACGTTTTTTAAAAATCGTCGGTAAAGGGTATACCTTTGCCGACGTTTTTATTTTCGTCGGTAAAGGGTAGACCTTTATTAGACGTTTTTTAAAAACGTCGGCAAAGGGTACACTTTTGCCCACGTTTTTCAGAAAACGTCGGCAAAAGTCTACCCTTTGCCGATGTTTTGAAAAACGTCGGCAAAAGTAAAGACTTTTACCGACGTTTTGTAAAAAGCGTGGCCAGAAGTGCATCCTTTAGCAACGTTTTTCACAACGTCGGCAAAAGTACAGACTTTTACCGACGTTTCTAAAAAACGTGGCCAAAAGTTCACCCTTTACCGATGTTTTTTAATAAAACGTCGGCAAAGGCCATTCTTAAATTTAAAAAAAAATAATTTATTTTTTAAAATTTACCGATGAAATAAAACGTCGGTAAATATGCTTTTAATTTTCTTTTTTATTTTTACCGACGAAATTAAACGTCGGTTAATATGTTTATGAATATTTATTTATTTTTATATCAATTTTACATGCAAAAATACAAATGTCGGTAAATATGTTTATTAATTTTTATTTATTTTTATATTAATTGTACCGACGAAAATAAAAACGTCGGTAAATATCTTTTTAAATTTTTATTTTTTACCTTTATCGACGAAATTAATCATCGGTAAATATGTTTATTAATTTTCATTTATTTTTACGATCATGTTACCAACAAAAATAAACACGTCGGTAAATATCTTTTTAAAGTTTTATTTTTTACTTTTACCGATGAAATTAAACATCGGTAAATCTGTTTATTAATTTTTATATTCATTTTACCGACGAAAATAAAATAATTATATCCATGATGAATCAAGCGATAAGATTTGACCAGATAATCATTGTTGACCTCCTAAAGAGGATTTTAGGTTTAGATCGGGAAAAAGTGGCCCACAAAAATTAAAATTGAACCATTAACCCTTTGGTCCTTTTTGTCAATATGTCACAATACATGAAGGATCAATCGTTGGAATTTGATCCAGTAAACGTTACTTGCCATATAAAGGGGGTCTATGGTCCATATCTTGCATTAGAGATCCAGATTGTTCGGAAATGTAGAAAAAGCGGACTGCATGTCTTAACTCGTGAATGCACTGTAGTAACCATGCATTAATCCAACGATTGATATTTATTTCAAATATATTTCATGATCCATATTGAATCAACATTTGGGGTTGGGACCTATAACAATAAATGACCTTTTGAAGAGGACTAAAAATTTGGATTGCGAAAATAGGGCGTACAAAATTCCATAAATGATGATCTAATGGTCTGTACGTTTTCATCAATACATCACAATCTATAATGATCCAATGGTTGACTTTTGGTATCATAGTCATTTTTAGCCCCCCTAACATGATCAACGGTTTGGATCACAAATGTTTGTCTAAGTGCCATTTGAAATGGACACAGTAGAAGCTTCATCCAAACATGTTAAAACCGGATTCCATCAGTTTTAAGCTAATAAGAAGAGAAAAGTAGAGATGCCAAACTGAACCTAAGTGTTAAAAATCCAACGTTGCCGTCAATTCCTGCAAGTTAATTTCGCCTCGAGCGAGGTGCTCGTGTCGGTTTCTAATTTTTTCGGAGCATTTTTCTGTTCCGTACTCCCTGCGGGCCGTTTTCGAATCTAAGTGTTGGAAAATCCTATGTTTTGCTTCTAATTCTCTAACCAAGAGTCCTATCTGCGAACCGTCAGTTCCGTCAATTTACTTTATCCTCGAACGAAGTGCTCGCACCGGTTTCCAAATTTTTCGGTGGCCGTTTCCTTTTCCGGACCCCCGGCGGGCCGTTTTTCGATCCTAAGTGTTAGAAAATCCTTTTTTATTTTTATTTTACTTCGGTAAAACTATTGCTGACATGGATGATAGAGTGAGGCCTTGAAGGATGTGGTGTGAATGTGATTGAGATCTAGATCTAGGTTTATGGCCTTCTTCTCTTAGAAAGAAAAAGAAAAAAACCGGTGCTAGTAGTTGTTGGAATATGAATTTTGGCCCAATAGTTTCAGCCGCTTGTTTGAAGAAATGGGAGCCTCATTATGATGAGTACCGGGCTGAGATGTGCAATGCCATGTCGATTAATGATGAATCCAAGACAATAGTAACCAAGCGAATCTACAAGAAACATAAGCAGGTAACTCCAGAAGATGCATCATCTCCTCGGTTTTTAGGTGTACCTCCCATGTCATCTGTTTTTAAATTCTAAATGAAATATATGAAAGGAAAGAAACTGACTCTCAAATAATTCAGTCTGAATTTGGTCATAGGACAGACTTTTGGTCCACACGTGACTGTCAAGCTTGTACACTTGCCCTACTTCTATTATTTTAAATAAACATCGAATTTGAAGTCATATGATGAACTTAAATTCTACCATTATATTTCTATCTTCGAAATTGAAGTCGTATGATGAACTTAAATTCTACCATTATAATTCTTTCTCCGAAGGTGGTGCAAGGTGAATAAAGTGGCTATGCAAGCCGGAGAAAGAGAAGGGAAAGAAAAGAATGGAGAAGGAGACGAAAATTAGCGTCGGAGAATTTATCACCGATGTTTAATATAAAACATCAGTAAAGGTTGGTAGTCTTCTTTACTTATTTTCAATTAAAAAAAATTAAAATAATTTTTATTGACGAAAAGTCTATTTTTTGCGATGAAATGAACGTCATTCCCTCTCTCCCTCGGTTCTCTCTCTCTTCTCTTCTCTTCTTCTTTCCCTATTCCTCTCCCTCTCCCCTGCTTCCTTCTCTATTCCGCCCTGCGCCCACCTGCACACCACTCCCTTTCTCCCTTGGTTCTATCTCTCTCTCTTCCTCTCTTATCTTCTTCCTCCCCTGTTCCTCTCCTCTCCACTCCTTTCTTTCTTCCTTATCCTCTCCTTTCTCCTTCTCCTTCCCACCACTCTCTCCACTGCTACCCACCTTCTCTTCTCCTCCCTACTGCGCCTGAGCCCATTCCACATTCACTGTGCACCACAAGACACCCCACTGTCCTCGCGCCCCTCACCCCGTTACTCGTTCAGGACCCTCGGCAGGCCATTTTCAAGCCTAAGTGTTGGAAAATATTTTTTTATTTTTATTTTACGCCGGTAAAACTATCAGAGATTATTATCGACGAATTATATGACGTCGATAAAATGAACATTTAGCGGCGTTTTTTTGTAAAACATCGGTAATGTTTAACTCTATTTTTAGGAAAATTAAAAATTAGAGTCATTTATCGATATTTTTTTATCGACGAAAATTAGCATCGAAATATTTATTACCAACATTTAAAGGTTGGTAGACTTCATGTTTTGAAATAATAAAAATAAAATAATTTTTGCAGATGAAAATTTTATTTCTTTTGCGACGAAAATTAGTGGCATTAAATTTTCACATTTTTCTCCCTCTCCGGCCCAGAACCCTCTTTTCCCCCTTTTCTTTTCTCTTTCTCCTGCTCTCTGTCTCACTCTCTCTGCTGTCCGTCTTGCTCTCTCCGCTCACTCTCCTATTTCTCTATCTCGCGCGCGATCTCTCTATCTCTCTGCGCTCGATCTCGCTGTCTCTCTCTCTCTCTCTCGATCTGCTCTTCCCCTCTCTCTCGCTCTCTGTCTCGATTTTTGCATATAAAGAGTAGTAGAGAGGGATTAGGGTTTCCATTGGGGTCATTTCTAGGGTTTCTGAGCAGCAGCAGAAGCAGAAGAAGAAGAAGCAGCAGAGAGCAGCCATGGCAGCAGGAAAAGAGAGGACGCCAAGGACGGGCAGCAGGAACCCTAATCTGATTCGAGGCGTGGGCAAGTTCTCTCAGTCGAAGATGTACCACAAGTGAGGCTTCTGGGTAATCAAGGCCAAGAACGGCGGCGTCTTCCCTCGCCACGAGCCAAAGCCCTCGGCCCCAAAACCCCAGGAAAAACCCCCCAAGTTCTACCCAGCAGACGACGTCAAAAAGCCCATCCTCAATCACCGCAAGCACAAACCCACCAAGCTCAGGTTTTTTTTTTTCAATTCTATACTCTAATCCAAATCCATTTAGGTTGTTGGTTCTTTGGGTTTTGGTAAAATTTCAGACTTGGATTTTTTATTATCATGTGTCTCCAACTCTTGTAACCCACCACAATGAAGATATGTGCATTGTATGGCATTCATTGAGATCTGCATTGGTAATGTGCTAGAGCCCACCCATTGATCCTCTCTCTTGTTAGGCCACTGTTCTTATCAAGTGATAGAGCATTTGAAAGGGGAGGAATGAGTTTTAATGGTCAGAGCAAAAGAGAAAAGAGGCATGGTGAATAAAGAAATTAACTGACTGAAATTTAGACGAAAGTTAGATCATATCTGTCCACGTAGCTGAAATTTCCATCCTTCTCATTTACCAAATCCTTAACCTCTTCCTTTTCTATGGAAATTGGTTTGAAGAGTTCAAACATGGCATGGCCCAAGGAACCAAGTATTTGCCCCCTTTTGTTTTATTTTTATCTGTTTTTTTTATTATGAGATAGTCCTAATTGCGGCTTTAAATAGATGTGATTAATTAGGTATAGTTTTTTTTTTTTATATATAATGTGCATGTCGTTTGATGTATAAGCTGTCTGAATGATGCTGCTTACCATTTTCCCCACCTGGTTAGCATTTGTTCTACCTGGTTCATGTTGTACCAACTATATTTCTTCTTAAAGAAATTGTGAGCTGACAAAAGAAATAACAGGTGCAACTCACCTAGAAGAAAGGGAGAGCATGATAGCTGTAACTTCACTCTCACTGGGGATTTCGCTTCACTATAGGGTTTGTAATTTATTTGTTGAACTTATCCTTGAATTCTATAAACTTTATTGTGGATTTATCAATGTGTAATAGATTTGGGGAAATGCGAGTTGTATGCTTCTTGGAACTCTACTAGTGTTAATATATTTTTCTGGCCATGATAGGTGTTGATTTGGATTACTCTTTTGGATTTTTGGGAGGAAATACATTTCATAGTTTTCAATGAATCTTTTTTCTTATTTCTCGTAACATGATCCATTAACTTCCTTTCAGGATGGAGAATCAGGTTGGAGTAGCCTTCACAGGGCTCTGCATTTTGGGCATCTTGCTGTGTCAAGTGTTCTTCTTCAATCTGGTGCATCCCTTGTGTTGGAGGATTCTAAAGGTCGTACCCCTATTGATCTCCTTTCAGGACCTGTGCTACAGGTTGTTGGAAATGGACCAAAATCAGGTATGCTACTATTTGTTTATGATTGGTGCCCACTGTTTTTCAAGGGGCTCTTCTATTTTCACTCTCTTAATTATCAGTGACCACATTCTTTTGCACCTGTGGTATATGCACATAAGTATCCAACTCACCCTCTGTTGGCATTACATTGAATGCGCTATAACCCACCCAGATTTAAGTAATCCTTTCTTTTCTTTTCTTTTTTTTTAATTTTCTTTTTTCGGGCAAAAGAAAGCCGAACATTCTAACAATCATATTTGAGAACACGAAAAGAGAGTGGATGGTGTTTCAGATCACTTCATCTTTGGTGCATTGGATAACCTTGTTCAAATATCGTACATATGAGTGATAGTTATGGAAATAGTAACTGATAAATTCAGGGGAAAAAGGTGTCCAACAGCTCGAAATTTCTCTTTTCATTTTTTACTGCCATCTATGCTCCTTTTAGTATTATGAAATTGCTCCTTCATATTGCACAGTGCTAATATTGTTGACTCATATGTATATGATTTGTGTTTATTTTAGTTGCTACAGAAGTCTTTAGCTGGGGTAGTGGTACAAATTATCAGCTTGGAACTGGAAATGCACACATACAGAAGCTTCCAGTGAAGGTTGATGCACTTCAAGGCAATTATATCAAGATAGTGGCTGCTGCAAAGTTTCACAGTGTGGCAGTTGGTGCTAGTGGCGAGCTGTACACCTGGGAGTTTGGAAGGGGAGGTCGCCTTGGACATCCAGACTTTGATATTCACAGGTGTACTTGGAAGATTGCTTAGAAGCTGCTTTAATTGTTTTTATATGCATGAAGGATAGCTGTCTCATTGAGATCAAAGATGAATGACTTTTCTTCCCGTTGTTTCCTGTTTTATCTGTGTCATTATTTTTAAATTGTCAATTGTTTGTATTGGACAGGACCATTTAAGGTCAATGGTGTCCCTCTGCGACGTGTCAACCAAGCTTATGTGATTGCAACATCTACCAAGGTTGACATATCTTGTGTAGATGTTGAAAAATTTGATGATAAGTATTTCACCAAGGAAAGGAAGAAGAAGCAGAAGAAGGGAGAGGGCGAGTTTTTTCAAGCAGAGAAAGAGGTATTTTTCATTGTCATTAAAGTTCTAAGATTATTCTTCCACTAATGTGTCCCAAATCTTCTCATGTATGGTATTGGTTGAATACCAAGTTCATGTCCCTATTTTTTCACAATTTCAAACACTTAGGCTCGAAAATGGCCCGCCGGGGGTCCGGAACGGGAAACAGCCGTGGGAAAATTCTGAAACCGGCATGAGCACTTCGCTCGAGGATAGAGTGACTTGTAGGAACTGACGGTTCGCAAATTGGACTCCCGGTTAGAGAATTATGTCCGAAACACACGATTTTCCAACACTTAGGCTCGAAAACGGCCAGCCGGGTGTCCAGAACGGGAAATGGCAGCGGGAAAATTCCGAAACTGGCACGAGCACTTCGCTCGAGGGTAGAGTGACTTGTAGGAACTGACGGTTAGCAAATAGGACTCCCGGTTAGAGAATTACGACCAAAACACACGATTTTCCAACACTTAGGCTCGAAAAAGGCCCGTCGGGGGTCTGGAACGGGAAACGGCCGCGGAAAAATTCCGAAACTGGCACGAGCACTTCTCTCGAGCGTAGAGTGACTTGTAGGAACTGACGGTTCACAAATTGGACTCCCGGTTAGAGAATTACGTCTGAAACACACGATTTTCCAACACTTAGGCTCGAAAACGGCCCGCCGGGGGTCCGGAACGGGAAATGGCCGTGGGGAAATTCCAAAACCGGCACGAGCACTTCGCTCGAGGGTAGAGTGACTTGTAAGAACTGACGGTTCACAAATAGGACTCCCGGTTAGAGAATTACGTTCGAAACACACGATTTTCCAACACTTAGGCTCGAAAACGGCCCGCCGGGGGTCCGGAACCGGAAACGGCCACGAGAAAATTCCAAAACCGGCACGAGCACTTCGCTCGAGGGTAGAGTGACTTGTAGGAACTGACGGTTCGCAAATAGGACTCCCGGTTAGAGAATTACGTCCGAAACACACGATTTTCCAACACTAAGGCTCGAAAAAGACCCGCCGGGGGTCCGGAACGGGAAACAGCCACGGAAAAATTCCGAAACCGGCACGAGCACTTCGCTCGAGGGTAGAGTGACTTGTAGGAACTGACAGTTCGCAAATAGGACTACCGGTTAGAGAATTACGACTGAAATACACGATTTTCCAACACTTAGGCTCGGAAACGGCCCGCCGGGGGTCCGGAACGGGAAACGGCCGGGGGAAAGAACATGTACCTTGTTCAATGCCTAAGTAACTTGTTGGATTTGACGGTTAGTGAATCGGACTTTTGGTAAACAAGTGAGACGCAAAAGCCATCTGATTGTCAACATTTTGGCTGGAAAAAAGTTCGCAGAATAACTTAGGAAAAGTTATATATATACATTTTTATTTTTAATTTATAATTTAATTCATTATAAAGATTTTAATGTTGTTTTTCTCATTGCAGATTGATGAACGCATTGGGGTCGATTGCAGAATTATTGGGATGTTAAGACTTCTTTTTGGTTTATTTGTATATATATTTATATATATCAAGGTATATTGGACATTGATATGAGACTGTATCATTATTGATTGTTATATTTGTTTAATGAGATGAATGATTTAATGAAAAATAGAGATGGTTGTTTGTTCATTTAGTAACTTTTGTTTCATTGCATATTTTATGTTGAATATCGGTAGATGAACAGGTTTATTTTTGATACAGGTGTATAAACAGGGATATAGGAAAATAATAATAAAAAAATAAATTCAGTGATAAAAAAAGGACCTTTACCGACGTTTTATTTCATCGGTAAAAATAAAAATGTTAAAAAATTAAAATACTTTTGGCAATGAAAACAAAACGTCGGCAAAAATTAAAAAGAAAAAAAAATTAAAATACTTTTGGCGACGAAAAAAACGTCGGCAAAAATTAAAAATAAAAATAAAAAAAATTAAAATACTTTTGGCGACGAAACAAAAACGTCGGCAAAAATTAAAAAAATAAAATACTTTTTGCGACGAAAAAAAAATTGTCGGTAATAATTAAAAAGAAAAATAAAAAAATTAAAATACTTTTTGCGGCGAAAAAAAAAGTCGGCAAAAATTAAGAAGAAAAATAAAAAAATTAAAATACTTTTGGCGACGAAATAAAAACGTCTGCAAAAATTAAAAAGAAAATTAGAAAAATAAAATACTTTTGGCGACGAAAAGTAAACGTTGGCAAAAATTAAAAAGAAAATTAAAAAAAATTAAAACACTTTTGGCGACGAAATAAAAACTTTGGTAAAAATTAAAAAAATGAAATTACTTTTGGCGACGAAACCAAAACATCGGCAAAAAATTAAAAAAAAATGAAATTACTTTTGGCGACGAGAACAAAGCGTCGGCAAAAATTAAAAAGAAAAATAAAAAAAATTAAAATACTTTTGGCGACGAAATAAAAACGTCGGAAAAATTAAAAAGGAAATTAAAAAAATTAAAATAATTTTGCGTCGAAATAAAAGCGTCGGCAAAAGAAAAAATTAAAATTAAAAAAATTGAAATTATTTTTGCCGACGAAAAAAAACGTCGACAAAAGTAAATAAAAAAAATAAATTATTTTGTCGACGAAAATAAATGTCGGTAAAAGTCAAATAATCGTCGATAAAAATATAATTTTTTCTAACGAAAAATAATTTCGTCGAGAAAATGTTTTGCTGACGACTTTTTACCGACGAAAACGTAACTTTTGGCGACGAGAATTTTCGTCGCCAAAAGTGCAGGTTCTTGTAGTGATTGTCCCCATGATAAAGAAAAATGGACAGTTCAGGGTTTGTATTGACCATAGAGACCTGAATGGCGCTTGCCCTAAAGATGAATTCCCGCTTCCCATACCGGAGGTGATGATTGACAATACCTGCGGATTCGAGCGAATGACATTCATGGATGGCTTCTCTGGCTACAATCAGATAAAGATGCATCCTGAAGATGAAAAACACACTTCATTTCGGACCCCATTTGGCGTGTATTGCTACACTGTCATGCCATTTGGTCTGAAAAATGCTGGTGCCACATATCAGAGGGCTATAATGAAAATATTCCAAGATATACGGCACAAGAAGGTTGAATGTTATGTTGATGACCTTTCCATCAAAAGGAAAAGAGAAGAAGATCATCTGAAAGACCTTCGAGAAGTCTTCCTCTAGCTTTACAAACACAAACCGCAGATGAATCCTCTAAAATGCTTCTTCGGCGTCTTGTAGAGTAAGTTGTTCGTATTCCTAGTTCGGAAAGCTGGAATAGAACTTGACTCCATCAAAGTCAAGGCTATTCTAGAAATGCCCTCTCTAAGAACCTTGAGAGAACTCAAAGGGCTTCAAGGGAGATTGGCCTACATCAGATGGTTCATTTCCAAGCTTTCGGGGAAGTGCCGTCCAATCTCTCGGTCGATGAAGAAAGGTGTGAACTTTGTTTGTGATGCTGGCTATAAAGCTGTATTTTAAGATATCAAGTCATGCCTGACCAAACCTCCAGTGTTAGCTGCTCCTGTTAGTTTTATGGTCTCAATACCAGTATATGATGTGATAAATTGATTAATTTCTTTATTTATCAATATATTCATGCTTTCCTTTCATGAGATGAATGGTGTTTTATTATATACTTGCACATAACCAATACGAATGACATGATGGTTCATGAGATGAACCGGAGTCCATAAGTATACTAGATGTAATACATGTGTATAGATGAGATCCACATACGGGAGACATATAAAACAAATCTTATACTTGAATATCTTCACAACCAGTGATGAGACTGGATATCTCATCTAACAGGGTGCAGTACTTTAATTACCATGAGATAGTGTGATTTGTCTCGATCATCAGAATGAAAGATTCTGGATCATAGTTACATTGGATGTGTTGAAGGACCATGAGAAGCACCTTATGAACAGTGTCTTTACTTTAAGGTCTGCTTTCATAATTCCCTAGCAATAGGCTCTCAATCCTAAGACATTAATGAACTCAAGTTTCTATCTATTCATTTGCTTTGAGTCACCAATGAGTGAGGCCAATTGTAGGTCAACACCTCGGTGGTTTGGGTATGTGGTAGTAGAGCTATGGGAAAATTCAATGGTCAAGATGGAATCTATCTTTAATATCTTCTTATGCCAATTAATAGATTTATCATTGGTAAGTGTACACCCATTCCGATTAAGAGTTAATTGGAAAGGTACCAATGATCATTATAATTAATTGGGGCTCAAGGATAATAAGATATGGATCTAGTTTGGAAGACAGGTCCAATTGATACATGGATATTGATAAAGGGGCCTACTTGTGGTAATGTGGAAGTTTATGGTCTTCTATGTAATATTCCTAAGACTGGAGCTCAATTGCATTTATATAGTGGAGTTATTTGCAATTAACTATGGGCCTGGATTGCACATGAGATGTGGGGTCGCTAGTCCTAGTTAGAGCCAGCTTTCTAAGGAATCCCTAGTGGTCCCCACGCTAGCCCAAGAAAGATAATAATTCTAGTTGAACTCTAAAAAGAAAGTTAGTATTTCTATTTGAAGTAAGACTTCTAATAGTGGTAATAGTAGACTTACTAATTTTAGTATAAGTACGACTTCTATTTTAGATAAAAAGGAATTAGAAAGTTGCTAATCATATTTGAAGTAAGACTTCTAAATGTCATATAAGTAAAGTTACTAATTACTAATGGAAGTGAGACTTCTATTTTAATTAGAAAAGAGAAAGTTACTAATTCTTAATTGAAGTAAGACTTCTATTTTAATTAGTAAAGAAGAGGTTGTTTTAAGATATAAATATATGAGGAAAGAGTGGTGGACATTCCTTATGCCATTCATAGGGATTCAAGCCCAAGGCTTTTAGGTGCAAGTGTTGCACGTCCAGCCCTCTCTCTCTCTTAGTGCAAGTTGTTGCACACCCCGCCACTTTATGCAAGAGTTGCATACACTTTCCCTTCTAGTTCCTCTTTTGAGTTTCCTAGTAGTTTTTTCTTGGATATCCCACCATCTTCTTGAGGAAAAGAGAATCTGATAAAGGGTCATAGCGTGGAAGATCAAAAGGTGTTAGAGATCTTAATTTGATTCACAAAAGTGTTTCATCATTAAAGAAAGACGCAACTCCTCGATTAGAGCACAACCGAGCTCCAAAGGTATAATCGATTTCCCTGTATGATATAGATTTTTGTTGCATATTTATTGCTAGTTTTCTATCTTGTAGATAGATTGATTTACTGATTTTGATATGTGAGATTGAGGATTTGCATCTTGGATGGATCAGTAGCCTTCTGGATAATTGATCCCTGCATCAAGTGGGTCAAAAGTTTTTTAAACCTATCCTAGAGGCCCCCCTAATTTCCAACAATTGGTATCAGAGCCATACCTCATCTATAATCATGTTAGATCAGTTGTCTAGATCTAATCTTTGCATGAGATGCGAAGAGGTTAGACCTAGGGCTATGTGAGGATCAGTTTTGATATTTTTATGCATTTACTATGTTTTCTGAATGTACAAGAAGGGACAAGTTTGGGCAAAATCATTATTTTCTACAAAAAAAAGAAACCCGAGTTGGGTTTTGGACTTTTACCGGCAGCCATATTTTTGTCGGCGGCCAGAGAGGACTTTTATCGGCGGCTTCGGCCCCCGCTATAGGCAGTTTCCTTTTTTATGTGGCTACCCGGGTTTATTCATCATGAGATGATGGATGACTTCTTAACCCAAGTCCCTATTGTGTAAAAGATGTTAACTTGCAGGTGTTCTTGTCCTCTCCATGTGGCCCACAAGTCTTATTACTTTCTTTTATGGTTGACTGTTTATTTTTAGCAACTTGTAAAAGGGCATTATGGTTTCCTTGGTTTCTCGGTTTAGGGCAAGGCTTGGTGAATTCCCTATGAGCCTTTTATTTCCATCAATAGATTACCATGTAAGTCTCATCGTAGAGACATAGGAATTTATATAATTTTCTAAATTTGTAAATTTTGGCGATGTTCGAGACGAAGAAGGAAAGTGAAGTTAGACTCCTAATCAAAGAGTTTGAAGATTACCAAAAGGGTTTTGGAGTTTCCCAAAGAGTTTTAGGAATTCTAAAGTTTTAGAAAGTCTAGAAGTCCAAGAAGTCTATTCCGCTTGGGCCATGTTGAGGAGATGACTAGTTTCTAATTTTAGCGCTTTCTATATATGGATGAATGCTTAATTTAGAATGTTTCCAAATCTGATCCAAACATAGCAAGTTACTAAAATTGGTCAAATCAAATTAATTTTTGGAAAGAGTTCTAATCAGTGTTGATGACCCATGAGATGGACACATTGGTAACACTAATTTAAGAAACTGGACTTTCCTTAAAATAACTTGACTTGGAACCAATCTTAGATCATATCATGAGATATTTATGATGTTCATATATGTGGGCCCTAATACCTTAAAAAGGAAATCCTCAATTCTAAAATATTAAGTGGGAGCGGGGCATTTAAATTGAGAAATCCCCATGGTTTTCCACCATAAGTCCATTGTAAAGAAAGTATTAGCCTCGCGCCATCAAGAGAATGACCGTTCCCCACGGAGGGCTTTTATTTGTCTGGTTACTAGATATGGATCTCCTATGGATAGTATTGGTGAGACGTGGTGGGGGTTCACTCCCCAAGGAGGAGCTGCCCATCGCGGTTGTCATGCAATATTAGTTGGTGGGTCACACTTAACTAAAATAGTGATGTAGAATCTTCAAGGATTTGCCTCATGTATTTTTGAAACCAAAGCTAATCGGGAGTCATACATTATTTGGCATGAGACACCTAGATGATAATTAATGATTGGGGATCAAGGATAGTTAGTCTTAATCCTATTTTTGACAACTTTGATCCGCACCAATCTATGTGGCATTTGCACTCCCCAAGGAGGCATGCCCTAGGGGATTGGGATTCCGATGTATTCTAAATTTAGTGGTTATGAGGATTCCCACATGAATTTGGTAGAATACTAAACCCAATGTCATTTATATTCGTTTAATTGAATTTATGGTTATGTGCTTTATTTATTCAGCTTGAATTCAATTACTTTCAATCCACTTGCGACCATCCTCAACCATAACAAGTTGATGGAATCCAACTATGTAGACTGGAAAAGGAACCTAGATATTATCTTGACAGCTTCAGGATGCAGATATGTCCTTACCATACCCTCCTTTCCTGAGCCTGAGCCTAATACACTACAGTATGAGAAAGACGCTTACACTAAGTGGACCAAAGACAATGAGATAGCCATATGTTTTATACAGGCATCCATGTCTAGTGTGTTACAAGAACAACATCAATCCTATAAGTCAATATACGATATTATATCGAACTTGAAGGAGATGTTTGCAGACCAGGTCAGGCCTGCTAGGCAGGCTGCTATGAAAGTGCTGATAAAAACTAAGATGACTGAGGGAACTCCAGTACAAGAACATTTGTTGAAAATGGTGTTGGCATTGAATGAGTTAGATGTACTGGGTGCTACGATTGATACAGAATCGCAGATCGACATGATCCTTCAATCACTATTGGACTCATTCAACCATTTCGAGATCAATTATAATAAATTGGAAATGACCATAGCTGAGCTGTCTCGCCAGCTGGTAGTGTTTGAGGAAATCATGAAGAAAAGACCAACTGCCCTCGTGACAGAAAAGTCATTTGCTGGGTCCAAGCCGAAAGGTAAAGACCAGGATAGCAAGAAGAAATCAGTCATCAAGGGTCCTAAGGTGGAGAATGGTTCTACTAGTGGCGTGGCCAAGGCCAAGTATACGGGAGCAAAGGGAAAGTATTTCCACTATGGTAAGAAAGGACATTGGAAAAGAAATTGTCCAGATCTTTTGTCTAAAGAAAGGACCTCAGGTATGATTGAGTCACTTGAACCTGAAGTTAGTTTTACAACTAGTACTCAGGAGTGGCGGAGAAATCATTGTTAACCTGGGATCGGAAGTCAAGGCAGTAATAGTGTCAGTAGGAGAAATAACTTAGTTGTTTTCAGATATTAAGCTGATTTTGTCAGATATATTATATGTACCGTTTTAAGATGAAATTTTA
Source organism: Litsea cubeba (assembly GCA_012931725.1). NCBI lineage: Eukaryota > Viridiplantae > Streptophyta > Magnoliopsida > Laurales > Lauraceae > Litsea > Litsea cubeba. Next base: position 28,282,672 of record CM022946.1, read on the forward strand.
ATTTCTAGCATGATGAATAAGAGTTATTCTATTACTTTTGGTAATGAAATTGTCTTAAAGAGGAACGGTACTTTTATATAATCTGACAAGGTAATCAATGGCCTTTATTTGTTTAAATCCCACAATGTATGAGATACATGACACCGATATTAATAATAGACCATGATTAAAGAGGTAGTAACCTTCATCTAATCCAACAAACCTTTGGCACCTGAGACAATGTCATATAAAACTAAATAGGATTGACAAGCTAGTGAAAGATGGTATCTTGCCTACATTGGCTATAGAACCAATGCCTGTCTGCAAGTCTTGTCTGGAAGGCAAAATGACCAAAAGACCCTATTCATCTAAGGGCAGTAGGGCCAAAGATTTATTGGAGTTAGTGTATATCGATGTGTATGGACCCATAATAGAGCGAGAGATTGATATGAGTATTTCATCACTTTCACCAATGATTACTCAAGATATGGATACATATACCTTATGCACCGCAAGTCCGAGATTTTTGAATAGTTCAAAGAGTTTCGAGCGGAAGCGGAAAAGCAATTAGGTAAAAGTATAAATACTCTTCGATGAGATCGATGAGGCGAATATCTCTCCGCTAATTTTATGGGATACTTATCAAAAAATGGGATTCAATCCTAGTAGTCTGCTCTTGGTTTGCCTCAATAGAATGGATATTTTGGGATATGTTTTGGAAACTAAAATGTATATACTAAACCTCATTCCATCTAAGCCTATACCTAAGACTCCCTGAGAATTATGGACCGGGCGAAAGCCTAGTCTACAACATTTTTAGGGTTGTCCGGCACTCGTGCTAAAGGATAAGACAGATTAGTTGGAATTGAAGTCGGAAGTATATACATTTATAGAATATCCCAAAAGGAACTAAAGATTGGTCATTCTATAATTCCAGAAAGCAGAAAGTGCTTGTCAGCACCAATGCGGTCTTCTGGAGGAATATTATATAAATAACCGGAAATCTTTAGAAATGGTTATCTTGGAAGAAATTCAAGAGCTATCAATTCCAAATCCAAAAATAACCGAACTTTAAGAAAATCCGCCCATATCTGATCCAGTAGTTACACCAGTGCCTTGTCGTTGTGAGAGTATTGTCAGGACCCCTGACAGGTTCTCGGTTTTGGGAGAGTCTTACGAGGCAATCCCGGAAGAACCGAAACAAGATCCCTGTAACTATGATTAAGCATGTAATGACATAGTTTCAGGACGTTGGCTATATGCTATGAAAGCTGAGGTGGAGTCTTTATACTCTAATCAGGTCTGGATACTTGTAGACTTGCCTGCCAATAGCAAACCTATTGGGTGAAAGTGAGTCTACAAGAGAAAAAGAGGATCAGATGGAAGAGTTCCATCCGGATACTATTATCCATTGCGGTTCATCTCGTCCGGTGACGAGATTTGGTAAATGGATGTCAAGACAGCGTCTCACGATGGCAATCTTGAGGAAGACATCTATATGATGCAACCAGACGGTTTTATAGCTAATAACCAAGTGCAAAAGAGTTTGCAAGCTGCAGAAGTCCATTTATGGATTCAAGCAGCTATCCCGGAACAGGAACATCTATTTTGACAAGCTAATCAAGTCATTTGATTTTTGTCAAAATCCGGATAAGTCATGTGTGTACATGAAAAGTCAAGAAGGTAGGGTAGTTTTTATGGTATTGTATGTCGACGACATCCTTATCCCATGGAGTGACATAGGGATATCGTCAATAGTAAAAACTTTTGGTTAACTAAGACTTTTGATATGAAGGACTTCGGAGAAGCCAGGTACATCCTAGGGATCAATTTCCATTGAAACCGGAAAACTAGGATGATAGGTTTATCTCATGATGTGTACATAGATAAGGTGCTGATACGGTAAGCTATGCTTTGTACTAGACTGGATGTCTATCACGCAGTAGGCCTAGTCAGCATATATCAGTCTAGCCCAGGTCCTTATCATTGACTGCTGTAAGATGTATTCTCAAATACTTGAGAAGGACTAGAGATCACATGTTAATTTGCAACGGTGATGAGTTGATTCCAGTCGGTTGCATAGATACTGACTTCTTGTCCGATCAGGATTCCAGGAAATCAACTTCTGGGTATGTGTTTATGCTATAACCGCTTGAGAAGCAGTTAAGGAAATAGAATGGCTTAAAGATTCCTTATGGAACTTGGAGTGGTACTTTTGGCAGGGCAGCTGCTCAAAGTTTACTGTGACAACAGCAGGGCAGTCACTAAGTCCAAAGAACCCAAGAGCCAAAAAGCATGTACAGAGGAAGTTATACATGGTCAGGCAGATTGTGCAGATAGATGATGTACGATCTCCAAGATAGCCACTACAGACCATCTAGGGAGATCCCTTTACTAAGCCTTTGACTCCCAAAAGTCTTTGAGCAGCTAGTAGACGGGATGAGCATGAGATGCTACCCAAACTGGCATTGAGCCCAAGTGGGAGATTGTTAGTTTTATGGACTCAATCCAGTATGTGATGTAATAAATTGATTAATTTCTTTATTTATTAATATATTCATGCTTTCCTTTCATGAGATGAATGGTGTTTTATTAAATATTTACACATAACCAATACGAGTGACATGATGGTTCATGAGATGAACCGGAGTCCATAAGTATATTAGATGTAACACGTGTATGGATGAGATCCACATATGAGAGACATGTGTAGCAAATCTTATACTTAAATATCTTCACAACCAGTGATGAGACTAGACATCTCATATTGACAAGGTTGCAGTACTTTGATCATTATGAGATAGTGTGATTTGTCTCGATCATCAGAATGTAAGATTCTGGATAATAGTACTGGTACACTAGATGTATTGAAGGGCCATGAGAAGCACCTTATGAACACTGTCTTTACTATTAAGGTCCGCTCTCATAATTTCCTAGCAGTAAGCTCTCAATCCTGAGACATTAATGAACTCAAGTTTCTATCTATTCATTTGCTTTGAGTCACCAATGAGTGATGCTAACTGTGGGTCAACACCTTGGTGATTTGGATACGTGGTAGTAGAGCTATGGGAACATTCAATGGTCAAGATGGAATCTATCTCTAATATCCCCTTGTGCCAATTAATGGATTTATCATTGGTAAGTGCGTACCCATTCCGATTAAGAGTTTATTGGAAAGGTACCTATGATCATTATAATTAATTGGGGCTCAAGGATAATAAGATATGGATCTAGTTTGGAAGACAGGTCCAATTGATCCATGAATATTGATAGAGGGGCCTACTTGTGGTAATGTGGAAGTTTAGGGTCTTCTATGTAATATTCCTAAGACTAGAGCTCAATTGCATTTATATAGTGGAGTTATTTGAAATTAACTGTGGGCCCGGATTGCACATGAGATGTGGGGTCGCGAGTCCCAGTTGGAGCCGGCTTTCTAAGGAATCCCTAGTGGTCCCCACGCTAGCTCAAGAAAGATACTAATTCTAGTTGAACTCTAAAAGGAAAGTTACTATTTCAATTTGAAGTGAGACTTCTAATAGTGGTAATAGTAGACTTACTAATTTTAGTAGAAGTAAGACTTCTATGTTAATTAGAAAGGAATTAGAAAGTTGCTAATCATATTTGAAGTAAGACTTCTAAATGTGATATAAGTAAAGTTACTAATTACTAATGGAACTGAGACTCTATTTTAATTAGAAAAGAGAAAGTTACTAATTCTTAATTGAAGTAAGACTTCTATTTTAATTAGTAAAGAAGAGGTTGCTTTAAGATATAAATATATGAGGAAAGAGTGGTGGACATTACTTATGCCATTCATAGGGATTCACGCCCAAGGCTTTTAGGTGCAAGTGTTGCACGTCCAACCCTCTCTCTCTTAGTGTAAGTTGTTGCACACCTCTCCTCTTAATGCAAGAGTTGCATACACTTTCCCTTCTAGTTCCTCCTTTGAGTTTCCTAGTAGTTTTCTCTTGGAGATCCCACCATCTTCTTGAAAAAAAGAGAATCTGATAAAGGGTCATAGCGTGGAAGATCAAAAGGTGTTAGAGATCTTAATTTGATTCATGAAAGTGTTTCATCATCAAAGAAAGACGCAACTCCTCGATTAGAGCACAACCGAGCTCCAAAGGTATAATCTATTTCCTTGTATGATATAAGTCTTCGTTGCATGTTTGTTGTTGGTTTTCTATCTTGTAGATAGATTGATTTACTGATTTTGATATGTGAGATTGAGGGTTTGCATCTTGGATGGATTGGTAGCCTTTTGGATAGTTGATCCCTGCATCAAGTGGGTCAAAAGTTTTTGAAACCTATCCTAGAGGCCCCCCTAATTTCCAACATGGGGATCTTGGATAGTTAGTCTTAATTCTAATTTTGACCAACTTCGATCCGTACCAATCTAAGTGGCATTCGCACTCCCCTAGGAGGCATGCCGTAAGCTATTGGGATTCGGATGTATTCTAAATTTAGTGGTTATGAGGATTCCCATATGAATTTGGTAGAATACTAAACCCTAATGTCATTTATATTCTTTATTTAATGTATGGTTATGTGCAACAATATATAAAGCATGAATTCGTATACTTTCAATCCACTTGCGACCATCCTCAATCAGAATAAGTTGGTGGGATCCAACTACGTGGACTAGAAAAGAAACTTGGATATAGTCCTGACTGCTTCAGGATACAAATATGTCCTTACCACAACCCCCCTTGATGACCCTATGCCAGATGCATCACAGGAATAGAAAAACCTTTATGCTAAGTGGACCAAAGACGATGAGATGGCCAGATGTTATATACAGGCATCCATGTCTAGTGTTTTGCAGCATCAACATCAATCCTTTAAGACTGCATACAATATGATATCGAACTTAAAGGAGATGTAAGTGGAATAGGGCAGGCCTGCTAGGAAGGCAGTTATGAGGGTGCTTATAAGCACTAAGATGGCTGAAGGCACACCAACGGCTCGCCGAGGGTATAAGCGAGGCGCCATAAGGAGCCGTTGGGGCAAAGATAGATGCGTCCCAAACTGTGCCAATCTCACAGTCTCTGACTGATGGCTTGACTGGGCCGCTCATTAGCCCCCATTATAGTCTTGACCTAGGCACCAGTGTCTCCGGGCGGACCCCCGATGTTCTCAAAGGGGTCCCTTTCCGTGTAGTTGGCGAGTTCTCATTCCGATTTTGTGATCATAAATGGACGGACCTAGACACAGGTATGATAAACATCCTTCTTCCGGTAACTACTGATCGTTCCTCTTTTTATTCCGTTCAACTGATCCATCTGAACTCAAGCTTGATGACCCTATGCCAGATGCATCACAGGAATAGAAAAACCTTTATGCTAAGTGGACCAAAGACGATGAGATGGCCAGATGTTATATACAGGCATCCATGTCTAGTGTTTTGCAGCATCAACATCAATCCTTTAAGACTGCATACAATATGATATCGAACTTAAAGGAGATGTAAGTGGAATAGGGCAGGCCTGCTAGGAAGGCAGTTATGAGGGTGCTTATAAGCACTAAGATGGCTGAAGGCACACCAGTACAGGACCACATGCTTAAGATGATGGACTCATTAAATGAGTTAGATATACTGGGTGCTGCAATTGATGCAGAATCGCAAATTGACATAATCCTTGAGTCGCTACCAGATTCAGTCAATAATTTTAAAGTCAATTATAATATGAACAAAATGAATCTGACCCTAGCTGAGCTGTCTAGCCAACTGGTAGCAACTGAAGGGATCATGAAAAAAGCCAACTGCCCTGATGACAGAAAAGTCATATGCCAGGAATAAGCCGAAAGGCAAAGGCCGGAAAGGCAAGAAGAAATCATTTCCCAAGGATCCTAAAGCGGAGAATGGTGCTACTAGTGGTGTGGCAAAGGCTAAGGGTACAGGTACAAAAGGAAAGTGTTTCCACTGTGGTATGGCAGGGCATTGGAAGAGGAATTGTCCTGATTCACTGTCTAAGAAAAAGACCCAAGTATGATTGAGTCACGTGTTTCTGAAGTTTGTTTTGCAACTGGTACTTCAGAATCCTGGTGTGTTGACTCCGGTGCAACTAATCACATATGTAATACGTTGCAAGGGTTCCGGGAAACCAGGAGGCTAAGTGATGGGGAAATCATTGTCAACCTAGGATCTGATGCAAAGGCAGAAGCGGTTTTAGTGGGAGTTATTACTTTATGTTTTTCAGATAATAAATTGGTTTTCTCAGACATTTTATATGTATCGTCTTTAAGACGGAATTTAATTTCAGTTTCTAATTTGGTGAATAAAAGTTATTTTATTACTTTTTGTACTGAAGTTGTCATAAAGAGGAACGGTACTTTTATATGTTCTGGCAAGGTAACCAATGAGCTTTATTTGTTAACACCCACGATGTATGAGATACATGACAATGAAATAATTAATGGACCATCATTAAAGAGGAAGTCACCTTCATCTAATCCAATAAAACTTTGGCACCTGAGGCTAGGTCATATAAACCTAAACAGGATTGACAGGCTAGTGAAAGATGGTATCTTGCCTTCATTGGTGGTAGAACCAATGCCTGTCTGCGAGTCCTATCTGGAAGGCAAAATAACCAAAAGACAATTTTCATCCAAGGGCAATAGGGCTAAAGATTTATTGGAATTAGTGCATACTGATGTGTGTGGACCCATAAATGTTAGAGCAAGAGGAGGATATGAGCACATCATCACTTTCACTGATGATTACTCAAGATATGGATACATATAACTTATGCACCGCAAGTCCGAGGCTTTTAAAAAGTTCAAAGAGTTTCGAGCGAAAGCGGAAAAACAATTAGGTAAAAGTATCAAGACTCTTCGATCAGATCAAGGAGGAGAATATCTCTCTGCTGATTTTATGGGATACTTATCAGAAAATGGGATACTATCCCAGTTGTCTGCTCCTGGCATGCCTAAACAGAATGGAGTAGCAGAAAGAAGGAACCTGACTCTTTTTGATATGATCAGGTCTATGATGAGTTTCTCAAGATTACCTATATTCTTTTAGGGACATGCCTTGGACACTGCTATGTACATACTAAACCACGTACCATCTAAGTCTGTACCTAAGACTCCCCGGGAGTTGTGGTCTGAGCGAAAGCCTAGTCTACATCATTTACACATTTGGGGCTGTTCGGCACACGTGCTGAAGGTTAAGACGGATAAGTTGGAATCGAGGTCGGAAGCATGTAATTTTATAGGATATTCCAAATGAACTAAAGGTTGGTTATTCTATAATCCAAGAGAGCAGAAAGTGCTTGTCAGCACCAATGCAGTTTTTCTGGAGGAAGATTTTATGATTGACCGGAAATCTCTAGAAAAGGTTATCTTGGAAGAAATTCAAGAGCGATCAATTCCAAATCCAAATGTGACCGAACTTGAAGACAATCCACCCACCTGACCCAGTAGTTACACCGGTGCCTCGTCATAGTGGGAGAAATGTCAGGCCTCCTGGCAGGTTCTCATTTTTGGGAGAGTCTTACGAGGTAATCCCGGAAGACCTAGAACAAGATCCCTGTAACTATGATGGAGCAATCAATGACACAGGCTCGAGACGTTGGCAAAAAGCTATGAAAGCTGAGATGGAGTCTATGTACTCTAATCAGGTCTGGACACTTGTGGACTTGCCTGCCAATATTAAATCTATTGGGTGCAAGTGGGTCTACAAGAAAAAGAGGACCGGATGGAAGAGTGGAGACCTTTAAGGCCACGCTTGTTGCGAAAGGATATACTCAGAAAGAAGGCATCGATTATGAGGAAACCTTCTCGCCGGTAGCCATGCTCAAGTCCATCCGGATACTCTTATCCATTGCGGCTCATCTCGATTACAAGATTTGGCAAATGGATGTCAAGGCGGCGTTTCTCAACGGCCATCTTGAGGAAGACATCTATATGATGCAGCCATATAGTTTTATAGCTAACAACCAAGAGCAAAGAGTTTGCAAATTACAGAAGTCCATTTATGGATTAAAGCAGGCATCCCGGAGTTGGAACATCCATTTTGACGAGGCAATCAAGTAATTTGGTTTTTATCAAAATCTGGATGAGTCATGTGTGTACATGAAAACTGAAGGAGGCAGGGTAGTTTTTCTGGTATTATATGTCGATGACATCCTTCTCCTAGGGAGTGATATAGGACTATTGTCAACAATGAAAGTTTGGTTGGCTAAGACTTTTGATATGAAGGGCTTGGGAGAAGCAAGCTACATCCTAGGGATTAAACTCCATCGAGATCGAAAAAATAGGATGATAGGCTTATCCCAAGCTGCGTACATAGATAAGGTACTGGTACGGTTTGCTATACAAGATTCCAAGAAGGGTATCACACCTTTTAGACATGGAATGATCCTTCCAAGGATCAGTGTCCCAAGACACCTGAGGAAAAGGAACAGATGAGAGCGATACCATACGCTTCGGCAGTTGGTAGCCTCATGTATGCTATGCTATGTACTAGCCGGATATCTGTCATGCTGTGGGCCTAGTCAGCAGATATCAGTCTAATCCAAGGCCTGACCATTGGATTGCTGTAAAATGTATTCTCAAATACTTGAGAAGGACTAGAGATTACATGTTGATTTATGGCAGTGATGAGTTGATTCCAGTTGTATACACGGATTCTGACTTCATGTTATATAAGGATTCCAGGAAATCAACTTATGGATATGTGTTTATGCTTGGTGGCGGAGCTATAACCTGGAGGAGTATTAAACAGGAATGTACCGCTGATTCCACCTCGGAGGCTGAATATGTAGCGGCTTGTGAAGCAGCTAAGGAAACAGTATGGCTCAAAAGATTCCTTCTGGAATTTGGAGTGGTACCTTTGGCACGACAGCCGCTCACAATTTACTGTGACAGTAGCGGGGCAGTCGTAAAGTCCAAGGAACTTAGGAGCCATAAGAGTCAAAAGCATGTACAGAGGAAGTATCACTTGGTCAGAGAGATTATGCAGAGAGGTGATATTGCTATCACCAAGATAGCCTCTGCAGACAATCTGGCAGATCCCTTTACTAAGCCTTTGACCACCAAAGTCTTTGAGCAACATGTAGACGGGATGGGCATGAGATGCCACCCAGACTGGCATTGAGCTCAAGTGGGAGATTGTTAGTTTTATGGTATGAATACCAGTATATGATGTAATAAATTGAGTAATTTCTTTATTTATCAATATATTCATGCTTTCTTTTCATGAGATGAATGATGTTTTATTATATACTTTCACATTACCAATACGAATGACATGATGGTTCATGAGATGAACCGGAGTCCATAAGTATACTGGATGTAATACATGTGTATGGATGAGATCCACATATGGGAGACATGTATAACAAATCTTATACTTGAATATCTTTACAACCAGTGATGACACTGGACATCTCATCTGACAAGGTTGCAGTACTTTAATTACTATGAGATAGTGTGATTTGTCTCGATCATCAAAATGGAAGATTCTGGATCATAGTACTGGTACATTGGATGTATTGAAGGACCATGAGAAGCACCTTATGAACAGTGCCTTTACTTTAAAGTCTGCTCTCATAATTCCCTAGCAATAGGCTCTCAATCCTGAGACATTAATGAACTCAAGTTTTTATCTATTCATTTGCTTTGAGTCACCAATGAGTGAGGCCAAATGTAGGTCAACACCTTGGTGGTTTGGGTACGTGGTAGTAGAGCTGTGGGAACATTCAATGGTCAAGATGGAATCTATCTTTAATATCCTCTTGTGCCAATTAATGGATTTATCATTGGTAAGTATACACCCATTCCGATTAAGAGTTAATTGGAAAGGTACCATGATCATTATAATTAATTGGGGCTCAAGGATAATAAGATATGGACCTAGTTTGGAAAACAGGTCCAATTGATCTATGGATATTGATGGAGGGGCCTACTTGTGGTAATTGAGAAGTTTTGGATCTTCTATGTAATATTCCTAAGACTGGAGTTCAATTGCATTTATATAGTGGAGTTATTTGCAATTAACCGTGGGCCTGGATTGCACATGAGATGTGGGGTCGCGAGTCCCAGTTGGAGCCAGCTTTCTTTGGAATCCCTAGTGGTCCCCACGCTAGCCCAAATTAGAAAGATACTAATTATAGTTGAACCCTAAAAGGAAAGTTACTAATTCTATTTGAAGTGAGACTTCTAATAGTGGTAATAGTAAGTTACTAATTAATTAATGGAAGTGAGACTTCTATTTTAATTAGAAAGAATAGAAAGTTACTAATTCTTATGGAAGTGAGACTTCTAATAGAAATTAGTAAGTGGGGCTTGCAAAAGCTATAAAAGGAGAGGAGTAGGGCTTGGACGTCCACCCTATTATCCCATAAGGAGACTCACGCCCAGCCCTTGTATGTGCAAGTGTTGCACATCCTCATCTCTCCTTCTCTCTCTTCTAATTCCTTTGAGTTTCTAGTTGCTTTCTCTTGGAGATCCCACCCATCTTCTTGAGAGGAGAGAATCTGATATGGGTCATAGCGTGGAAGATCAATGTTGACACCAAAAATGTCACTTTGCCTCTTCAAGATCCAAAGAGCTACATGAAGTCGCAACTTGCCATAAATAGGCAATGCTACTTCCAAAAATCAAATCTTGTCAGAATCAAACAAAAACTGCAAGATCCTTCAAGACAGCCAAAAGAGGAGTACACAAGAAGTTTCGGGCCATTTCAAAATCATTTGGCCTAACTTCGCTTCTCCGATAGCTGAAAAGGAGCTCTCGGCGGCAAAAGCATCGGAGACACCAAATCTTCGATCAGAGCCGATGGATGGTCTCAAAATACTTCCAAAAGGCTCCACGTCAAGTTCCGAGTCAAACCGACAACGTTTGACCCTACATCAACCCTCGAACAGCTAAATCAAGCCTCTCGGCGGCGAGAACCACCGAGGCCATTACTCATCAGATAGAGCACATGGACGGCTTCAAAATGCTTATAAAGGGCTACACGTCAAATTTCAGGTCATTTCCACAACATTTGACCATAGTTTGACGCTCGGAAGCCAGATCAGGCCTCTCGGTGGCAAAGCTCTCTGGGACCATGGTTTCCAAGACAGAGCCTATGGATCATCTTAAAAAGACTCCAACAGGTTCCCTATCAAATTTCAAGTCAATCGGACATCGGTTGACCGCACATCAAACCGCGACATCTTCATCGCGACAAAAGCAAGTCTACTGGTGATAGGACCCCAAACGGATTCAAAACTCAAACAAAAGCCTATGGTTGGTCTTATTTATTACTCAGGAGGCTTCACACCAAATTTCAGGTCATTCCGACATCGTTTGACCCAGTTTCAGCTTCTGACGGAAAATCGGCAGCTCTGCGCGACAAAGTCTTCGGCTTCCTCAGGAAATTGGAAACTTTGCAAAATAAAATGCAAGGATTCTCATCAGGTTTCCTACAAAGAAGTCAGGCCAATAAATGGTCAAAATGTCAAGGAAAAATACAGAAGAAAAAAGAATCGAAAAACAGCAAAAACGAATCACAGACAACGAAATCACAGACAGAAGCACAGAAATTCAGAGAAGGAAAAGAGAGAAAACTCTGCGGAAGTTCTACACCGGCCACCGCTACAAGGTGACAAAAGTCCCTTGGGGGGTACCCCCCCCCCCCAAGGTCCTTGCCTTCTCCTCCTGCCTCCACTGGCTTAGATGTGGCTTTTCAGCCCGTCTACTCGGCTTTTATTGGACATAGGACCCCCTTTTGGTCTTTGTCCTCTAAAAACCTGAGGTTATAGCCAAGCCAAGCGAATCAATAGCATCCTCTGTTCTCATCTGCATGGATGATGGCGAAGCCCACATATGGCTTGCGACCGTCAATCTAAACGAGTCCCCCACAATCTCCTGAGAAGTTAGATCCTCCTTTTCTTGCTTTTCATTGTAGTTTGTATTTTTTCAAAAGAGACAAAAATCACAACTCTTGTCTTTCATTATTGATAATGATTGTAAATCGGCTATAAACGCCAAAAATCGGCTATAAACGCCAAAATCGGCTATAGATGCCAAAAAAATCGCCTTTCACGGCAAACCAAGAAAAATGTCTCTTTTCTTAAATATATGTGCAATGGAAAACTTGAAAGAAGTTGATTTCCTTTTTACTTGCGAAGGTTGATCTCCGGATCACCACTTGCAATTCCAAGTAAAATAGAAAATCTGGCACAACCACACAAAAAAAGAAATGTTGATGCACGCCCCTGCCCCATGGTTACGAAAGGGTCGGACCCGACGGACTCCCACGTCCGCCGACCTCGGTAGGAACCGAGCAGGAGCGCGGTCCATCAAGCTGGCATACCCGGTGGGACTCGTTTATTTGAGAACACGATGCTAGAAATGAAATATTTGCATATCATATATTTTGCCCTATGCTTATATTTCTTTTCTCGATTCCTTGGCTACTTTATAATTGGTGGCCTATGTTGAATTCCGCATCTAAAAAAAATGAGATGAGATTTTTTGTTTGGAAATTTCTAATTCTTTGAATTTATTTCCACTCTTTCTCTTTTCAAAAAAAAAAAACAAAAAAAAATCAGATTTTTCAGTTTGGATTCAAAATTGAGAAACTTTGATCCTCTCCATACTGGGCACTGGCGCTCATGGAAATCGCTGAGACGGTGTTCGGATCGGGGATTGGGCCATTGTTTCTCTTCGATGAGTTCATTAAAGATCTAAAAAAAATATATATAAAAAAAATATATATATAAAAAAAAAATTTAGATTTCTCAATTTGGATTCAAAATTGAGAAACCTTGATCCGTTCCTATCGTTCATCGCGCTTGCAGAAATGTTGAGCCTGTTCGACTAAGGTTTTGGGCCATCGTTTCTCTTCGATGAGTTCATTAAAGATCTAAAAAAATATAAAAAAAATTTTAGATTTCTCAATTTGGATTCAAAATGAGAAACCTTGATCCGCTCCTATCGTTCATCGCGCTTGCAGAAATGTTGAGCCTGTTCGACTAAGGTTTTGGGCCATCGTTTCTCTTCGATGAGTTCATTAAAAATAAAAAATATATATATATATATAAAAACAAAAAAAAGAAAAGACATAGACCACTAAGGTTAAACCAACTGTGTTCTTTGATCATGGTTGATTCAAATAAAAGCCTTGTCCAGAGTGTGGAGACAGCTTGACTGTTCTAGGCAAGGGTCCTCCAAACGGGTTCATTAAGTAATCCTACCCTTACCTGGGGGCAATTCTATCAATCAAGATTTCATAAGACCGGGTTAGGAGGCCTATGTGTACTCTCTCGTCTTTTAAATAAATTTTAAAAAAATAATAATAATAATTTTTTTTTAAAAATAAAAATTTTAAAATAAAAAATCAAAAATAAAAAAAAAATTTCAAAAAAATTCTTAAAATAAAAAAAAATAAAAATAAAAAAATAAAAAAAAAATAAAAAAAATGATTTAAAAAAAAAATCTTCAAAATCTTAAAAAAAAAAACTTCCGTCATTTTGGGTTTAGATTGGAGAAATCTTGGTCTTCTCCTTTCTGAGCACTGGCGCTCGCGGAAATCGCTGAGCCCGTGTTCAGATTGGAGTGCCTTTTGCTCTCTTTGATGAACCCGATATTGGTCTTTCAAAAAAAAAAACTCGTCATTTTTAGATTCAGATCCGAGAAATTATGGTTCATTTCTTTCTGAGCACTGGCGCTCGCGGAAATCACTGAGCCCGTGTTCAGATCGGAATACCATCTGCTCTCTTTGATGAATCCAATCTTGACCTTTCAAAACAGAGAATCTCATCTCATAGATGCGGTCTCAAAACATTTGTGTCTAGCGGTACTAGTACGCCCTTTCAGGGTCTACTGTATTGCGACCGGCACATCTGTAACTCCAACTTTATATTCTTCTTACCTCGAGCAAACTCTGCTTCTCGATAAGTCGAATTTAAGTTCACAATTGCTTCTAGCAGTCACTGGGACGCTCATTCTGGGCTTACCATACCTGCGATCAGAACAATTGTACCCTCTATGGCGTTTTGCCTTCTTCAGGTTGCTTGGGTCATCTTCCTCTAGCAATTTGAAAAGACGAAACCATAGAACTTCCCATTTATGATCATTATATTCTTGTGATTACTAATGGATGTGGTCTTGTTTCAGAAATTTTCGAAAAACTAACAATGACAGTTTCACTAACCATTACTTTCGATGAAAACAAGCACCAACTCATGCTTCAACAGAAGCAAACCGCGCGCACTTACAAGCGCCCCATCAGCTGCCGAAGCATCAACTCCTCGGCAACTCTCTGAACTCCGGGTCGACCTTGACTCCCCGGACTATCGTCTTTGGGACGCTGGGACCATTCCCACTTCCTGAGGAACAAACTGCTCCCTCCAAGAAGCAGAAACTCGCCTCTCAACGTGTCACTACCGTGACACCAAAGGCGAGCACCAGCAGGCCTGAAGCCCGTGGCACCCCCACGAAGCCTCGACCTGCAAGCAACCAGGTCTATCCCAAGACTTGGTCCCCAAGACCTTCACCAAAATAGAGAAGGTCCCAAACATCCACTAAGCCAGCATTCCTGGCCCCACTCAAGGAGAACCAGTTTTACCCTCTTGCCTACATGAAAGAGGAGAGACCCATCTCCAACCTGACTTCCAAGTCATCCCAGCATGAGCCGGCTTGTTCCTACAAGCCCAAAATCAAGTCATGCATCACAAGGCCTCTACAAGCACCTGCTAAGGCCTACAAACCTGTAGTTCAACCCTTCATCTCTACAGGGACCGAACTCCAAAAATTCAAAGCTTCGCTGCAACAGGCGAAGGACAGGGTTCGCATCCTATCCTTGCCCAGCTGCAAAGAAGACATGCTCGGCTGCTGCGCCCGAGGGAGCACATCCTTCATCGTCAAAGCCCAGCCAGAGCTGACCGAAGCTCAAATTGCTCGTCGCATACGCCGCCGCGCGTCGTATAGACAAAAGAGACTAGAGAAGCAAAGGACCCAGCCTCCTACACTTCAAGTCTCTCCCAAATGGGTCGAAAAAGAAAGACCCAACCAACTTGCTGCCGTCCATATGGTTGGAAAAACCAGAAGGCGCCAAAAATCAGCAACAAAAATCCATGTCCGACGTCCGATGACCCGCAGCGTCTCAAGGACAAGAAGACATTCAGAAGAATCCCCTGCTCCTTCAAGCAAAGGACAGCAAAGTGATCCTTCCTCAAGCTCTTCTTCAAAAAGAATAAGCCCCAGCTCAGTCACCAGGACAGTTTCTTCGTTCGAATCACGAAGGATGAATGTCTTGGCTACAAATTCTGAGCCACCACCCCGCAATCCACCTCCAGAAGATGCGATCACCCACATCCAGCAGTTGGAACAGGGCCAGCAGAGGATTGAAACTCTGATGGAAAACCTTCTCCTCGCCTTCCAAAATCAGGCGAACAATGAACCTCCTCCGAATCATCAAGACGATGGGGTAAATGGAGAAGAAAATGAGTCACGCGCCCTTACCAAAAAGGACGTAGACAGTATCCTCGCCAAAGCAAAAGAAGAGGATATACTCAAGGAGCATGGAATCAAGCCACCATATCCCTTATGGATGGACTCGGTCCCGTTCCCCACCAAATTCAAGCATCCTACTCTCCAAACATATACGGGGAAAGGATCAGCCAGACAACACGTCATCCACTTCAAGATCCTGACGGGAGCTATCGCGGATCAAGATGCACTCAAGATCCGCCTCTTTGCAAGTACCCTAAAAGGTACGGCCTTCGATTGGTACTCCACTCTGCCGGAGGACTCGATCCAAAACTGGGCCATGTTAGAGATACGCTTCCTGACTCACTTCAAAGGTGAAGATCATCCCGCTACTATGGCTCGGCTGTGCAGCCTAAAACAGGGGGAGAATGAATCAACATATGACTTCATTCACAAGTGGAAAGCAATGGCATACAAATGCTCTGATGTATTGCCACAAGCGTCGCTAGTCGACATTTGCTGAAACAACATGAGAGCCAGAATCCGCTCCATGATCATCGGCAACAAATCAAAAAACCTGGGAGAACTCCTAGAAGCTTCCATGGAAGTTGAAACGGTGATTAAAGACCTCAACAGTCAGAAATCATCAAGAAAAGAGCCAACCGCCATTGCAACCTCTCAACCAAAGAAAAAAGAGGTCCTCAATGTGCAGACCAAGTCAGCTCCTCAGACACCAAAGAAAGCTGAAAATAAAGTTGCTGGTAAGAGACCTGAACTCTCAGATGCATTCAAAGAATGAGTAGAGAAGAAATACCCATTTGATGAAGACGTTGATGAAATCTTCGGGGCTCTTGTGGCAAACGGCAAGCTCACCTTGCCTGGACCAAAAAGACCGGGTGATGTTGGCAAAACCAACGATCATCGGTACTGTCCATACCACCAGATGATCTCGCATCCTCTCAATCAATGCTTCGTTGTGAGAGAGAAAATAAATGAGATGTGGAAAAACGGAGTCATCACCTTTGACAAAAACTATGGGTCTGCCTCTGTCAACATGGTGACATGTGGACAAACATCAAAATCACCGGAGAAGAAGATCACTACTTCCTTCAAGGTGATAAACTCAATCCAAGCGTCCGAGGAACTGGTTCCTTACCCGACACCAGACGGACAACCGATATGGGTACATCCCGATCTCCTGGAAGATGAAAATTGGGAGGTCGTGAAAACAAAGCCTACAGCTCAACAGCGAAGGCAGGCTAGGAAACATCTCCTCAAGCTCAAAAGGCAAGAGAAGACCCAGCCAAAACTAGAGGTCAAAGGAAAGGCAGAGGCTTCCTCTACCGCTTCACTGGAGGCAACAAAAGCATCCCTTCCAGAGGCTTCAAAAGGGGTAAGGAAATTCACTCTCAGTGATTTCATGCCACCTCAATTCAAAGAAGCCATGCAGGAGGCATCATACTCTTGCAATTCGGTAGTTGGATTCTCCATTGATGGATACGAGTCCAGCGACACCGATGATGGATTCCAATCCAACTACACAGATGAGTGGGAGGAGTCCCTTGAAACAGGAGAATATCTCTCCGATGAAGAATGGGTTCCTGAGTCTCATCTTATGCCAGTAATCTGGTATAACCCCCTACAGCCACAAGGATCCTTGTCTGATGATGAAGAAGACCAAGAAGCTGTACAAGAAAATGCTGCTGACCCAGCACCTCTCATTACTCCAGTGGAAATCAACCATGTTGAGCCACAAAGAGTTGATGAAGAAGAAGATCCGGCTCCCATGCCTGATCTTGAAGAATATGCAAGGATCTTGCAGCGACTCGCTCTAGAACAAGAGCAAGAACGCGTCAACGAGCCTCCTCGCAATCCAGAGCCTGAAGTCCCTGAAGACCACCAGGTACATCCTCCCTTAACTCCTGAAAATGGAGAAAATTGCTGGATAGACGATCTTCTTACATCCGAGGATGAGTCTGACTCCGATCAGGCAACGTCTCCCGTCAGAGCTTCCTGTAATATGATAATTCGGGATTATAGCTCTTCCGAAGCATCGTCTGATGAGAGCACTTACACTCCGGCTTCGCAAACACAAACTGCGAATGAATCCTTTGAAATGCTTCTTCGGCGTCTCGTCGGGTAAGTTCCTCGGATTCTTAGTTCGGAAAGCTGGAATAGAGTTTGACCCCATAAAAGTCAAAGCCATTCTAGAAATGCCCTCTCCAAGAACCTTGAGAGAACTCAAAGGGCTTCAAGGGAGATTAGCCTACATCAGACGGTTCATCTCCAATCTTTCGGGAAAATGCCGTCCATTCTCCCGATTGATGAAAAAAGGTGTAAACTTTGTCTGGGATGCTGACTGTGAAGCTGCTTTCCAAGACATCAAGTCATACCTGACAAAGCCTCCAGTGTTAGTTGCTCCTACCGCTGGAAAACCATTCATCTTGTACACAAGAGCCCTTGATCACTCTTTGGGAGCTCTGCTTGCGCAAGAAAATGATCAGAGAAAAGAAGCTGCTCTATACTACCTCAGCCGCATGCTAGTAGGTGCAGAGCATCGCTACTCTCCAGTCGAAAAAGAATGTCTTGCAGTGATGTTCGCCGTACAAAAGCTACGTCACTACTTGCTTTCCAACACAGTATACCTGGTCTCGAGGGTCAACCTCTTGAAGGTCCTTGTCACAAAGGCAGGTTCTCTCAATGCTCGACTGGCAAAATGGTCCATCCTTCTGTCACAATTTGATATTAGGTATGTACCACAAAAAGCAATCAAAGGGCAAGCTCTAGCGGACTTCCTCGCAGAGCATCCATTGCCTAAAGATTCTCCGCTCAGAGATGATCTCCTAGACGAACCAGTCTATAATGTGGAGACTTTCTCACAAAGTGCCTCCTGGGACATGTACTTTGACGGTGCAACCAGGACAAATGAAAAAAGACAGCTGATCTCGGGAGTTGGCATCCTCTTTGTTAGCCCCGACAAATACATGATTCCACATGCTTTCTCGCTACTGGAACCATGCATAAACAATGCAGCTGAATATCAAGCTCTGATCTTAGGATTGGAACTCACCATCGAATCCGGTATCACCATGCTGGAAGTCTTTGGAGACTCTCAACTGATCGTCAACCAGATGAATCAGAAATTTGAAGTCAGGAAGCCAGATTTGTTGCCTTACTACAACAAGGCACAATCACTTCTGCAAAAGTTTGACATCTGTCACATCACCCACATTCGTAGAGGTGAAAACATACGTGCAGATGCCCTAGCCGGACTTGCCGCATCCATGGCAATCCAGGAAGGGGAAAACATGCAAATCACAGTGTGCGAAAGAAGAATCCTTCCTCCTCTTAACACACACCAAGCAGTTGCTGAATGCCACAAAGTGGTCGGAAGTCGGATTTCAATCCTTCAAACTTCAATCGGCGACTGGAGGGATCCGTTCATTGATTACATTATGTTCGGAATCCTACCTGAAGATCCAAAAGAATGGGTAAGCATCCAAAGGCGAACCCCAAGCTTTCATTTGGATATTCCTTCAAAAATCCTTTACAGGAAATCCTTCAACGGAGTACTTCTACGCTGCTTGTCACAACAAGAGGCTGAAGAAACACTCAAAGAAGTTCATGCTGGTCTTTGCGGAGCTCATCAGGCTGGACCTAAGCTCTATGATCAGATAAAAAGGTTAGGATATTACTGGCCTACCATGGTAGCTGACGCAATGCAATTTGCTAAGCGCTGCCAACAATGCCAAGTTCATGGAGATTACATTCACATGCCTCCAGAATGGCTGCATCCTACAGCGATCTCATGGCCTTTCGAAGCCTGGGGTATGGACATCATAGGTCCTATTTCCCCCCCTTCGAGCAAAGGTCATCGCTTCATCTTCGCCGCTACGGATTATTTCTCCAAGTGGTCAGAAGCATTTGCGTTTAACGAAATGAAGACCTCATCAGTCCTTCAGTTCCTGCACACCAACATCATTTGTCGTTTCGGCATACCCAAAAGATTCATCCATGATAACGGACCACAGTTCCGGGATCATCGATTCTACAGGTTCTGCGACAAATACAAAATCCAAAGCTGTCCTTCGACTCCATACAATCCGGCAGCAAACGGGTTAGCAGAAGCTTTCAACAAGACACTCTGCAAAATCCTCAAAAAATTGGTCTCTAGTCACAAAAGAGACTGGAGCGACAAAATGTCTGAAGCTTTGTGGGCCTATCGAACCACCGTTCGAGGACCAACCCATAGCACACCATTCTCCTTGGTCTATGGATGCGAAGCTGTCGTACCCTTGGAAGTACAAATTCATTCCTTGAGGGTATCCTTGCAAAATGACATGACTCAAGAAAGCAATGTCAAATTGCGACTCCATGAGCTGGACAATCTCGATGAGAGACGGCTCGAAGCTCAACAAAGCATTGAACTTTACCAAGCACGCATGGCAGGATCTTTCGATAAAAAGGTCAGGCAACGCGCCTACAAAAAGAGTGACTTGGTTCTTGGGTAAAAAGACCAATGGTCTTCGCTCACAAGTCCAAAGGCAAATTTGAGCCAAAATGGGATGGACCCTACGTCATCGACAAGGTTTTCTCTAATGGCGCATACGCACTCCTAAACATGGAAGGTGACAGATGTATGCTGCCCATCAGTGGCAAGTTCTTAAAACGGTACTACCCTTGAAGACTTACCCAACTGGGTAAGAGCAATGCCTGTACGGCCAAAACCGGTTTCCAGGTACACGCTCGCTAAACCCACCCTTTTTTTAGAATTTTCATATCAAATGTTGAAATTTCTAGAAATTTAAAACAATGCTTACTTTCATCGCTTCATTGTTCAAAAAAAAAATAAATATCCAAGTTTAGGAACCTTTCCCTAACTTGACCAAAATTTTCAACCCTTGAACCCAAAATTCATGGTTTGAAACAAAATTCGGATTCAGGGATTTCCACCCTAGTCCACCCTGCCTTTTACCGCCAAAATGGTTTTAGGTCAAAACTTATGACCCTCGTGTCTTTAAACAAAAAAAATGGTTTTTCAAAAAAAAAAAAAAAACCGCGAGGAAGTGACGCTTAGTCGATACTCGCACAAATCGGAAGCATATGAACCATGTTCGACACTTCCAAAATTGCATGGGAGCGACATTTCGTCGATACTTGCAAAATCCAAAACTGTGGAGACGCAACATTTCAGTTGATATCCACAACCCAAATTTCAAAGGTTCGAAAAAACCTAAAAAACTGTGGAGACGCAACATTTCAGTTGATATCCACAACCCAAATTTCAAAGGTTCAAAAAAAAAAAACCTAAAAAAACCATGGAGACGCAACATTTTAGTTGATATCCATAACTCAAAGGTTTGAGAAAACCATAAATTTCAAAAATCGTGGGGAAACGACATCAAGTCAGTACCCGCAAAACCAAAATTTTTGAAAAGCAAGGATGCGACATTCCATCGATACTTGCACCCAAATCCGCGAGGATGCGACATTCCATCGATACTCGCAACCGAATGAGCAAGGATGCGACATTCCATCGATACTTGCAAGAACATTCAGCAGGGAGGCGACTTTTAGTCGATACTTGCATTTTTGAAAACCAAACCGGCTATAAACGCCATCAAAACAGGCTATAAATGCCACAAACCGGCTATCAATGCCACCAAAACAAAACCGGCTATCAATGCCACAAACAAAAAACTTGGATTTCAAAAAAACCGGCTATCAATGCCACCAAAAAAAAAACCGGCTATCAATGCCACCAAAAACCGGCTATAGATGCCACAAAACAAACCGGCTATCAATGCCACCAAAACTGGCTATAGATGCCACAAAAAAAAATTGGCTTCCATGCCACAAACAAAAACCTGGCTTTCATGCCAAAACAATCATTTGACAAAAGATTTTCACAAAATGACAACCTTTTGATCAAATCCCATTTAGCAATTACTTTTATCACAAAAAGATTCAAGTGAGCGTAGGGATAAAAAAAAAGAAGAGCATCCCATTTAGCAATTACTTTTATCACAAAAAGATTCAAGTGAGCGTAGGGATAACAAAAAAAGAGAGTACCAAAAAAATATATACATGTGGTACAAAAAAAAGAGAAAGTGTTCACAAGCACTACAAAAAAATAAGTACCAAAAAAATACAAGTGGTACCAAAAAAAAAAGAGAGAAGGATGGTTTCTGTAAAAAAAAATATATGCAGGAGCTCAATCAAAAATGGTCTCCAGCCAAGAGTTCAGCTCCTCAAGCAAACTTTTAGCCTCAGCCGTCAAGGATTCCAAGGCACACTTCTTCATGAACCTGCCATGAGATGCTGGAGTGGGCTGTACCCCTTCTTTCACACCGGGAAGCTTATCCCGAGCAGTTTGCCATCGTTCGCTTTCTTCAGATTTCCTTTCAAGAACTCGATTGGCATCTGCAACCAGGCGAATCAGAGCACTCTCCCTGTCGCGAGCCTCCATTATGGCAGTCCACTTGGCAGCGACTTGTGCCTGCAGATGCTCAAGACGTTTCCTGGCCTCATCGAGCTCCCTATCAAGGATCTGAAGGTCATGTGTCAGCCCGATGATGGTTAGCTCTTCTAAGTTCTTCTTTCGGACTGCCTGCTTCCTGCTTTCTGTAGCCTCATCCAGGTCAGACTTAGCCTTATCAGCAGGGTCCAGGAACATCTCCTTGAAGAACTGGTCATCAGCCAAACCCACGGTCTCAAACCACTTGTCACCCAGTGCAATGATCCTATCAACGATCGCCCTGGCACCTGTGACATCCAGACCAGCCTCTTCGGCATCACTGAGAATCTTCTACACATGCTGGATCATGCCAAATCTGGCTTCCAAGTGCCCAGAAAAGAGAGTCTCAATCCAAGAGCTCAGAACTCGCACCACCACCTTCTTCGCAAAAAGAAGAGATGGCCCAGCTGAAGATTCGCCCAACTCCGTTGGTCGGCTGCTCATATCATCATCTGTTGGAAGAGTAACAAAAGAACTCTTTCCAGTTGAAGCTGCTCCTGCTCGGGAAGGAATCTCAGCACGAGGTATCTCCTCAGCATTGTTAGAACTGGTCCCAGGAGTCTCTACCTCTGGATCAACCTCTGGCATCCCTTGCTCTGGAAGCGACGGATCCTCCTCTGTCACTTCAAAACCTGCCAAGGAAACACAAAAAGGTATGAATATGATCCTGTTTGAAAATCATTATCAGGGTTATTACTACAAAATACCTTCTTCGATGACTGGCGGAACACTTTCTTCCTCCATGAACTCATTGGAAGCATCATCAACATTTGCATCCATCGATGGTTCAAAGTCATCGGAATCCTGTGGCAAGTCAGCTGGCAAGAAAAATGTTAGCAAACCAAGTCACAGACAAAAAAAAAAGCAAAAGAAGTCATACCAATTGGAGATTCTGGATTCACTCCAGAGTCCCTCGGTTCTTCTTCAGGTACCCCGACAGGATCCGTCACCACCTCATTGGCTGGAACCTCAGGCATCATCAAGTCTTCCTCTGCTAAAAAAAAAAGAAAAGAAAAGCAGAAACAAGAAGCAAATCATAACATGAAAAAAATCCCATGAAAAGAAATGGAAAGAGAAAAAGGAAGAATCATACCTTCACCGACGGTCTCTTCTCCTCGACTTCTCTTCTCTGGAGGCTCGTCAGCATCCACTGGCACATCCTCATTGATAGTAAGAGGAACTTCCAAGTTAGGAGAGTCCTCATGCTGCCCCTTGCTGCGATGATGACTCCTCCCCCTCTTACCCCGGCGGGCTCGCTTCTTAGAGGAACCTGCCCCGCTGTCAGAGTCAGGTTTCCCACTTGACTCCTCACTGGATGGTCTACTCTTGCCAGTAGACTCCACGGAAGCTTGCCTCTGTGCCGCTTGCATCCAAGCGCCAAGTTCGGCTTCCTCCTGTTCTAGCTGCTCTAAAGCCTCATCAGGTATTTCTCGAACAACTTCAGAACCAATGACGCCCTGGTCACCGAGAAAGCCTATCTTGTGCTTCTCTCCAGAAAGGAAGGCCCAAACTTCCTCTCGCCGGACGCCATCCGACTTTCCAAGGGCCTTTCCAGATGCCAACTTCACATCAAGCTCCTTCTTGGAAAGCCCCCGATATGCCGAAAAGCTCTCCGCGAACCACTTCGCAAAGCCGGCAGTCCGGGAAGTCAGCAACACAGGATAAGAAATCATGGCTGTAGTGTCTTCAGCACTATAGAAAGCCCATGCATTTCTCCCGTCCTGTAAGCCTCCAAAGCGCTTCACCATGCTTGAAGGCGCTCCAACAACGCCTTGAGAAAAGCCCAGCTGCAAAGCAAAGCGAGAGGGTACATACGGCTGGATGTCGACGAAAAGATGTCTACGGTACACCATCGTGCCGACACGTATGCTGAAAAGCCACTCTCTCTCTGCATTCGTCAAGGAATAATGCCTTCCTGACCCCGCCCTGGTAGAGTCTCGGGAGGCACCAAAATCAAAAGCCTTCTTCCGCAACTCCGGAGAAAGCTTCACTAAAGACTGCCCCATCTCGACGTCCCTGAACCGTCGGATCCTCATGCGGGCAAACAAAAGTGATTCGGACACGGCTTTGCCCTTAGCCAATCGAATCATCAGAGGATCATCATCCTATGCAGCACCCAGCCGGTGGAAGCCAGGACAGTGGTATACATACCACGAATAAAAGATGTGGGCTGAAAATACCCTATTCATAGGAAGCCCAAGCCGAACCAAAAAAGCAGTAGCCTGCAGTTCGGTACACAGGTAGGAGTAAAGAGCTGGCACCAAAGCAAGCTGCTCTCCAAACGCCATCTGACAAGCCGGAAAAAATACAATGCGGCCTGATGTGCGTTCCATCTCCTCCAGCAAAAACAGCCTCACCAAGCCAATAAGTGAGGTAAACAGCGAGATCTCTCCGCAGTGCAATGTCAGGACATATGGCGTTTGTACTTGCACAGAAATCTCTCAACTCTTCTTTCATGGCCAAGATCTTCTTTGAACTTGGATCCTGAGCTCCGGCTTCTTGGGTCACGCTATCAGAAGACTCCCTGCTATCAGAAAAATTGGGGAATGAAGAGCTAAAACTCTTCCAACTGCTGGATCTAACTTTCAAACCCTCCTTCTCCTTCAGAAAATCATAGAAGGCGACGAGCTGAAAGTACAAAAGCCTGAACTCCTCAGACTGCCCCTCAAGGACGCTGTCAATCGGCATAAACTCCTCATAGAGTTTCCCGAGGATGGGCAATCCAGTAATGGCGCTCAGCTCCTTCAAAGAAAAACCAATCTCACCATTCGTCACAACGAAGGTATTGGTTTGTGGGAGGAATGATTCCAGCATAGCCATGAAGGCCTCGTCGGAAAAGATCACGGTCTCCCTAAAGGCGCGGACCGCATCAAAAATCCCAGCTTCCTTCAAAACGGCGCTACCAATCAGCAGGACGCGATCAGTCCACGACTTCCACTCGGAGTCAGCATTGAAACGGCCACGAAGTCGAAAAGGCTTGATCCAATTGCTGCCGTCACCGCTGGAAATACCAAGGCCCACCGGTCTCAAATCGACCGACGGATAATCAAGACCCTGGTAGCCGCTGGATGGCATCAAAAGGTCCATGTCAACAGGCGACCTCTCCGTATATCCAGGAGAACCGCCAACAAAAACCCCGGTCTTGATTACATTTGTCCTTCTCACCCAGCTTGGAGGATCTTTCCTCTTAGAGCACGTGGGGGCAAGGCTCATGATCGAGACGGTGCGATCAAACGTCGACCGGGTAGCAACAGTCTTCTTCTCACCATCTGCTGTGAAAGAAAACTGAAAACATCTCCTCTTGGTATGTCATGTCATCAGGGACTGCATCACCAAAGAAGAAGGTAGGCTTGGGCAAAACGCTCTGATCTTCCATCACCCATGGACGACTGCTTACCATGATCTTATAGAATTCCTCTCCCTTGAGAGCGATTAGTCGCTGCCTCATCTCATCTCTGTTGAGGGAGTCGCACTCTTCCAGATTTCTCTCAACATACTGGACCTTCTCAAAAGCCTGCTGAACGGCCGGATTAGAAGATCTAGAAGATCGACGAGGTACGCTTGTAGCAGGCTCTTTACCCTTGTTCGTTCTGGAGGAACCACCTGAAAAGGATAGAAAAGAAAAAGATCAAACATCAAAATGACAGAATCTTGCTAAAAAAAAAATCTGGCGAAATTTTGACATGATGACGGGGCAATTCCGAAGAAAAGGAACTATCCCGAAAGAAATAAGAAAGCTTGAAGATGGGCTCAACATCGCTGCGAGCTCCGAAACTCCAAACTTTCGAAACCTCAAAGTCTCCGCAAAATCAGGAAGGGCTCAACATCGCTGCGAGCTCCAAAAGTCCCAAAATTGCGAAAACTTTCAGGTATGCTATAACATCATGCTACAAATTTAATTTACAATTGAATGCATGCATGAACATCTAGGTTTGCCAAAAAAAAGGGGCATTATCATGATGAGCAAAAGAAAAAAAAAAAGAAAAGAAACTTTCTCAAAAAAAAAAGAGGGGAAAGAAAACAAAAAAAAAAAAAGAAAATAAACTTTCTCAAAAAAAAGAGGGGAAAGAAAACAAAAAAAAAAGAGAAAAAAAAAGGGGCTGGCCCACAGGCCGTGGCCCACTGGCCACGTGGCCGTACGGCCAGATCCGTACGGATCTGTCCGTACGGCCCACAAACAAAAAAAAACATGAAAAAAAAAGAAAGAAGAAAAGAAAAGAAAAAACGTGAAAAAAAAGGGAAAACACGTGAAAAAAAAAGAAAAGAAAAAAAAAGAAAGAAACAAAAAAAAGAAAGAAGAACTTTTTATTTTTTCCTACAATGGAGTTTTCTTGAAAAAGGGAACTTACTTGGAGCCATTGATGGAGAAGAAGAAGAAAAGTCTTGAAGATCTTGAAGAAGAAGAACTCTTGGTCTTGAAGCCCTCTTGAGATTATTGTAAAAGAAAGTAATAAGAGCAAGAGATCCAACCTCCTCCTTGCTTTTATAGAAGAGAGCAAACCAAAGAAGGAAAGAAGAAAGAGATAAGTGTTACTAATTAGTAACCTTACAAAAAAAAAGAGATTAGAAAGATTCTTTCCCAAAAGAAAGATATCTTGAGGGATTCTCTCCCAAAAAGAAATCTTGAGAGATTTTCTCCCAAAAAGAGATCGATGAAGGATTCTTTCCCAAAAGAAAGATATCTTGAGATATCCTATCCCAAAATAAAGGGAATATGAGAGATTTTCTCCAAGTAAAGATATTCTTAGATATTCTCTATCCAAATGAGATATTTTTGGATATTCTTTACAAAAATGACACCATATGAGATCTAAGCCATTTCAAAAGCTTAAGGTCCCATGGGTTAGCCCATATGAGCCAGGTTTGACCACCTAGGCACTAAAAAAAAAAAAAAATTTGGGCTTTTAGTCAAAGAGAAATCCCTCTTACCAAGAGCATACAAAAATGGTTCCATGCCTCTTTTGAGTTGATTGGACCATACAAAGAAAATTCCAAGCCCCATGAGCTTCCAAAAATCAAACCATCCAGCCTCATCTACCAAATTGAGCCAAAATCTTGAAATTGACATTCCACAAAAATCAAACCAAATCCTTGTCCCCTAACTTGCCACATACAGCCTGTTAGGTCACAAGACTAAAACCAAAAACCAAAACCTGATCCCCTAACTTGCCACATACAGCCTGTTAGGTCACAAGATCAAAACCAAAATTGATCCCCCAACATTCCACATACAGCTTGTTGGGTCACACGATCAAAACCAAACCCGACCCCCTAACCTGCCACATATAGCCTGTTAGGTCACAAGGTCAAAACCCTAATCCACATCCCTGATTTCATCTTCAAAACTTTGCCTCGAGATGGTACGTGATCCCTTTCACTACCATAAAATTCCCGTGGAAGCTGAAAAGGCTACAAATACCAAAAAGAAAGACTGCTCAAAGACTCTTGGTCAAGTCACAGGCTCTCCTTCAAAAATCTCTTCGAGGCACATCGACTACAAAAGTTAAGCAACTCGTCGCTGTACCTCGAGGGGGCATTTGTTGACACCAAAAATGTCACTTTGCCTCTTCAAGATCCAAAGAGCTACATGAAGTCGCAACCTGCCATAAATAGGCAATGCTACTTCCAAAAATCAAATCTTGTCAGGATCAAACAAAAACTGCAAGATCCTTCAAGACAGCCAAAAGAGGAGTACACAAGAAGTTTCGGGCCATTTCAAAATCATTTGGCCTAACTTTGCTTCTCCGACAGCTGAAAAGGAGCTCTCGGCGGCAAAAGCATCGGAGACACCAAATCTTCGATCAGAGCCGATGGATGGTCTCAAAATACTTCCAAAAGGCTCCACGTCAAGTTCCGAGTCAAACCGACAACGTTTGACCCTACATCAACCCTCGAACAGCTAAATCAAGCAGATAGAGCACATGGACGGCTTCAAAATGCTTATAAAGGGCTACACGTCAAATTTCAGGTCATTTCCACAACATTTGACCATAGTTTGACGCTCGGAAGCCAAATCAGGCCTCTCGGCGGCAAAAGCTCTCCGGGACCATGGTTTCCAAGACAGAGCCTATGGATCATCTTAAAATGACTCCAATAGGTTCCCTGTCAAATTTCAAGTCAACCGGACATCGGTTGACCGCACATCAAACCGCGACATCTTCATCGCGACAAAAGCAAGTCTACTGGTGATAGGACCCCAAACGGATTCAAAACTCAAACAAAAGCCTATGGTTGGTCTTATTTATTGCTCAGGAGGCTTCACACCAAATTTCAGGTCATTCCGACATCGTTTGACCCAGTTTCAACTTCTGACGGAAATCGGCAGCTCTGCGCGACAAAGTCTTCGGCTTTCTCAGGAAATTGGAAACTTTGCAAAATAAAATGCAAGGATTCTCATCAGGTTTCCTACAAAGAAATCAGGCCAATAAATGGTCAAAATGTCAAGGAAAAATACAGAAGAAAAAAGAATCGAAAAACAGCAAAAATGAATCACAGACAACGAAATCACAGACAGAAGCACAGAAATTTAGAGAAGGAAAATAGAGAAAACTCTGCGGAAGTTCTACACCGGCCGCCGCTACAAGGTGACAAAAGTCCCTTGGGGGGTACCTCCCCCCCCCAAGGTCCTTGCCTTCTCCTCCTGCCTCCAATGGCTTAGATGTGGCTTTTCAGCCCGTTTACTCGGCTTTTTATTGGACATAGGACCCCCTTTTGGTCTTTGTCCTCTAAAAACCGGAGGTTATAGCCAAGCCAAGCGAATCAATATCATCCTCTGTTCTCATCTGCATGGATGATGGCGAAGCCCACATATGGCTTGCGACCGTCAATCTAAACGAGTCCCCCACAATCTCCTGAGAAGTTAGATCCTCCTTTTCTTGCTTTTCATTGTAGTTTGTATTTTTTCAAAAGAGACAAAAATCACAACTCTTGTCTTTCATTATTGATAAGGATTGTAAATCGGCTATAAACGCCAAAATCGGCTATAAACGCCAAAAATCGGCTATAAACGCCAAAATCGGTTATAAATGCCAAAAAAATCGCCTTTCACGGCAAACGAAGAAAAATGTCTCTTTTCTTAAATATATGTGCAATCGAAAACTTGAAAGAAGTTGATTTCCTTTTTACTTGCGAAGGTTGATCTCCGGATCACCAATTGCAATTCCAAGTAAAATAGAAAATCTGGCACACCCACACAAAAAAAGAAATGTTGATGCACGCCCCTGCCCCCTGGTTACGAAAGGGTCGGACCCGACGGACTCCCACGTCCGCCGACCTCGGTAGGAACCGAGCAGGAGCGCGGTCCATCAATCAAGAGGTCTTGAAGATTGCTAATTGATTAGTGAAAGTGTTTCATCATCAAAGCAAGAAGTAACTCCTCGATTAGAGCGCAACCGAGCTCCAAAGGTATAATCTCCTTCCTTGTATGTTGTAGATTTATTTGTTGCTTGTTAGTTATTGTTTCTATCTTGTAGATAGATTGATTTACTGATCATAATGGCTGAGATTGAGGGTATGCATCTTAGATTGGTTTTGGTAGTCTTATGGGTAGTTGATCGCTGCATCAAGTTGATCAAAAGTTTTGAAACCTATCCTAGAGATCCACTAGTATTTCCAATGGCTCCTACCACTGGAAAGTCATTCATCCTGTACACAAGACCCTCGACCGTTCTCTGGGAGTTGGAAGCAGGTGGGCCTCTAGGATAGGTTTCAAAAACTTTTAACCAACTTAACTCAGTGATTAACTATCTAGAAGGCTCAAAAACCCAATCCAAGATACATACCCTCAATCTCAGCCATCATGATCAGTAAATAAATCTATCTAGAAGATAGAAACAGCAACTAACAAGCAACAATTAAATCTACAACATATAAGGAAGTAGATTATACATACCTTTGGAATTCGGTTGTGCCCTAATGGAGAAGTTGCGTCTTTCTTTGATGATGAAACTCTTTCACGTATCAAATAGCAATCTCCAAGACCTCTTGATCTTCCACGCTATGACCCGTATCAGATTCTCTTTATCTCAAGAAGATGGTGGGATCTCCAAGAGAAAACTACTAGGAACTCAAAGGAGGAACTAGAAAGAGAACTAGAAGAGAGAAGAGAGGAGAAGAGCATGTGTAACTCTTGCACAAGTGGTTGATAGGCGTGAATCCCAAGGTGGAAACAAGCCTTTTTCATGAAACACCTTCTCTCCTCTTTTTATAGATTTTGCAACCTTCACTTACTAATTTCTATTTCAAGTCTTACTTCCATAAGAATTAGTAACCTCCTCTTCTTTCTAATTATAATAGAAATCTCACTTCCATTATAATTAGTAACTATCTATTTTCTAATTAAAATAGAAGTCTTACTTCCATTAATAATTAGTAACTTACTATTACCACTATTAGAAGTCTCACTTCAAATAGAAATAGTAAGTTTGCTTTTAGAGTTCACCTAGAATTAAAAACTTTCTAATAATTGGGCAAGCGTGGGAACCACTAGGGATTCCTTAGAAAGCTGGCTCCAACTGGAACTCGCGACCCCACATCTTATGTGTAATCCGCGCCTACAGTTAATTGCAAATAACTCCACTATATAAATGTAATTAAACTCCAGTCTTAGGAATATTACATAGAAGACCCTAAACTTCCACATTACCACAAGTAGGCCCCTCCATCAATATCAATGGATCAATTGGACATGTCTTCCAAACTTAGATCCATATCTTATTATCCTTGAGCCCCAATAAATTATAATGATCATGGTACCTTTCCAATTAACTCTTAATCAGAATGGGTGCACACTTACCAATGAAAAATCCATTAATTGGCATAAGGGGATATTGAAGATAGATTCCATCTTGACCATTGAATGTTCCCACAGTAATACTACCACGTACCCAAATCACCGAGGTGTTGACCTACAGTTGGCTCACTCATTGGTGACTCAAAGGAAATGAATAGATAGAAACTTGAGTTCATTAATGTCTCAGGATTGAGAGCCTATTGATAGAGAATTTTGAGAGCAAACCTTAAAGTAAAGATAGTGTTTATAAAGTGCTTCTCATGGTCCTTTAATCATCTAATGTACCAGTACTATGATCCAGAATCTTCCATTCTAATGATCGAGACAAATCACACTATCTCATAATAACCAAAGTACTGCTACCTTGTCAGTATGAGATGTCCAGTCTCATTACTGGTTGTGAAGATATTTAAGTATAAGATTTTCCACCCATGTCTCCCGTATGTAGATCTCATCCATACACATGTGTTACATCTAATATACTTGCGGACTCCGGTTCATCTGATGGACCATCATGTCATTCGTATTGGTTATGTGCAAGTATATAATTAAAACACCATTCATCTCATGAAAGGAAAGCATAATTGTATTGAAAAATAAAAAAGTTAATCAATTTATTACATCATATACTGGATTGAGACCATAAAACTAACACTGGGCGCTCTACTTGCACATGAAAATGATGAAAGAAAAGAAGCTGCTCTATATTACCTCAGTTGCACGCTGGTAGGTGCAGAGCATCGCTTCTCTCCAGTCGAAAAAGAATGGCTTGCAGTGATGTACAAAAGCTACATCACTACCTGCTTTCCAACACAGTCTACCTGATCTCGAGGATCAACCTTTTGAAGGTCCTTGTCACAAAAACAGGTTCTCTCAATGCACGACTGGCAAAATGGTCCATGTCACGACCCCAAACCAGAGGGGCCGTGAAAATTGGGAGTTAAGTAAAATTTATGTTTCTCCCAAGATCCGCGTGTGTGAGGATAACACGTTCTAACACATCCTGAATATTTTTGCGGAAGCTTTCGTGGCGTTGCGACCCGAAGTCCGTGGCCATCGGATTCCGTGTCGCACTCAACCCGAGCATATAATTATCTTATCAATGAACATATCAAACTGGAACAAACCATTATAACAAAATACAGAGCGGACGGTATCTGGATATTATATTCCCACATATGTTCAAGTTACAAATAACAATGTGTATTAATTACAATCCCAATAAACGGGCTAATAAAAGCCATACAAAAATAAGCTAGTAATCACTACCCCATATGTGACGTAGCTCCGATGTCAAGCTCAATGTCTACACGACATAGCTGACGAAACAACCTACAAGCTCATAGCTCCAAAGCCAAAACGTACAATCTGATCGGGCTAGATATCTGAACCTGAGTACCAAAGTAGTGGGTCAGACACGACGGTCTGGCAGGTGGGTGAAAAGATAATACAAGTACTGAAAAATAAAACATATGATAAATCATGGTATTTGACAAAATCCTGTACTCATGTATAAGCATGGATGAGGCATGTACATTTGACAAAAACATCTATTCTTTAAAGCATGTATAAAACATGTATATTTAGCAAGTCGGGAATCCCGTGTAAAATGACATGGTAATAATTTAAATCAATGATACCTTGCAAGAGCGTAGAAAACCTGTATATAAATGATGAATTTCATAAAAGGAAGATACATCATTTACAAGAGATATATATGAAATAAAAACATGTAAAGGTACCAAAGATCAGGAACTGTCAAGATGGCAACCACACGAAGCTAAATCCTCTCTCACTAAAGTGATAAGAGCAAGTTAGGGCGTTGACCTCAGTCACACGAGGTGAGGAGAGTCAACGACGTTGACCTCAGTCACACGAGGTGAGGAGAGTCAACGATATTATATAATAATATACATATAGCAAGATAGGAACACGGTAGCAAACCGGATAGCAAGACAAGATCCAAGCTGCAGCTGGCAGGACAAGAGGGGGATCTCCAAACCGGTGGATCAAACCGATAAGGTACATCCAAGCCTAGTGGTGCCAACTCATAGATCATGTGCAAGAAAACAAAACAATACGTATATATATCTGGGCAAGATGCCCATCAGCATAAGACATATCATATCAGGTCAAGCAGGAACAAGATAGCAAGTATGCTAAAAACCATATCCGGGGCAAGACTAGTTACAAGGCACAAAACTTGAAATCTACAAGTGAAATCCGGTAAAAATCAGGTACAAATGGATTCTACAAATCTCCAGGCCAAGTGTTGAAGGTTCAGGATTTAAATCAATGTGTATAGGGTCTCGTTTGTTAATGTAATATTTATTTGGTACTCCATAAGAATTAGAGACAACCCGGGACCTTACGCACATTGATAAGTTACAAGACCTTTAACGAGATTAGAATGATGGTCCTTCTTCCTCACTATAGTCTTACAAAATTCTTTGGAAATAATCAATTAAATTCTATGGTTTCGGTCAGCTTTTCGGTGGACTGCCGGCTAGCCGAAAGGCTGACCTACGGCTGACCGAAATTCTGATCGAGTACAGAAATGGGGAGAAAGTAGCTCTCTGGAACTTGAACCGAAACATTTCGGTTAGTTTTTTGGTTAGCCGAAACTCCATAATCAGAATTTAACAAAAACTGTAGCTCTCTAGAATTTGAACTGAAACATTTCGATTAGCTTTTCGGTTAGCCGAAATGACACAATCAGAATTCGACAGAAATTGCAGCTCTTTGGAATTTGAACGAAAACATTTTAGTTAACCAAAATTCTGACTGAAACTGCTACGAGACTGATTTCTGAAGCTATTTTCAGTCCTCCCTTCCTTCAAACCTTTCTCATTTTTAAGGGTCAGATCCCTACACAATATTGAGTTGACAACTCCACCATTTATACATTGAAAATTTCCATTGTCAACACTTCAAATCCACCATTTGAATCTCCAAAGCATTCACCCAACACCTCCTTTCCATCCATTCAAATCATGTGGAATCCATTACAACATAGGCCATTCAATTTTAACATAGAACAATGCACATTTACAAGAGATAGAAAGACACATTAATTGATGCATTTGAAATCAATAGGAGTCAAGTCTTGAAACAAGGTTTAAGTAAATCATCCATTAATGAAAAAAAAATCAAGAATATAAACAAATATGGT
This sequence comes from Litsea cubeba, assembly GCA_012931725.1. Classification (NCBI taxonomy): domain Eukaryota; kingdom Viridiplantae; phylum Streptophyta; class Magnoliopsida; order Laurales; family Lauraceae; genus Litsea; species Litsea cubeba. Next base: position 28,316,557 of record CM022946.1, read on the forward strand.
TTAGCATCAAATAAATCGTTTCATCCACTTGCCTTAGGTCCAAAGCTAGCAACTCAACCTCTAATCACACTCCAAGCCAAGAAATCACAACCTATTCAAAAACCCCCAAAAACAAGCCCTAAAAAGTCAAAACCAAGAAATAGGAAGAGATAACTCCTAATAATCAAGATGAAGCTTCTCAAAGGCTAGGAGAACACAAATCTAGGAGATGGAGACAAAAGCTTACTAGCAAGGTCTTCAATGAGCAAGATTGAGTTCAAAGAGAACTCCAATGGTGGTGGATTCCTTCACAAATGGTGTCAATGGGATGCCTTCAAGACGAGGAAGAAGATGGTGAAGATCATTTCTCAAATGGGTGCAAGATGTGGATGGATTGGAGATGGAGAACCAAGAAGAAAGGGAAGAAGAATACCCCAGGGCAGCACAGCCACTCTTCTCCCATGTTTTTGACCAGCAAGGAGTGAAGTGGGAAGATGGGTTCTCTTTATGAAGGGGATGAAGGTGGGTCCCACAACTTAAAACACTTAAAACTTGCAAATGGAGTTAGGAGGCTTTCTAGACATCGGATCAAGAAACTTAAAACATGAAAAGTGTCCGAAATAAAATTATCTTTCCAACATGGTTAATATTGACATACTTCCAAGTCCACAGAAAAATTCAACATTTGGTCAAAGGGATCAAAATAATGGCTTCAAGTGTTAAGACATCGATTTCTGGGTCTCGAATGCAATCGACAAAGAAGAGAGACATGTTTCTCATAAAATCTAGTTTCCAAAAAGTATATATTTGGCAAGATTCTGAGATCTCAAAATTTGGGTCCATATTCAATGTGAAAAGACTGATTTTTTTGCCCCAGGGCTGGAAAAACTGATTTTTGGAGCTTCGAATGGGTACAGAGTGAACATGAAAGTTGAAGGGAATGCGAGATTAGTCAAACGAAGCTAAAATGGGAATTTTTAGAAATCAAAAAGAAAATTTTTCCAAAAAGACCACACAAAACAAATAGGACCCTATGGTCACTGCCTAGGTTCACTGGCTCCTAAAACCAAAAAAAATATAATCAAACTCAGAATTTTGATCAAACAACCGGTAAACCCACTGAGAAAATAAATCCACGATTAAAATCACATTAAACCAGGAAATCTGGGGTCGGGTTCTCACAGTCCATCATTCTATCATAATTTGATATTAGGTATGTACCGTAAAAAGCAATCAAAGGCTAAGCTCTAGCGGACTTTCTCGCAGAGCATCCATTGCCTAAAGATTCTCCACTCAGAGATGATCTCTCAGACGAACCCATCTATAACATGGGGACTTCCTCACAAAATGCCTCCTGGGACATGTACTTTGACGGTGCAACCAGGACAAATAAAAAAAGAAAGCTGATCTCGGGAGTTGGCATCCTCTTTGTTAACCCCGACAAAACATGGTTCAACATGTTTTCTCGCTACTGGAACCATGCTCAAACAATGCAGCTGAATACCAAGCTCTGATCCTAGGATTGGAACTCACCATCGAATCCGGCATCACCATGCTGGAAATCTTTGGAGACTCTCAACTAATCGTCAACCTGATGAATCAGAAATATGAAGTCAGGAAGCCTGATCTGCTGCCTTACTACAACAAGGCACAATCGCTTCTGTAGAAATTTGACATCTGTCACATCACCCACATCCATAGATGTGAAAACATCCGTGCAGATGCCCTGGCCGGACTTGCCGCATCTATGACAATCCAGGAAGGGGAAAACATGCAGATTACAGTGTGCGAGAGAATGGTCCTCCCTCCTCTTAACACACACCAAGCAGTTGCTGAATGCTACCGAGTGGTTGGAAGTCTGATCTCTATCCTTAGACCTTCAATCGGCGACTGGAGGAATACGTTCGTTGACTACACTATGTTCGAAATCCAACCTGAAGATCCAAAAGAACGGGTATGATGGACCTCGCTTTTGCTGCTCGGCACTTACGGAGGTCGACGGACGTGAGAGTCCGTGGGGTATGACCCTTTCGGGCTCGGAGGGCAAAGCGAGCATCAACATTTTTTTGGTATGGGTGTGCCAGATTTTATACTATACTTGGAATTGCAAGTGGTGGTCCGGAGATCCACCTTCGTAAATAGAAAAGGAAATCAACTTCTTTCAAGTTTTCATTGCACATATAAAGAAAAGAGACATGTTTTGAAATGCTGTAAAATGCGATTTTATTTGTTTTGCCATTAAAGGTGATGTTTGCCATAAAAGGCGGTTTTTGGCATTTATAGCTGATTTACAATTCTTATCAATAGTGAAAGACAAGAGTTGTGATTTTTTTGTCTCTTTAAACAATACAACATACAATGAAAAGCAAGAAAAGGAGGATCTAACTTCTCAGGAGATTGTGGGGGACTCGTTTAGATTGACGGTCGCATGTCATATGTTAACTTCGCCATCATCCATGCAGATGAGAACAGATGATGCTCTTGATTCACTTGGCTCGGCTTAAACCTCAGATTTTTAGAGGACAAAGACCAAGAGGAGGTCCTATGTCCAATAAAAAACTAAGTAGATGGGCTGAAAAGCCATGTCTAAGCCATTGGAGGCAGAAGGAGAAGACGAAGACCTTGGTGAAAGTCCAAGATCGAATCCTAGAGGGGGGTGAATAGGATTACTTCTAAAAACCTGGACCATTTTTAACCATTTTAGCTTTTAAGTGATTTATGCTTTGATGATGGTAAATTAGCTTGTGAAGAGGAAGAGTCTCTAAGTAATGCATTCACAATCAAAAGACTACTACAATCTCCATTCAATATCAATCATAAAAAGAGAGCTAAACATCAATCACCATAACACAAACAATTATAATGGTTCGGCCAAATTGCCAACATCCATTCCCGGTAACCCTACCGGATTTCACTAATCAATTTAAGGTTTAGGATCACCTCAAACCTTACAATCTCATCACTATGCTTTTCAAGGCTAAGCATAAACCTTTACAACACAACAAGTGCTTTTCAAGGCTAACCACCAACCTTTACAACATAGGTTTTTCTCTTGAATAAAATGCCTATTAGTGCATGGATAAGAGAACAATTTAAACACAATGTATTGCCTCTAAATAGGCTGAATAGAAAATGAAAACTCAACTACTAGGAGCATGCATATGAATGATAAAGTCTATGACTAATGCATGAACTAGAAATCACTCTTTCTCTTTTAAAAAGATGAAACTTCAAATGATGCAAAGATGATACTCGTATGTATGAGAAATAGTTAAATGACAAACACATGTTTTTCAAAAGATCAAACTTGAAAAGAGAGAATACAATCTTAAGATTGACAAGTTAGATTTGAAAACAAAAGTTCAAAAACACATGTGAATGAAAAGTCATATGTTGATTTCATAAAGTTAAAAGATTTCAAAGTTCAAAACATGTTATGAAAACACAACATCTTAAGAAGAGAGCCAACAATTTGATCATGCTTAAAAGAAAACAAAGATGAAGAAAGTAACCATGAAATAGAAATTGAGATTTAGAAAGCACACCCATTTTGAAGATCAAAGATTGAAATGGTGCAATGCCTTCATAATCCCTTTAGAAAAGCTCTTGAAATGTTCCTCTTCTTTGGCCTCAAATGTTCTCAAAAAATCAGTAACTTATCCTGAAGAGGAAGCCACTTTTAATAGAAAAAGGTCTCCCAATGGATATCTGTCGCTGACCGACAAACAGGTGTTGGTCGACCGACAGCCAACGGTAAAATCCCAGATATTTTTGAAAAAAATCACTGACCAAGAAACACTTGGCGGTGTCGGTCGACCGACAAGGAACCGACACCGAAACCGACAAAGCAGAAATGCTGAAAATGAAGCTCTCTGGTTTTGGAACCGACGAGGTCTCGGTCTGAAAATTTTATGCACTGTCGGTTGACCTACATGAACCGACGAAGGGACAGACAGAGAAAATCTGAAATTTGTAGCTTTCTGGAATAGGGACCGACAGATCCTTCGGTTGACCTCGGTTCATCTGTCGGTCAGCCGACACTGACCGACAGGCTATACAATCAGAAATCCTGAAGTTCTGAAGGATTTTTTAAAGAGAACAATTTGAAAGATTTGAAATGAACTTTTAAAAACTGAACTAAAAACTTCAAGAACTAAAGAGACACAAGAATCTTGAAAACCATGCATATCATATAAAAACAAAGTTTATGAAAGAGAAATATGCATGATGATCCTAAGATAAGAAGAGCATGAATGAAAGAGAGGTCAAGCTATGACAATGATTGCATCCTACCAAATTGCAATAAAATAAAAACTCTAACAATCTCCCCCTTTGCAATTTGATGGAAACTCTAGAAGCTTGACACTCTCTCAATCTCCATGAACTAGAACACCAACTTCTTTGGACATTTAAGGAGCTTTGGATGTTCGGGAGCTTTGGATATTTTGGAGCTTTGGATTTTCCTTGCGAGTGCAACTAGGCAAAGCTTCTCCCCTCAACTTGATAGACCTTGATTCTTCTCCCCCTCAATTCGAGACCACTTGATATCACTTTATGATTCTCTCCCCCTTTGACATCCAATTACAAAGAATCTTGCCTAATCAACAAGAAGGCACAAAACCTTGTTAGTAGCACCTATTTATAAGAGATTAGCCAACAAGAGTTCAGAATTCAGGGCAAGGACCAATGCCCAATTGATGTCTCAATTTGATGAACCTTTCATTTCCAAGGGGTTTAGTAAATAGGCCAGCTAATTGAGAATCAGTTGGAACAAAAAGTAACTCAATAAAGCCTTGATCGGCATGATCACGCAAAAAGTGAAAGCGAATGTCAATGTGTTTAGTACGAGAATGCTGAACAGGATTTTTTGAAATGCTAATGGCACTTGAGTTATCACACATGATAGGCATACAATGTTGTGGAACATTATAATCTAACAAAGTTTGTTTCATCCACAACAATTGAGCACAAGAGCTACCTGCAGCTATATACTCAGCTTCTGCAGTAGACAGGGATACTGAATTTTACTTTTTGCTATGCCAAGCTACTAAGCAATTTCCTATGAAGTAGCAACATCCACTGGTGCTTTTCCTATCATCAATTGATCTTGCCCAATCAGCATCACTATATCCAATTAATTGTAAAGATGAGTCAGAAGGATACCGGATGCCATAATGAGATGTCCCATTGATATATTTAATGATACGTTTAATAGGTTTAAGGTGGGACTCTCGAGGATCCGATTGATATCTAGCACAAATACCAACACTAAAAGAGAGATCCGGTCTACTAGCAGTGAGGTAAAGAAGGCTTCCTATCATACTTCGATAGAGTTTTTGGTCTACTTTAACACCACCTGGGTCACTAAAGAGTTTTGAAGTAGAAGCCATGGGTTTGCAACTAGGATTAGAGTTTTCTAGACCAAACTTTTTAATGATTTCTAAGGCAAATTTGGGCTGGCTAAGAAAAATCCCTTTCTCGGTTTGATTAACTTGAAGCCCTATGAAGAATTGCAGGGGACCGACCAGACTCATCTCAAAAGTGGAGCTCATCAATTTTGAAAATCCTTGAGCTAGTTTCTCTGAAGTAGATCCAAGCACTATATCATCAACATATATTTGAGCTACAAGAATGGCTTGATCAATTTTCTTAATAAAGAGGGTCTTATCAACTTTCCCACAGTCAAAATCATTTTCAATCAGATGATTTGTAAGCTTTTCATACCAAGCCCTTGGTGCTTGTTTTAATCCATATAGAGCTTTCTTGAGTTTGTAGAAATAATCAGGATGATGAGGATCTTCAAAGCCTTCTGGTTGAGTAACATATACATCTTCCTCAATTTCTCCATTCTAGAAGGAACTTTTGTCATCCATCTGAAATAGTTTGATTATCATGCTACTCGCATAACTCAAAAGAATTCTTATGGACTCCAAACGGGCTACAGGAGCAAATGTTTCTTCAAAATCAATTCCTTCTATTTGAGCATATCCTTTTGTTACTAATCTTGCCTTATTTCTCACAACATTTCCAGATTCATCTGACTTGTTCTTGTAAATCCACTTAGTTCCAATGGGATTTTTCTCTGCAGGTAATGGAACAAGATCCCAAACATCATTTTTCTTAAATTGATTCAATTCTTCTTGCATTGCTTCCATCCATTCAGATTTTGATTCAGCCTCAAAAAAATTCTTGGGCTCGATTTGAGAGACAAAGGAGTAATGAGCACATAGATTTTGAACTTATTTCCGGGTCATGACCCCACTACTAATATCTCCAATAATATTATCCAAGGTATGATTTTTCATAATTTTGGTTGGTACAGTAGCTCTGGATGGAATGATATCACTTCTATCTTTAGGACTTGGTTGATCAATATCAATTTCGACTTCATCATCATCTTGAAGAGTTCTTCCAATTCGACTTATATCATCAATGACAACATGAGCTGACCCCATTATGGTCATGGTTCTATGATTAAATACTCTGTATGCTTTGCTCCTTTCAGAATAGCCTAGGAAAATTCCTTCATCAGATTTAGGCTCAAATTTCTCCAAATGCTCCTTATCTCTTAGAATAAAACACTTGTTTCCAAACAATTTCAAATACCCCAAATTAGGTTTTCTTTCAAAATAAAGTTCATAGGGGGTCTTGTTGGTATTCTTAGTGAGATAGATTCTGTTTATAAGATAGCAGGCGGTATTCACAGCTTCAGCCCATAGATTACGAGGAAGATCTTTTCATTGAGCATGGTCCTAGCCATTTCTTGAATCACTCTATTTCTTCTTTCTGCCACTCCATTTTGTTGAGGATTTTTAGGAGCTGAATATTGATGATTAATCCCATGATTCTCACAAAATTTAGCAAATTTTTCATTTTCAAATTCTCCTCCATGATCACTTCTGATCTTTTGAATTTTACAATCTTTTTCAACTTGTATCTTGTTGCAAATCCTTATGATATTGTCTACAGCATCTGATTTAGCATGAAGAAAATCAACCCATCCAAAATGAGAATAATCATCTACCATAACCAGAATAAATTTCTTTCCTCCAATACTTTGCACTGGTGCAGGTCCAATCAAGTCCAAGTGGATTAATTCAAGAGGACGAGAAGACGATATATCCTTTAAACCTTTGAAGCTCTTCTTGATTGTTTACCCAGTTGGCAAGCGTTACAGATTTCAGATTTTTCATCACTCAACTTCGGAATTCCTTTCACAATTTCATTCTTCGATAAGATTTTCATCAATTTAAAATTTATGTGACTCATCCTTTGGTGCCATAAGTAATTCTCTTGATCTTTAGTTATCAAGCACCTAGATTCATTGTCATCACATTCTTCTATAATACAAATATTTCCTTTTGTCCTTGATCCAGTAAGAATAACTTGGTTTATTTTATCATTTACCACTTTGCATGAATGACTGTCAAAGACAACTTTGTTTCCTTTCTCACATAAATGGCTAATGCTAAGAAGATTATGCTTCAATCCTTCCATAAGAAATACATCATTTAGAGTTGGTATTTGATCTCCTTTCACACTTCCCTTGCCAATGATTTGAGCTTTACTATTATCTCCAAAAGAAACATTTCCTCCATCATATTCCACTATAGAGCTGAATCTAGATCGGTCTCCTGTCATGTGTTTTGAGCAACCACTATCTAAGAACCAAGTAGGGTTTTCCTTTGCTTTTAAAGCGGTTTGAAGTAGGAGATTCTCAAAGTTTGTTCCTTTTATAATCCAACTAGATAAAGGAGATTTATAGGGAATGGTCTTGGGGACAAATTTGAAAGGTATTCTAGAGGGATTTTTGAGAGATAACCTAATTTTTTATGGGCAATTAGGGACCAAATGTCCATTACAATTGCAAAATGCCAAGTCCATTTAGAGGTATAATTTCTCTCAACTATAGGTTTGTGGAGACTCTTAGCAGATATGTAAAAACTATTCTTCATGTTACTAGGGAAACCTTCAAAACCTATTCCACTCTTATCACCATAAATTTTATGCATGCCTAACATTTGATAAAACTTATTATTTCCCAAGGTAAATTTGTCAACAATGAATTTTCCTTATTGAGTTTCATTTGTAAAGAGTTTGTTTCAAGTTGACTAGATTCAAGCTTGGATTGTAAGTTATGAATTTGGTTTTGAGCATGAGCTAGATCCTCAGTTAGGGTGGTGAATTTATGTTCGAAGTTGATTTTGTCATTGATTGTTAATTTCAATTCATCTTTTAAGACACTTACTTCATTAGCAAGCTTTTTGGATTCTTCTTTTAAAATTTTATTTTTCTTAATTAAGATTTCAGAATTTTCATATAGATCATTATAAGCTTGCTAAATCTCATTTTCTTCAACTTCATCATAAGTTTCTTCTTGCCCTAATGTGTCATCTATTAATGTGTTATGTTCATCAATATCTTCAATAGAAGCAAGAAGAAGCCAATTAGGAGAATTTTCATCGTCATCATTTTGGGATTCATTTTTGTCACTATCTTCATCTTCCTCATCCCAAGTTATGTTTAAAGCTTTCTTTCCTTTCTTATCTCCTCTTTTAAATTCTTTAGGGGTGGAGCAATTTTGAGCAATATGTCCAAACCCCTTGCAATTGTAACATTGCACATCTTTTTTGATAAATGATCCTTTGGAATTTCTTTGAAATCTAGGACTTTTGCTTTCATCAGATTTTCTAATGTTTTTATTATTCCTAAAGAATCTCTTAGAATTTTTGACACTATCATCCTCACTTTCATTTTCTTTAGACTGAGAGGAAAAAGCTACTCCTTTCTTTTTACCTTTAACTTCAAAGTCTAGTTCATATGTGAGTAGATTTCCTCTTAGTTCTTCAATTTTGATTTGGTCAACATTTTTACTTTCTGTTATGGCAATAATCTTGGGTTTGAATCTTTTAGGAAGAGATCTTAAAATATTTCTCACAATTTTAGATTCATCCATCTTTTCTCCTAGTCCTACAAGAGAGTTGACTAACTCCATAATTTTTTGTGTAGAATTCATCAAAAGTTTTTTCTTCAAGCATTTTAATATCTTCTAATTTAGAGGTCAACATTTGAATTTTGGCTATTTTGACTTGATCTGTACCTTCATGAGTGGTCTCTAGGGTATCCCATACTTCCTTGGCAGTATTGTAATTTACAACTCTATTAAGTTCTTCTTGAGTTAGAGCACAATATAGAGAGTTTTTTGCTTTAGCAATTAAATTGGCTCTATCCTTTTCCCCTTGAGTCCAAGCACTCTTAGGTTTGAGAGTTAGGGATATGATATTTCATTCAGAATCTTTTTCTGTGGTAGTGGGGAGATGATAGCCTTATTCAATGATGTTCGACACATCTAAGCTTTGGGATTCTAAGAACACTTGCATCCTAATTTAATACCTATAGTGTGTTCCATTAAACAAGGGTGGTCTATTGGTGTCATTGCTCTCACCCAAATGAGATTGCATGATGACAAAAAAAAGAAAACACTCACTAGGATTCAACTCTAGGTGGTAAGACCTAAACAAGAGCAACCTTGCTCTGATACCAATTGAAAGTCCAAGATCAAATCCTAGAGGGGGGGGGGAGGTGAATAGGATTACTTCTAAAAACCTAGATCATTTTTAACCATTTTAGCTTTTAAGTGACTTATGCTTTGATGATGGTAAATTAGCTTATGAAGAGGAAGAGTCTCTAAGTTATGCATTCACAATCAAAAGACTACTACAATCTCCATTCAATATCAAAACCAAACATAAGATCATCAATCATAAAAAGAGATCTAAACATCAATCACCATAACACAAACAATTATAGTGGTTCGGCCAAATTGCCAACATCCACTCCCGGTAACCCTACTGGATTTCACTAAACAATTTAAGGTTTAGGATCACCTCAAACCTTACAATCTCATCACTATGCTTTTCAAGGCTAAGCATAAACCTTTACAACACAACAAGTGCTTTTCAAGGCTAAGCACCAACCTTTACAACATAGGTTTTTCTCTTGAATAAAATGCCTTCTAATGCATGGATAAGAGAACAATTTAAACAGAATGTATTGCCTCTAAATAGGCTGAATAGAAAATGAAAACTCAACTACTAGAAGCATGCATATGAATGATAAAGTCTATGACGAATGCATGAACTAGAAATCACTCTTTCTCTTTTAAAAAGATGAAACTTCAAATGATGCAAAGATGATACTCATATGTATGAGAAAGAGTTGAATGGCAAACACATGTTTTTCAAAAGATCAAACTTGAAAAGAGAGAATACAATCTCAAGATTGACAAGTTATATTTGAAAACAAAAGTTCAAAAACACATGTGAATGAAAAGTCATATGTTGATTTCATAAAGTTAAAAGATTTCAAAGTTCAAAACATGTTATGAAGCACAACATCTTAAGAAGAGAGCCAACAATTTAATCATGCTTAAAAGAAAACAAAGATGAAGAAAGTCAGCATGAAATAGAATTTGAGATTTAGAAAGCACACCCATTTTGAAGATCAAAGATTGAAATGGTGGAATGCCTTCATAATCCCTTTAGAAAAACTCTTGAAAAGTTCCTCTCCTTTGGCCTCAAAAGTTGTCAAAAAACAGCAACTTATCCCAAAGAGAAAGCCACATTTAATAGAAAAAGTTCTCCCAACGGATAGCTGCCGGCAGTCACGACCCCAAACCTGAGGGGCCGTGAAATTGGGAGTTAAGTAATGATTATGTTTCTCCTAAGATCCGCGTGTGTGAGGATAACACGTTCCAACACATCCTGAATATCTTTGCAGAAGCTTTCGTGGCGTTACGACCCGAAGTCCGTGGCCATCAGATTCCGTGTCACACTCAACCCAAGCATATAATTATCTTATCAATGATCATACCAGACTGGAACAAACCATTATAACAAAATATAGAGTTGACGGTAACTGGATATTACAATCCCATATATATTCAAGTTACAAATAACAATGTGCATTAATTACAATCCCAAGAAAAAGGCTAATAAAAGCCATATAAAAACAAGCTAGATAAACACTACCCCATATGTGACGTAGCTCCGATGTCAAGCTCAATGTCTACATGACATAGCCGACAAAACAACTTGCAAGCTCATGGCTCCATAGCCAAAACATGCACTCATCTCGGGCAAGAAATCTGAACCTGAGTACCAAAGTAGTGGGTCAGACACGACGGTCTGGCAGGTGGGTGAAAAGATAATACAAGTACTGAAAAATAAAACATATGATAAATCATGGTATTTGACAAAATCCTGTACTCATGTAAAAGCATGGATGAGGCATGTACATTTGACAAAAACATGTACTCTTTAAAGCATGTATAAAACATGTGTATTTCGCAAGTTGGGAATCCCATGTAAAATGACATGGCAATAATTTAAAACAATGACACCTTACAAGAGTAGAGAAAACCTGTATATAAATAATGAATTTCATAAAAGGAAGATACATCATTTACAAGAGATATATATGAAATAAAAACATGTAAAGGTACCAAAGATCAGGAACTGTCAAGATGGCAACCACACGAAGCTAAATCCTCTCTCACTAAAGTGATGAGAGCAATCAGGGCGTTGACCTCAGTCACACGAGGTGAGGAGAGTCAACGGTTTTATATAATAATATACATATAGCAAGACAGGAACACGGTAGCGAACCGGATAGCATGACAAGATCCAGGCTGCAGCTGGCAGGACAAGAGGGGGATCTCCAAACCGGTGGATCAAACCGATAAGGTACATCCAAGCTTAGTGGTGCCGACTCATAGGTCATGTGCAAGAAAACAAAACAATACGTATATATATCGGGGCAAGATGCTCATCAGCATGAGACATACCATATCAGGTCAAGCAGGAACAAGATATCAATTATGTTAAAAACCATATCCGGGGCAAGACTAGTTACAAGGCACGAAACTTGAAATGTACAAGTGAAATCCGGTAAAATCAAGTACAAATGGATTCTATAAATCTCCGAGTCAAGTGTTGAAGGTCCAAGATTTAAATCAATGTGCATAGGGTTCTGTATGTTAGGTTTGATAAACATTTGGTACTCTTTAAGAATTAAAAATATTCCGGGACCTTACATACATTGACAAAATCTAAGGATCTTAACAATATTAAGATGATGAGGTTTCTTCTTCAATATAGTTCCACATCCTTCTCCCATATAGTCCCACAAGTTCTTCAAAAGAAATCCATCAAGATTGAGATTTCGGTCAACCCTCGATTGGCTTGTCGATTAACCGACAGGGTCATGTCGGTCGACCGGCAAGATGACCGACGGCTAGCCGAGTCCAGAAAGGGGAGAAATTAGCTCTCGGGAATTGGAACCGAGGGGTGTCGGCTCACATGTCGGTTGACCGACACTACTTCATCAGAAATTTGATAGAAAATGCAGCTCTCTGGAATTAGAGCCGAGGGGCTGTCGGCTCGCTGTCGGTTGGATGTCGGTCAGCCGACAAGCTGACCGACAGCTGCGGACACAGCATTTCTGAAGCCATTTTCAGTCTTTTCTTTCTCCAAGCTCTCCACATTTTCAAGGGTCAGATCCCTATAGTAAAATGGGCTAAATGCTCCTCCATTTCCTTAATCAAAACGTCCAATCCATCACTACAATTCCACCATTCCACGTCATCCACTCTTCCATCAAATCATCCATAAAAATGGATCCAACCTCTTCATCCCATCCACATTCAACCAAGAGAATCCATTACATGAAACAAGTCACGACTTAATACAAATGAGATGTCATTTTCAAGAAAGCAATATATTAACAAGATACACTAATGAGTGTATTTTCAAAGTCTAATAAAAGCATGACATGAAACCAAACTTGAGTAATGAAAATCATTAATAAAAGCTAAGCATTTGTATAAAATATGATTAATGAAAATAAACCATTTCATCCACTTGCCTTGGGTCCAAGCTAATGCAAATCAAGCTCTAATCATGTCACAACCCCAAACCCGAGGGGCCGTGAAAAATGGTTGGGAGTTAAGTAATGATTATGTTTCTCCCAAGATCCGTGTGTGTGAGGATAACACGTTCCAACACATCCTGAATATTTATGCGGAAGCTTTCGTGGCGTTGCGACCCGAAGTCCGTGGCCATCGGATTCCGTGTCGCACTCAACCTAAGCATATAATTATCTTATCAATGAACATAACAGACTGGAACAAACCATTATAACAAGATACAGAGCTGACGGTATCTGGAAATTATATTCCCACATATGTTCAAGTTACAAATAACAATGCGCATTAATTACAATCCCAATAAATAGGCTAATAAAAGCTATACAAAAACAAACTAATAATCACTACCCCATATGTGACGTAGCTCCGATGTCAAGCTCAATGTCTACACGACATGGCTGACAAAACAACCTGTAAGCTCATGGCTCCACAGCCAAAAAGTGCACTCATCTTAGGCAAGAAATCTGAACCTGAGTACCAAAGTAGTGGGTCAGACACGACGGTCTGGCAGGTGGGTGAAAAGATAATTCATGGTATTTGACAAAATTATGTATTCATATAAAACGGGTATAAAACATGAATATTTGACAAGACATGTATTCCTTTAAAGCATGTATAAAACATGAATATTTGACAAAATGTGTAATCATTTAAATCATGTAAAAACATGTATATTTGGCAAGTCGGGAAATCCGTGTGAAAACACATAGCAATAGTTTTTAAACAATGATACCTTAGGGAATACATTGAAACCTGTATAAATCATGAATTTCATAAAAGAAGAATACATCATTTATAAGAGATACATATGCGATAAAATCATGTAAAGGTACCAATGATTCGGGAACTAATAAGATGGCAACCACATAAAGCTAAATCCTCTCTCACAAAAGTGATAAGAGCACATCGGGACATTAACCTCAGTCACACGAGGTGAGGAGAGTCAACGACGTTGACCTCAGTCACACGTGGTGAGGAGAGTCAACGATTTTATATAATAAATACATATAATACTCTGCAGGACCACGGTAGCGAACCGGGTATATCGGGGCGGGGCGGGAATCTTGCTGCAGCTGGTATAACAGAAGGGGGATCTCCAAACCGGTGGATCAAACCGATAAGGTTATCCAAGCTTAGTGGTGCCGACTCATAGGTAACATACGGAAAAATCGAAACAATTGAATACACATAACGGGGCGGGGTACCCATAGGTACAAAACGCATAAATGTCGGGATGGGTCTAAACAGATTAACAATATAGTAAAACAATGCCCTCGGGTAAAGTATACTCACATATCATGGGTTGAATTCCATGAGTAAAAATTCAGTTAAAAATCAAATACGAGTGGATCCTCATACATTTACGGCTAAACATTGAGGTTCCCAGAATTGAATCAGTGTGAATAGGGTCCCGTATGTCAGTCATGATGAAATTTTGGTACTCTTTAAGAGTTAGGGACATTCCGGGTCCTTATACACATTGGTCAATCTAGAAAACATCATGGAATCTCCATGATGAGGTTTCTCCTTCCTTCGGACTTCATACAATGCCTTACATAGCATTGGGGCTCTAAACAATACCACCCCACTACATCACAATTTACCCAAATCTTTCATGGGCTTCTATGCATCATTACAAGTCCAATGGCTTCAAATAAGAAGAAAAGGGATAGGGCTGAATTGAACTTGAATATGGGCTTGAAGTGAGTCTGGAGAACGGTCCAACAATCCCTTTTTTGCAGCTCTTCTCATTTCAGTCCGATCGATCGGACTCATTGGCCGATCGATCGGTCCTGAAATGCTCTCAGTTATTTACAGTCCGATCGATCGGACCTGAAATGCCCACAGTCCGATCGATCGGACAGCGGCGAATCTCAGCCTATTTGGTTGGATTCCTCTTTTGTCCAATCCCTATCCATTTCCTTTCTTTCCCCTTCTTCCAAACATAACTCCATGAATATTTGGGCCCTTTCTTGACCTCTCAACTCATCAAATTATCATTCCATAAAAATGGATCCAACCTCTTCATCCCATTCACATTTAACCAAAGAAATCCATTACTTGAAACGAGTCAAAACTTAATACAATTAAGATATCATTTTCAAGAAAGAAATATGCTAGAAAGATGCATCAATGAGTGTATTTCACATCTCAATAAAAGCATGTCATGAAGTAAAGCTTAAATAATGAAAATCATTAATAAAAGCTAAGCATTTGCATAAAAACATGATTAATGAAAATAAATCATTTCATCCACTTGCCTTAGGTCCAAAGCTAAGCAAGTCAACCTCTAATCACACTCCAAGCCAAGAAATCACAACCGATCCAAAAACCCCCAAAAACAAGCCCTAAAATGTCAAAACCAAGAAATACAAAGAGAAAGCTTCTAATAATGGAGATGGAGAGTCTCATGGGCTAGGAAAACACAAATCTAGGAGATGGAGACAATCATTTACCTAGAAAGTCTTCAAATAAGCAAGGTTAGCTCAAAGACAAATTCGAAATTGATGAATCGTTCTAAAAATGGTACCAATTGAAAGCTCTTGACGAGGTGAACAAGATTGGTGAAGGTCTTCTCTTGATTTGAGCAAGGCTTGATGGTGATTTGTGAGGAAGAAAACAAGGGAAAAAGAAAGGGGATGGAAAATCCCCCATTCCTGCACAGGCAGCACCGCTGGGACGATTGGGAGAGAAGATCGAGGGAGGGGAGATGGGTACTTATAATGGGTGGGTGTAGGCCCCACCACACTTAAAACACTCAAAACTTGTAAATTGAGATTAGGAGGCTTTCTAGACATCGGATCAAGGAACTTAAAAAATGAAAAGTGTTCGAAATAAAATTATCTTTCCAACAAGGTTAATATTGACATACTTCTGGGGTCCACAGAAAAAGTCAACTATTTGGTCAAAGCGATCAAAATAATGGATTCAAGTGTTAAGACATCGATTTATGGGCCTCGGATGCAATCGACCAAGAAGAGGGAAATGTTTCTCATATAATCTAGTTTCCAAAAAGTATATATTTGGCAAGGTTCTGAGATCTCGAAATTTGGGTCCAGATTCAATGTGAAAAGACTGATTTTGCCCCCAGGGCTAGAAAAACTGATTTTCAGAGTTTCAAATGGGTACGGAGTGAACACGAAAGTTGTAGGAAATGACGAGATTAGTCAAATGAAGCTAAAATGGGAATTTTCAGAAATCAAAGAGAATCTCTCCAAAATGACCACAAAAAATAAATAGGACCCTATGGTCACTGTCTAGGTTCACTGGCTTCCAAAATCAAAGAAAATAAAATCAAACTCAGAAATTCGATCAAACAACCAGTAAACCCACTGAGAAAACAAATCCACGATTAAAACACGCTAAACCAGAAAGTCTGGGGTCGGGTTCTCACATCCTCCCCAACTTAGAACATTTGGTCCTCCAAATGAACTAAACAAATCCAAAAGCAAGTGGGGACATTAATCCCGCACCTCAAAAACAAAACCACAAATCAAAACGCTAAAACGGTCATCTCGAGAACATCTGAACTCGCTGAGTCATCCTTGCTGTAGAACTCTTCGGTCAACTATCAACAGTCGTCAAACATTCTTCCACTGGCTCGAATCTGTCACTGCCCTGCCAATCTGGCTGCTCAAGAAATTTGCCAACTCTGACTCCTTCTAAATTCAACCAAGTCTCTTGCTTCTAGCCAGTTTGGTAAAGAAAATTCTTGGAACAATTCTAACAGCTTCATCGTAACTGTCAAAGCTAGGATCTCATATCCACTGCACAATCTTCAAGGTGAACTCTTGCTAGCTGTAACTCTTTCTGGTCGGTGCTCTTAATCGTCTGAACAACAATCGGTCTCTGACGCTAACATGCTTGTCCCTTCACCATTCTTCACCAATTGAAGCTCTGCACACACTCTTGTAACTGTTCTGCCAGATCTACTTTCCCAAACCAAACTCCAAAATAACTGATTTCCTGCTCCTCATATATATGCATTGAAATCTGAAGTTCCTCATGTCGATAAGATCCACGAAAATCTTCTTTATCAGGCGATCGAATAGAGGTCCTTTCTGCAGTCAACTCCTTCATTAGCTGCTGAAATTCAACTCCAAAAGCTTCTAACCACACAAATGACACATCCTGCTAGGTCTACTCCTCCACATGGCTGGACTTGTTGAAAATCCAAAAATAATTCTCTGACAAAACTCATCAAATTCTAGAAATCTCTAACTCTGAACATTTCTTTGGAGTTTTACCAACTAAAAATTGCCTCTATACATTGATGATCTGCACTGCTCCTGTATAACTGCACTATCCCCAGTCAAACTCTCTGATTTTTGGTTGAAGATCTCAAACTGTCTAAACTCCACTTGGTAACTTGCTCCTCTGACACAATCAATATTCGAAGAATCCTTCCATCAAACCTCTAACACCCTTCAGATGTTCTTGTACGATCTTGAATCTGCTACTCTTGTCCATCAATGTCGGTCCAAGAGAATGAAAGTTCTGACTCATCATGATGTACTGTCACCCTGTCTCCATCAGTCCTGGAATTCCATTACATGTTTTTACTAATTCTTCGGAATATTGTCTCGTTCTTTTGTCTACTCTTGGCTTCAGAAAATTTGGTGATGCTGAGTACTACCAGATGTGTCTTACTTCAGGTAATGTCGTCCAGTCCTCGGTATACTTCTGCTGTCTCCGTCTGTTTGTTGAAATCACAACGTTCACAACTCTGTAGGTTTCCATCTCTGACAAAACCTGTTAACACTCTAACTGTCATGCTACTCCACATGTCCTAATTTCATAGGGTGTGCTTCTGTCGAAATCTATCTCTGTCTTCCGATTTTTTACCCAGGCTTCAAAATATCCAAAAGTTTTTGT
Organism: Litsea cubeba; assembly: GCA_012931725.1. Classification (NCBI taxonomy): domain Eukaryota; kingdom Viridiplantae; phylum Streptophyta; class Magnoliopsida; order Laurales; family Lauraceae; genus Litsea; species Litsea cubeba. Next base: position 28,334,396 of record CM022946.1, read on the forward strand.
TACTCTGACTCTTTCTTCCGGTTGCCATTGGTCCTTTACACGATGATCAGTCCTCGACTATACATGTTTGTCTACTTCTCATCACACTCAAACGGTTACAAGTCTGCATTTAAATCTCAGAATTGTTTCAATCAAACCTTGGTTGCTCAATCTTCTACCTCTGTTTCAGGTTCACCATCCTCAAGTCTTGCACATGTGCCATTCTTTTCTGGATCTTTCAACTGACCTTGTCCATAGGTTATGATTCAACTCATATCTGTACTCTGTCCGAATTGATGCTCTACAAGTCGGTAAAATCCATAAAATCAACTCTATCATGTGACCAGCTAATAATCGATTCTACATACAACTCTCTCCACTACTATCGAAAACTGAATTCCTATGCTTTTAACCACGCACTGACGTACTTTGTTGAGTCAACTTCATCACCATAGTCGCAATTGCTGAACCTCCTCAAACAATTCTCTGTCACAAGTTCAACTCTGCACGAGAAATTTCTAACATTTGGCATTCACTTGAAGCTCTATCAACTGAAAGTCACCTCAACCTTCCTGAAATTCACCATTTGTCTGGTCTCTGGAGTCTCTTGACTTAGGAAAACGGCTCAAGTTCAACCCAAACATCAGTACTTACCTGCCTTGGCTTGCCACATGACAGTCCTCAATCAACTGTAAATAGTCTTGAAGTGTTGCTCATGCCTCTTGTTGACTGACAACTATACAATTCTTCTCTTGTTGCTAAAATCTGTGACGCCGAAAGAGCTAAAACTTTGCCAAATCCTTCGAGAACCACATGCTAATATCACAAAACTCTGACTCTCTGGATCGAAAACAAGGAAAAAGCACTGAATGTGGTTCTCGAAAAGATAACAGCCTACGCAAAACATTTAATAATTGGAAATACACTTAAAATCCTGAATAATAGAGACAATACAGTAAAAGATCGATTTCATAAACATTAACAAATTCAAAGAATACAATGAGTATAAACAAACAAGAATCATAAAATAAATTAATAAACAGTTAAAACATTGGCAACCACACATAGCTATTTTCTCCTATTACCGAAGTAACAAGAGCAGACAGAACCATAGCCACTACACGTGGGACCGGAAATAGAATCAGAACCGTAGCCACTACACGTGGGACCGGCAGATAAAAATCGTTGCCATGGTCGGTACAGACAGAATCCAAACTGCAGCTAACGGACAGATTAAAGATCCCAAGCCGGGTGATCAGCCCGACAAGGTGACCTAAGCCTAGTGGTGCCTTTAGTTTTGAAAACTCGAACCGATACAAATCAAACCATAATAATCCCTTTGGCTCATGGGCTCACACTACAAAGCTCTGGCCCCATCTTGCCTCGAAGTTTTATTTTTGAAATAATAGTCTCTTTGGCTCATGGGCTCACACTACAAAGCTTTGGCCCCCTCTTGCCTCGAGGTTTTATTTTTAAAATACTAATCTTATCGATGAAATCCCGAATATGACGAACCACTCCAGTCTCCTTCCAAATCGATTCGGAGAAAAGATACGAATTTCTAGGGTAAACCACTCAAATACACATCAAAGTAGTTTGTATAAAATTATGCGATCAATCCTTTCGAACATGAAAAACCACATGATTTTATAACAAATCACCGATGCTATTCAAATTAGTTTACCGAAGAATACAATTACATTCTCTGCCTTGAAATGGAATGGAATAGTGTAGAATGACTTAATGACTTACCAAGGAACCATCTCAATGCACATTTAACCTTTAAACATTGATTAATAAAAGAACATGTTTGATGCCAATGAAAATCCACAACATTTAAATGATAAAGTGCGCATTGAGACTTGAAAGATTCCCGTGTAATTCCACATATGCTCATTCTCTCATTGATCTCATTCCCATTTCACAATTCCAAGTATCACACTTTACCCCAAACTTTCATGGGCTTTCAAGCATAAAAAGGAGATTATTGGGCCTCAAAACAAATAGTAGAAATGGGCTGAAATGGCTTCACATATAAAAAGGGATTGGGCCAAATTGGACTTGAATGCGGGCTTGAAGTGGACCTGAAAGTATGTCCAAGGAATCCCCATTAGAAATTGATTTAAACCCTTTTAAATCAGGCCCACAACTGGCCTTGACCCAAGCCCAAAATAGTCCACCCATTTAGCCCAAAACAGTCCTTAAATGGCTCAAGAAACAGGTCTCAAAACGGCCCAATATCAGGCCCTGAAATGGCCCAATATCAGGTCCTGAAATGGCCCAAAAACTGACCTTGAACTGGCCCAAAGAAGACTCGAAAACAGGCCCAAAAATCTGATTTTAAACGGACCCAAAAATCAACCTGAACGAGGCCCCCAGGCTGGGCTGGGCTCGCTCGAGCGACCCAAGGTCCGCTCGAGCGAAGCCCAGACAGAGCCTGGGTCGCTCGAGCTACCCAGTGGGTCGCTCGAGCGAGCCAGGCAGAACCTGGTCCACTCGAGCGGCCCACTGGGTCGCTCGAGCGGACTGGGCTCTGTCCAGTCCGGTTCGTTGGGCATTTTTTTCTCATTTTTCCCTCCTTTTTTATTCCTTTTCTTTCATACAATTTTCCAACATCAATTGGGCCCTTTCTTGACCTCTTCAACTCATCAAATCACCATTCATAATCCTTCCAATAAATCAAACACAATACTTTGAAATCAAAGTTTTCTTCCTTGCCTTTGAACATAAACACTTAATACAAAGAAGGCTAAGTTTCAAGGTGTCCAAAGTGCAACCAAACTTCCAATACAATGGAAAACAATAGTCTAGGTGAAAAATCAAATATTACATTACTCCATTCATCCCAAAATAAATCTATGAATCATAAAAAGATTAGCACATAGTATGAAACACCATGAAATAAAACAAAAGAAAAGGAAACCATCATATTAATTGAAAAATTCACTTGCCTCAAGTCTAAATGAGAGAAATAATACTCCTCAAACCAAGCTCTAGGGTCTCAAGCTCCCAATCTACAAAAACCCCAAAATTTTCCAAAGAGAATCCTAAAAAGTCAATATTTGCAAATCTCTAAGGAAAGCTCTTGTATATGGGATGAAAACACTCCCAATGAAGAGGAAAACAAGGATCTCAAGTTTGGAAAGCCATTGCTAACCTTGAAAAGCTCACACGAAGAAGAGAAGCTTGAAAGGAAGCCTTGCCCTAGCTCAAATCCTTTGAAAAAGGGTTCTTTGGAAAGCCAAGAGAGAGGAGAAGAGGATTAGGAGCTCAATCCTCCATTTAGCACTCAAGAAGAGAGGTTTCAAAGAGGAGAGAGCAAGTGCTGGGTGGAGGGTTCTCTCTTGAGCCTAGGGTTTGCAAGAAGAACAAATGGGGAAGAAAAAGAGCCCAAGGCTTTATAAAGGGTTAAGTGGGCTGGGCCCCATGGGCCCCAATCTTACAAAGGCTGAAACTAACATTTGGGGGTCCCGAATGAGATCGACGAAGAAGACAAAATCGATCAAAAAAATCTCTACTTTCCAAAAAGTATATTTTCCCAAATTCTGAAATTTTTGAAATTTATGGACAGATTTAGTGAAAATGTCATTTTTGCCCATTTTTCTCGAAAAACGTGATTTCTGAACATCAAATCAAAATAGTCAAAACATGAAAGTTGTTAAACTCAATAAAATGAGTCAAAAGGAGCAAAATTTGTAATTTTTCCAAAATAAGAATAATTCTCACAAAAATACATTTTACAAAGACCGGGTCAAACTAAAGTCAACGGTCTTCAAAATCTCCAAGGCCATGAAAAATCTAGTCAAACTCAAAGACAAAGTCAAAACCAACTCAAATCTCACTTAACAAGTTAAACCATGATTAAAACAATACTAAACAGAGAAATTGGGGGTCGGGGTCTTACACGAGGTGAGGAGAGTCAACGATTTTATATAATAAATACATATAATACTCTGCGGGACCATGGTAGCGAACCGGGTATATCAGGGCGGGGCGGGAACCATGCTGCAGCTGGTATAACAGAAGGGGGATCTCCAAACCGGTGGATCAAACCGATAAGGTTATCCAAGCTTAGTGGCGCCGACTCATAGGTAATATACGAAAAAATCGAAACAATTGAATACACATAACGGGGCGGGGTACCCATAGGTACAAAACGCATAAATGTCGGGATGGGTCTAAACAGATTAACAATATAGTAAAACAATGCCCTCGGGTCAAGTATACTCACATATCGTGGGTTGAATTCCATGAGTAAAAATTCAGTTAAAAATCAAATACGAGTGGATCCTCATACATTTACGGCTAAACATTTAGGTTCCCATAATTGAATCAGTGTGAATAGGGTCCCGTATGTCGGTCATGATGAAATTTTGGTACTCTTTAAGAGTTAGGGACATTCCGGGTCCTTATACACATTGGTCAATCTAGAAAACCTCCTGGAATCTGCATGATGAGGTTTCTCTTTCCTCCGGACTTCATACAACGCCTTACAAGTCCTTACATAGCTTTAGGGCTCTAAACAATACCTCCCCACTACATCACATCACAATTTATCCAAATCTTTCATGGGCTTCTATGCATCATTACAAGTCCAATGGCTTCAAATAAGAATAAAAGGGATAGGGCTGAATTGGACTTGAATATGGGCTTAAAGTGAGTCTGGAGAACGGTCCAACAATCCCCTTTTTGCAGCGCTTCTCGTTTCAGTCCGATCGATCGGACTCATTGGCCGATCGATCGGTCCTGAAATGCTCTCAGTTATTTACAGTCCGATCGATCGGACCTGAAATGCCCACAGTCCGATCGATCGAACAGCGGCAAATCTCAGCCTATTTGGTTAGATTCCTCTTTTGTCCAATCCCTATCCATTTCCTTTCTTTCCTCTTCTTCCAAACATAACTCCATGAATATTTGGGCCCTTTCTTGACCTCTCAACTCATCAAATTATCATTCCATAAAAATGGATCCAACCTCTTCATCCCATTCACATTTAACCAAAGAAATCCATTACTTGAAACGAGTCAAAACCTAATACAATCAATATATCATTTTCAAGAAAGCAATATGCTAGAAAGAGGCATCAATGAGTGTATTTCAAATCTCAATAAAAGCATGTCATGAAGTAAAGCTTAAGTAGTGAAAATCATTAATAAAAGCTAAGCATTTGTATAAAAACATGATTAATGAAAATAAATCATTTCATCCACTTGCCTTAGGTCCAAAGCTAAGCAAATCAACCTCTAGTCACACTCCAAACCAAGAAATCACAACCTATTAAAAAACCCGCAAAAACAAGCCCTAAAATGTCAAAACCAAGAAATACAAAGAGAAAGCTTCTAATAATGGAGATGGAGAGTCTCATGGGCTAGGAAAATACAAATCTAGGAGATGGAGACAATCACTAACCTAGAAAGTCTTCAAATAAGCAAGGTTAGCTCAAAGAGAAATTCGAAATTGATGAATCCTTCTAAAAATGGTACCAATTGAAAGCTCTAGACGAGGTGAACAAGATTGGTGAAGGTCTTCTCTTGATTTGAGCAAGGCTTGACGGTGATTTGTGAGGAAGAAAACAAGGGAAGAAGAAAGGGGATGGAAAATCCCCCATTCTAGCACAGGCAGCACCGCTGGGATGATTGGGAGAGAAGAGGGAGGGGAGATGGGTACTTATAATGGGTGGGTGTGGGCCCCACCACACTTAAAACACTCAAAACTTGCAAATTGAGATTAGGAGGCTTTCTAAACTTCGGATCAAGGAACTTAAAACATGAAAAGTGTCCGAAATAAAATTAGCTTTCCAACAAGTTAACATTGACATACTCTGGGGTCCACAGAAAAAGTCAACTGTTTGCTCAAAGGGATCAAAATAATGGATTCAAGTGTTAAGACATCGATTTATGGGCCTCGGATGCGATCGACCAAGAAGAAGGAAATGTTTCTCATAAAATCTAGTTTCCAAAAAGTATATATTTGGCAAGGTTCTGAGATCTCGAAATTTGGGTCCAGATTCAATGTGAAAAGACTGATTTTGCCCCAGGGCTGGAAAAACTGATTTTTGGAGTTTTAAATGGGTACGGAGTGAACCCGAAAGTTGTAGGGAATGACGAGATTAGTCAAATGAAGCTAAAATGGGAATTTTCATAAATCAAAGAGAATCTCTCCAAAATGACCACACAAAACAAATAAGACCCTATGGTCACTGTCTAGGTTCACTGGCTTCCAAAACCAAAGAAAATAAAACCAAACTCAGAAATTCGATCAAACAACCAGTAAACCCACTGAGAAAACAAATCCATGATTAAAACACGCTAAACCAGGAAATCTGGGGTCGGGTTCTCATAAATCACACTCTAAGCCAAGAAATCACAACCTATGCAAAAACCCCCAAAAACAAGCCCTAAATTGTCAAAACCAAGAAATACAAAGAGAAAGCTTCCAATAATGGAGATGGAGAGTCTCATGGGCTAGGAAAACACAAATCTAGGAGATGGAGAGAATCACTTACATGGAAGACCTTCAAATAGACAAGGCTAGCTCAATGGAAATCTTGAAAAGCTTGGTTTTCTTCGAAAATGGTGTCAAATAAGAGAGGAGATGAAGGGGAAGAAAATGGCATGGTTAGGTTTCCAAATGGCAAGGATTTCCCTCATGAATGGGGAGGAGAAAACAAGAAGAAAAGGGAGGGGAAGCTAGAGCTCCCCTCTTGGGCTGCAACGGATGAGGAAGAAGAGAGGAGAGGGGTACATTTTATAATGGGTGGGTGTAGGCCCCACCACACTTAAAAACACATAAAACTTGCAATGTAGATTAGAAGGCTTTCTAGACATCGGATCAAGAAACTTAAAACATGAAAAGTGTCCGAAATAAAATTATCTTTCCAACAAGGTTAATATTGACATACTTCCGGGGTCCATAGAAAAAGTCAACCGTTTGGTCAAATGGATCAAAACAATGGATTCAAGTGTTAAGACATCGATTTCTAGGCCTCGAATGCGATTGACAAAGAAAAGAAAAATGTTTCTCAAAAAATCTAGTTTCTAAAAAGTATATATGTGGTAAGGTTCTGAGATCTCGAAATTTGGGTCCAGATTCAATGTGAAAAGACTGATTTTGCCCCTAGGGCTGGAAAAACTGATTTTCGGAGCTTCGAATGGGCACGGAGTGAACACGAAAGTTGTAGGGAATGGCGAGATTAGTCAAACGAATCTAAAATGGGAATTTTTAGAAATTAAAGAGAATCTTTCCACAATGACCACACAAAACAAATAGGACCCAATGGTCACTGTCCAGGTTCACTAGCTCCCAAAACCAAAGAAAATATAATCAAACTCAGAATTTCGATCAACCAACCGGTAAACCCACTGAGAAAATAAATCCATGATTAAAACCACGCTAAACCAGGAAATCTGGGGTTGGGTTCTCACATCCTCCCCCACTTAGAACATTTGGTCCTCCAAATGAACTAAACAAATCCAAAAGCAAGTGGGGACATTAATCCCGCACCTCAAAAACAAAACCTCAAATCAAAACTCTAAAACGGTCATCTCGAAAACATCTAAACTCGCTGGGTCATCCTTGCTGTAGAACTCTTCGGTCAACTATCAACAGTCGTCAAACATTCTTCCACTGGTTCGAATCTGTTAATGCCCTGCCAATCTGACTGCTCAGGAAATTTGCCAACTGTGACTCCTTCTAAAATCGACCAAGTCTCTTGCTTCTAGCCAGCTTGGTAAAGAAAATTCTTGGAATAATTCTGTCGGCTTCGTCGTAACTGTCAAAGCTAAGATCTCATATCCACTGCACAATCTTCAAGGTGAACTCTTGCTAGCTGTAACTCTTTCTGTTCGGTGCTCTCAATCCTCTATACAACAATCAGTCTCTGACACTAACATGCTTGTCCCTTCACCATTATTCATCAATTGAAGCTCTGCACACACTCTTGTAACTGTTCTGCCAGATCTACTTTCCCAAACCAAAATCCAAAATAACTGATTTCCTGCTCCTCATATATATGCATTGAAATCTGAAGTTCCTCATGTTGATAAGGTCCACGAAAATCTTCGTTATCAGGCGATCAGTAGAAGTCCTTTATGTAGTCAACTCTTCCACATATCTGCACTTGATGAAAAATCCCAAAATAATTCTCTGACAAAACTCATCAAATTCTAGAAATCTCTAACTTTGAACATCTCTTTCGAGTTTTACCAACTTAAAATTGTCTCTATACATTGATGATCTGCACTGCTCCTGTATAACTGCACCATCCCCAGTTAAACTCTCTGATTTGGTTGAAGATCTTAAACTGTCCAATCTTCACTTAGTAACTTACTCCTCTGACATAATCAATATTTAAAGAATCCTTCCATTAAACCTCTAACACCCTTTAGATGTTCTTACACGATCTCGAATCTGCTACTCTTGTCCATCAATGTCTGTCAAAGAGAATGAAAGTTCTGACTCATTCCAAAATACTGTAACTCTATCTCTACCGTAAAGCACTGCACATAATGTCCTTCAATGCCTTGTTTGTTCAATCTTTTTCCTCCATCCCAAGTCCATCATCTTCAAGTCATTCACATGCGTCATTCTTCTCTGAATCTTCTAACTGGCCTTGTCCATAGGTTATGATTCTTCTACTTTCGTCTGCACAGTGTCCAACTAATATCCCAAATCCATAAAGTCCACAAGATTTCTTTTATCACATGACCAAGTAACTATCCATTCTGTATATAGTTCTTTGTGCCACAGCTGAAAACTTACTTCCCATGATTCTAACCACACACCGATGCATCCTGCCAAGTCGACTTCACCATCCTAGCCACAATTGTTGAACCTCCTCGAACAACTCTTAGTCATAAGTTCATCGATACGCGAGAAGTTTTTAACTTTTGGCATCCACCTGAAGCTCTATCAACTGAATGTCACCTCAACCTTCCTGAAATCTACCATTTCTCTGGTCTCTGGAGTCTCTTGACTTAGGAAGATGGCTCAAGTTCAACCCAAACATCTGTACTTACCTGCCTTGGCTTGCCACATGACAGTCCTCAATCAACTATAAATAGTCTTGAAGTGTTACTCATGCCTGTTGTTAACTAACAACTATACAATTCTTCTCTTACTGCTAATATCTGTGACGCCGAAAGAGCTAAAACTTTGCCAAATCATTCGAGAACCACATGCTAAGATCACAAAACTCTGACTCTCTGGCGCGCAAATAAGGAAAAAGCACTGGATGTGGGTGCGGAGAAATTAAATCCTCCCCCACTACAAAAGAATTTGGTCCCCCAAATTCCCAAGCAAGAACAAAAGGAAGAGACAATGAGAGTCTCCCCCACTAGAAGAAAAAGAAATCCGAGTCCGACAAAATGAAAACAAATCTGAAATCGACAGAACGACATCTAGTCAAAACAAGACAACAAAGATAACGATTCCTCACCACACGACTTATGGTTCCTAGAGTGTTTTATTTCCTAGAAACCTGCCCGCTCTGATACTAGTCTGTCGCGACCCCAAACCCGAGGGGCCGTGAAATTGGGAGTTAAGTAATGGTTATGTTTCTCCCAAGATCCGCGTGTGTGAGGATAACACGTTCCAACACATCCTGAATATCTTTGCGGAAACTTTCGTGGCGTTGCGACCCGAAGTCCGTGGCCATCGGATTCCATGTCGCACTCAACCCAAGCATATAATTATCTTATCAATGATCATACCAGACTGGAACAAACCATTATAACAAAATATAGAGCTGACGGTAACTGGATATTACATTCCCATATATATTCAAGTTACAAATAACAATGTGCATTAATTACAATCCCAAGAAAAAGGCTAATAAAAGCCATATAAAAACAAGCTAGATAAACACTACCCCATATGTGACGTAGCTCCGATGTCAAGCTCAATGTCTACATGACATAGCCGACAAAACAACCTGCAAGCTCATGGCTCCATAGGCAAAACGTGCACTCATCTCGGGTAAGAAATATGAACCTGAGTACCAAAGTAGTGGGTCAGACACGACGGTCTGGCAGGTGGTTAAAAAGATAATACAAGTACTGAAAAATAAAACATATGATAAATCATGGTATTTGACAAAATCCTGTATTCATGTAAAAGCATGGATGAGGCATGTACATTTGACAATAACATGTACTCTTTAAAGCATGTATAAAACATGTGTATTTCGCAAGTCGGGAATCCCGTGTAAAATGACATGGCAATAATTTAAAACAATGATACCTTACAAGAGCAGAGAAAACCTGTATATAAATAATGAACTTCATAAAAGGAAGATACATCATTTACAAGAGATATATATGAAATAAAAACATGTAAATGTACCAAAGATCAGGAACTGTCAAGATGGCAACCACACGAAGCTAAATCCTCTCTCACTAAAGGTGATGAGAGCAATCAGGGCATTGACCTCAGTCACACGAGGTGAGGAGAGTCAACGGTTTTATATAATAATATACATATAGCAAGACAGGAACACGGTAACGAACCGGATAGCAAGACAAGATCCAGGCTGCAGCTAGCAGGACAAGAGGGGGATCTCCAAACCGGTGGATCAAACCGATAAGGTACATCCAAGCTTAGTGGTGCCGACTCAGAGGTCATGTGCAAGAAAACAAATCAATACGTATATATATCGGGGCAAGATGCTCATCAGCATGAGACATACCATATCAGGTCAAGCAGGAACAAGATAGCAATTATGCTAAAAACCATATCCAGGGCAAGACTAGTTACAAGGCACGAAACTTGAAATGTACAAGTGAAATCCGGTAAAATCAAGTACAAATGGATTCTATAAATCTCCGAGACAAGTGTTGAAGGTCCAAGATTTAAATCAATGTGCATAGGGTTCCATATGTTAGGTTTGATAAACATTTGGCACTCTTTAAGAATTAAAAACATTCCGGGACCTTACATACATTGACAAATCTAAGGATCTTAACGATATTAAGATGATGAGGTTTCTTCTTCAATATAGTTCCACATCCTTCTCCCATATAGTCCCACAAGTTCTTCAAAAGAAATCCATCAAGATTGAGATTTCGGTCAACCCTCGGTTGGCTTGTCGGTCGACCGGCAAGATGACCGACGGCTAGCCAAGTCCAGAAAGGGGAGAAAACGGCTCTCGGGAATTGGAACCGAGGGGTGTCGGCTCACATATTGGTCGACCGACACTACAGCATCAGATATTTGATAGAAAATGCAGCTCTCTAGAATTGGAGCCGAGGGGCTGTCGGTTCGCTGTCGGTCAGCCGGCAAGCTGACCGACAGCTGCGGACACTGCATTTCTGAAGCCGTTTTCAGTCTTTTCTTTCTCCAAGCTCTCCACATTTTCAAGGGTCAGATCCCTGTAGTAAAATGGGCTAAATGCTCCTCCATTTCCTTAATCAAAACGTCCAATCCATCACTACAATTCCACCATTCCACCTCATCCACTCTTCCATCAAATCATCCATAAAAATGGATCCAACCTCTTCATCCCATCTACATTCAACCAAGAGAATCCATTACATGAAACAAGTCAAGACTTAATACAAATGAGATGTCATTTTCAAGAAAGCAATATATTAACAAGATACACTAATGAGTGTATTTTCAAAGTCTAATAAAAGCATGACATGAAACCAAACTTGAGTAATGAAAATCATTAATAAAAGCTAAGCATTTGTATAAAATATGATTAATGAAAATAAACCATCTCATCCACTTGCCTTGGGTCCAAGCTAATGCAAATCAAGCTCTAATCACACTCTAAGCCAAGAAATCACAACCTATGCAAAAACCCCCAAAAACAAGCCCTAAAATGTCAAAACCAAGAAATACAAAGAGAAAGCTTCCAATAATGGAGATGGAGAGTCTCATGGGCTAGGAAAACACAAATCTAGGAGATGGAGAGAATCACTTACATGGAAGACCTTCAAATAGACAAGGCTAGCTCAATGGAAATCTTGAAAAGCTTGGTTTTCTTCAAAAATGGTGTCAAACAAGAGAGGAGATGAAGGGGAAGAAAATGGCATGGTTAGGTTTCCAAATGGCAAGGATTTCCCCCATGAATGGGGAGGAGAAAACAAGTAGAAAAGGGAGGGGAAGATCAGTTGCAGAGCACCCCTCTTGGGCTGCAACGGATGAGGAAGAAGAGAGGAGAGGGGTACATTTTATAATGGGTGGGTGTGGGCCCCACCACACTTAAAAACACATAAAACTTGCAATGTAGATTAGAAGGCTTTCTAGACATCGGATCAAGAAACTTAAAACATGAAAAGTGTCCGAAATAAAATTATCTTTCCAACAAGGTTAATATTGACATACTTCCGGGGTCGACAGAAAACGTCAACTGTTTGGTCAAAGGGATCAAAACAATGGATTTAAGTGTTAAGACATCATTTTCTAGGCCTCGAATGCGATCGACAAAGAAGAGAAAAATGTTTCTCAAAAAATCTTGTTTCTAAAAAGTATATATTTGGCAAGGTTCTGAGATCTCAAAATTTGGGTCCAGATTCAATGTGAAAAGACTGATTTTGCACCCAGGGCTAGAAAAACTGATTTTCGGAGCTTCGAATGGGCACGGAGTGAACACGAAAGTTGTAGGGAATGGTGAGATTAGTCAAACGAAGCTAAAATGGGAATTTGTAAAAATTAAAGAGAATCTTTCCACAATGACCACATAAAATAAATAGGACCCTATGGTCACTGTCTAGGTTCACTGGCTCCCAAAACCAAAGAAAATATAATCAAACTCAGAATTTCGATCAACCAACCGGTAAACTCACTGAGAAAATAAATCCATGATTAAAACCACGCTAAACCAGGAAATCTGGGGTCAGGTTCTCACATCGACTGACCGACAAACAGGTGTCGGCTGACCGACAAACAGGTGTCGGTCGTTCGAGAGCCAACGGTAAAATCCCAACAGCTATATTTTTGAAAAAAATCGCTGACCAAGAAACACTTAGCGGTTGACCGACAAGGAACTGACACCGGAACCGACAGAGCAAAAATGCTGAAAATGAAGCTCTCTGGTTTTGGAAACGACGAGGTCTCAGTCTGAAAAATTTATGCACTGTCGGTTGACCTACATGAACCGACGAAGGGACCGACAGAGAAAATCTGAAATTTCTAGCTCTAAGGAATAGGGACCGACAGATGAACCGAGGTCAACCGAAGATAAGAAGAGCTGACCGACAGCCTGACCGATAGGTTATTCAATCAGAATTCCTGAAGTTCTGAAGGATTTTTTAAAGAGAACAATTAGAAAGATTTGAAATGAACTTTTAAAAACTGAACTGAAAACTTCAAGAACTAAAGAGACACAAGAATTTTGAAAACCATGCATATCATATAAAAACAAAGTTTATGAAAGAGAAATACGCATGATGATCCTAAGATAAGAAGAGCATGTATGAAAGAGAGGTCAAACTATGACAATGAATGCATCCTATCAAATTGCAACAAAATAAAAACTCTAACAATCTCCCCCTTTGCAATTTGATGGAAACCCTAGAAGCTTGACACTCTCTCAATCTCCATGAACTAGAACACCAACTTCTTTAGACATTTAAGGAGCTTTGGATGTTCTGGAGCTTTGGATATTTTAGAGCTTTGGATTTTCCTTGCGAGAGCAACTAGGCAAAGCTTCTCCCCCTCAACTTGATAGACCTTGATTCTGCTCCCCCTCAATTGGAGACCACTTGATATCACTTTATGATTCTCTCCCCCTTTGACATCTAATTGCAAAGGATCTTGCCCAATCAGCAAGAAGGCACAAAACCTTGTTAGTAGCACCTGTTTATAAGAGATTGGCCAACAAGAGTTCAGAATTCAGGGCAAGGACCAATGCCCAATTGATGTCTCAATTTGATGAACCTTTCATTTCCAAGGGGTTTAGTGAATAGGCCAGCCAATTGAGAATCAGTTGGAACAAAAAGTAACTCAATAGAGCCTTGATCGGCATGATCATGCAAAAAGTGATAGCGAATGTCAATGTGTTTAGTACGAGAATGCTGAACAAGATTTTTTGAAATGCTAATGGCACTTGAGTTATCACACATGATAGTTATATAATGTTGTGGAACATTATAATCTAACAAAGTTTGTTTCATCCACAACAATTGAGCACAACAGCTACCTGCAGCTATATACTCAACTTCTGCAGTAGACGGGGATACTGAATTTTACTTTTTGCTATGCCAAGCTACTAAGCAATTTCCTATGAAGTAACAACATCCACTGGTGCTTTTCCTATCATCTATTGATCCTGCCCAATCAGCATCACTGTATCCAATTGATAAGTCCACAAAATTAGGTCATTAGGTCATCATTTCATGAGCATTTGTGGACTTAATTAGGTTTAATTTTATAGAATTGCACTTAATTTCATGATTACATGTATTAGGGGATATTTTTGGAAAATGGTCAGAATTGGTCAAAATTCTTTGAGTTGCATGACTTTTGTGAAATTAGGATTTTCATCTCATTCATCACCCCAAAATTAATTTTTGGCTTTATCAATGCATACTTGCTATTTTTGGCACCATGGGCTATTTTTGAAAAGTTTGTCATTTGGGTGCATCATTAGGCATGTGTGGTTCCATGCATTATTCACATGTAATTAATGATAAATTTATTTCTCTCAATTTTTAGGAGAAATCAACATGGGTCCCACACACCCAATTGCATGCCAACATAGAAGCTTCCATTTGTGCACAATTATTCCAGGATTTTCATGTGGCAGCAAATTAAAATGACCATAATTCTCAAACTGAGCGTCGGATCGGTGTAATCTAGACACCGTTGGAAAGCTCTTTTCGAGTAGATATCTGTGGAGCCCAAGATTGCATAAATCAGAGCAATATTGAGGGAGATATGACCTCGGGAAATTGTCTGCAAAAAAAGATTTGCAAAAAAGCATAAAAAGGAACCATCCAAGAGGGCTGGACGTCCAAGACTTTTGGTAGCAATTTTGGAGGCTCTCTCTCTCTCCATTCCATTCCACACCACTCCTTTCTCTCTCTAAGTCCCTTTCTTCTTCTTCTTTCTTTTAATTCTTTTAGGCATAGGTTGAGAGGCCATGTTGAGAGAATGAAAAGGAGAGAATAATCTTAATTTCTTGTACTCAAAGATCAAGGAATAAAGACACTACTTGGATTGATTATGCGTATGTGTTCTTTATGTAAGTGATTTGATTTTCTTATTTTAGTTCTTTTATGTGTTTTGATTGGAGACAATATTTCACATGATTCGATCAAAGGTTTGAAAATAAAATAAAAATATCAAAAGTTAAGAGACATTAAATAATCACTTGCGTAATTTTTTTTCTTACTCTGAGAAGAGAGGACATTATCATCACATTGTCAATACTTATAGGATTGTCTAGATTCTAGATCTTTGGTACTACTTTTCCATTTTTTATTTTCTTTCCACCCCTTTTGTTGTTATTTTCAAGTTAATATTCTTATTTTTTTTATTTACAAATTCTATATTTAAAAAAAACTCAACTTGCATCTTATATGTTTAGTAGAAACTTTCTATACTTGTTATTTGCATAATATATGGTTAGAAAGTGTCTTTGTGCATACTTCATATTTAGAAATTGCATTAGAACAAGTTTTTTTGTTGCTGAAATCACAAGATTATCAACTGATTAGAAGCACTATATTCGGATTTGATAAGTGAATAGTGAAAAATCATGCACAGTTCAGCAGAACTGACCCAACTGGGTTACAAAAGTGCACGATTTAAAAACCAGGTAAACGTTAATATTTTTTTCCACAAAATAGCAGATTTAAAGTATGGTAATTGGACTTTGAAACCCCAGAATTTCAGCCAAAAATAACCTAGGAAACCATGTCAACCAGAGGCTCAAACAGGGGTAGTTGGTAAGCCTGCATTCAGATTTCAGCAACAAAACAGTTCAAGTAGGCATCTTTAGGTGATCATATCTTTTTCATTTTAAGTCCTTTTTCGATTTTTCTTTTCTTTTTTTTTTGTGTTCATGCATCATCAAACTATTGATCCCAGCCATTAGATTTAGGTTCACACCATTTTAGGCCAGTCGTGCAGTCCAGTGAAAACAGGGCTGCGCAATAGTTTCCATACTTAGAATTTTTTACAGCATGCATCATATAGTTAGAAACTTGCATAAAATTGCATTGTTAGCATTTAGGGCAATATTGATCATTCTTATTTGCATAAAAATTGATTCTGGTAAGTAGGATCTAATTCAGGAAATTTTGTTTTGATTTTTTTATATTAAACTGGTCGTTTGATTTGTGTGTTCTTTTGTAGGTTTTTAGATATTTTAGGATTGCTTAGATTAGGTTTCCTTTATTACAATAGTTCTTTTATTTTTGGAAAGCATTGTAATTAAACTTTTTATATTTAGTTATCTAATTTAATTAGTTTCTATTTAGGCCAGATTTAGTGTTTATTTAGGACAGGTCAAAGTTGGAAGGTATCTTGAAAAGCATTGCTCCCTGTGGATCGACCTGGATTTACCAGATTATTACTACAATCATACCCTACACTTGGGGAACGATCACCAATTAATTGTAAAGATGAGTCAGAAGGATACCGGATGCCATAATGAGATGTCCCATTGATATATTTAATGATACGTTTAACAGCTTTAAGGTGGGACTCTCGAGGATCCGATTGATATCTAGCACAAATACCAACACTAAAAGAGAGATCCGGTCTAGTAGCAGTGAGGTAGAGAAGGCTTCCTATCATACTTCGATAGAGTTTTTGGTCTACTTTAACACCACCTGGGTCACTAAAGAGTTTTGAAGTAGAAGCCATGGGGTTGCAACTAGGCTTAGAGTTTTCTAGACCAAACTTCTTAATGATTTCTAAGGGAAATTTGGGATCGCTAAGAAAAATCCCTTTCTCGGTTTGATTAACTTGAAGCCCTATGAAGAATTGCAGGGGACCGACCAGACTCATCTCAAAAGTGGAGCTCATCAATTCTGAAAATCCTTGAGCTAGTTTCTCTGAAGTAGATCCAAACACTATATCATCAACATATATCTATATTACTAAAGGGATGTATATACTTTCTAGAGGAGGACACTTGGCATGTCTTGGAGATGGACACGTGGCAGCAGCCAGCCTAAAATGGTATTCTGCTAATCTCTCATTCTCCATCTAAAATTTCTCCATCTCTCCCTCCCTAAAATCTCTCTTTCTCCATGCTAATGCAATCTCTAAAATCTCTCATTCTCCATCTAAAATTTTACTTCCCAGACAACCACACAAAATGGTATATACTTTCTAGAGGAGGACACTTGGCATGTCTTGGAGATGGACACGTGGCAGCAGCCAGCCTAAAATGGTATTCTGCTAATCTCTCATTCTCCATCTAAAATTTCTCCATCTCTCCCTCCCTAAAATCTCTCTTTCTCCATGCTAATGCAATCTCTAAAATCTCTCATTCTCCATCTAAAATTTTACTTCCCAGACAACCACACAAAATGGTATATACTTTCTAGAGGAGGACACTTGGCATGTCTTGGAGATGGACACGTGGCAGCAGCCAGCCTAAAATGGTATTCTGCTAATCTCTCATTCTCCATCTAAAATTTCTCCATCTCTCCCTCCCTAAAATCTCTCCTTCTCCATGCTAATGCAATCTCTAAAATCTCTCATTCTCCATCTAAAATTTTACTTCCTAGACAACCACACAAAATGGGGAAGAGGAAAATCCCAAATTGTAAAGGATTGAAATATAATCCTTAATTCCATAGAAGAAATCTGTGCTCTCTGTGGGGCCCACTTGGGGCCTACATCACTGTCAAGGTTGGGACCCACTGATCGTCCTAACCAATTCAACAGGAACCCACAAATTTTAATGGCTTAAAAAAAAAAGAAACAAATAGAGTGGTCGATTGTGGGCTCAATTGGTCAGAATGGGTGCAAACCTACATGGATCCATTGTGATTCAGGGGAGATCTCTGTTTTTTATCCATTTGGATATCATCTACACATCTAGCAAGACATTTCTGTCACACCCTCGTGATTTGATTAAAATTATTTTATCAATCAATTCATGGGTCCCGGCCCGCATCATTTGATTTTATGGACGGTTAGAATAAAGATGGTGGACCCCATTCATCTGGGTCCCACTTAAAAATATTTTGTCAATTTTTTAGGTCTACGATCATTTGATCCTTTGATCTTTTTAAATCAATTCATGGGTCCCATCCCGTATAATATGCTTTTTTGGACGGTTAGAATAGAGATGCTGGGCCCCATTCATCTGGGGGGTTCCACTTAAATAGGTTATGTTTGGTTAATTTGTGAGGTCTATGATTATTTGATCATTTGATCTTTATCAAGCAATTCATGGGTCCATCCCGCATCATATTATTTCATGGATGGTTAGAATATAGATGGTGGACCCCATTCATCTTAGGGGTTCCACTTAAATAGGTTAGGTTTGGTCAATTTGAGAGGTCTATGATCATTTGATCTTTATCAATCAATTCATGGGTCCCGGCCCGCATCATTTGATTTTATGGACGGTTAAAAAAAAGATGGTAGACCCCATTTATCTGGGTCCCAGTTAAAAATATTTGGTCAATTTGTTAGGTCTATGATCATTTGATCCTTTCAACTTTCTTAATCGATTCATGGGTCTCATCCCACATAATATGATTTTATGGACGATTAGAATAGAGATGGTAGACCCCATTCATTTGGGGGGTTCCACTTAAATATGTTAGCTTTGGTCAATTTGTGAGGTCTATGATCATTTGATCCTTTAACCTTTATCAAGCAATTCATGGGTCCCAGCCCGCATCATATGATTTCATGAATGGTTAGAATATAGATGGTGGACTCCATTCATCTTTGGGGTCCCACTTAAATAAATTAGGTTTGGTCGATTTATGAGGTCTATGATCATTTGATCTTTTTCAATCAATTCATGGGTCCCGGCCCACATCATATGATTTTATGGACGGTTAGAATAGAGATGGTGGACCCCATTTATCTGGGTCTCACTTAAACATATTTGATCAATTTGTTAGGTCTACGATTATTTGATCCTTTGATCTTTTTAAATAAATTCATGGGTCATATCCCGCATAATATGGTTTTATGGACGGTTATAATAAAGATGGTGGACCCATTCATCTTAGGGATCCCACTTAAATAGGTTATGTTGGGTCAATTTGTGAGGTCTATGATCATTTAATCCTTTGATCTTTATCAAGCAATTCATGGGTCCCAGCCCGCATCAAATTATTTCATGGACAGTTATAATATAGATGGTGGACCCCATTCATATTGGGGTTCCCACTTAAATAGGTTAGGTTTGGTCAATTTGAGAGGTCTATGATCATTTGATCATTTGATCTTTATCAATCAATTCATGGGTCCCGGCCTGCATCATTTGATTTTATGGACGGTTAGAATAAAGATGGCGGACCCCATTCATCCGGGTCCCACTTAAAAATATTTGGTCAATTTGTTGGGTCTACGATCATTTGATCATTTGATCTTTTTAAATCAATTCATGGGTCCCATCCTGCATAATATGATTTTATGGACGGTTAGAATATAGATGGTGGACCCCATTCATCTGGAGTCCCACTTAAATAGGTCAGGTTTGGTCAATTTGAGAGGTCTATGATCATTTGATCTTTATCAATAAATTCATGGGTCCCGGCCCGCATCATTTGATTTTATGGACGGTTAGAATAAAGATGGTGGACCCCATTCATCTGGGTCCCACTTAAAAATATATGGTCAATTTGTTAGGTCTACGATCATTTGATCATTTGATCTTTCTTAATCAATTCATGGGTCTCATCCCGCATATTATGGTTTTATGGACGGTTAGAATAGAGATGGTGGACTCCATTCATCTGGGGGGGTTCCACTTAAATAGGTTAGGTTTGGTCAATTTGTGAGGTTTATGATCATTTGATCTTTATCAAGCAATTCATGGGTCCCAGCCCGCATCATATGTTTTTATGGATGGTTAGAATATAGATGGCTGACCCTATTCATCTTGGGGGTCCCACTTAAATAGGCTAGGTTTGGTCAATTTGAGAGGTCTATGATCATTTGATCATTTGATCTTTATCAATCAATTAATGGGTCCCGGCCCGCTTCATTTGATTCTATGGACGATTAGAATAAAGATGGTGGACCTCATTCATCTGGGTCCCACTTAAATATATTAGGTCAATTTGTTAGGTCTACGATCATTTGATCATTTGATCTTTTAAATCAATTCATGGGTCCCATCCCGCATAATATAGTTTTATGGATGGTTAGAATATAGATGGTGGACCCGTTCATCTTGGGGGTCCCACTTAAATAGGTTAGGTTTGGTCAATTTGAGAGGTCTATGATCATTTGATCTTTATCAATAAATTAATGGGTCCCAACCTGCATCATATGATTTTATGAACGGTTAGAATAGAGATGATGGACCCCATTCATCTTGGTCCCACTTAAATATATTAGGTTAATTTATTAGGTCTATCATCATTTGATCTTTCTTAATCAATTCATGCCTCACCTAAAGAATAAAACATTTAGAAAAAAAACATAAAGATCAAATTAGCAACAAAAAAAAAGGACTCACAAGTTTACTAATTAATAAATTTATTAAAAATAATTCATATCAGTCTGTGCATTTGGTGGTTTCGTGGTTATCCACGGGATTTTGCTAGTTTGAGCTACAAGAATGTCTGATCAATTTTCTTAATAAACAGGGTCTTATTAACTTTCCCACAGTCAAAATCATTTTCAATCAGATGATTTGTAAGCTTTTCATACCAAGCCCTTGGTGCTTGTTTTAATCCATATAGAGCTTTCTTGAGTTTGTAGACATAATCAGGATGATGAGGATCTTCAAAGCCTTCTAGTTAAGTAACATATACATCTTCCTCAATTTCTCCTTTCAAGAAGGCACTTTTGACATCCATCTGAAAAAGTTTGATTCTCATGCTACTTGCATAACTCAAAAGAATTTTTATGGACTCCAAACGGGCTACAGGAGCAAATGTTTCTTCAAAATCAATTCCTTCTATTTGAGCATATCCTTTTGCTACTAGTCTTGCCTTATTTGTCACAACATTTCCAGATTCATCTGACTTGTTCTTGTAAATCCACTCAGTGCCAATGGGATTTTTCTCTGCAGGCAATGGAATAAGATCCCAAACATCATTTTTCTTAAATTGATTCAATTCTTCTAGCATTGCTTCCATCCATTCAGATTTTGATTCAGCCTCAGAAAAATTCTTGGGCTCAATTTGAGAGACAAAGAAGTAATGAGCACATAGATTTTGAACTTGTTTCTGGGTCATGACCCCACTACTGATATCTCCAATAATATTATCCAAGGTATTATTTTTCACAATTTTGGTTGGTACAGTAGCTTTGGATGGAATGATATCACTTCTATCTTTGGGACTTGGTTGATCAATATCAATTTCGACTTCATCATCATCTTGAAGAGTCTTCCAATTTGATTTATATTATCGATGACAACATGAGCTGACTCCATTATGGTCATGGTTCTATGATTAAATACTCTGTATGCTTTGCTCCTTTCAGAATAGCATAGGAAAATTCCTTCATCAGATTTACGCTCAAATTTCTCCAACTGCTCCCTATCTCTTAGAATATAACACTTGCTTCCAAACACTTTCAAATACCCCAAATTAGGTTTTCTTCAAAATAAAGTTCGTAGGGGGTCTTGTTGGTATTCTTAGTGAGATAGATTCTATTTATAAGATAGCAGGCAGTATTCACAGCTTCAGCCCATAGATTACGAGGAAGATTCTTTTCATTGAGCATGGTCCTAGCCATTTCTTGAATCACTCTATTTCTTCATTCTGCCACTCCATTTTGTTGAGGAGTATTAGGAGCTGAATATTGATGATTAATCCCATGATTCTCACAAAATTTAGCAAATTTTCATTTTCAAATTCTCCTCCATGATCACTTCTGATCTTTTGAATTTTACAATCTTTTTCAACTTGTATCTTGTTGCAAATCCTTATGATATTGTCTACAGCATCTGATTTAGCATGAAGAAAATCAACCCATCCAAAACGAGAATAATCATCTACCATAACCAGAATAAATTTCTTTCCTTCAATACTTTGCACTGGTGCAGGTCCAATCAAGTCCATGTGGATTAATTCAAGAGGACGAGAAGACGATATATCCTTTAAACCTTTGAAGCTCTTCTTGATTTGTTTACCCAGTTGACAAGCCTTACAGATTTCAGATTTTTCATCACTCAACTTCGGAATTCCTTTCACAATTTCATTCTTCGATAAGATTTTTATCAATTTAAAATTTATGTGACCCATCCTTTGGTGCCATAAGTAATACTCTTGATCTTTAGTTGTCAAGCACCTAGATTCATTGTCATCACATTCTTCTATAATGTAAATATTTCCTTTTGTCCTTGATCCAGTAAGAATAACTTGGTTTGTTTTATCATTTACCACTTTGCATGAATGACTGTCAAAGACAACTTTGTTTCCTTTGTCACATAATTGGCTAATGCTAAGAAGATTATGCTTCAATCCTTCCACAAGAAATACATTATTTAGAGTTGGTATTTGATCTCCTTTCACTCTTCCCTTGCCAATGATTTGAGCTTTACCATTATCTCCAAAAGAAACATTTCCTCCATCATATTCCACTGTAGAGCTGAATCTAGATCGGTCTCCTGTCATGTGTTTTGAACAACCACTATGTAAGAACCAAGTAGGGTTTTCCTTTGCTTTTAAAGCGTTTTGAACTAGGAGACTCTCAAAGTTTGTTCCTTTTACAATCCAACTAGATAAAGGAGACTTATAGGGAATGGTCTTGGGGACAAATTTGAAAGGTATTCTAGAGGGGTTTTTGAGAGATAACCTAATCTTTTATGGGCAATTAGGGACCAAATGTCCACTACGATTGCAAAAATGACAACTCCATCTAGAGGTATAATTTCTCTCAACTATAGGTTTGTGGAGACTCTTAGTAGATATTTAAAAACTATTCTTCATGTTACTAGGGGAACCTTCAAAACCTATTCCACTCTTATCACCATAAATTTTATGCATGCCTAACATTTGACAAAACTTATCATTTCCCAAGATGAATTTATCAACAATGATTTTTCTTTTATTGAGTTTCGTTTGTAGAGAGTTTGTTTCAAGTTGACTAGATTCAAGCTTGGATTGTAAGTTATGAATTTGGTTTTGAGCATGAGCTAGATCTTCAGTTAGGGTGGTGAATTTATGTTCCAAGTTGATTTTGTCATTGATTGTTAATTTTAATTCATCTTTTAAGACACTTATTTATTAGCAAGCTTTTTGGATTCTTCTTTTACAATTTTATTTTTCTTAATTAAGATTTCAGAATTTTCATATAGATCATTATAAGCTTGCTAAATCTCATTTTCTTCATCTTCATCTTCATCATAAGTTTCCTCTTGCCCTAATATGTAATGTGTTATGTTCATCAATATCTTCAATAGAAGCAAGAAGAAGCCAATTAGGAGAATTTTCATCTTCATCATTTTGGGATTCATTTTTGTCACTATCTTCATCTTCCTCATCCCAAGTTATGTTTAAAGCTTTCTTTCCTTTCTTATCTCCTTTTTTAAATTCTTTAGGGGTGGAGCAATTTTGAGCAATATGTCCAAACCCCTTGCAATTGTAACATTGCACATCCTTTTTGATAAATGATCCTTTGGAATTTCTTTGAAATCTAGGACTTTTGCTTTCATCAGATTTTCTAATGTTTTTGTTATTCCTAAAGAATCTCTTAGAATTTTTGACAAGTAAAGCATTATCATCATCACTGTCATCCTCTCTTTCATTTTCTATAGATTGAGAGGAAAAAGCTACTCCTTTCTTTTCATCTTTAACTTCAAAGTCTAGTTCATATGTGAGTAGATTTCCTCTTAGTTCTTCAATTTTGATTTGGTCAACATTTTTACTTTCTGTTATGGCAATAATCTTGGGTTTGAATCTTTTAGGAAGAGATCTTAAAATTTTTCTTACAGTTTTAGATTCATCCATCTTTTCTCCAAGTCCTACAAAAGAGTTGACTAACTCCATAATTTTTGTGTAGAATTCATCAAAAGTTTCTTCTTCAAGCGTTTTAATATCTTCTAATTTAGAGGTCAACATTTGAATTTTGGCTATTTTGACTTGATCTATACCTTCATGAGTGGTCTCTAGGGTATCCCACACTTCCTTGGCAGTATTGCAATTTACTACTCTATTAAATTCTTCTTAAGTTAGGGCACAATATAGAGAGTTTTTTACTTTAGCAATTAAATTGGCTCTATCTTTTTCCCCTTGAGTCCAAGCACTCTTAGGTTTGAGAGTTAGGGATACGATATTACCTTCAGAATCTTTTTCTGTGGTAGTGGGTGTCACACCCCGAAACCGGGCCCTGCAGTGAAACGACCTCGGGGTGTGAAATTTTGGGATAAATTAAAATTTTTGCTATATTTCCCAAGATCCGCGTGAATGAGGATAATAAAATTCCATCACGATCAGAACATATTCTCGCAGAAGCTAATCAAGGCGTTGCGACCCGGAGTCCGTAACCATCGGATTCCGTGTCGCACTCGACCAATATCATAAAGCCATCACATAAGCAGACCAGTGTAAACCATAAGTCATAGAATACTGAGCTGGTAGTAACAGGACTATTTATTTCCCACATATGTTAAGGTTACAAATAACAAGTGTCTTAATTACAAATCCCATAAAAAGAAGGCTAACAAAGCCATACAAAAATAACATCCAAACTAAGTAAAATGCTACCCCCAAGTGATGTTACGAACTCCGGTGCCAAACTTGACATCTATATGACATCAAAGGCAGCCTCTCGTGTCAGACCGGCGGCTCAACCGCCTCCTCCAATCAAACACCAAAAAAGCAATAGGGGAGAAATCTGACACCAAACAAACAAGGTCAGACACGACAGTCTGGCAAGCAAATAAACAGGTAATATGGAAAAAGGGCACTTATAAAACCTTATGGAATAATTGTAAATCCATTTAAAGAGTCTAAGTAATAGTAATAAATCATGATAAAATGATTGAAAGACTGAACATAAATATCAGAGCAAATAAATGAACCGTATCTGAAACATAAATATCTTAAAAAGATAACAGATTATGTAAAACATTTAATAACTGGAAATACATTTAAAAATCCTGAATAATAGAGACAATACGATAAAAGATCGATTCCTTAAACATTAACAAATTCAAAGACTATAATGAGCATAAACAAACAAGAATCATAAAACAAAATATCTAACGGATAAAATGTTGGCAAACCACATATAGCTATTTTCTCCTATTACCGGAGTAACAAGAGCAGACAAGATCGTAGCCACTGCATGCGGGACCAGAGACAGAATCAGAACCGTAGCCATATACAAGTGTGACCGGCAGGTCAAAACCGTTGCCATGGTCGGTACAGACAGAATCCAAGCTGCAGCTGGCAGACAAATTAAAGATCCCAAGCCGGGTGATCAGCCCGACAAGGTGACCTAAGCCTAGTGGTGCCTTTAGTTTTCAATACCTGAACCAATACAAATCAAAGTAATAATCCCTTTGGCTCATGGGCTCACACTACAAAGCTCTGGCCCCGTCTTGCCTCGAGGTTTTATCTTCAAAATAATAGTCCCTTTGGCTCATGGGCTCGCACTACAAAGCTCTAGCCCCATCTTGCCTCGAGGTTTTATTTTCAAAATAATAGTCTTTTCAAAATAATAATCTTATCGATGTATTTCCGAATGTGGCGAACCTCTCAAATCTCCTTCCAAATCGATTCGTAGAAAACATACGAATTTCCATGGTAAACCACTCAAATACACATCAAAGTAATTTGTATAAAATCATACGATCAATCCTTTCGAACATGGAAAACCACATGATTCTATATCAAATCACTGATGCTATTCAAATTAGTTTACAGAAGCATACAAATACATTTTTTTCTGATCTGGAATGGAATAGAATAATGTAGAATGACTTAATGACTTACCAAGGAACCATCTCAATACACACTTAACCTTTAAACATTGATTAATAAAAGAGTATGTTTGATGCCAATGAAAATCCGCAACATTTAAAATGACAAAGTGTGCATTGAGACATGAAAGATTCCCGGGTAATTCCACATATATTCGTTCTCTCATTGTTCTCATAACATTTCACAATCTTCCAAGTATCACAATTTACCCAAAACTTTCATGGGCTTTCATACATCATTAGAGGCTAAATGGGCCTCAAACAAATGGAGGGAGATGGGATGGAAAAGACCCTGAAACAAGTGGGAAACAACTCAAGCAAATGGGTTAAAAACAGCCCACAATTCAAGCCTTAAAAGGCCCTGGACTGGGCCCAGGTCCACTCGAGCGGACCCCTAACAGAACCTGGTCCACTCGAGCGGACCATGGGCTCGCTCGAGCGGCCTAATTCTGCTGGGTCCGATTTTTTATTGTAGATTTGCACTCTCTTCTTCTCTTTTGATTTCCTTTCCCTCCTTTCTCTTCCATAGATATTTTCACATGAAATGGACCTCTCTTAGCCTCAACAAAATTCCTTCAAATCATTGATACACAAATTTCCATTCATTTCCATCAAAGAAATCAAACATAAACATGAATTTCTTTCATTCATCAAGATATAGAGTTCCTTAAACATAAAGGTTGGTTCAAGATGAATCATTCCAAAAGCAAAACATATATATATTATGGTAAAACAAGGTCTTAAAGAGAGCAAGCATAAACCCACACTAAATCATTTCAAGATGAATCATAATAAGACATATTAAAAGTGGAAGTGCCAAGAATTTCTCATATTGTATAAAACCATCAAATTAACTAAATATTCACTTGCCTTGGGTCAAGAGGAGATGCAAATCACTCTAAGATGGTCATCTTATAGTCCCAAGCTCCAAAATCACAAAACCCCCAAAAATAGCTCAAGAAGAAGCCCTAGAAACCAACCATTTTCAAATCTCCATGAAAACTCTTTGCATAATGACAAAAGACATTCTAAATGGTCTGGAAAACCAAGATTTGAAGAAAGAAATCCATTGCTAACCTTTTTGATGCTCAAACAAGGAAGAAGAGCTTGGAAAAAGGGTCTTCTCTAGCTCAAATCTCTTCAAAATGGTGTCCTTGGAGAGCCAAGAGAGAGGAGAAGAAGATTGGGAGATCAATTCTCCATTTAGCACCCAAGATGAGGGGTTTCAGAGAAAAGAGAGAAAGTGCTGGGAGAGAAAGCCCTAGACAGCCCCCATGTTGCAGAAAAATGAAAAATGGGAAGAAGAAGAAGAACCCATGTGGTTTTATAAAGGGTTAAGTGGGCTGGCCCCCATGGGCCCCAACATTACAAAGGCTGAAACTAACATTTGTGGGTCCCAAATGAGATCCACGAAGAAGACAAAATCGATCATCGATATATTTACTTTCCAAAAAAGTATATTTTCCCCAATTTCTGAAATTTTCGAAATTTATGGACAGAATTAGTGAAAATGTCATTTTTGCCCTTTTTCTCGAAAAACGCGATTTTTGAGCATCAAATCAGGAGTAATTTCTCATAAAAATACATATTACAAAGCCGGGTCAAACTAAAGTCAACGGTTTTCAAAATCTCCAAGGCTATGAACAAATCCAGTCAAACTCAAACACAAAGTCAAACCAACTCTAATCTCGCTTAAAAAGCCAAATCATGATTAAAACAATACTAAACAAAAGAACTGGGGGTCGGGGTCTTACATCCTCCCCCCCCCCTTAGAATCCATTTGGTCCTCCAAATGGTCTAAACCAAATAAAAATCA
This sequence comes from Litsea cubeba, assembly GCA_012931725.1. Taxonomy (NCBI): domain Eukaryota; kingdom Viridiplantae; phylum Streptophyta; class Magnoliopsida; order Laurales; family Lauraceae; genus Litsea; species Litsea cubeba. The sequence continues at coordinate 28,362,223 of CM022946.1, forward strand.
AAAACCTAAAAAGACTAAAGAAAACACTGACACCCTCGCTGAACCTCGGCAACTGTGATGTCCCCTGATCAAGCCTGGCGTCGACATGTGCCAGCAAACAACATTATGATTCGGTGAAGGTTTCACACTATTTCCACATATCTGCTCAAAACATACTCCTCTGACCAAACTAGTGTTCAACAATTCCTCTACTCATCTTTGGTGTCATCTGTCGTTCCTGAACCGGGTCATTTCCTTTTACTTACCTTGTCAGTGACTGTCGGTCCAAGAAACTGCAAGTTCTGTCTCTTTCTATCACTTTGGAATTCTGTGCCTTAAGTCCTACAAAACTGTACACGGTGCTCCTGACGTTTGCATGAAGATGTGATCGTAGACATGCTTTCTCTGAAATAATCTCTACTTTGAAAACTTCTGGAATTCCACAAACTTACTTATACTGTACCATTCAGATTCTGGCTTGAAACTCTTCCATCTGGTCTTGTCTTCGAGGAATTAGTGAAATTGAAATCCTACTAAGTGATAGTCTCCTCATCCACTGTACTCAGAAGTCCATGCTCACTCTGATTCTATCTGCTTGTTGTTCTTGATCTTCGGCTTGATACTATGTTATCAACAAAAACATATCTGCCAATCTGATGTCAATCCCTGAAGAACTGAAACTTTATTAATCCTAATCTCGAAATAACTCCACCACTTTTTGATTGTTCTCCAAGGTTCACAGAATAACTAAACATTTGCTCCACGAATGGTGTTTGATTGAAAATTTTCACAATCTGGAGTCTGCTCAATCTTCTACCTCTGTCTCACGCTCTACCCTTCTTACAGGAACAATTATCTCAGCATCATCTGAATATTATGTCTTAAGTTCTGCTCACTACCTCAAAGATCCAAATTTGTTTCCAACTGAACAATACACCTCCTTACATCCATCAACCCTTCAGTTCATACACTCCCAAACTCCAACCATACGCTAGAACGATTCATTCCATTTAATGCAAAACAAATCTTAAAGTTGTAAACAAAATAACTAAAAAGTCACTTAGTTGAATTTCATCATTTTAAAACATAGTAGAAACCGAGCCTCCAAATTGTCAAATAAAGTTTATCAAAGTTGGAGTATGAAATAACGTTATTCATTTTGAAGTTCATATTTTCATAACCAAACAAATCATTTAAACACTCAACAATTTCAAATTAGGATTTCAAAAATAAATCAAATTCATATAGTATATATGACTACACATTAAACTTTGTTGAAATCTGAGTGTTAATTGAACACTAAACCTTATTGAAATCTGAACTCATTTGTTTATAAAAATCCTGTGGAAATCTAAACACAGCTGAACATTAAAACAAATGTAGGAATCTGTATATAATCTGAACACAAAAACCTTTAAGAAATTCATCTTGCATAGCCAAAGGAAACAAATCAATAAAATAAAAATCTCACACTATGCTTTGAAAAAGAAACACAATTTTAGTTATTTGCTTTTAAAGATCAGTTTATTCACTAGCCTCTACAATCCGTCATTAAAAACATCCATCCATTTCCAACCAAACATATACAAAATTTTGAAATCATTAAGGTTTTGGAATGTAGATGTCAACATTTAAGAAAATTAAAATAAGAGCAAAATTCTAAGATCATTGTAAAACAATATCTTAAGAAGATTAAACATAATCCATTGTTTGAACACTGCAAGGATAAATCATAGACATTAAGAGAAACATAACAAAAGATGGAAATATCATGAAAATCATTCTCATCAAGAAATGGGCACCACATTAACTGGGGTATTCACTTGCATCTACACATTGTCCAATCCAATACCCCGTAAGTCGGTAAAACCCACAAGGCTTCCTCTGCTGCCGAAAATTATCTTGACTACAACTAACCATCCACTTGGTATTCTTGCCGAATCAACTACACTGGCTAAGCTGCAAGTTACGGAAATTCTCAGCCAAAACAATGACAAGGCTCATTGAATCCGAAAAATCCCTGAGACTCTGGCACCAACTTCCAACCTTACTAACTAAGAATCACTTCTCCCTTCATAAAATCAATAGCTAATATGCCTTTTGCAGTCCTTCATCTTGGAAAGATGGTCTGAGTTCACCCAGAATTCCTCACTTACTTACCTTGGCACGCTGCATGATGATCTTCGATTAGCTGAGAGGGGATCTTCAAATACTGCTCAAGTTCTACTTTGGCGGGCAAATGCACATGTCTTCTTTCATTAACCACAATGGAGATGTTGAAAGGCTGAAAGTCTGCCGATGTTCTCCGAAAACAACATACTAAATTCACAATGTTCTCGATCTCCAACACATGCACAGACAAAAGACACTGGATGTGGGTATGGAGATTTTAAATTCTCCCCCACGAAAGAGGAAATTTGGTTGTCCAAATTCCCTAACAACAAGAATAACAGAAAAGTCTCCCGAGCTGAAAGAAAAGCAGACTCAAATTCAAAGAAACAAAAACAAGAGAAACAAATCGACACAATCTAACGAATCCTCACCACACGTCTTAATGTCTCTAGAGTATTTTATTTCCTAGAAACTAACCAGCTCTGATACCAAACCTGTCACACCCAGAAACCGGGCCCTGCAGTGATCCAACCTCGGGGTGCGAAATTTTGGGATTAATTAAAATGTTTGCTATATTTCCCAAGATCCGCGTGAATGAGGATAATAAAATTCCATCACGATCAGAAGCTAAACATGGCGTTGCGACCCAGAGTCCGTGGCCATCGGATTCCGTGTCGCACTCGACCAATATCATAAAGCCATCACATAAGCAGACCGGTGCAAGCCGTAAGTCATAGAATACTGAGCTGGTAGTAACAAGACTATTTATTTCCCATATATGTTAAGGTTACAAATAACAAGTGTCTTAATTACAAGCCCCATAAAAAGAAGGCTAACAAAGCCATACAAAAATAACATCCAAACTAAGTAAAATGCTACCCCAAGTGATATTACCAACTCCGGTGCCAAACTTGACATCTATAAGACATCAAAGGCAACCTCTCGCGTCAGACCGGGGGCTCAACTGCCTCCTCCGATCAAACACCAAAAAAGCAATAGGGGAGAAATCTGGCACCAAACAAACAAGGTCAGACACGACGGTCTGGTAAGCAAATAAATAGGTAATATGGAAAAAGGGGCACTTATAAAACCTTATGGTATAATTGTAAATCCATTTAAAGGGTCTAAACAGTAATAGTAATAAATCATGATAAAATGATTGAAAGACTGAACATAGATATCAAAGCAAATAAATGAACCGTATCTGAAACATAAATATCTTAAAAAGATAACAGATTACGTAAAACATTTAATAACTGGAAATATATTTAAAAATCCTGAATAATAGAGACAATACGATAAAAGATCGATTACTTAAACATTAATAAATTCAAAGACTATAATGAGCATAAACAAACAAGAATCATAAAACAAAATATCTAACGGATAAAACGTTGGCAAACCACATATAGTTATTTTCTCCTATTACCGGAGTAACAAGAGCAGACAGAACCGTAGCCACTACACGTGGGACCGGAGACAAAATCAGAACCGTAACCACATACAAGTGGGACCGGCAGATCAAAACTATTGCCATGGTCAGTACAGACAGAATCCAAGCTGCAGCTGGCAGACAAATTAAAGATCCCAAGCCGGGTGATCAGCCCGACAAGGTGATCTAAGCCTAGTGGTGCCTTTAGTTTTCAAAACCTGAACCAATACAAATCAAAGTAATAATCCCTTTGGCTCATGGGCTCACACTACAAAGCTCTTGCCCCGTCTTGCCGCGAGGTTTTATCCTCAAAATAATAGTCCCTTTGGCTCATTGGCTCGCACTACAAAGCTCTGGCCCCATCTTTCCTCGAAGTTTTATTTTCAAAATAATAGTCTTATCGATGTATTTCCAAATGTGGCGAACCACTCAAATCTCTTTCCAAATCGATTCATAAAAAACATACGAATTTCCAAGGCAAACCACTCAAATACACATCAAAGTAATTTCTATAAAATCATACGATCAATCCTTTCGAACATGGAAAACCACATGATTCTATATCAAATCACCGATGCTATTCAAATTAGTTTACCGAAGTGTACAATACATTTTTTTCTGATCTGGAATGGAATAGAATAATATAGAATGACTTAATGACTTACCAAGGAACCATCTCAATACACACTTAACCTTTAAACATTGATTAATAAAAGAGTATGTTTGATGCCAATGAAAATCCGCAACATTTAAAATGACAAAGTGTGCATTGAGACTTGAAAGATTCCCGGGTAATTCCACATATATTCGTTCTCTCATTGTTCTCATTCCATTTCACAATCTTCTAAATATCACAATTTACCCAAAACTTTCATGGGCTTTCATACATCATTAGAGGCTAAATGGGCCTCAAACAAATGGAGGGAGATGGGATGGAAAAGACCCAAAAACAAGTGGGAAACAACCTAAGCAAATGGGTTGAAAACAGCCCACAATTCAGGCCTTAAAAGGCCCTGGACTAGGCCTAGGTCCACTCGAGCGGCCCAGGGTTCGCTCGAGCGGACCCCTAACAGAACCTGGTCCACTTGAGCGGACTATGGGCTCGCTCGAGCGGCCTAGTTCTGCTGGGTCCGATTTTTTATTATTGATTTGCACTCTCTTCTTCTCTTTTGATTTCCTTTCCCTCCTTTCTCTTCCATACATATTTTTCACATGAAATGGACCTCTCTTAGCCTCAACAAAATTCCTTCAAATCATTGATACACAAATTTCCATTCATTTCCATCAAAGAAATCAAACATAAACATGAATTTCTTTCATTCATCAAGATATAGAGTTCCTTAAACATAAAGGTTGGTTCAAGATGAATCATTCCAAAAGCAAAACATATATATATTATGGTAAAACAATGTCTTAAAGAGAGAAAGCATAAACCCACACTAAATCATTTCAAGATGAATCATAATAAGACATATTAAAAGTGGAAGTGCTAAGAATTTCTCATATTGTATAAAACCATCAAATTAATTGAATATTCACTTGCCTTGGGTCAAGAGGAGATGCAAATCACTCTAAGATGGTCCTCTTATAGTCCCAAGCTCCAAAATCACAAAACCCCCAAAAATAGCTCAAGAAGAAGCCCTAGAAACCAACCATTTTAAAATCTCCATGAAAACTTTTTGCATAATGACAAAAACATTCTAAATGGTTTTGAAAACCAAGATTTGAAGAAAGAAATCCATTGCTAACCTTTTTGAAGCTCAAACAAGGAAGAAGATCTTGGAAAAAGGGTCTTCTCTAGTACAAATCTCTTCAAAATGGTGTCTTTGGAGAGCCAAGAGAGAGGTGAAGAAGATTGGGAGATCAATCCTCCGTTTTGCACCCAAGATGAGGGGTTTCAGAGAAGAAAGAGAAAGTGCTGGGAGAGAAAACCCTAGACAGCCCCCATGTTGCAAGAAAATGAAAAATGGGAAGAAGAAGAACCCATGTGGTTTTATAAAGGGTTAAGTGGGCTGGGCCCCATGGGCCCCAACATTACAAAGGCTTAAACTAACATTTGTGGGTCCCAAATGAGATCCACGAAGAATACAAAATTGATCATCGATATATTTACTTTCCAAAAAGTATATTTTCCCCAATTTCTGAAATTTTCAAAATTTATGGACAGAATTTGTGAAAATGTCATTTTTGCCCCTTTTTCTCGAAAAACGTGATTTCTGAGCCTCAAATCAAAATGGTCGAAACATGAAAGTTGCTATATTAAATGAGATGAGTCAAAATAAACCAAATTTGGAATTTTTAGAAATCAAGAGTAATTTCTCATAAAAATACCTATTACAAAGCCGGGTCAAACTAAAGTCGACGGTTTTCAAAATCACCAAGGCTATGAACAAATCCAGTCAAGCTCAAACACAAAGTCAAACCAACTCTAATCTAGCTTAAAAAGCCAAACCATGATTAAAACAATACTAAACAAAAGAACTGGGGGTCGGGGTCTTACATCCTCCCCCCCTTAGAATCCATTTGGTCCTCCAAATGGTCCAAACCAAATAAAAATCAAAAACCTAAAAAGACTAAAGAAAACACTGACACCCTCGCTGAACCTCGGCAACTGTGATGTCCCCTGATCAAGCCTGGCGTCGACAGGCGCCTGCAAACAACATTATGACTCGGTTGAAGGTTTCACATTGTTTCCACATATCTGCTCAAAACATACTCCTCTGACCAAACTAGTGTTCAACAATTCCTCTACTCATCTTTGGTGTCATCTGTCGTTCCTGTACCGGGTCATTTCCTTTTACTTACCTTGTCAGTGACTGTCGGTCTAAGAAACTGCAAGTTCTGTCTCTTTCTATCACTTTGGAATTCTGTGCCTTAAGTCCAACAAAACTGTACATGGTGCTCCTGACGTTTGCATGAAGATATGATCGTAGACATGCTTTCTCTGAAATAATCTCTACTTTGAAAACTTCTGGAATTCCATATACCTACTTATACCGTACCATTCAGATTCTGGCTTGAAACTCTTCCATCTGGTCTTGTCTTCGAGGAATTAGTGAAATTGAGATCCTACTAAGTGATAGTCTCTTCATCCACTGTACTCAGAAGTCCATGCTCACTCTGATTCTATCTACTTGTTGTTCTTGATCTTCGGCTTGATACTATGTTATCAACAAAAACATATCTGCCAATCTGATGTCAATCCCTGAAGAACTGAAACTTTATTAATCCTAATCTCGAAATAACTCCACCACTTTTTGATTGTTCTCCAAGGTTCACAGAATAACTAAACATTTGCTCCACGAATGGTGTTTGATTGAAAATTTTCACAATCTGGAGTCTGCTCAATCTTCTACCTCTGTCTCACGCTCTACCCTTCTTACAGGAACAATTATCTCAGCATCATCTGAATATTATGTCTTAAGTTCTGCTCACTACCTCAAAGACTCACTACCTCAAAGATCCAAATTTGTTTCCAACTGAACAATACACCTCCTTACATCCATCAATCCTTCAGTTCATACACTCCCAAACTCCAACCATACGCTAGAACGATTCATTCCATTTAATGCAAAATAAATCTTAAAGTTGTAAACATAATAACTAAAAAGTCACTTAGTTGAATTTCATCATTTTAAAACATAGTAGAAACCGAGCCTCCAAATTGTCAAATAAAGTTTATCAAAGTTGGAGTATGAAATAACGTTATTCATTTTGAAGTTCATATTTTCATAACCAAACAAATCATTTAAACACTCAACAATTTCTAATTAGGATTTCAAAAATAAATCAAATTCATATAGTATATATGACTACACATTAAACTTTGTTGAAATCTGAGTGTTAATTGAACACTAAACCTTATTGAAATCTGAACTCATTTGTTTATAAAAATCCTGTGGAAATCAAAACACAGCTGAACGTTAAAACAAATGTAGGAATCTGTATATAATCTGAACACAAAAACCTTTAAGAAATTCATCTTACATAGCCAAAGGAAACAAATCAATGAAATAAAAATCTCACACTATGCTTTGAAAAAGAAACACAATTTTAATTATTTGCTTTTCAAGATCAGTTTATTCACTAGCCTCTACAATCCGTCATTAAAAACATCCATCCATTTCCAACCAAACATATACAAAATTTTGAAATCATTAAGGTTTTGGAATGTAGATGTCAACATTTAAGAAAATTAAAATAAGAGCAAAATTCCAAGATCATTGTAAAACAATATCTTAAGAAGATTAAACATAATCCATTGTTTGAACACTGCAAGGATAAATCATAGACATTAAGAGAAACATAACAAAAGATGGAAATATCATGAAAATCATTCTCATCAAGAAATGGGCACCACATTAACTGGGGTATTCACTTGCATCTACACATTGTCCAATCCAATACCCCGTAAGTCGGTAAAACCCACAAGGCTTCCTCTGCTGCCGAAAATTATCTTGACTACAACTAACCATCCACTTGGTATTCTTGCCGAATCAACTACACTGGCTAAGCTGCAAGTTACGGAAATTCTCAGCCAAAACAATGACAAGGCTCATTGAATCCGAAAAATCCCTGAGACTCTGGCACCAACTTCCAACCTTACTAACTAAGAATCACTTCTCCCTTCATAAAATCAATAGCTAATATGCCTTTTGCAGTCCTTCATCTTGGAAAGATGGTCTGAGTTCACCCAGAATTCCTCACTTACTTACCTTGGCACGCTGCATGATGATCTTCGATTAGCTGAGAGGGGATCTTCAAATACTGCTCAAGTTCTACTTTGGTGGGCAAATGCACATGTCTTCCTTCTTTAACCACAATGGAGATGTTGAAAGGCTGAAAGTCTGCCGATGTTCTCCGAAAACAACATACTAAATTCATAATGTTCTCGGTCTCCAACACAAGCACAGACAAAAGACACTGGATGTGGGTATGGAGATTTTAAATTCTCCCCCACGAAAGAGGAAATTTGGTTGTCCAAATTCCCTAACAACAAGAATAACAGAAAAGTCTCCTGAGCTGAAAGAAAAGCAGACTCAAATTCAAAGAAACAAAAACAAGAGAAAACAAATCGACACAATCTAACGAATCCTCACCACACGTCTTAATGTCTCTAGAGTATTTTATTTCCTAGAAACTAACCAGCTCTGATACCAAGCCTGTCGCACCCAGAAACCGGGCCCTGCAGTGATCCAACCTCGGGGTGCAAAATTTTGGGATTAATTAAAATTTTTGCTATATTTCCCAAGATCCGCGTGAATGAGGATAATAAAATTCCATCACGATTAGAAGCTAATCATGGCGTTGCGACCCGAAGTCCGTGGCCATCGGATTCTGTGTCGCACTCGACCAATATCATAATGCCATCATATAAGCAGACTGATGCAAACCGTAAGTCATAGAATACTGAGCTGGTAGTAACAAGACTATTTATTTCCCACATATGTTTAGGTTACAAATAACGTGTCTTAATTACAAGTCCCATAAAAAGAAGGCTAACAAAGCCATACAAAAATAACATCCAAACTAAGCAAAATGCTACCCCAAGTGATATTACGAACTCCGGTGCCAAACTTGACATCTATATGACATTAAAGGTAGCCTCTCGCGTCAGACCGGCAGCTCAACCGCCTCCTCCGATCAAACACCAAAAAAGCAATAGGGGAGAAATCTGGCACAAAACAAACAAGGTTAGACACGACGGTCTGGCAAGCAAATAAATAGGTAATATGGAAAAAGGGCACTTATAAAACCTTATGGTATAATTGTAAATCCATTTAAAGAGTCTAAACAGTAATAGTAATAAATCATGATAAAATGATTGAAAGACTGAACATAGATATCAAAGCAAATAAATGAACCGTATCTGAAACATAAATATCTTAAAAAGATAACAGATTACGTAAAACATTTAATAACTGGAAATATAATTAAAAATCCTAAATAATAGAGACAATACGATAAAAGATCGATTACTTAAACATTAATAAACTCAAAGACTATAATGAGCAAAAACAAATAAGAATCATAAAACAAAATATCTAACGGATAAAACGTTGGCAAACCACATATAGCTATTTTCTCCTATTACCGGAGTAACAAGAGCAGACAGAACCATAGCCACTACACGTGGGACTGGAGCCAAAATCAGAACCGTAGCCACATAGAAGTGGGACCGGCAGATCAAAATTGTTGCCATGGTCAGTACAGACAGAATGCAAGCTGCAGCTGGCAGACAAATTAAAGATCCCAAGCCGGGTGATCAGCCCGACAAGGTGATCTAAGCCTAGTGGTGCCTTTAGTTTTCAAAACCTGAACCAATACAAATCAAAGTAATAATCCCTTTGGCTCATGGGCTCACACTACAAAGCTCTGGCCCCGTCTTGCCTCGAGGTTTTATCCTCAAAATAATAGTCCCTTTGGCTCATTGGCTCGCACTACAAAGCTCTGGCCCCATCTTGCCTCGAGGTTTTATTTTCAAAATAATAGTCTTTTCAAAATAATAGTCTTATCGATGTATTTCCGAATGTGGCGAACCACTCAAATCTCCTTCCAAATCGATTCGTAGAAATCATACGAATTTCCAAGGTAAACCACTCAAATACACATCAATGTAATTTGTATAAAATCATACGATCAATCCTTTCGAACATGGAAAACCACATGATTCTATATCAAATCACCGATGCTATTCAAAATAGTTTACCGAAGCGTACAAATACATTTTTTTTCTGATCTGGAAAGGAATAGAATAATGCAGAATGACTTAATGACTTACCAAGGAACCATCTCAATACACACTTAACCTTTAAACATTGATTAATAAAAGAGTATGTTTGATGCCAATGAAAATCCGCAACATTTAAAATGACAAAGTGTGCATTGAGACTTGAAAGATTCCCGGGTAGTTCCACATATATTCGTTCTCTCATTGTTCTTATTCCATTTCACAATCTTCTAAGTATCACAATTTACCCAAAACTTTCATGGGCTTTCATACATCATTAGAGGCTAAATGGGCCTCAAACAAATGGAGGGAGATGGGATGGAAAAGACCCTGAAATAAGTGGGAAACAACCCAAGCAAATGGGTTGAAAACAGCCCACAATCCAGGCCTTAAAAGGCCCTGGACTGGGCCCAGGTCCACTCGAGCGGACCCCTAACAGAACCTGGTCCACTCGAGTGGACCATGGGCTCGCTCGAGCGGCCTAGTTCTGCTGGGTCCGATTTTTTATTATAGATTTGCACTCTCTTCTTCTCTTTTGATTTCCTTTCCCTCCTTTCTCTTCCATACATATTTTCACATGAAATGGACCTCTCTTTGCCTCAACAAAATTCCTTCAAATCATTGATACACAAATTTCCATTCATTTCCATCAAAGAAATCAAACATAAACATGAATTTCTTTCATTCATCAAGATATAGAGTTCCTTAAACATAAAGGTTGGTTCAAGATGAATCATTCCAAAAGCAAAACATATATATATTATGGTAAAACAATGTCTTAAAGAGAGAAAGCATAAACCCACACTAAATCATTTCAAGATGAATCATAATAAGACATATTAAAAGTGGAAGTGCTAAGAATTTCTCATATTGTATAAAACCATCAAATTAACTGAATATTCACTTGCCTTGGGTCAAGAGGAGATGCAAATCACTCTAAGATGGTCCTCTTATAGTCCCAAGCTCCAAAATCACAAAACCCCCAAAAATAGCTCAAGAAGAAGCCCTAGAAACCAACCATTCTCCATGAAAACTCTTTGCATAATGACAAAAACATTCTAAATGGTTTGGAAAACCAAGATTTGAAGAAAGAAATCCATTGCTAACCTTTTTGAAGCTCAAACAAGGAAGAAGAGCTTGGAAAAAGGGTCTTCTCTAGCTCAAATCTCTTCAAAATGGTGTCTTTGGAGAGCCAAGAGAGAGGAGAAGAAGATTGGGAGATCAATCCTCCATTTAGCACCTAAGATGAGGGGTTTCAGAGAAGAGAGAGAAAGTACTGGGACAGAAAGCCCTAGACAGCCCCCATAAAGCCCTAGACAGCCCCCATGTTGCAGGAAAATGAAAAATGGGAAGAAGAAGAACCCATGTGGTTTTATAAAGGGTTAAGTGGGCCGGGCCCCATGGGCACCAACATTACAAAGGCTGAAACTAACATTTGTGGGTCCCAAATGAGATCCACGAAGAAGACAAAATCGATCATCGCAATATTTACTTTCCAAAAAGTATATTTTCCCCAATTTCTGAAATTTTCCAAATATATGGACAGAATTAGTTAAAATGTCATTTTTGCCCATTTTTCTCGAAAAACGCGATTTTTGAGCATCAAATCAAAATGGTCGAAACAGGAAAGTTGCTAAACTAAATGAGATGAGTCAAAATAAACCAAATTTGGAATTTTTAGAAATCAAGAGTAATTTCTCATAAAAATACATATTACAAAGCCGGGTGAAACTAAAGTCAACGGCCATCAAAATCTCCAAGGCTATGAACAAATCCAGTCAAACTCAAACACAAAGTCAAACCAACTCTAATCTCGCTTAAAAAGCCAAACCATGATTAAAACAATACTAAACAAAAGAACTGGGGGTCGGGGTCTTACATCCTCCCCCCCTTAGAATCCATTTGGTCCTCCACATGGTCTAAACCAAATAAAAATCAAAAACCTAAAAAGACTAAAGAAAACACTGACACCCTCGCTGAACCTCGGCAATTGTGATGTCCCCTGATCAAGCCTGGCATCGACAGGCGCCTGCAAACAACATTATGATTTGGTTGAAGGTTTCACACTCTTTCCACATATCTACTCAAAACATACTCCTCTGACCAAACTAGTGTTCAACAATTCCTCTACTCATCTTTGGTGTCATCTGTCGTTCCTGTACTGGGCCATTTCCATTTACTTACCGTGTCAGTGACTGTCGGCCCAAGAAACTGCAAGTTCTGTCTCTTTCTATCACTTTGGAATTCTGTGCCTTAAGTCCTACAAAACTGTACACGGTGCTCCTGACGTTTGCATGAAGATGTGATCGTAGACATGCTTTCTCTGAAATAATCTCTACTTTGAAAACTTCTGGAATTCCATATACCTACTTATACCGTACCATTCAGATTGTGGCTTGAAACTCTTCCATCTGGTCTTGTCTTCGAGGAATTAGTGAAATTGAAATCCTACTAAGTGATAGTCTCTTCATCCACTGTACTCAGAAGTCCATGCTCACTCTGATTCTATCTACTTGTTGTTCTTGATCTTCGGCTTGATACTATGTTATCAACAAAAACATATCTGCCAATCTGATGTCAATCCCTGAAGAACTGAAACTTTATTAATCCTAATCTCGAAATAACTCCACCACTTTTTGATTGTTCTCCAAGGTTCATAGAATAACTAACATTTGCTCCACGAATGGTGTTTGATTGAAAATTTTCACAATCTGGAGTCTGCTCAATCTTCTACCTCTGTCTCACGCTCTACCCTTCTTACAGGAACAATTATCTCAGCATCATCTGAATATTATGTCTTAAGTTCTGCTCACTACCTCAAGATCCAAACTTGTTTCCAAACTGAACAATACACCTCCTTACATCCATCAATCCTTCAGTTCATACACTCCCAAACTCCAACCATACGCTAGAACGATTCATTCCATTTAATGCAAATAAATCTTAAAGTTGTAAACATAATAACTAAAAGTCACTTAGTTGAATTTCATCATTTTAAAACATAGTAGAAACCGAGCCTCCAAATTGTCAAATAAAGTTTATCAAAGTTGGAGTATGAAATAACGTTATTCATTTTGAAGTTCATATTTTCATAACCAAACAAATCATTTAAACACTCAACGATTTCAAATTAGGATTTCAAAAATAAATCAAATTCATATAGTATATATGACTACACATTAAACTTTGTTGAAATCTGAGTGTTAATTGAACACTAAACCTTATTGAAATCTGAACTCATTTGTTTATAAAAATCCTGTGGAAATCTAAACACAGCTGAACATTAAAACAAATGTAGGAATCTGTATATAATCTGAACACAAAAACCTTTAAGAAATTCATCTTGCATAGCCAAAGGAAACAAATCAATAAAATAAAAATCTCACACTATGCTTTGAAAAAGAAACACAATTTTAGTTATTTGCTTTTAAAGATCAGTTTATTCACTAGCCTCTACAATCCGTCATTAAAAACATCCATCCGTTTCCAACCAAACATATACAAAATTTTGAAATCATTAAGGTTTTGGAATGTAGATGTCAACATTTAAGAAAATTAAAACAAGAGCAAAATTCCAAGATCATTGTAAAACAATATCTTAAGAAGATTAAACATAATCCATTGTTTGAACACTGCAAGGATAAATAATAGACATTAAGAGAAACATAACAAAAGATGGAAATATCATGAAAATCATTCTCATCAAGAAATGGGCATCACATTAACTGGGGTATTCACTTGCAACTACACATTGTCCAATCCAATACCCTATAAGTCGGTAAAACCCACAAGGTTTCCTCTGCTGCCGAAAATTATCTTGACTGTAACTAACCATCCACTCGGTATTCCTGCTGAATCAACTACACGGGCTAAGCTGCAAGTTACGGAAATTCTCTGCCAAAACAATGACAAGGCTCATTGAATCTGGAAAATCCCTGAGTCTCTGGCACCAACTTCTAACCTTACTAACTAAGAATCACTTCTCCCTTCATAAAATCAATAGCTAATATGCCTTTTGCAGTCCTTCATCTTGGAAAGATGGTCTGAGTTCACCCAGAATTCCTCACTTACTTACCTTGGCACGCTGCATGATGATCTTCGATAAGTTGAGAGGGGATCTTCAAATACTGCTCAAGTTCTACTTTGGCAGGCAAATGCACATGTCTTCTTTCATTAACCACAATGGAGATGTTGAAAGGCTGAAAGTCTGCCGATGTTATCCGAAAACAACATACTAAATTCACAATGTTCTCGGTCTCCAACACAAGCACAGACAAAAGACAATGAATGTGGGTATGGAGATTTTAAATTCTCCCCCACGAAAGAGGAAATTTGGTTGTCCAAATTCCCTAACAACAAGAATAATAGAAAAGTCTCCCGAGCTAAAAGAAAAGCAGACTCAAATTCAAAGAAACAGAAACAAGAGAAAACAAATCGACACAATCTAATGAATCCTCACCACACGTCTTAATGTCTCTAGAGTATTTTATTTCCTAGAAACTAACCAGCTCTGATACCAAACCTGTCACACCCCGAAACCGAGCCCTGCAGTGATCCGACCTCGGGGTGCGAAATTTTGGGATTAATTAAAATTTTTGCTATATTTCCAAAGATCCGCGTGAATGAGGATAATAAAATTCCATCACGATCAGAACATATTTTCACGGAAGCTAACCATGGCGTTGCGACCCGGAGTCCGTGGCCATCGGATTTCGTGTCGCACTCGACCAATATCATAAAGCCATCACATAAGCAGACCGGAGCAAACCGTAAGTCATAGAATACTGAGCTGGTAATAAGAGGACTATTTATTTCCCACATATGTTAAGGTTACAAATAACAAGTGTCTTAATTACAAGTCCCATAAAAAGAAGGCTAACAAAGCCATACAAAAATAACATCCAAACTAAGTAATATGCTACCCCAAGTGATATTACGAACTCCGGTGCCAAACTTGACATCTATATGACATCAAAGGCAGCCTCTCGCGTCAGACCAGCGGCTCAACCGCCTCCTCCGATCAAACACCAAAAAAGTAATAGGGGAGAAATCTGGCACCAAACAAACAAGGTAAGACACGATGGTCTGGCAAGCAAATAAATAGGTAATATGGAAAAAGGGCACTTATAAAACCTTATGGTATAATTGTAAATCCATTTAAAGAGTCTGAACAGTAATAGTAATAAATCATGATAAAATGATTGAAAGACCGAACATAGATATCAAAGCAAATAAATGAACCGTATCTGAAACATAAATATCTTAAAAAGATAACAGATTACGTAAAACTTTTAATAACTGGAAATACATTTAAAAATCCTGAATAATAGAGACAATACGATAAAAGATCGATTCCTTAAACATTAATAAATTCAAAGACTATAATGAGCATAAACAAACAAGAATCATAAAACAAAATATCTAACGGATAAAACGTTGGCAAACCACATATATCTATTTTCTCCTATTATCGGAGTAACAAGAGCAGACAGAACCATAGCCACTACACGTGGGACCGGAGACAGAATCAGAACTATAGCCACATACAAGTGGGACCGGCAGATAAAAACTGTTGCCATGGTCAGTACAGACAGAATCCAAGCTGCAGCTGGCAGACAAATTAAAGATCCCAAGCCGGGTGATCAGCTCGACAAGGTGATCTAAGCCTAGTGGTGCCTTTAGTTTTCAAAACCTGAACCAATACAAATCAAAGTAATAATCCCTTTGGCTCATGGGCTCACACTAGAAAGCTCCGGCCCCGTCTTGCCTCGAGGTTTTATCCTTAAAATAATAGTCCCTTTGGCTCATTGGCTCGCACTACAAAGCTCTGGCCCCATCTTGCCTCGAGGTTTTATTTTCAAAATAATAGTCTTTTCAAAATAATAGTCTTATCGATGTATTTCCGAATGTGGCGAACCACTCAAATCTCCTTCCAAATCGATTCGTAGAAAACATACGAATTTCCATGGTAAACCACTCAAATACACATCAAAGTAATTTGTATAAAATCATACGATCAATGCTTTCGAACATGGAAAACCACATGATTCTATATCAAATCGCCGATGCTATTCAAATTAGTTTACCGAAGCGTACAAATACATTTTTTTCTGATCTGGAATGGAATAGAATAATGTAGAATGACTTAATGACTTACCAAGGAACCATCTCAATACACACTTAACCTTTAAACATTGATTAATAAAAGAGTATGTTTTATGCCAATGAAAATCCGCAACATTTAAAATGACAAAGTGTGCATTGAGACTTGAAAGATTCTCGGGTAATTCCACATATATTCGTTTTCTCATTGTTCTCATTCCATTTCACAATCTTCTAAGTATCACAATTTCCCCAAAACTTTCATGGGCTTTCATACATCATTAGAGGCTAAATTGGCCTCAAACAAATGGAGGGAGATGGGATGGAAAAGAACCTGAGACAAGTGGGAAACAACCCAAGCAAATGGGTTGAAAACAACCCACAATTCAAGCCTTAAAAGGCCCTGGACTAGGCCCAGGTCCACTCGAGCGGCCCAGGGTTCGCTCGAGCGGACCCCTAACAGAACCTGGTCCACTCGAGCCGACCATGGGCTCGCTCGAGCGGCCTAGTTCTGCTGGGTCCGATTTTTTATTGTAGATTTGCACTCTCTTCTTCTCTTTTGATTTTCTTTCCCTCCTTTCTCTTCCATACATATTTTCACATGAAATGGACCTCTCTTAGCCTCAACAAAATTCCTTGAAATCATTGATACACAAATTTTCATTCATTTCCAACAAAGAAATCAAACATAAACATGAATTTCTTTCATTCATCAAGATATAGAGTTCCTTAAACATAAAGGTTGGTTCAAGATGAATCATTCCAAAAGCAAAACATATACATATATATTATGGTAAAACAACATCTTAAAGAGAGAAAGCATAAACCCACACTAAATCATTTCAAGATGAATCATAATAAGACATATTAAAAGTGGAAGTGCTATGAATTTCTCATATTGTATAAAACCATCAAATTAACTGAATATTCACTTGCCTTGGGTCAAGAGGAGATGCAAATCACTCTAAGATGGTCCTCTTATAGTACCAAGCTCCAAAATCACAAAACCCCCAAAAATAGCTCAAGAAGAAGCCCTAGAAACCAACCATTTTCAAATCTCCATGAAAACTCTATGCATAATGACAAAAACATTCTAAATGGTTTGGAAAACCAAGATTTCAAGAAAGAAATCCATTGCTAACCTTTTTGAAGCTCAAACAAGGAAGAAGAGCTTGGAAAAAGGGTCTTCTCTAGCTCAAATCTCTTCAAAATGGTGTCTTTGGAGAGCCAAGAGAAAGGAGAAGAAGATTGGGAGATCAATCCTCCATTTAGCACCCAAGATGAGGGGTTTCAGAGAAGAGAGAGAAAGTGCTGGGAGAGAAAGCCCTAGACAGCCCCCATGTTGCAGGAAAATGAAAAATGGGAAGAAGAACCCATGTGGTTTTATAAAGGGTTAAGTGGGCTGGGCCCCATGGGCCCCAACATTACAAAGGCTGAAACTAACATTTGTGGGTCCCAAATGAGATCCACGAAGAAGACAAAATCGATCATCGAAATATTTACTTTCCAAATAGTATATTTTCCCCAATTTTTGAAATTTTCAAAATTTATGAACAGAATTAGTGAAAATGTCTTTTTTGCCCTTTTTCTCAAAAAACTCGATTTCTGAGCATTAAATCAAAATGGTCGAAACATGAAAGTTGCTAAACTAAATGAGATGAGTCAAAATAAACCAAATTTGGAATTTTTAGAAATCAAGAGTAATTTCTCATAAAAATACATATTATAAAGCTGGGTCAAACTAAAGTCAACGGCCTTCAAAATCTCCAAGGCTATGAACAAATCCAGTCAAACTCAAACACAAAGTCAAACCAGCTCTAATCTCGCTTAAAAAGCCAAACCATGATTAAAACAATACTAAATAAAAGAACTAGGGGTCGGGGTCTTACATCCTCCCCCCCTTAGAATCCATTTGGTCCTCCAAATGGTCTAAACCAAATAAAAAGTAAAAACCTAAAAAGACTAAAGAAAACACTGACACCCTCGTTGAACCTCGGCAACTGTGATGTCCCATGATCAAGCCTGGCGTCGACAGGCGCCTGCAAACAACATTGTGATTCGGTTGAAGGTTTCACACTGTTTCCACATATCTGCTCAAAACATACTCCTCTGACCAAACTTGTGTTCAACAATTCCTCTACTCATCTTTGGTGTCATCTGTCGTTCCTGTACTGCGTCATTTCCTTTTACTTACCTTGTCAGTGACTGTCGGTCCAAGAAACTGCAAGTTTTGTCTCTTTCTATCACTTTGGAATTCTTTGCCTTAAGTCTTACAAAACTGTACACGGTGCTCCTGATGTTTACATGAAGATGTGATCGTAGACATGCTTTCTCTGAAATAATCTCTACTTCGAAAACTTCTGGAATTCCATATACCTACTTATACTGTACCATTCAGATTATGCCTTGAAACTCTTCCATCTGGTCTTGTCTTCGAGGAATTAGTGAAATTGAAATCCTACTAAGTGATAGTCTCTTCATCCACTGTACTCAGAAGTCCATGCTCACTCTGATTCTATCTACTTGTTGTTCTTGATCTTC
Organism: Litsea cubeba; assembly: GCA_012931725.1. NCBI lineage: Eukaryota > Viridiplantae > Streptophyta > Magnoliopsida > Laurales > Lauraceae > Litsea > Litsea cubeba. The sequence continues at coordinate 28,381,119 of CM022946.1, forward strand.
GGCTTGATACTATGTTATCAACAAAAACATATCTGCCAATCTGATGTCAATCCCTGAAGAACTGAAACTTTATTAATCCTAATCTCGAAATAACTCCACCACTTTTTGATTGTTCTCCAAGGTTCACAGAATAACTAAACATTTACTCCATGAATGGTGTTTGATTGAAAATTTTCAAAATCTGGAGTCTGCTCAATCTTCTACCTCTGTCTCACGCTCTACCCTTCTTACAGGAACAATTATCTCAGCATCATCTGAATATTATGTCTTAAGTTCTGCTCACTACCTCAAAGATCCAAATTTGTTTCCAACTGAACAATACACCTCCTTACATCCATCAATCCTTCAGTTCATACACTCCCAAACTCCAACCATACGCTAGAATGATTCATTCCATTTAATGCAAAACAAATCTTAAAGTTGTAAACATAATAACTAAAAAGTCACTTAGTTGAATTTCATCATTTTAAAACATAGTAGAAACTGAGCCTCCAAATTGTCAAATAAAGTTTATCAAAGTTGGAGTATGAAATAACGTTATTCATTTTGAAGTTCATATTTTCATAACCAAACAAATCATTGAAACACTCAACGATTTCAAATTAGGATTTCAAAAATAAATCAAATTCATATAGTACGACTACACATTAAACCACAAACTGGCTATCAATGCCACCAAAACAAAACCGGCTATCAATGCCACAAACAAAAATTGTCTTTCAAAAAAAAACTCAGCTATCAATGCCACAAAAAAGCTGGCTCTCATGCCAAAATTGGCTTCCATGCCACAATCAAAAATCTGGCTTCCATGCCAAAACAATCATTTGACAAAAGATTTTCACAAAATGATAAGCTTTTGATCAAATCACATTTAGCAATTACTTTTATCAAAAAAAGATTTAAGTAAGCGTAGGGAAAACAAAAAAAAAAGAGTACTAAAAAAATACATGTGGTACCAAAAAAAAGAAAGTGCTCACAAGCACTACAAAAAAAAGTAATAAAAAAATACATATGGTACCAAAAAAAAGCAAGTGTTCACAAGCACTACAAAAAAAAGTACAAAAAAAAAATACAAGTGCTACCAAAAAAAAAAAGAGAAGGATGGTTTCTGTTAAAAAAAAAAAAGACAGGAGCTTAATCAAAAATGGTCTCCAGCCAAGAGTTCAGCTCCTTAAGCAAACTTTTGGGCTCAGCCGTCAGGGATTCCAAGGCACGCTTCTTCAGGAACTTGCCATGAGATGCTGGGGTGGGCTGTAACCCTTCTTTCGCACCGGGAAGCTTATCTCGAGCAATTCGCCATTGTTTGTTCTCATCAGACTTCCTTTTAAGAACTCGATTGGCATCTGCAACCCGGCGAATCAGAGCACTCTCCCTATCACGAGCCTCTGTTATTGCAATCCACTTGGCAGCGACTTGTGCCTGCAAATGCTCAAGACGTTTCCTGGCCTCATCGACCTCCCTATCAAGGATGTTAAGGTCATGTGTCAGCCCAATGATGTTTAGCTCTTCTAAGTTCTTCTCTCGGACTACCTGCTTCCTACTTTCTGTAGACTCATCCAGGTTAGACTGAGCCTTATCCGCAGGGTCCAGGAACATCTCCTTGAAGAACTGGTCATCAGGAAAACCCATGGTCTCAAACCACCTGTCACCCAGCTCAATGATCCTATCAACGATCGACCTGGCACTTGTGACATCTAGACCAGCCTCTTCAGCATCACCGAGAATCTCACGTACATGCTGGATCATCCCAAATCCGGCATCTCAGTGCCCAGAAAGCAGAGTCTCAATCCAAGAGCTCAGAACTCGCACCACCACCTTCTTCGCAAAAAGAAGAGATGGCCCCGCTGAAGATTCGCCCAACTCCGTTGGTCGGCTGCTCATGTCATCACCTATTGGAAGAGTAACAAAAGAACTCTTTCTAGTTGAAGCTGCTCCTGCTCGAGAAGGAATCTCAGCATGAGGTATCTCCTTAACATTGTCAGAACTAGTCCCAGGAGTCTCTACCTCTGGATCAACCTCTGGCATCCCTTGCTCTGGAAGCGACGGATCCTCCTCTGTCACTTCAAAACCTGCCAAAGAAACACAAAAAGGTATGAATATGATCCTGTTTGAAAATCATTATCAGGGTTATTACTACAAAATACCTTCTTCGACGACTAGCGGAATACTCTCTTCCTCCATGAACTCATCGGAAGCATCATTAACATTTGCGTTCATCGATGGTTCAAAGTCATCGGAATCCTGTGGCAAGTCAGTTGGCAAGAAAAATGTGTTAGCAAACCAAGTCACAGACACAAAAGAAAAAGAAAAGCAAAAGAAGTTATACCAATTGGAGATTCTGGATTCACTCCAGAGTCCCTCGGTTCTTCTTCAGGTGCCCCGACAGGATCCGTCACCACCTCATCGGTTGGAACCTCAGGCATAACCAAGTCTTCCTCTACTAAAAAAAAAGAAAAGCAGAAACAAGAAGCAAATCAGAACATGGAAAAATCCCATGAAAAGAAATGGAAAGAGAAAAAGGAAGAATCATACCTTCACCGACGGTCTCTTCTTCTCGGCTTCTCTTCTCTGGAGGCTCATCAGCATCCACTGGCACATCCTCCTTGATAGTAAGAGGAACTTCCAAGTCAGGAGAGTCCTCATGCTGCCCCTTGCTACGATGATGACTCCTCCTCCTCTTACTCCTGCGGGCTCGCTTCTTAGAGGAACCTGCCCCGCTGTCAGAGTCAGGTTTCCCACTTGACTCCTCACTGGATGATCTACCCTTGCCAGTAGACTCCACAGAAGCTTGCCTCTGTGCTGCTTGCATCCAAGCACCAAGTTCAGCTTCCTCCTATTCTAGCTACTCTAAAGCCTCATCAGGTATTTCTCGAACAGCTTCAGAACCAATGACGCCCTGGTCACCGAGAAAGCCTATCTTGTGCTTCTCTCCAGAAAGGAAGGCCCAAACTTCCTTTCGCCGGACGCCATCCGACTTTCCAAGGCCCTTTCCAGACGCCAGCTTCACATCAAGCTCCTTCTTGGAAAGCCCCCGATATGCCGAAAAGCTCTCCACGAACCACTTCGCAAAGCTGGCAGTCCGGGAAGTCAACAACACAGGATAAGAGATCATGGCTGTAGTGTCTTCAGCACTATAGAAAGCCTATGCATTTCTCCCATCCTGTAAACCTCCAAAGCGCTTCACCATGCTTGAAGGCGCTCCAACAACGCCTTGAGAAAAGCCCAGCTGCAAAGCAAAGCGAGAGGGTACATACGGCTGGATGTCAATGAAAAGATGTCTATGGTACACCATCGTGCCGACACATATGCTGAAAAGCCACTCTCTCTCTGCATTCGTCAAGGAGTAATGCCTTCCCGACCCCGCCCTGGTAGAGTCTCGGGAGGCACCAAAATCAAAAGCCTTATTCCTCAGCTCCGGAGAAAGCTTCACTGAAGACTGCCCCATCTCGACGTCCCTGAACCGTCGGATCCTCATGCGGGCAAACAAAAGTGATTCGGACACGGCTTTGCCCTTAGCCAGTCGAATCATCAGAGGATCATCATCCTGTGCAGCACCCAGCCGGTGGAAGCCAGGACAGTGGTACACGTACCACGAATAAAAGATGTGGGCTGAAAATACCCTATTCATGGGAAGCCCAAGCCGAACCAAAAAAGCAACAGCCTGCAGTTCGGTACACAGGTAGGAGTAAAGAGCTGGCACCAAAGCAAGCTGCTCTCCAAACGCCATCTGACAAGCCGGAAAAATACAATGCGGCCTGATGTGCGTTCCATCTCCTCCAGCAAAAATAGCCTCACCAAGCCAATAAGTGAGGTAAACAGCGAGATCTCTCCGCAGTGCAATGTCAGGACATATGGCGTTTGTACTCGCACAGAAATCTCTCAACTCTTCTTGCATAGCCAAGATCTTCTTCGAACTTGGATCATGAGCCCTGGCTTCCTGGGTCACACTATTAGAAAAGTTGGGGAACGAAGAGCTAGAACTCTTCCAACTGCTGGATCTAACTTTCAAACCCTCCTTCTCCTTCAAAAAATCATAGAAGGTGACGAGCTGAAAGTACAGAAGCCTGAACTCCTCAGACTGCCCCTCAAGGACGCTGTCAATCGGCATAAACTCCTCATAGAGTTTGCCAAGGATGGGCAATCCAGTAATGGCGCTCAGCTCCTTCAAAGAGAAACCAATCTCACCATTCGTCATAACGAAGGTATTGGTTTGTGGGAGGAATGACTCCAACATAGCCATGAAGGCCTCGTCGGAAAAGTTCACGGTCTCCCTAAAGGCACGGACCGCATCAAAAATCCCGGCATCCTTCAAAACGGCGCCACCAATCAGCAGGACGTGATCAGTCCACGACTTCCACTCGGAGTCAGCATTAAAACGGCCACGAAGTCAAAAAGGCTTTATCCAATTGCTGCCGTCACCGCTAAAAATACCAAGGCCCACAGGTCTCAAATCGACCGACAGAGAATCAGAGCCCTGGTAGCCGTTGGATGGCATCAATAGGTCCATGTCAACAGGCGACCTCTCCGTATATCCAGGAGAACCGCCAACAAAAACCCCGGTCTTGATTACATTTGTCCTTCTCACCCAGCTTGGAGGATCTTCCCTTTTAGAGGACGTGGGGGCAAGGCTCATGATCGAGACGGTGCGATCAAATGTAGACCGGGTAGCAACAATCTTCTTCTCACCATCTTCTGTGAAAGAGAACTGAAAACATCTCCTCTGGTATGTCATGTCATCAGGGACGGCATCACCAAAGAAGAAGGTAGGCTTGGGCAAAACCCTCTGATCTTCCATCACCCATGGATGACTGCTTACCATGATCTTATAGAATTCCTCTCCCTTGAGAGTGATGAGTCGCTGCCTCATCTCATCTCTGTGGAGGGAGTCACATTCTTCTAGATTTCTCTCAACATACTGGACCTTCTCAAAGCCTGCTGAACGGCCGGATTAGAAGATCTAGAAGATCGACGAGGTACACTTGTAGCAGGCTCTTTACCCTTGTTCATTCTAGAGGAACCACCTGAAAAGGATGGAAAAGAAAAAGATCAAACATCAAAATGACAGAATCTCGCTAAAAAAAATCTGGCGAAATTTTGACATGACTCCGGGGCAATTCCGAAGAAAAGGAACTATCCCGAAAGAAATAGAAAGCTTGAAGATGGGCTCCACATTGCTGCGAGCTCCGAAACTCCAAACTTTCGAAACCTCAAAGTCTCCGCAAAATCAGGAAGGGCTCAACATTGCTGCGAGCTCCAAATTCCCAAATTTGCGAAAACTTTCAGGTATGCAATCACATCATGCTACAAATTTAATTTACAATAGAATGCATGCATGAACATCTAGGTTTGCCAAAAAAAACGGGGGGGGGGGGGGGGCATTATCATGATGAGCAAAAAAAAAGAAACTTTCTAAAAAAAAAGAGGAGAAAGGAGAAAAAAAAGAAAAGAAAACTTTCTCAAAAAAAAAGGGGGAAAGAAAATAAAAAAAAAAAGAAAAACAGAAGGATGGCCCACAGGCCACGTGGCTGTATGGCCAGATCCGTACATATCTGTCCGTACGGCCCACAAAAGAAACAAAAAAAAATGCAAAAAAAAAGAGATTTAAGCAAAAAAAAAAAATTGGTGTAAAAAAAAAGAGAAGCAAACACGTGGAAAAGAAAAAAAAAAGAGAAGAAAAGAAAAGAAAGAAACAAAAAAAAATAAATTTTTTTTCCTACAATGGGGATTTCTCGAAAAAGGGAACTTACTTGAAGCCATTGATGGAGAAGAAGAAGAAAAGTCTTGAAGATCTTGAAGAAGAAGAACTCTTAGTCTTGAAGCCCTCTTGGGATTGTTGCAAAAGAAAGTAATAAGAGCAAGAGATCCAACCTCCTCCTTGCTTTTATAGAAGAGAACAAACCAAAGAAGGAAAGAAGAAAGAGGTAAGTGTTACTAATTAGTAACCTTACAAAAAGAAAGAGATTAGAAAGATTCTTTCCCAAAAGAAAGATATCTTGAGAGATTCTCTCCCAAAAAGAAATCAATGAGAGATTTTCTCCCAAAAGATAGGATCAATGAAGGATTCAATGAAGGATTCTTTCCCAAAAGAAAGATATCTTGAGATATCCTATCCCAAAATAAAGGGAACATGAGAGATTCTCTCTAGGTAAAGATATTCTTAGATATTCTCTATCCAAAATATATATTTTTGGATATTCTTTACAAAAATGACACCATATGAGATCTAAGCCATTTCAGAAGCTTAAGGTCCCATGGGTTAGCCCATATGAGCCAGGTTTGACCACCTAGGCACAAAAAAAAGAAAAAAAAATTTGGGCTTTTAGTCAAAGAGAAATCCCTCTTACCAAGAGTATACAAAAATGGTTCCATGCCTCTTTTGAGTTGATTCGACCATACAAAGAGAATTCCAAGCCCCATGAGCTTTCAAAAATCAAACCATCCAGCCTCATCTACCAAATTGAGCCAAAATCCTGAAATTGACATTCCACAAAAATCAAACCAAATCCTGGTCCCCTAACTTGCCACATACAGCTTGTTAGGTCACAAGACCAAAACCAAAAATCAAAACCTGATCCCCTAACTTGCCACATACAGCCTGTTAGGTCACAAGATCAAAACCAAAATTGATCCCCCAACATTCCACATACAGCTTGTTGGGTCACACGGTCAAAACCATACCCGACCTCCTAACCTGCCACATATAGCCTATTAGGTCACAAGGTCAAAACTCAAATCCACATCCCTGATGTCATCTTCAAAACTTTGCCTCGAGATGGTATGTGATCCCTTTTACTACCATAAAATTCCCCTGGAAGCTCAAAAGGCTACAAATACCAAAAAGAAAGACTGCTCAAAGACTCTTGGTCAAGTCACAGGCTCTCCTTCAAAAATCTCTTCGAGGCACATCGACTACAAATGATAAGCAACTCGTCGCTGTACCTCGAGGGGGCATATTTGTTGACACCAAAAATGTCACTTTGCCTCTTCAAGGTCCAAAGAGCTACATGAAGTCGCAACCTGCCATAAATAGGCAATGCTACTTCCAAAAAATCAAATCTTGTTAGAGTCAAACAAAAACTGCAAGATCGTTCAAGACAGCTAAAAGAGGAGTACACAAGAAGTTTCAGGCCATTTCAAAATCATTTAGCCTAACTTCGCTTCTCCGATAGCTGAAAAGGAGCTCCCGGCGGCGAAAGCATCGGAGACATCAATCTTCGATCAGAGCCGATGGATGGTCTCAAAATACATCCAAAAGGCTCCACGTCAAGTTCCGAGTCAAACCGACAATGTTTGACCCTACATCAACCCTCGAACAACTAAATCAAGCCTCTCGGCGGCGAGAACCACCAAGGCCATCACTCATCAGATAGAGCACATGGACGGCTTCAAAATGCTTACAAAGGGCTACACGTCAAATTTCAGGTTATTTCGACAACATTTGACCATAGTTTGACGCTCGGAAGCCAAATCAGGCCTCTCGGCGGCAAAGCTCCCCGAGACCATGGTTTCCAAGACAGAGCCTATGTATCATCTTAAAATGACTCCAATAGGTTCCCTATCAAATTTCAAGTCAATCGGACATCGGTTGACCGCACATCAAATAGGGACATCTTCATCACGACAAAAGCAAGTCTACCAGTGATAGGACCCCAAACAGCTTCAAAACTCAAACAAAAGCCTATGGTTGGTCTTATTTATTGCTCAGGAGGCTTCTTCTCAAATTTCAGGTCATTCTGACATCGTTTGACCCAGTTTCAGCTTCTGACGGAAAATCGGCAGCTCTGCGCAACAAAGTCTTCGGCTTTCTCGGAAAATTGGAAACTTTGCAAAATAAAATGCAAGGATTCTCATCAAGTTTTCTACAGGGAAATCAGGCCAATAAATTATCAAAAATGTCAAGGAAAAATACAGAAGAAAAAAGAATAAAAAATAGGAAAAATGGACAAAAGGGGAAAAAACCCCCCAGGGTCGCAGACCCCTGCGACCCTGGAGCCCAGGATCGCCGAGAAGGCCCGGCAACCCCGGTTTTCGCCGTTTTTTCGCGATTCGAAGCGTCCGGCCTCTGGTATTTTCCAAAATTCATACTTTTGAGACACCAAATCCTCTGACATCCGTCAAAAACATGGGTTAATCATCAAGAGTCTCGAAAACAACATCGATCGCCACCCGGTCAACCAAAAAAAGTGTGCTTTCTACCCGACCGATCGAGAAATCGATAGGACAGATGGTACCGACCCGCTGTTGGCAACAAACACCTGAAGTTACATGGTCATCCGATGTTGATCTACATGAAGATCCATCGAGGATCATCACCAGAAGAATCCCAAAAGACGCGGCACGGCCCGCGACTCTTCAACTGCTCGGCGACCACTTAATGCGATTAATTGACTAGCTTTATTATAGTCATTAATCCATTTCTTTGGACGGACCAATCAGAAGCAAGCATCCGGGAGTTACAAGTCAAGAGATTCATGGCATTTAACCCATGAAACTCCTCCCATCATGGCGATTAAAGGCGATTAAATGCCCTCAATCTCCTCCGGCCAATCAGAAGCCAAGAAAAAGGAGTTACAAAATAAAGAATTCAATCTTGTAACTCCTCCCTTTATGTAGCTTTATGACAATTAAGGCTCATAAACCCTCCTAAATGGTTACCTAAAAGCCTATAAATAGGAGAGCTCTCCAAGAAGAAAAGAATCACAAACACACAGACAACAGACTGCAGAAAATCTGGAAACTCAGACAGAAAATGGCATCAGAAATCTAAGAGAGAAAACTCTGCAGAAGTTCTACACCGACCACCGCTACAAGGTGACAAAAGTCCCTTGGGGGGGGTACCCCCCCCCCAAGATCCTTGCCTTCTCTTTCTGCCTTCAAATGGTTTAGACGTGGCTTTTGAGCCCGTCTACTCGGCTTTTTATTGGACATAGGACCTCCTTTTGGTCTTTGTTCTCTAAAAACCTGAGGTTATAGCCAAGCCAAGCGAATCAATATCATCCTCTGTTCTCATCTGCATGGATGATGGCGAAGTCCACATATGGCTTGCGACCGTCAATCTGAACGGGTCCCCCACAATCTCCTGAGAAGTTAGATCCTCATTTTCTTGCTTTTCATTATAGTTTGTATTTTTTTAAAAGAGACAAAAATCACAACTCTTGTCTTTCATTATTGATAAGGATTGTAAATCGGCTATAAACGCCAAAATCGACTATAAACGCCAAAAATCGGCTACAAACGCCAAAATCGGCTATAAATGCCAAAAAATCGGCTTTCACGGCAAATCAAGAAAATGTCTCTTTTCTTAAATATATGTGCAATGGAAAACTTGAAAGAAGTTGATTTCTTTTTTACTTGCGAAGGTTGATCTCCGGATCACCACTTGCAATTCCAAGTAAAACAGAAAATCTGGCACACCCACACAAAAGAAATGTTGACCCACGCCCCTTGCCCCCCTGGGTTACGAAAGGGTCGGACCCAACGGACTCCCACGTCTGCCGACCTCGGTAGGACCAAGCGCCAGGAGCGCGGTCCATCAATCGGACTGACAATAAAACAGCGTGGGTTGATCAGACTGGCAATAATGCTTTGTGGGCTGTGATGGACCTGCATTTATTACTTTGTGGGCTAATGAGAGCTTCCCTGTCAAATCAAGGGGCCCACTCCAAGATATCAGGTAGAATTCTCTATAAATAGACCAACATTCCACAACAAAAGGTACACAAGATACACACTTGAGAGCTGTTACTCTGCCTCTCTTCTTCCTCTCCTTCCTTAGTTCAGTTCAAACACTAACTTAGGCATCGGAGAGCCTTGCGCCACTCAGGCTAGGGTCCTCTGACCGTTTGTTCTTCCCTTTTCAGGCTTTGAGGCAGCTGATCTTCATCTTTCTTTTGGATAAGTCCTATCAGGCACCCCTAATCTTGTGAGTCATCATTTTTGCACTTACAAAACCGATATAAAAGACCTATAATATCAGTTTTTGACTAAACTTCAAACCGATATAGGTACCCCCGATATAAAAGATAAACGTAACCGTTATAATAAGTGTAATATTTCATATAGGTTAAGCCTAAAGCGATGTAATATTCATATATATTTATATCATAAATTATTGTAAAACTGATATAACTTATAGCCAAACTGATATAATTAATATATGTTATATCGGTTTCATATGGTTTTTTATATCGGTTTCATAATAACCGATATAATTGATTAAGAATAACCGATATAAAAATATGTAATCGGTTTGTTATATCGGTTTCATATGGTTTATTATATCGGTTACATTATAACTGATATAATTTCACAATTTTCTTTTAATATCAAAAGAACCTGCCGTACCACGACCAAAAAACCTGCAATATACCACAAAATACTAACATCTAAACAACAAAAACCTTTGTATATATATAAGCAAATTAATTTCTATGTATATATATACACATGCATAGTATAGTATAGGTAGTTCATTCACTTCCATGTACTGTACAACTTACCAAGCTAAGTTAAACTAAAGCAAGAAAAACAAAATTATGCATTAAGAACTACATGCATAATGCCTCCATGTGACAGCAGCTTCCCCATTTATCTAAAATGGGAAAGAATAGGGGGAGAGAAAGAAAAAGAAAAAAACAAACACTGCTTGTTTCATTACGGTGGATCCTTATACACAACAAATTTGATGCTGAGGTACAGTCTAAATACATGGACACACCATGGTTTTGGAAAGGTACAAGTTCTACACTTAAAAAAAAGTAATGTATGCAATATGAGAAACAAGTTGCCTTTTTAAAAGTACCCGGGTATTATAGCTCCAAACAGTAAATGGTTTGAACTTTGGACATTTGAAGCACAGATCACTATCCAATCTGCTATGTAATCTAGGTGACAGGGAACTTGGAAACCAAATTATGTGGGATTCTGTTTTTTTTTTCCTTTTACATCACAAATTGCTACTGGCACTTATCATCCTCATTGATTTGGGAGTTAAACACAGTGCCCTGCTATATGTGCATTTTCAATTACCCAAAATGTATAAAGAAAGAAAAGAGGGGAAAGAGGCACAAATAGACACACATTGTCTTACTTATAACATATTGAATCACGGTTATTTTCTCCAAAAACACATTGGATGACAGATAACCATTTGGATTACATCCATATACTAACTTAAGTGAAATTCTATTCGGGCCTCCAAACTTCACCTTTGCATAAAGAAAACAAATACCCACTTTGATAAACAAAATTAAGGAGCACCAATTGCTATGCGAAATTTTCAATCAATTAATGATTTTTGCGCCATGGGTAAATCAGCAAGTCAGAGCAGACAATTCAATTTGCAAACATAACAAAAGACAATTAACATTACCTCCATTGAGCTGCTACAACTAGCAGGAGAAAGAGGCTGTAGAGCTCGAGCATTTCTTTCAAACATTTTATGGTGTTTCATCAATGATGCTGCAACATGCCTCCTCAGACTACTGGAGCTTGCTGGCTGTGAAGAGCAGGAATGAGAGATTAGACTTTGAAAGAGAAACATGGTTAGGACTTAGGGATTCCAGGAATGATTAATGGCATCAAGGAAAAAAATCAGTGAATCAAAGATCCATTAACTGATGAATGTTACTACATGAAGGTACTGAGGATTGTAAACCAAGAGAATATTGATCGATTCAAAGAAGAAGAGACAAGGAAAATGGAAAAGAAAATAAAGTTAAAAAAACTGAATCATTTATGGACTGAAAAAGTTGGAAAAAATTCCAAGATTGTCTTTCCTTGTCCCTTTTTTGGCTGGAATTGGTATATTTTATAGATTATAGCCTTTATTTTCAATTACTTAAAATGATCTCCGGGATGAACAAACATATCAAAATTTAAGAACTTACAATCTGTAAAAAGTTAACCACAAATGTTCGTAAATGCAACGAAAATCAAAAATGAATTTGAACACCACAGATCTCCTATAAAGAGAACATACTAGTGTACAAGCAAGCAAATAAGAAAAAAAATTCATGTCCAATATGCAAATGAGAACAAACATATCAAAATTTAAGAACTTACACTCTGTAAAAAGTTAGCCACCAATGTTCATAAATGCAATGGAAATCAAAAATGGATTTGAACACCACAAATATCCTATAAAGAGTACATACTAGTGTGCAAGCAAGCAAATAAGAAAGAAAAAGTCATGTCCAATGAGAATTAGAAATTTAGAATACAGGTTTGGTTGATAAGAAACATTTTGAGTTCACCCAACCTTCACTGGCAGTATTGAAAACTACTCCAAAATAAGTCAGTCAGGGATTCTGTCAGAAAGGCAAATTCCAAAACAGATCAATTTTTCTCATTTCTCAGCTCACAAATAGATTTGTGATTTTGTCAATCTGAAGAAACTGCATTTTCTTCTCATTATCAAGTGGGATAATAAGATGATAACAGCTAAAACCTGCTATCACTCTTTTCCCAGATTACCCAACCACTCGGCAGTCCAACATCCATTTTGGGAGACAACTGAATTCTGAGCAGAAGCCTACTGTTCCCAAAGCAATTCTACATTTTGGAAATCCTTGGACCTCTGAAGGTGAAATTTTACATTGAGGAATGAAAAAAATATAACCTTAATGAACTCAACCCCAAGTGAACAAGAAGTTAGTATATTGTTAAATATAATGAGTGCATCCATTCTTTATGGGCAAAAGACTTAATTGCTAAACTTGAATACAAATACATCAAAACTAATTCAAAAGATTGAAGTTCTTCCATTTCCAGGGAGGACTGACAACAGGTAGACCAATGACTTAACTCTTAACTACTTAAACTTATTAAGTTAAAATGACTAACTTTGGAGTGATTCACCTTTCTTGACTCTAGTCATGTTCGTGTTAAAATAAAATATTTATACTTTCATATAACGTCAAATTATTTCGACACCTACTCGAGCCTTTAATTGACTCATGAAAATACCACGAATCTCACTAATTCCAAGTTGGGTTATCAGGTTTCTAGAATTCAGACCAAGGAAGTATATCTCACTTATTAGCATAGCTTGAAACTTCTTGTTTTTCATGATTTAATAAACTAAACCTTAAATCTTTTAGGAGATGAGGAAACAAAAATATTCAAAAATAACTGCTAAGAACATGAATCCAAAAACCAAATAGAGTAATAGGAGAATCAGAAGCAACAAATAAAATTGAAATGCTAAGTCTAAATGATAGACTTTGTTTGAAACAAATCATAAAAACCATCACCAAATTATAAGTAACAAGCAAGAACTCTCTTTTACCCATCAACAAAGCAATCCAGATCTAAAGGTAATAACCACAGTCTTTTGATATAAAATAAAGTGCGGTTAAATTAGCAAGATAGATGACATTGCCTCAAAAATGATGAAGTTACAAAACCAAAAAGAAATTAGGACTAACATGAAAAATTAAACTTTAGAAACAGATATAAAACATTTCTTCTAGTATAAGACAAAAACCCACAAGAAGACATCAACGTCAAACACTCAAAAGAATCAATTCCAGCCTGTTTTACCTCATCAGAGAAGATAAGACATGGAATCCAAAGCAGAAACTAAAAAAGAGATAAACATATCAAACAATGAAGGAAAAAAGTACAATAATTCAATCATCCTTTCTAAAAAATCAATATAATAATAAAAAGAAACCATCAGCATCAGACATAAAAGAAAAGCAGTTAGTTATACATAATCAAACACTTCTTTAGTAGAAGTGAAAAAGCTCATAAGAACCCCTCAACATCAAAACCTCAAAGAATCAATCAAAGCTTGTTTTACCAAGTCAAACATGAAAGACATAGCATCCCAAAAAAAAAAAATTTGGAAAAACCCTAAACCCAATTGAACAAATGAAAAAAAGAATTACCCAAGAAAAAAAATTCAATCATCATCTAGAAAAAAGAGCATCAAACACTCCAAAGGATCAATTCAAGTTCATTTACCTGATCAGACAAGATAAGACATGAAAGCCAAAGCAAAAAACTAAAACCCATATAAACCCATCAGCCAAATAAGAAACAAAAACAAACCCAAGAATAAAAGCCAATAATCATTATAAAACCAAAAAAAAAAAAGAAGAGAAAGAGAGAACAGAGAATAGAATTAGGAAGGGAATAGACCCACATACTTGGCCCTCTCTCTCCTCCCTCTTCCCCTCAGCCCACTCGGTCTCCACCTACAAACAACAACAGCAGGGTTAAAAAAAAATAGAGAAAGAATGGAAGATGGCAAAAGAGAATGAAACCCACATACCTGGGCCAAAGCTAAGCTCCCTTCATTCTCCCTGCTGCTTGCACGATTCCCACCTGAAATGGCAGCAATGGGATTCAAAAAAAGAAGAAGAAGAAAAAAAGAAAAGAAAGAACAGAAGAAATAGAATGAGAATGAAACACACATACCTGGCCCTTTCCTCCCTTCCTTTCCTCTTCTCCACCTTGGCAACGTTCTACTCTTCACTTTCCCCCTGCCTCACCTGAAGCAACAAGAAAAAAAAATAGAGAGGGAAAGAATGAAATGAAAAAGGAAGGGAGGAAAAAACCCCAGCCCTTGTGACCTAAAACGCCTAAAGCTGGATTCCAAATATCATGATCTAACATCTTCCACAGCAAAGCAAATTGAAGATGGAGCGATCCAACAATACCTACCTATACAGAGGATGAATCTATTTCTCTTCTGCTCTCATCTAAGAGGGAAAGGGGACTAGGGTTTCTATTGTACACCTTATGGCGGGACGATGGATGACCCCAGGCCACAGCACTGTGTGCGCTATTATATTTGTCTCCCTCTCTGGCAAAAATATATTCACAACCCATGGGAAGATTCGAGTTCGACTGCTTGACAACTTCAAAGCCAGCCAAGGCCAATGGATTGATAATACTTTAGAGCTTCTGGTGAGCTCCTTCCTCCCCTTCTCTCTACACTCAGCAGAAATTAAAAGAAAAGAAGAAAAGAAAAGAGAAAATAAAAAATGGAAAGAGCGGTGGAGAGGAAGATGCTGGAGCTACTATGAGGGGACTGGGAGTGGATGGAGGCGGCGACGAGGTTGACTCGATGAGGTCAGGGAAGCAGGAGGTGAGGCTTTCGGAGTTGAGGAAGTGCCAGTCGAGGAGCTTGAGGGAGCAGCGTGTTGGAATTTGAGATGCATTGAGTTGAATCTTGAAGCATTGGTGTGTTTGGTGTCTCAAGCATCAAATTGTATTGGAATTATTGTCAACACTATGTCTCAATCATGTGTTGAAAGAGTGGAAGTGATAGAGCTCAAGAAGAATGAAAAAGGAAAACAGTGAAGAAAATCAGTTTTTCCAGGTGCAGTGTACCCGGTCGACCGAGCTCCCTGACCGGTCGACCGAGCATGAAGAAAGTGCAAAATCAGAGCTTACAGTTATTTTTTGACACAGAGCATGCACGCGGTCGACCGAGGCTTCCAGGATGTCGACCGAGCTCGGGTTCCAGAATTTGACAACTTACAACTTTTGAAAGTTCGTCAGGCGCCCAGTTCACCCGGTCGACCGAGCAAAGTATGATGTCGACCGAGCACACGCAGACAGCAAGTATTGCAGAATTAGAAGTCTTTTGCTAAAAGTTAGGAATTTTTTTGTAATTCGTTTGGGACTCTTTTCTAAACGAATTGTAGCCCGTTTTAAACACAATTAGGGGTTACTAAAACCTATATAAAGGCATGTATGGGTCGTTCTAAAGATACACCAGAGAGAGAGAAGAAGAGAAGAGAAAAGAGAGAGAGTTCTTGAGAGAAAGCTGGTGCTGTTGCTGTGTGCTGTTGTGCTGCATCTTTCTACAGCAAGTGTGGACGAATTTGAAGCCTCCTGAAGATGGTATTTTCGTTCATAAGATAAGTCTCTCTTTTATGCTTTAGATTTCTATTTGTAAGGGATTGAGAGAGAGAGAATTGTAGAGGGGAAAGGGCTGTAGATCAGTTTATCTTCTTTGCTGTAATCATCAAGTTGGTGCTTGGTGTTTTGGGGTTTGGTGATCCTGTCTGTGGGTGCAGACAAATTGTAAAGGGAGTTGTAGCTTCCTAGATAGTTGGTGCTATCTGAAACCTAAGGGAGTCGGTGCTTCCTAGATAGTTGGTGCTATCTGAAACCTAAGGGAGTCGGTGCTTCCTAGATAGTTGGTGCTATCTGAATTTAAGGGTTGGTGCTCTTTGTCGTCGGTGCGACTAAATAAGATTCAGACCTGTACCGGATTGTTGTTCGGACGGGATTGAACCGTGGACGTAGCCTTTTGGTGAACCACGTAAAATCTGGTGTCAATTGTGTGGTTTGATTTGAATTGTTGTTAGCAAGGACCTGTTTAAAAGAGATCACTGATTCACCCCCCCCTCTCAGTGATCACGAGATCTAACAATTGGTATCAGAGCGTAAGGTTTCCCTTGATAAGCTTAACACGCTAAGGTGATCTTTGTCAAATCACATGGCAACCAGCACAGCGAATATGAAAGCACCGTTGTTTGATGGTTCTAATTACTCCTTTTGGAAGATTAGAATGCAGGCCTTCATCAAATCTCTTGGCTATGATGTCTGGGAGACTGTCAGAGTCGGTTACAATTCTGCCATTGTACCCACTGATGCTGCAACGAAGAAGTTAGCAGACAACGACTCTAAGGCGCAGAATGCACTCTTAGCGGCCTTGTTGACAGCGAGCTGATCAAAGTTATAGCATGCAAGACAGCCAAGGAAATCTGGGATAAGCTGAAAAGCATCCATGAAGGAGATGAGAAGATCAAAGAAGCGAAATTGCAAACTCATCGCTCCCAATTTGAGTCTCTTCGCATGGAGGATAGCGAGAATGTTGATTCTTACATGCAACGGGTGAATGAAGTCACGAATGACATTCGTGGACTAGGAGAGGAGATTAAAGAACCAGTCATCGTCAAAAAGGTTCTAAGATCTCTCCTTCCCCGGTTTGATTCTAAAGTCTCAGCCATAGAAGAAGCCAAAGATCTGAACGAGTTTTCAATGGATGAGCTGCATGGTTCTCTCACTGCCTATGAGATGCGCATAGGTAAGACGTCTTCATCGGATAGAGAAGCGGCCTTCAAAGTTCAGAAAAAGGCAAAAGAGATTGCTGGTCATGATTCTGATGATGATGAGCTTGAGGCTCAATTTATTAGAAGGCTGAAGAAAGGAAGCAATGGCAAGTATAAAGGGAAGCTACCCTTTAAATGCTTCAATTGTGGCGGTGTTGGCCATTTTGCTGCGAAGTGCCCGCTGAAAGAAGACAATGATAATGACTCTTATGTTGATAAGAGTAAATGGAAGAAGAATTTCAGAAAGAAGGGCAAAGCAAAGAGCTTCATCAGTCAGCATAATGACAGCACGTCTGAATCTTCGGACGATGATGAATCAGTCGAGGCGACTGAAGCACTCTTCATGGTTACTATTGAAGAAGACGATGAGCAAGAGCTGGAAAACGAAGAGGAGGCTGAAGTGAATCTTGAAGAAGAGCTCATTGCTGCACTTGAGGAGCTTAGCAAGGAGCGAAGATCAAGTAAGAAAAATCTGAAACTTCTTCATGAATCTGAAATTTCAGTTATTGCTTTGAAAACTGAATTAGAAGAGTATAAAAGAATGGTAGATGTCCTAGAAATACAAATCTGTACCAAAACTGAGGAAGTGATGAAACTTGAGAATGAAATCCTTGGAGCAAGGACTGAAAATATGCAATGAAACAAAAGCTCAAGGAGTTTCAAGCTATCAATGGTACATTAAAGCTGAATGAAATTTTGAAAGTTCAAAGACCCCCTCACTTCAGATTTGGAATAGGATTTGAGAATGGAGAATCTTCTAAGGTTACACCTTCTGTAGAGACGGTGTTTGTAAAGCAAGTTACTACACCTTCCAATTCTGTGAAGCCCACACTGCCTAGAAAAGAGCCCATTCAAGTGAGAAAGGACATGAAGCCTAACCAGCCATATAAAAGATACAAATTTTATGGCTATTGTTATCATTGCAATAGGTATGGACATAGAAGGGCAGATTGTAAATTCTATGTGAGAAACAGCCCAGTTGTGAGAAGGAACCCTTTCTCAATCCTAAATAGCCACAATATTGAGTGCTACAAGTGTCATAATTTTGGACACATGGCTAGGGATTGTAGGCTGCCTACTGCTAAACCAATTCAGGTTGAAAAGAAACCCAAGTTAGTCAAAACTTGGAGGGCAAAGAAAAGTGCAGAAAAAGGCAAGAAATCTCTCATTGTGCAAACCGCTTTCAATGCACAAAAGAAGACAACACCATGGGTCCTTGATAGTGGCTGTTCGAGTCATATGACTGGTGATAAAGAAAAATTCATCAAGTTACAGCACTATGAAGGTGGTTCGGTAAAGTTTGGTAACAATGATGGTGCCAAAATTGTTGGAAAAGGTGTTGTTCAGCTGATGGCAAACAAGATCAGATCTGAAGAGGTCTTATATGTGTCTGGATTGAGACACAATCTGTTGAGTGTGAGCCAGATCTGTGATAAGGGCCACGAAATTGTTTTTACAAAGAATGGGTTTGCTATCAAGAAGAGTAGCAACGGCAAAACAGTGGCTACTGGGTCAAGGACAGCTGGAAATCTTTACACCTTGTCAGATGGAGCTGAAAAGACATGCTTATTGAGTCGGTCAGAAGAGAGTTGGTTGTGGCACAAACGCCTTGGGCATCTAAGCTTTGGCAACATGTCAAAGATTTGCAATTCAAAGGCTGTTAGAGGTATGGCTACAGTTGAAAAGCCTTCAAACCCCATTTGTGACTCTTGTCAAAAGGGAAAGCAAACGAGGGTAATGTTCAAGACGAAGGAGCATCATACGAAGAAACCTCTTGAGCTAGTACACACTGATCTCTGTGGACCGATGCGGACTCAAAGCACCAATGGAGATAAGTATTTTATGCTTTGCATTGATGATTTTACTCGCATGACATGGGTATTATTTCTTAAGCATAAACATCAAGCACTTGATCGGTTCAAAGTGTTTAAAGCACAGGTTGAAAACATGCTAGGGAAGCAGATCAAGACGCTAAGGTCTGATCGTGGAGGCGAATTCACATCTGATGAATTCACTAAGTATTGTGAACATCATGGCATCCAAAGACAATACTCAGCCCCTAGAACTCCACAGCAGAATGGAGTTGTTGAGCGCAAGAACCGCACTGTGCAAGAAATGGCACGCACCATGCTGGTTGAAAGTAAGATGGCTGATAAGTATTGGAAAGAGGCGATTCATACGGCTGTTTATATTCAGAATCGTTGCTTGATCAGGCCACATGAAGATAAAACACCTTATGAGCTATGGTTTGGAAGAAAAGCTACAGTCAAGCACTTCAGAGTCTTCGGTAGCAAGTGTTACATCAAGCGGCTCGAACAAAATCCGGGCAAATTTGCAGAAAGAGCCGATGAAGGTATTTTTCTGGGTTACTCATCCTCTAGTAAAGCTTACAGATGCCTTAACAAAAGGACCAGAAAAATTATTGAAAGTGCTGATGTTAGAATTGATGAAAACCATGAGTCAAAGAAGGTAACTCATAATGACAGTCCAGTGTATGAGGACTCGAGTGAGATTGATGATGAAGTGGCTGAACCTGATTCTGAAAAGGCAAAAGATGATTCAGAGGATACTTCTCCTAGAAAGAAAAGTACTTGGGTAGAGCAACACCCTAAGGATCAAATCATTGGAGATCCTGAGGCCGGTGTAAAAACTAGACAAAGTGTAGTTAGCAATTACTCACTTGTGTCCACTATTGAGCCCAAGACAGTAGCTGAAGCTAGTCTAGATGAAAGCTGGTTAAAAGCTATGCATGAGGAGTTGGAGCAGATTGAGAAAAACTCCACATGGGAACTAGTCCCTAGACCTACTGATAAGAATGTGATTGGTACTAAATGGGTCTTTCGGAACAAGCTGAATGAAGATGGTCAGGTCATACGAAACAAGGCAAGGTTGGTTTGTAAAGGCTATGCACAAGTTGAAGGCATAGATTTTGAAGAGACCTTTGCACCGGTGGCTCGTCTGGAAGCCATTCGTATGTTTCTTGCATTGGCTGCCTATAAACCTTCAAGGTATTTCAGATGGATGTTAAGTCAGCTTTCTTGAATGGTTTACTTGAAGAAGAGGTCTACATTGAGCAACCTGATGGCTTTCTAATTAGCAAAAATTCAGACTTAGTTTGCAAGCTGAAGAAGGCTCTATATGGACTGAAACAGGCGCCAAGGGCATGGTATGCAAGGCTGGATCTTTATCTTCGCAAGATTGGTTTTGGAAAAGGCCTAGTTGATAGCAATCTGTATGTCAAATCTGATTCAAGCAAACAGCTGGTGGTTATTGTTTATGTTGATGACATAATATTTGGAGGCAATGATGAGAATATGTGCAGGATTTTTGCTGAAGATATGACGAAAGAATTTGAGATGTCTATGCTTGGAGAGCTAAAGTTCTTCCTAGGATTACAAGTTCAGCAGCTGAAAAATGGTATTTTTATATCTCAGATGAAATATATAAAGGAAATGCTGAAGCGTTTTAACATGGAAGACAGCAAGCCCGTGAGCACGCCAATGACAACGAACACGAAACTTAGCAAAGATGATAAGGCTTCGTCCGTTGATCACACCACCTATCGTTCTATGATAGGAAGCTTGCTTTACTTGACTGCTACAAGACCAGATCTTCTACAAGCAGTATGTATGGTGGCTCGATTTCAAGCATCACCAACTGAGACGCACCTTACAGCAGTGAAAAGGATATTTCGATATCTAAAAGGTACTATGGAGCTTGGAATATGGTATCCTAAAGGTAAATCCTTTACTCTTGTCGCATACTCAGACGCCGATTGGGCTGGTTGCGTAGATGATCGCAAGAGTACAAGTGGTGGTGCATTCTATCTTGGTGATAGATTGGTAGCTTGGCACAGCAAGAAGCAAGACTCCGTCTCACTTTCCACAGCGGAAGCAGAATATATTGCAGCGGCAACTTGTTGTACGCAAGTGTTATGGATGCGGCAAATGCTCTCAGATTTAGGAGTTCCAACAACAGATCCTACGCCGATCCTCTGTGATAACACTAGTGCAATTCATATCTCCAAGAATCCAGTTCAGCATTCAAGGACTAAGCATGTTGCAATCCGCTATCACTTTCTCAAGGATAAAGTTGCAGATGGTGAGGTAAAGTTGGAATACGTTCCTACTACTGAGCAAGTGGCTGATATCTTCACAAAACCTTTGCCAAAGGAAGTCTTCGAGTATCTCCGAAAGAAATTAGGAGTTACTCACTCTCCTACACCTTAGGAGATGTGCCAGAAAGGGGGAGCAATGAATTCGTTGAATATCTTATTTGCTCCTAGATTGGTCCCTTTGGAATTATTGTCAAAGGGGGAGAAGATTATGCATGGAAAGGTTGATATGCATGTCATCTTGAGAAGGTTATCTGGAGATTGGTATCAAGTTATGCTGAGAAGACTATATGCATGTTGAAGTTAGTCTTATGCTAAGAAGATGGAAATATGATAGCATGAGGAAGATGGAAGATTGGAATGAAAATTGGTATCAAGATAGTGAATGAGAAGATCATGTTCCAAGGGGAGTTTATTGTTCTAAAAAGGCTCTATGATGTCAACATGTTCCAAGTGTCTGTGTTGAAGTTCCAAGTGTTGCCAACAATTCCAAAGGGGGAGATTGTTGGAATTTGAGATGCATTGAGTTGAATCTTGAAGCATTGGTGTGTTTGGTGTCTCAAGCATCAAATTGTATTGGAATTATTGTCAACACTATGTCTCAATCATGTGTTGAAAGAGTGGAAGTGATAGAGCTCAAGAAGAATGAAAAAGGAAAACAGTGAAGAAAATCAGTTTTTCCAGGTGCAGTGTACCCGGTCGACCGAGCTCCCTGACCGGTCGACCGAGCATGAAGAAAGTGCAAAATCAGAGCTTACAGTTATTTTTTGACACAGAGCATGCACGCGGTCGACCGAGGCTTCCAGGATGTCGACCGAGCTCGGGTTCCAGAATTTGACAACTTACAACTTTTGAAAGTTCGTCAGGCGCCCAGTTCACCCGGTCGACCGAGCAAAGTATGATGTCGACCGAGCACACGCAGACAGCAAGTATTGCAGAATTAGAAGTCTTTTGCTAAAAGTTAGGAATTTTTTTGTAATTCGTTTGGGACTCTTTCTAAACGAATTGTAGCCCGTTTTAAACACAATTAGGGGTTACTAAAACCTATATAAAGGCATGTATGGGTCGTTCTAAAGATACACCAGAGAGAGAGAAGAAGAGAAGAGAAAAGAGAGAGAGTTCTTGAGAGAAAGCTGGTGCTGTTGCTGTGTGCTGTTGTGCTGCATCTTTCTACAGCAAGTGTGGACGAATTTGAAGCCTCATGAAGATGGTATTTTCGTTCATAAGATAAGTCTCTCTTTTATGCTTTAGATTTCTATTTGTAAGGGATTGAGAGAGAGAGAATTGTAGAGGGGAAAGGGCTGTAGATCAGTTTATCTTCTTTGCTGTAATCATCAAGTTGGTGCTTGGTGTTTTGGGGTTTGGTGATCCTGTCTGTGGGTGCAGACAAATTGTAAAGGGAGTTGTAGCTTCCTAGATAGTTGGTGCTATCTGAAACCTAAGGGAGTCGGTGCTTCCTAGATAGTTGGTGCTATCTGAAACCTAAGGGAGTCGGTGCTTCCTAGATAGTTGGTGCTATCTGAATTTAAGGGTTGGTGCTCTTTGTCGTCGGTGCGACTAAATAAGATTCAGACCTGTACCGGATTGTTGTTCGGACGGGATTGAACCGTGGACGTAGCCTTTTGGTGAACCACGTAAAATCTGGTGTCAATTGTGTGGTTTGATTTGAATTGTTGTTAGCAAGGACCTGTTTAAAAGAGATCACTGATTCACCCCCCCCTCTCAGTGATCACGAGATCTAACACAGCGTAGGCGGCCGTGGAGGGCGAGCCAGCGCTTACAGACGAGGGAGTTAGGGAGGTGCTACGAGGAGAGGAGGAGGGAGAAGATGAGGAGGAGGAGTGAATCCGACAGGAGAGAGGTCGGATCATCTGGAGAGACTGAGCGACGATGAAGATGAGAGGAGATAAGAAAGAAATGAGTGGGGATAAGAGGGAAAAGGGGAGGGCAGAGCGCGGGAGGGGAAAAATAAAGTGCGAAGGAAAAACGAAGAAAAGTGGGTTTTGGGTTAGCATATATGTGAAATAGGTTTTGAAAAACTATATAATATCGGTTTCATAATAACCGATATAAAATATAGCAATTAATATCACATATATGCTAACTGATATTATATATAGCGATTATTATATTGGTTACTAATATAGCGATTATTATATCGGTTAGTAACCGATATAAAAACAATTGACCGATATAAAAATATATTAACCGATATAAAAAACCGTGACTGAAGATATTATATCGGTTATATTAAAAACCGATATAGGGCAGTTTTTGTAACCGATATAAAATGTCCTTTTTTTAGTAGTGGTTCTACCAGATTACTAGGATAAGGTGAGTTTCGGGAACCCATTCTTCGTCGGAGAGGTATTCTCCTTTTTCGAGGCATTCCTCCCACTCGTTGGTGTCACTGGACTCGTATCCATTCATGGAGAATCCAACTACCGAATTGCAAGAGTATGATGCCCCCTGCGTGGTTTTATTTTTGAATTGTGGCGGCATGAAATCACTGAGAGTGAATTTTCTTACCCCTTTTGAAGTCTCTGGAAGGGACTTTTCTGTTGCCCCCAGTGAAGCGATAGAGGTCTCTGCCTTTTCATGGACTTCTTGTTTTGGCTGGGTGTTCTCTTGCCGTTTGAGCTTGAGCAGGTGTTTCCTAGCCTGCCTTCACTATTGAGCTGTTGGCTTTGTTTGGACAACCTCCCAGTTTTCATCTTCCAGGAGATCGGGATGTACCCATATGGGTTGTCCGTCTGGTGTCGGGCAAGGAACCAACTTTTGGGACGCTTGAATTCTTTTTATCACCTTGAAGGAAGTAATGATCTTCTTCTTTGTCGATTTTGATGTTTGTCCACATGACACCATGTTGACGGAGGCAGACCGGTAGTTGTTGTCAAAGGTGATGACTTCGTTTTTCCTCATCTCATTTATCTTCTCTCTCAAAATGAAACATTGATTGAGAGGATGCGAGATCATTTGCTAGTATGGACAGTATCGAAGATCGTTGGTTTTGCCAACATCTCCCGGTCTTTTGGGATCAGGCAAGGTGAGCTTGCCATTTTCCACGAGAGCCCCGAAGATTTCATCCACATCTTCATCGAACGGGTATTTCTTTTCTACTCGCTCTTTGAAGACATCAGAGAGTTCAAGTCTCTTACCTGCAGCTTTGTTTTCAGCTTTCTTTGGTGGCTGAGGAGCTGACTTGGTTTACACATTGAGGACCTCTTTTTTCTTTGGTTTTAATATTATAATGGCAGTTGGTTCCTTCCTTGATGATTTTTTACTGTCGAAGTCTTTGATCACTGTTTCAGCCTCCATAGAAGCTTCTAGGAGTTCTCCCAGGTTTTTTGATTTGTTGCCGATAATCATGGAGCGGATCCTTGCTCTCATGTTGTTTCGGTAAATGTCGACCAGCGACGCTTGTTGCAGTACATCTGAGCATTTGTATGCCATTGCTTTCCACTTGTGAATGAAGTCATATGTTGACTCATTCTCCCCCTGTTTTAGGCTGCATAGCTGAGCCATAGTAGCGGGATGATCCTCACCTTTGAAGTGAGTCAGGAAGCATGTCTCTAGCTTGGCCAAGTTTTGGATTGAGTCCTCCGGCAGAGTGGAGTACCAGTCAAAGGCCATACCTTTTAAAGTACTTGCAAAGAGACGGATCTTGAGTGCGTCTTGATCCGCGATAGCTCTTGTCAGGATTTTGAAGTGGATGACGTGCTATCTAGCTGATCCTTTCCCCGTATATGTTTGGAGAGTAGGATACTGGAATTTTGTGGGTAACGGGACCGAGTCCATCCATAAGGGATATGGTGGCTTGATCCCATGTTCCTTGAGTATATCCTCTTCTTTTGCTTTTACGAGGATGTCATCCACGTCCTTTTTGTGAGGGATTTTGTGTTTTGCAATTTGATGGATGCATTATCATTTTAACATCATTCGAATTTTCACGCATGCATTGATTTAGAAAATCTCGAAATCTTGATTTACTCATGCATTGTTTTTAAAACTTGTAGAAATAATGATTTATGCATGTTTTGGATTTAAACATGGATGCAATTAAATTTGAAAAGAAGTTTTATAAATCAAGCAAGCCTGTGAGTTTTAAATCTTTCTCATCATCTTAGGCTTTTTATGTTTCATGTTTTTAAACCTCTTAGTTTGATTTAAATCATGATTCCAACCTTGATTTATTGGCCCAAAAATCCCCACAAGAAAATACTTTAAAATATGTAAAAGTTGGGATTTTGGTCCCTGAACCCGGTCGACCCAAAGTGTAGTCGGTCGACCGAGCCCATGGACCCGGTCGACCGAGAACACTGTCGGTCGACCGAGGAAAGAGCCATTGGGGCTTTTTCAAATAGTCATTTTTCTAACCGTTGAGGGCAGGTCGACCGAGCTGTGTATGGGGTCGACCGGGGACACGCCTAAACTCACTTTTTGAGTATAAATATGAGTTCATTCCTTGAGAAAAAGTGTTGAACATTTTAGATTTCTAAGCCTTCTTTGAGGTGTTTGGAGATAAGAAAAAAGGGATGAACTAAGAGAGACCAAAGGGTCTATTGGAAAGCTAAAGCTTGGATTAATGAAGTTAAATCTATAAGTAAGCTTTACTTTTCTTAATCATATGTTATATGCTTTGTTTAAATTATTGGTAAATGATTTTTAGCATGATAACTATGATGTGTAGAATCCATTACTTTCATTCTATCTTTGATCTAAGTTGTGATGGATTCTTTGCCTTGATTGAACATAGTTTTTTTTAAAACTTTATTAATCATGCTTTGCCAAAAATCTTTGATTTCTTTTATAGCATGATTCATTTTCTTGGTTGAATCTTCATTTGTTGTTTTCAATCTTTTTAGAACATTAGTTAATCTAGTTTGTTTTGAAAACAACTATGCACATGCATCACATGTTTAGAATTAATTAATTTCATATAACTTGTGAGCTTTTGATTTTCATATCATCAACAAGTTAGCATTTATACTTGTGATTTTGCATTTGTCTTCAATCAAATCTTTTTATGTGCCTTAAACTTTTAAATGCTTTAAGCATATTTTGATAGGGCTTACCTTTTAAACTTGATTGAAGTTTTCACACACACATCATGAGCATTCATCTTTGCATTACATAGAGTGATGTGTGAGTTTGGTTTTCATTTTCATATCCACCTAAATTAGAGGCATTGTAATTGAGCTAAAATTGTTTCTCTTCTAGTGTTTGTAAAGGCACTTCTTTGAGAGAAAACTTCTCCTTGTAAAGGTTATTGCTTAGCCTAAGAGAAGCATAGTGTAGAGGTTATTGCTTAACCTTGGAAAAGAATCTTGTAAAGGTTATTGCTTGGCCTAGAAAAGCACATTGATAGGTTATTGCTTAGCCTAGAAAAGCACATTTGTAGAGGTTATTGCTTAGCCTATTGAAAAGCATAGATAGTAAGAATCCGGTGGGGTGTAGGATCACAAACCGGTAATGGATGTAGGCATCGAGGCCGAACCACTATAAATCTTTGTGTGATTGTGCATGCTATGTGGTGATTGTGTTTATTAGCTTCCACATTTTGTTTGTTAATCATCACTAGTGACTAGTAGTTTTAAAGAAATTAAAATTGGTCATAATTGGTCACTAAGTAGTAGCTCACCCTATTCACCGCCCTCTAGGGTAAGGATTCCGGACTTTCACTTTTTGGTAAGGGCGCATGACTCATTTTCTTCCACATTTTCCTCGTCATCTTGAAGATTCGAAGGAGGTTCATTGTTCACCTAACGTTGAAAGGCGAGAAGAAGATTTTCCATCAGAGTTTCAATCCTTTGCTGGCATTGCTCCAACTGCTGGATGCGTACGATTGCATCATCTTAAGGTGGATTGAGAGGTGGCTCAGAATCTTTAGCCAGGACGTTCATCCTGTGTGACTGAGCTGAGGCTCATTCTTTTTTATGAAGAGCTTGAGGAAGGATTACTCCGCTGTCCTTGGCTTGAAGGAGCAGGGGATTCTTTTGGATGTCTTCGTGTCCGAGAGACGCTGTGAGTCACCGGATGTCGGACATGGACTTTGGTTGTTGACTTTTGGCATCTTCTGGTTTTTCCAACCATATGGACAACAGTAACTTGGTCGGGTCTTTCTTTTTCGACCCATTCATGCGAGACTTGAAGTGTGGGATGCTGGGTCATCTACTTCTCTAGTCTCCTTTGTTGATACGATGAGCAATTTGAGCTTTGGTCAGCTCTGGCTGGGCTTTGGCAATGACGGATGTGCTCCCTCGGGCACAGCAGCTGAGCCTGTTTTCTTTGAAGCTAGGCATGGACAAGATCCGGACCTGGTACTTTGTTTGTCGCAGCGAAGCTTTGAATTTTTCGAGTTCAGCCCCTGTAGAGATGAAGGGTCGAACCGAAGGAGTGTAGGCCTTGCCAGCTTTTTGCAGAGGCCTTGTGATGCATGATCTGATTTTAGGCTTGTAGGAACAAGCCGGCTAATGCTGGGTTGACTTCTTTGTAAAGTGGGAGACGAGTCTCTCCTCTTTCATGTGGCAAGAGGGTAGAACCGGTTCTCCTTGAGTGGGGCCAGGTATGCTGGCTTTGAGGATGCTTGGGACCTTCTTTGTTATGGCGAAGGTTTTGGGGACCAAGTCTTGGGATAGACCTGGTTGTTTGTGGGTTAAGGCTTCGCGGGGGTGCAGCGGGCTTCGGGTTTCTTGACGCTCGCCTTTGGTGTCATGGTAGTGACACGTTGAGTGGCGATTTTCCGCTTCTTGGCAGCCGCAATTTCTTCTTCGGGAAGTGGGAATGGTCCCAGTGTCCCAAAGATGATAGTCTAGGGAGTCGAGGTCGACCTGGAGTTCAGAGAGTTGCAAAGAGAGATTACGCTTCGGCAGCTGACAGGGCGCTTGTGAGTGCGCATGTTTTGCTTCTGTTGAAGCATGAGTTGGTACTTGTTTTCGTCGAAAGTAATGGTCAAAGAAGCTGCTATTGTTAGTTTCAGAAATTTTCTAAAACAAGACCACATCCATTAGTAAGCACACGAATATAATGATCATACATGGGAAAACTATGGTTTCGTCTTTTCAAATAGCTCGAAGGTCATGAACCGACCCAAGCGACATGAAGAAGGCAAAAGGCCATAGAAGGTACAATTGTTCTGATCGCAAGTATGGTGGGCCCAGAATGAGCGTTCCAGTGACTGCTAGAAGCAATTGTAAACCCTAATTTCAATTCATCAGGAAGCAAGGTTCTCTCGAGGTAAGTCTAATATAAGGTTGGAGTTACAAATGTGTCGGTCGCGAATATAGTAGACCCCAAAGGGCGTACTAGTACCACTAGGCACAAATGTTGGAGAGAACAAGAGTGTCGGTCGCGAATACAGTAGACCCAAAAAGGGCGTACTAGTACCACTAGGCACAAATGTTGGAAACTGCATCCATGAGAAGGGATTCGCTTTTTTTTTTAAAGGCCAAAATCAGATTTGCCAAAGAGAGCAGATGGTATTCCAATTTGAACATAGGCTCAACATTTCTGCGAGCACCGATATCCAAAAAGGAAGGAACCAGAATTTCTCAAATCTGAATCCAAGAGTGACGGAAGTTTTTTTTCTAAAGGTCAAGACCGGATTCGTCAAAGAGAGCAAATGGTATTCCAATCCAAACATAGGCTCAACATTTCTACGAGCACTAATATCCGAAAAGGAAGGAACCAGAATTTCTCGAATCTGAATCCAAAAGTGACGAAAGTTTTTTTTGAAGATTTTCTTCTTGTTTGGAAAAAAAATCTAAAGACGGAAGAGTGCACTTAGGACTCCTAATCCGGTCTTATGAAACCTCAATCGATAGATTAGCCCCCAGGTAAGGGTAGGATTACTTAATGAACCAGTTTGGAGGACCCTTGCCTAGAACAGCCAAGCTATCTCCACACTCTGGATAAGGCTTTTCTTGAATCAATCGTGGTCAACCTTAGTGTTCTTCGCCTCTTTTTTCTTTTTTTTTTCTTTTTGAAGATCCCTAGCGAACTCATTGAAGAGAAACGATGGCCCATTCCACAATCCGAACCGGTTCAACATCTCTGTAAGCACATGGACGAAATGGGGATGATCAAAGTTTCTCAAGTTTGAATCCAACTCGAGAAATCTGATTTTTTTTTTGAAAAATCTCTAATAGAATCATCGAAGAGAAACGATGGCCCATTCCCTGATCCGAGCCGGCTCAACATTTCTGCGAGTACAGGCCCGAAGGGGAAATGATCAAAGTTTCTCAATTTTGAATCCAAAATGAGAAATATGATTTTTTTCTAAAGAGTAAGAGTGGAAATAAAGTCAGATAGAATTAGAAATCTCCAAAAAATCCCTTCTCATTTTTTTTAGATGCGAAATCCAACACATGCCACCAACTAGAAAGTAGCCAAGGAATCTAGAAAAGAAGTATAAGCATAAAGCACAAATATGATATACAAATATTTCATTTCTAAGCTTCGTGTTCTCAAATGAATGAGTCCCACCAGGTGTGCCAGCTTGATGGACCCGCATTCGCGCTCGGCGCTTGCTGAGGTCGGCGGACGTGAGAGTCCATTGGGGTCCGACCCTTTCGTGACCGGGGGCAAAGCGAGCATCAACTTTTTTGTATGGGTGTGCCAGATTTTCTACTTCACTTGGAATTACAAGTGGTGATCCGGAGATCCACCTTCACAACTAGAAAAGGAAATAAACTTTTTTCTAGTTTTCATTGCACATATGAAGAAAAGAGACATGTTTTGAAAGCCATGAAAGGCGATTTCATTTGGTTTGCCGTGAAAGGCGATGTTTGTCGTAAAAGGAGGTTTTTTTTCCGTGAAAGGTGACTTTTGGCATTTATAGCCGATTTACAATTCTTATCAATACTGAAAGACAAGAGTTGTGATTTTTTTGTCTCTTTAAACATTACAACATACAATGAAAAGCAAGAAAAATGAATCCAACTTCTCAGGAGATTGTAGGGACTTGTTCAGATTGATGATCGCAAGCCATGTGTGGACTTCGCCATCATCCATGCAAATGAGAACAGAGGATGCCTTTGATTCGCTTGACTCGGCTTAACCTCAGATTTTTAGAGGACAAAGACCAAGAGGAGGTCCTATGTCCAATAAAAAGCTAAGTAGACGGGCTGAAAAGCCACGTCTAAGCCATGTACATAGGAGGAGAAGGAAAAGGCCTTGGGGGGAGTACCCCCCAAGAGACTTTTGTCACCTTGTAGCAGTGGTCGATGCACAACTTCAGCTGAGTTTTCTCTCTTTTCTGTGAAACGTTCTGATGGATTTTCCGTCTAGATTTTGGGATCTGTTCTTTTTGGATTGCTCTCCTTTTATAGACCTTTGGTTGTCATTTAGTAGGGTTTATGGGCTTTAAATGTAATAAAGCCGCATAATGGGAGGGGTTACAAGTTTTAATTTACTTATTTTGTAACTCCTTTTCATTGGCTTCTGATTGGATGATGGAGAATTAAGGGCCTTTAATCGCCTTTAATCTCCATCATGGGAGGAGTTTCATGGTTTAAATGCCATAAAATCTTGGACTTGTAACTCCCGTTTGCTTGCTTCTGATTGGGCCATCCAAAATAATGAGTTAATGACCACATTAAGTTGCCATAAATGGGTTAATTAACAACATTAAGTGTAGCCAAGTCGCTTGAAGAGTCGCGGGTCATGCCGCGTCTTTTGGGATTCTTCTTGTGATGATCGCCGATGGATCTTCATGCTGATCGACATCGAATGACCATGCGACTTCAGACATTGATTGCTAACAGCGGGCCAGTGCTATCTGTCATGTCGATTTCTCGATCGATCGGACAGAAAGTGTGTTTTCTCAGTCGACCAGTTGGTGATGTTGAAGTGATCAATAATGGTTTGATACTCTCAGAGATGGACCTATAATGTTGATGAAGATTGATGGATTTGGTGCCTCAAAAGTCAGAATTTTGGAAAACTACAGGGGCCGGAAATCTCGAAACGCGAAAAGGACCCAAAAATGGGTTTTCAGCCAAAATCCGGAGACCCGGATTTCTAGAGTCACCGGTGTCACGCCCCGAAACCGGGATCCTGCAGTGATCCGATCTCGGGGAGCGTGATTTGGGGTTAATTAAAAATTTATATTTCTCCCCAGGATCCGCATGTGTGAGGAAAGAAAATTTCCCAAACACATCAAAATATTTTGCGGAAGCTTACAAGACATTGCGACCCGGAGTCCATGGCCATTGGATTCCGCATCGCATTCAACCTACCAGCGTAAAACCGTCATAACGATATTCAGACTTAGACTAGAGCAAATCATAATATCAGAATATACAGAACTGACGGTAACAGGTTAATCCTTACCCGAACATATTCAAGTTACAAATTAACAAGTGCATTAATTACATTCCCAAGATAAAGGCTAACAGAAGCCGTACAAAATATCAAGCTAAGAACATATACTACCCAGGGGTGAAACGTAGCTCCGGAGTTAAGCATGATGTCTACATGACATCGTTGACACACCAAGTCTGCAAAACTCGTGGCTCAAAAGCCAACTACACACGAACTAGCTCAAGACGAAAACCTACTACCTAGAGCAACAAAGTGTAGAATATCAGACCCAACGGTTTGGCAGGTGATCAATTTAGGCATGAGTATAACAAAAAAAACAAAGTTTAAAAGAAACAATACTTAAAACATTTTACTGAACTTGAAACATATTTACAAGGTTTAAAACAATGCATGAACAAGATGCTTATCAAGAAAACAAGAATCCATGAATGATATATGAAACAAAACTAACATGAATATATATAATATCATGAATAGTAATCCACAAAGAGCCCATCCTTTCTCCATCATTCATGATGATTAGAGCAAGCACGACACGCAAGAACACGAACCCCACGCTACACGAGGTAGACGAGGAAACCGGCCGCGGAACTGGAACACGCACGATGTGTATAAAATACACGACTAGTCTGCAGACAGTCCACAAGTTTAAGGACCCCCGGACAGTGGATCAGACTGAAGGGGCAGTCCAAGGTCAGTGGTATTTACTTAAATTCATGAATGCACGAGATAAAAATATACTTACGAGATAAATCACACAAAAAGGAGAAAACTACTTGTCAAGCTAGTAGAGACTCGCCATTTGAAGCCCGTGGTTGACACGCTTCGCCCCATGGTTAAGGGTGCCGCCCAGACCGAGTTCTTATATTTCCCTCATTGACCACACAAGGTGGACGATGCAAGCAAGACAAGACACGATAGTATGAGCTAGTAACATGTCGAAAAACACGAAAGTAGTCCCCTTGTTTATTCTTAAAACAAATCCTCGGATAAACTTGTACTTGAAATTTCAAAGCGAATACACGATAACATATATTCAAAACATGTCAAAATAAGGGAAAATCACTTATCAAACGAGACACAGCATGACTAGCAAAATAGCATAAAATATATGCTTAACAAACTTAGGAAGTGATCCCCTTCTTCATTTTAAAAACAATCTTCAAATAAACTTATACTTGAAATTTCAAGGCGAGAACACGTCTATGTTTCTTGAAACAATTCCCAAACGAACTTGTACTTGAAATACAAAACAATACATGAATATATTTTGGATACCAAAAATAAAGTTCGAAAAGCAAGGTCTATCAAGCATGTGCAAAAGACTCCCATTGATTCATGTGTACTTGAAATCCAATGTCGGAAGAATAGAAATGAAATTGGTGCCTCCAAAGTTAGGACATTTTTTAATTTCAAATATACAACATTCAATTAGAGATCTCTCAACATTATCTAAACTTTTTAATCTTCAAGAAATTTACAAAAATCATGTAAATTAGTCCAAGAATTAAATCAGGCCATAAATCATTGTAAATACATAAAACAGGCCCAAAATTCCACAAAAAGGGCATTAAATAGCCCAAATGAATTGGGTTGCAGGGACTAGGCCCGCTCGAGCGGGTTGGGTCCGCTCGAGCGGACCTTCCCAGAGGGTGGGCTCGCTAGAGCGAGCCCAGGCCCACTCTAGCGAGCCCAGGCCCGCTCTAGCGAGCCTGCTCTCTGGCTGGCCCGTTGGAAGTGCATTTTTGCACTATTTTGGGGGCTTCTTTTGCACTTTTTTGAATCTCTTCTTCCTTCATTCATCAATCATCATTCTAAATCATTAAAAACTGAATTGATTCATGTCCAACCATTATTCATTCATCACTAAACTAAAACATTACCTTTCATTTACAAAAATCAACATGGAAAATCATAAATAACCATAAGAAATATACAAAATCTGATTTGAGCTCTTTTCAATGAGATGTCACTAATAAAAGAAAAGAACTTCTCATATCACTCTAATTAAAATCAAGTCCAAGATGAGCATAAATTTGAAGAACATGAACATGGCATAAACTAAGAGTTTGAGCAATAAAATCATACATTTCAAAAATGAAAACATTCCATAAACCACATACACATAAAACCTATAGAGATTACTTGCCTTGGCCAAAAGCTACTCAAAACTCTCACAATTCCAACCCAAGAGAAGAGCCACGAAATCTACACAAAAAGCCCCAAAAAGTGCACACAAAATCACTATTTTGGTCACCAAAAACTCCCATTTCGAAAATGGGTTTGAAAGTTAGGAAAAGGGGCTCTTTGAGAGCTAAAGGAACTCCATGAAAGAGATGGGTCCAAGCTCTTACCTATGGCTGTCCAAACAAGAAGCAAGGAGAAAGATGGAGTAGAAAATCAGCTGGAATCTCCAAGAAAATGGTAGCAATCGAAAGCTTGAGATGAGAAGAAGAGAATGGCGGTCTTAGATTTGAAAACGAAGCTCTCTAGCTAGATCAAGAGGAAGAGGATGAGGGAAAATGGGTATTCTCCTCCCAGCTCTAGGTCAAGAAGGTGCAGGAAAATGAACAATGGAAGAGAGAGAGGAAGGAGATGACTTAAGTAGCTTGAAAATGAGGCCCATTCAGCTGGAACTTAAAACGGCTAAAACATGGTCTTGCGGGCCTCGGACGAGATCGACGAATAAGAAAAAATCGATCGTTGAAATATCTATTCTCCAAAAAGTATATTTTCCCCAATTTCTGAAATTTTCAAAATTCAGGTGCAGATTTAGTGTAAAATGTTATTTTTGCCCTTTTTCTCGAAAAACGTGATTTCTGAGACTCAAATCCAAACGGATAAAACATGAAAGTTGTTAAGATCAATAAAATGAGTCAAAAGGAATAAAAATTAGAGTTTTTAGAAATCAAGAATAATTTATCACAAAAAAACATTTCACAAAGGTCGGGTCAAACCAAAGTCAACGGTCCTTAAAATCTCCAATGTTACGAAAAATCTATCAAATTCAAAAGCCAAGTCAAACCCACTACTAATCTTACTCAAAAGCCAAAACCACAATTAAAATAATACTAAACCCAAAAATTGGGGGTCGAGGTCTTACAACCGGCGACCATGCACCCAGGGTTGCCAATGACCATGGGGCAGGGTCGCAGACGACCATGGGCCAAGGTCACCGGCGTCCATGGGGACTTTGGTCCCTTTTGGTCGCTGATTTTATGCATTTTTTTCCTTCTTTTTCCTTCGGTATTTTTTCTGACATTTTTTTACATTTATTTGCCTGATTTCCATGTAGAAAACTTGACGAGAATCCTTGCAATTTGGAGTGCAAAGTTTCCAATTTTCTGGGAAAGCCGAAGACTTTGTCACGCAGAGCTGCCGATTTGCCGTCAGAAGCCAAAACTAGGTCAAACAATGTCGGAATGACCTGAAATTTGAGATGAAGCCTCCTGAGCAATTAATAAGACCAACCATAGGCTTTTGTTTGAGTTTTGAAGCCGTGTGGGGTCCTGTCGCCAGTAGACTTGATTTTATCGCGAGGCAGATGTCGCGCCTTGATGTGCAGTCAACCGATGTCCGATTGACCTAAAATTTGACAGGAGCCTATTGGAGTCATTTTGAGATGATCCATTAGCTCCGATTTGGAAACCATGGTCCCGGGGATCTTCACCGTTGGGAGGCCTGACTTGGCTTCTGAGAGTCAAAGTCTGGTCAAATGTTATCAAAATGACCTGAAACTTGACATGTAGCCCTTTGCAAGCATTTTGAAGTCGCCCATGTGCTCTGTTTGATGAGCAATGGCCTCAGTGGTTCTCGTCGCTAAGAGGCTTGATTTTGCTGCTTGAGGGTTGATGTAGGGTCAAACGTTGTCAGTTTGACTTAAAACTCGGCGGGGAGTCTTTTGGAGGTATTTTGAGACCATCCACAGGCTCTGATCGAAGATCTGATGTATTTGATGCCGTCGCCGCAAGGAGCTGCTGTTCAGCTGCTGGAAGAGTGAAGTTAGGCCAAATAATGTTGAAATGGCCCGAAACGTCATGTGTACTCTTCTTTTGGCTGTTTAGAAGGATCTTGTAGTTTTTGTTTGATTCTGACAAGATTTGATTTTTGATGTAGCATTGCCTGTTTTGTGGTAGGCTGCGGCTTCATTTGGCTTCTTTGATCTTTAAGAGGCAAAGTGACATTTTTTGGTTTCAACATGGTTGTGGCTATTGAGGAGTCTAAAGATTTAGAGACACTCTCAATAGAAGAATTAATGGGATCACTCCAAGTCCATGAGCAACGTATGCAAAAGAATAGTGGCTCCATGGTCTTGGAACAAGCACTAGAGTCAAAATTGACTCTAAGTGATTAAAAGCCTGGTCACAGAAGTTCGAAGCGGGGCGGCAGTACCAACAACAATCGCAGTAGAGGTAAAGGGGGAGCAAATACTCAAAGCCAAGGGCAATCTCAATCGAGGGGCTCAAACAATCGCAGAAGAGGAGCTGGTCGAGGTGGCTTCACCCGTGGTCGTGGTAATTCAAGAAGTATCAAATGCTACAACTGTAATAAGTTTGGACACTATGCCTCGGAGTGCTGGAGCAAGCCAGTGGATCGGAACAAGTGATCAAACTCCGCATAAGCAAGAGATGAAAATAAAGAAGTCTCCACGGTTCTTCTAGCACAAGAAGATGGTATGGCAAAAACAATGTCTGGTACCTGCATTCCGGGGCGAGCAACCACCTATGCAGGAAGAATAAACTCTTCGAAATGCTCACTAGAGATGTTAGTGGAAAAGTAAGCCTCAGAGACTCATTAAAGCTTCCCATGCGAGCTAAGGGGAAGATTAAAATTTATCATAAAGATGGTGTGCCTGCGTATATCTTGAATGTATTTTACGTGCCTAACATGAAAAGCAACTCCTATAGAAGGGGTATGTAATACACATGGAGAATCTCTCTTTGTCATTGAGAGATGTACATGGGAGGCATATAGCTTGAGTCCAAATGGTGAAGAATCACATGTTCCCACCCTATCTTAACACAAGGCTAGAAAAGTCCTTCCATGCAATGAGTCATGGAAGTGGCATCTTCGATATGGGCATCTCCACTTCAATGGACTCGAGCTATTATCCACTGCATACATGGTGTATGGCTTGCCAACCATCAAAAAGCCCAGGCATGTATGTGAAGCATGGACACTTGGCAAGTAACAAAGAAACTCATTCTTAGTAGGAAAATCATGGAGAGCAAAAGCACCATTGCAGTTGGTTGGCACATATATTTGTGGACCACTGGAGACACCATCTCTTGGAGGTAACAGATACTTCATCACATTCATCGACGACTTCAGTAGGAGGCTTTGGGTATTATTTATCAAAGAGAAGTCAGTTGCCTTCATTGCTTTCAAGAATTTCAAAGCTCGTGTTGAAGTAGAAAGTGGTCATAAGATGAACCAAAATAATTCATGAAATATTCTTTGATCAGATTTCATGAAGTTCATTGTTGAGCTGGTGGATTTTTGTAGCTCCCACGGTTGTGGCCCCTCTCTCTCCAGTTTGAACAAGTTACCACCCTTCGTACTGAGTTAGTCGTGAAGTAATGGTTTGTACTTGAGCTGACCGTCTTTTAAAGAAGTCCATCAGTTTCGCATGCATCTCTTCCACTTGTTTCGTAATTGGAAGCACTCAAGCATCTTTGAGAGTACTATTTATGCACTCTGTAGCATTTCCGGTAAGCATGTCAAATCTGCGTCCATAAGCAAATGTCGTTGCCTAGATTTGACGCCCTATTGCAAATATGTAATTATATGCACGCTCGTCTATAGACATCAATTCATCCGATCGGGCATCAATTCTGGGCAACGGCATTTGCTCATGGACGCAAATATGGAGTGCTTACCGGCAATGTTGTAGAGAACACAAATAGTCTTTTCAAAGACACCCGAATGCTCCCAATTATGAAGTAAGTGGAAGAGATACGTGTAAAACTAATGGAATTCTTCCAAAGACGGTCTGCTCAAGTATAAACCTTTACTTCAAGACTAACTCTGTACGTAGAGAAGTACATTGGTAACAGGATGGAAGAATCACGAAGGCTACTAGTACGGGTAGCGACCACAGGTAGCGGCCGTGAATGAGTTTCAAGTGAAATCTGCAGAGTACGTCGATGTAGTTAGCCTTGAATGCAAGTCATGCTCATGTCGCAAATGGGACGTCATTGGGATCCCATGTTGCCATGATGTTGCCGCTATAAAAGCGCAGAATATCAATCCATATGACATTACTACGAGCATTGGTACCTCACAAGCACGTATCAGGCAGTTTGCCATTGTTTGTCCTCTTAAAACTTCTTTTTCAGAACTCGATCAGCATCTGTAACCCGGCGAATCAGAGCACTCTCCCTGTCGCGAGCCTCTGTTATAGTAGCCCACTTGGCAGCGACTTTGTTGGAATTTGAGATGACTTGAGAAGTCTTTTGAAGAATTGAAGAATTTAGTATCTCAAGCATCATTTTAAGTTGGAATTATTGTCAACACAATGTCACAAGCATGATGTTAATAGGTTGGTGTTGATAGAGCTTAAAAGAGAAATCAGAGTTGAAACAGTCAGGAATTCAGAATTCCTGGAGCAGAGTGTGCGGTCGACCGGGCACCCCATGCGGTCGACCGAGAAAGAGAAACCTGCAGAAAAAAGTTTCAGGTAGCTCCCAGTTATTTTCGTGACACCAGTGTGTCGTCGGTCGACCGGGACCCCAGGATGTCGACCGAGCACGTCAGGTATCTGTTTCCAGACTGTGTATGATGTCGACCGAAGACAGCAGGATGTCGACCGAGCACGGGAACCAGAGTTGCGTAGAAACAGAAGTCTTGCACGAAAATTCAGCATTCTTATCTATTTCGTTTGGGACTCTTTCTAAACGAATTGTAGCCTATTTTGAACACTCTTAAGGGTTACTATAACCTATATAAAGGCATGTTTGGTTCGTTTTTAAGAAGATAAGAAGAGAGATAGAAGAGAAGAGAAAAGAGAAGAAAAGAGAGAGAGTTTTGGAGAGAAGAGAGTGCTGTTGCTGTGTGCTATCTTGTTACAAGTTTCTACAGCAAGTGTGGACGAGGATGTGCTCTTGAAGATGATGTTTCGTCCATAAGATAAGTGTCTCTCTGTTTATGCTTTAATTTTCAATTTGTAAGGGATTGAGAGAGAGAGATTATAGAGGGGAAGGGCTGTAGAAAAGGTTTCTACTCTTATTCTGTAGAACATCAAGTTGGTGCTTGGTGTCTGGGGTTTGGTGATCCTATCTGTTGGTGCAGATAAATTGTAAAGGGAGTCGGTGCTTCCTAGATAGTTGGTGCTATCTGAAACTAAAGGGAGTAGGTGCTTCCTAGATAGTTGGTGCTATCTGAAACTAAAGGGAGTAGGTGCTTCCTAGATAGTTGGTGCTATCTGAAACTAAGGGTTGGTGCTCTTTGTCGTTGGTGCGACTAAATAGATTCAGATCTGTCCCGGATTGGTGTTCGGACAGTCTTTGAACCATGGACGTAGCCTTTCGGTGAACCACGTTAAATCTGGTGTCCTTGTGTGATTTGATTTGCTTTTGTTGTTAAATTGGACCTGTTTTTAAAGAATCACTGATTCACCCCCCCCCCCTCTCAGTGATCGCGATATCTAACAATTGGTATCAGAGCGTAAGGCTCCCTTGATAAGCTTAACACGCTAAGGGTGATCTCTTGTCAAATCACATGGCAACCAATACAGGGAATAAGAAAGCACCTTTGTTTGATGGTTCTAATTGCTCCTTCCGGAAGATCAGAATGCAGGCTTTCATTAAGTCACTTGGCTATGATGTCTGGGAGACTGTCAGAGTCGGCTACAATATTGCCATTGTACCCAATGATGCTGCAACAAAGAAGTTAGCAGACAACGGACTCTAAGGCGCAGAAATGCACTCTTTAGTGGCCTTGTGGACAGCGAGCTGGTCAAAGTAATTGCATGCAAAACAGCCAAGGAAATATGGGACAAGTTGAAAAGCAATTCATGAAGGAGATGTATAGATCAAAGAAGCAAAATTGCAAACCCATCGCTCTCAATTTGAATCTCTTCGCATGGAGGAAAGCGAGAATGTTGACTCATACTTGCAACGAGTGAATGAAGTCACGAATGACATTCGTGGACTAGGGGAGGAGATTAAAGAACCAGTCATCATCAAAAAGGTTCTAAGATCTCTTCCTCCCCGGTTTGATTCAAAAGTCTCAGCCATAGAAGAAGCCAAGGATCTGAATGAATTTTCCATGGATGAGTTGCATGGTTCACTCACTACCTATGAGATGCGCATAGGTAAGACGTCTTCATCTGATAGAGAAGCGGCCTTCAAAGTTCAGAAAAAGGGAAAAGAGACTGCTGGTCATGATTCTGATACTGATGATGATGAGCTTGAGGCTCAATTTGTTAGAAAGCTGAAGAAAGGAAGCAATGGAAAGTACAAAGGGAAACTACCCTTTAAATGCTTCAATTGTGGCGGTGTTGGTCACTTTGCTGCGAAGTGTCCGCTGAAAGAGAATAATGATGATGACTCTTATGTTGATAAGAGTAGGTGGAAGAAAAATTTCAGAAAGAGGGGCAAAGCAAAGAGCTTCATCAGTCAATATAATGACAGCACGTCTAAAACTTCAGACGATGATGAATCAGCCGAGGCAACTGAAGCTCTCTTCATGGTTACCGTTGAAGAAGAAGAGGAGCAAGAGCCGGAAGAGGAAGAGGAGGCTGAGGTCAATCTTGAAGAAGAACTTATTGCCGCACTTGAGGAGCTTAGCATGGAACGAAAAACAAGTAAGAAAAATCTGAAACTTCTTCATGAATCTGAAAGTTCAATTATTGCTTTGAAAACTCAAGTTGAAGAATATAAAAGAATGGTGGAAGTCCTTCAAAATCAAATAAGTATCAAAAAGGAAGAGGCTATGAAACTTGAAACTGAAATCGCTAGAGCAAAGGCTGAAAACTTGGAAAATAGCCGAAAACTCAAATCACTCCAAGCGATTGAAAGGACAATGAAACTCAATGAAGTTCTGAAAGTTCAAAAGCCCTTCCACAATAAATTTGGTATTGGATTTGAGATCGGAGAGTCCTCTAAAGCTGCACCTTCTGTGTTTATGAAACAAAGTGCCATACCTCTCAAGGCTACAAAGCATCAAATTCAGCCTAGTAATGAGATGGTCAATAAGAAAAGGTTTGTGGAGTTTAACCAGCCACCTAAGAAAGGAAGAATGTTCAGATTCTATGGTTATTGCTATCATTGTAATAGATATGGACATAAAAGAGCTGATTGTAGATTCTATGTTAGAAACAGCCCATTTGTGACTAGGAACCCTTTTTCAATCCTAGACAGCCACAAAATTGAGTGCTATATGTGTCATAATTATGGACACTTGGCTAGGGATTGTAGGTTGCCTATAGCTAACCAATTTCAGGTTGAAAAGAAACCCAAGTTAGTTAAGGCATGGAGGGCAAAGAAAATGAAAGATAATTCCAAAGAATCTCTCATTGTGCAAACGGCATTCAATGCACAAAAGAAGACAGCACCATGGGTCCTTGATAGTGGCTGTTCAAGCCATATGACAGGTGATAAGGAAAAATTCGTCAAATTACAGCACTATGAAGGCGGATCAGTGAAGTTTGGTAACAATGATGGTGCCAAAATCTGCGGAAAAGGTGTTGTTCAGCTAAAGGCAAACAAGATCAGATCATACGAGGTCTTATATGTGTCTGGACTGAGACACAACTTGCTTAGTGTGAGCCAGATCTGTGACAAAGGCCACGAAGTTGTCTTCACTAAGAATGGTTTTGCTATCAAGAAGTGTAGCAACGGCAAAACAATGGCTACTGGATCTAGGACTGCTGGAAATCTCTATACATTGTCAGATGGAGCTGAAAAGACTTGCTTGATGAGTCGGACAGAGGAAAGTTGGTTGTGGCACAAACGCCTTGGGCATCTAAACTTTGATAACATGTCAAAGATTTGCAATTCAAAGGCTGTCAGAGGAAATGTCTACAGTTGAAAAGCCTTCCAACCCCATTTGCGATTCTTGTCAAAAGGGAAAGCAAACGAGGGTAATGTTCAAGTCAAAGGAGCATCATTCAAAGAAACCTCTTGAGCTAGTGCACACTGATCTCTGTGGACCGATGCGAACTCAAAGCACCAATGGAGATAAGTATTTTATGTTATGCATTGATGATTATACTCGTATGACATGGGTATTGTCTCTTAAAACATAAACATCAAGCACTTGATCGTTTTAAAGTGTTTAAAGCACAGGTTGAAAATATGCTTGGAAAACGTATCAAGATTTAAGGTCTGATCGAGGAGGTGAATTCACATCTGAAGAGTTCACTAACTATTGTGAGCACCATGGCATTCAAAGACAGTATTCAGCCCCTAGAACTCCACAGCAAAATGGAGTTGTGGAACGGAAAAATCGCACCGTTCAAGAGATGGCTCGTACAATGCTAACATAGAGCAAGCTAGCTGACAAATACTGGAAGGAGGCAATCCATACGGCTGTATACATTCAGAATCGATGCTTGATCAGGCCACATGAAGACAAAACTCCTTATGAGCTATGGTTTGGGCGAAAAGCAACAGTCAAGCACTTCAGAGTCTTCGGTAGCAAGTGTTACATCAAACGTCTTGAACAAAATCCGGGCAAATTTGATGAAAGAGCTGATGAAGGTATATTTCTGGGTTATTCCTCATCTAGTAAGGCTTACAGATGTCTTAACAAAAGGACCAGAAAAATCATAGAAAGTGCCGATGTTAGAATTGATGAAAACTATGAATCAAAGAATGGAACTCATTATGACAGTCCAGTCTATGAGGACTCGAGTGAGATTGATGATGAAGTAGCTAAACCTGATGATTCTGAGAAATCAAAGGATGACTCAGAGGATGCTACACCTAGAAAGAAAAGCACTTAGG
The DNA here is from genome assembly GCA_012931725.1 of Litsea cubeba. Taxonomy (NCBI): domain Eukaryota; kingdom Viridiplantae; phylum Streptophyta; class Magnoliopsida; order Laurales; family Lauraceae; genus Litsea; species Litsea cubeba. The sequence continues at coordinate 28,423,580 of CM022946.1, forward strand.
TAGAGCAACACCCTAAGGATCAAATCATTGGAGATCCTGAGGTCGGTGTTAAAACAAGACAAAGTGTAGTTAGCAATTACTCACTTGTGTCCACCATTGAACCCAAGACTGTGGCTGAAGCCAGTCTCGATGAAAGTTGGTTGAAAGCTATGCATGAGGAGTTGGAACAAATTGAGAAGAACTCCACAAGGGAACTAGTTTCTAGACCTACCGATAAGAATGTTATTGGTACTAAATGGGTCTTTCGGAATAAGCTGAATGAAGATGGTCAGGTCATACGAAACAAAGCAAGGTTGGTTTGTAAAGGCTATGCTCAAGTTGAAGGCATAGATTTTGAAGAGACCTTTGCACCGGTGGCTCGTCTGGAAGCCATTCGTATGTTTCTTGCATTGGCTGCATACAAAACCTTCAAGGTATTTCAGATGGATGTAAAGTCAGCCTTCTTGAATGGATTACTTGAAGAAGAGGTCTACATTGAGCAACCTGATGGTTTTCCTATTAGCAAAAATTCAGACCTAGTGTGCAAATTGAAAAAGGCTCTTTATGGGCTGAAACAAGCGCCAAGGGCGTGGTATGCACGGCTGGACCTATATCTCCGCAAGATCGGCTTTGGAAAAGGACTGGTTGATAGCAATCTTTATGTCAAAACAGAGTTGAGCAAACAGCTGGTTGTTATTGTTTATGTCGATGACATAATCTTTGGTGGCAATGATGAAGAAATGTGCAGGAATTTCGCTGAAGAGATGAAGAAAGAATTTGAGATGTCAATGCTTGGAGAACTAAAGTTCTTCCTTGGTTTACAAGTTCAGCAGCTGAAACATGGTATCTTCATATCACAGATGAAATACATCAAGGAAATGCTGAAGCGATTTAAACATGGAAGACAGCAAGCCAGTGAGCACACCAATGACAACGAACACAAAGCTAAGCAAAGATGATAAGGGTTCGTCCGTTGACCACACCACTTATCGTTCTATGATAGGAAGCTTGCTTTATTTGACTGCTACAAGACCGGATCTTCTGCAAGCAGTGTGTATGGTGGCTCGATTTCAAGCATCACCAACTGAGACGCACCTCACAGCAGTAAAAAGGATATTTCGATATCTGAAAGGTACCATGGAGCTTGGCATTTGGTATCCTAAAGGCAAATCCTTCACTCTTGTTGCATACTCTGACGCCGATTGGGCTGGTTGTATAGATGATCGCAAGAGTACAAGCGGTGGTGCATTCTATCTCGGTGACAGGTTGGTGGCATGGCACAGTAAGAAACAAGACTCAGTATCCCTTTCTACAGCGGAAGCGGAATATATTGCAGCGGCAACTTGTTGTACACAAGTGTTATGGATGCGGCAGATGCTTTCTGATCTAGGAGTTCCGACAACAGATCCTACGCCGATCCTCTGTGACAACACAAGTACAATTCACATCTCCAAGAATCCTGTTCAACATTCTAGAATGAAGCATGTAGCAATACGCTATCACTTTCTCAAGGAAAAGGTTGCAGACGGTGAGGTAAAGTTGGAATATGTTCCAACTACTGAGCAAGTTGCTGATATCTTCACAAAACCTCTGCCAAAAGAAGTCTTCGAGTATCTCCAAAATAAATTAGGAGTTACTCACTCTCCTAATCCTTAGGAGTTGTGCTTGAAAGGGGGAGCAAAGTATTCCTTGAATATCCTATACGCTCCTTCGTTGGTCCCTTTGGACTTGTTGTCAAAGGGGGAGAAAGACTTAAGCCAGGAGAAAGCTATGCTTAGAAGAAGTTATGCTATGATAACTTTGGGGAGATTGGTATCAAGAGTGTTAGCCAGGAGAAAGCTATGCTTAGAAGAAGTTATGCTATGATAACTTTGGGGAGATTGGTATCAAGAGTGTTAGAGATCTTGATTTTTTTTTTTTAAAGACAGGGGGAGACTATGGTTCTGAAGAAGCCTCATGAAGATCAACTAGTTTAATGTGTTCTAAGTGTTGAAGTTCCAAAAGTGTTGCCAACAATTCCAAAGGGGGAGATTGTTGGAATTTGAGATGACTTGAGAAGTCTTTTGAAGAATTGAAGAATTTAGTATCTCAAGCATCATTTTAAGTTGGAATTATTGTCAACACAATGTCACAAGCATGATGTTAATAGGTTGGTGTTGATAGAGCTTAAAAGAGAAATCAGAGTTGAAACAGTCAGGAATTCAGAATTCCTGGAGCAGAGTGTGCGGTCGACCGGGCACCCCATGCGGTCGACCGAGAAAGAGAAACCTGCAGAAAAAAGTTTCAGGTAGCTCCCAGTTATTTTCGTGACACAGTGTGTCGTCGGTCGACCGGGACCCCAGGATGTCGACCGAGCACGTCAGGTATCTGTTTCCAGACTGTGTATGATGTCGACCGAAGACAGCAGGATGTCGACCGAGCACGGGAACCAGAGTTGCGTAGAAACAGAAGTCTTGCACGAAAATTCAGCATTCTTATCTATTTCGTTTGGGACTCTTTCTAAACGAATTGTAGCCTATTTTGAACACTCTTAAGGGTTACTATAACCTATATAAAGGCATGTTTGGTTCGTTTTTAAGAAGATAAGAAGAGAGATATAAGAGAAGAGAAAAGAGAAGAAAAGAGAGAGAGTTTTGGAGAGAAGAGAGTGCTGTTGCTGTGTGCTATCTTGTTACAAGTTTCTACAGCAAGTGTGGACGAGGATGTGCTCTTGAAGATGATGTTTCGTCCATAAGATAAGTGTCTCTCTGTTTATGCTTTAATTTTCAATTTGTAAGGGATTGAGAGAGAGAGATTGTAGAGGGGAAGGGCTGTAGAAAAAGGTTTCTACTCTTATTCTGTAGAACATCAAGTTGGTGCTTGGTGTCTGGGGTTTGGTGATCCTATCTGTTGGTGCAGATAAATTGTAAAGGGAGTCGGTGCTTCCTAGATAGTTGGTGCTATCTGAAACTAAAGGGAGTAGGTGCTTCCTAGATAGTTGGTGCTATCTGAAACTAAAGGGAGTAGGTGCTTCCTAGATAGTTGGTGCTATCTGAAACTAAGGGTTGGTGCTCTTTGTCGTTGGTGCGACTAAATAGATTCAGATCTGTCCCGGATTGGTGTTCGGACAGTCTTTGAACCGTGGACGTAGCCTTTCGGTGAACCACGTTAAATCTGGTGTCCTTGTGTGATTTGATTTGCTTTTGTTGTTAAATTGGACCTGTTTTTAAAGAATCACTGATTCACCCCCCCCCTCTCAGTGATCGCGATATCTAACAGACTTGTGCCTTCAAAAATGCTCAAGACGTTTCCTGGCCTCATCGACCTCCCTATCAAGGATGTTAAGGTCATGTGTCAGACCAATGATGGCTAGCTCTTCCAAGTTCTTCTCTCGGACTAGCTGCTTCAGCTTTGTGTAGCCTCATTCAGGTCAGACTTAGCCTTATCAGTAGGGTCTAGGAACATCTTCTTGATGAACTGGTCGTCAGCAAAACTCAGGGAGTTCAAGCTCAAGTTGAACGCCTCCAAATGCGTCTTCGGCGTCACTTTCGGCAAATTCCTCGAAAGCTTAGTTACACGGAGAGGGATAGAGGCTAATCCAGACCAGATCACGGCGATCCTGGGAGTCCAGAGCCCGACAACCACAAAGGAGGTTCAAAAGCTGGCTGGCATGACCACCGCGCTTAATCGATTCATCTGCAGATCTTCAGATAAGTGCAGGCCTTTCTTTCAGCTTTTAAGAAAAAACCTAAAATTTCAATGGACCCTGTGTGTGACCAAGCACTACAGTCCAAACCTATCTCTCTTCACCACCCTTGCTCTCTACTCCAACCCGAGGAGAGATACTATACTTGTATCTGGCAGTCTCGGATCATGCGGTGAGCTCTGTCCTCATCAAAGAGGAAGATAAACTACAAAAGCCGATCTATTACACGAGTAAGATCCTTCTTGATGCCGAGACCAGATACCTCTTACTCGAGAAGCTCGCGTTGGCACTCGTCAGTGCCTCTCGCAATCTCTCTCATTACTTCCAGTCTCATACCATTGTGGTTGTTAAGGAGCACCCACTCAGGTCTATTTTCAAAAAAGCTGACTTTTCAGGCAGAATCTCCAAGTGGGCGGTCGAACTGGGATAGTATGATATTCAATATCAGCCCTGGACTGTGATCAAGGCCCAGGTTTTAGCAGATTTCATTGTCGAATTCGTCTCTCCGAGTTCGGCACCAACCCAGCCTGGCACCGAACTAGGAGGCAGAGGGTAAGAAAATGAAGTCACCGAGGTCGATGAACTATCTCGGAGCCAAGCCCTTGACTCGGCATGGAAAGTCTTCGTCGAAGACTCATCTACTTCTAAGAGAGCTGGCGCCGGCGTAGTCCTCCAATCGCTAGAAGGACTGGTCATAGAACAAGCTCTGACACTAGACTTCAAAGCAACAAACAACGAAGCTGAGTACGAGGCCCTAATAGTAGGACTAAACAGTGCCTAAATCCTCGGAGCCCGGCAATTGGTGGTCTTCAGCGACTCACAATTGGTGAAAAGCCAACTAACTGGGGACTACCAGGCCCGGGACGACAGAAGGGCGGCCAATCTAGCCCTCACAAAGAAACTCCTCACTTCGTTCCAGACAGCCGAAGTCAGGCAGATCGCCAGGGATGCTAACTCGCATGCTGATGCCCTTGCAAACTTGGCCTCTGCTGTCAAAGCGGGAAAGAAAAGAAATGTTGAGATTGGGTTGTTGCCAAGATCAAGTTTAGAGCACCATCCATCTCGGCATATTTTATGCCTTGATCTCGGCCCGAGCTGGATGGACCCAATCACTTCCTACCTCAAAGATGATCGGCTCCCTGAAGATAAAAATGAGGCTCACCGGATCAGGTTCAAGGCAGCTCGATTCTGGCTGTCTCCCGAAGGCAAGCTCTATAGGAAATCTTTCACCGGCCCCTACCTCCAATGCGTTCATCCGAGCAAGGTTGATAATTTTCTATATGAGATTCACGAAGAGATTTGTGGAAGCCATATTAGAGGACGGTCACTGGCATATCGAGCTATCAGCCAGGGTTACTGGTGGCCATACATGCAGAAGGACGTGCAGCTATACGCCAGGAAGTGCGAAAAGAACCAAAAGTTCTCCCATTTTCTACATCAGCTGGCATAGGACTTGAGCTCCCTCTCCAGCCCGTGGCCCTTCGCCCAATGGGGACTGGACATCATGGGACCTCTCCACCGGGCTCCTAGGAACAAGAGATGGTTGATAGTTGCTACTGATTATTTCACCAAGTGGATAGAAGTAGAGCCGTTGTCCTCCATCACCGAAAGGGATTCAAAGAATTTTGTATGGAAGAATATCATTACGAGGTTTGGCATCCCTAGAACTTTGATATCGGACAACGGGACTCAGTTCGACTCCAATCTTTTCAGAAGCTTTCGTCAAAAGCATGGCATCAGAAACCACTACTCCACCCCGGCGTACCCGCAGAGCAATGGCCAGGCCGAGATTTCTAATAAAATATTGCTTGACGGACTGAAGAAGTAACTTGATCGGGCAAAAGGAAGATGGGTAGAGGAGCTCCCTGGCGTTCTATGGGCGTACAGGACGACCCCGAGACGTTCCACTTCGGCAACACCTTTCTCTCTAGCCTATGGGATGGAAGCGGTCATTCCCCTTGAGATTGGCCTCCCAACCCTGAGATCAAAACTTGTTGATCAAGTACGAAACGAGACAAGCCTAGCCATGGAACAAGAATTGGCCGACGAGCGCAGAGAAGCAGCGGCCATACGACTCGCCGACTACCAGCAACGGATAGCCAAAGGATACAACGAGAGAGTCAGGGAGAGAAGGTTCTTGGTGGGAGAACTGACCCTGAAGAAGATGCTCCCGACTGACAGGAATCCAAATGAAGACAAACTAGCTCCAAACCGGCACGGCCCGTTCAGAGTAATTTCGCAAGCAGGACATGTTGGGATTGGTGTATGCCCTAAAGCCCACTGGCTGCACTTTCATCTATGTTACTGGATATTTACTGGTTATTTAATGGAATTACTCTTTTCTCTTTAAACATGTATATATGTATGGTTGTGTAAGGCCCATTGTTTCTAGTAAATGAATTAGGTGTGTAGTGGCTTCACACAGATAGGTCTGACTCATGGACACTGGAAACAATAAATTTGTTCATAACTGAGAGATGGAGTTGGGCACTTCGTTTTGGTGTAAGTTATAGTGAGATACTCTCCTGTATTCAGGGTGACTTACCTAAGTCACGGAAGGCCTTTCCCGGATTATCTCATTAGTGCATATGGCATGCATTGAATAGGACCATTGTAGGTGTGATCTCTAAAATAGTACTATCACTGAGAGAGATCGAGTCACCTCATGCTACTGAGTGACCAGTGCTCTTAATCTTGAGCATTTGTGGATGAACTGACGAAGTCGAGTTCTTGTGCTTTAATTCACTATGTGTGAGATCCTTCACATGGGTCAACAGCTCTGTGTTTTGGGTGCTCGGGCTTAATCAGTTGGGACGTGCAGATGCAATAAAGAATCTATGCCATCTAATGATGGAGTGATCGTCCCCTTAGAATTATCCGATTAATCATCAAAATCTAAGATCTTAGTATATGGATGTTCCATATGGATATTGAACTTGTGGGTCACTCCCTGGACCAAGAAAATGATATCCGGATGATGATTAAGTCAAGGATATGAAGTTCTAAGGTTGAGATGTAATCGAGAAGGTTGCCTTTGATAACCTGACTTGATTATGGATGTTACATAGAGGGGGCATTTTGGTCATTTCACTTAGTAGGTCGAAGACAACTGTCACTTTCTGACTAGCTTAAAATCATATTAAATATTTATTCCTGGAGTTCAACCATAACTCTTTAGTGGAATGAGTTAAGGTTAAAATGGTCTTAATGTTGCTATGGGTTTAGCATGGACATTTTGGTCATTTTGGGAGCCAAGGGCAAATATGTCTTTTGGTCCCTTCTCTAGTCACTTTCCTATATTGGCATGGTTTCCTAATTTGTTTAGATGACATGTGGTTGAATTATTTTAGTGGAAAAATAATTTTGAGTTTAAATTCAAATAGGCCTTTGATGGCATACATGAATTTGACTCTAGCTAAGTTATTGACTTGTGGGCCATGGTGTGATTTATAATCATGTGGGTCGGCCATAATAGGAACTACTTGTGAGAGGTTTCCAACTTTGAGTAGGTTTCTTTACTTGGAAAGTTGGACTCATCTTTGGATAAGAATTCCTATAGTATAGTTTCTTTTTTATTTTAGAAACTTAAAATTAGTAGGTGTTGCAAACCTAAGGTAACTAATTGCTAAGTTTATGGGATGTTCCTTTTTATTTTCCTTTTCTAATTGGAGTGAACTTAGAAGGAAATAAATCTTAGCATGGTATATTCCTTTTGAGGGACGTCCAAGAGGATTAGTAGGAAAAGTCTTTAGGGAAAGTCATCCCTAGGTTTGCAATAAAAAGAGGAATACATTCCTTGGCCGGACACACCCATTCTTGCACATGTCCTTGGCCTCTTATTCTTCTTCCTTGAAGAGAGCTTCAAGTCTGAATTTTTCCATATAGTATAATTCAGAAAACCCATCAAGAAATCCATATTCAGATCCCACTATTTTAGCCAATCAGATTTGGAAGTGAAATAGAGGAGAAGATCAAAAGCAAGGCTACTGCTGAAAATTCCAGCAACCAGATTGTTGATTGCAGATCTGAGATCAGCCCTTTGGATCTTTATTTTAAGATATTTGAAGTCTTCATATCATCAAGGTAATAGTCTTCTTTTATCTCCTTTTATTATACACTTGTTGATCATGATTCGATGGAGTTTTTATGCGATTTATATGGCTGTTCTGCGCTGCTGAGATTAGATTTTTTAAAGTCTGTTTTGCTTATTCCAAATCAGCCATGGACGTCTTCCCCTAGTGATTTCTAGATCTGAAATATCACATGTTCTTTCAGGACAATCGTCATACAAAATGGAGGACATAGATGGCAGGCAGTTGCGCGACCGTGGAATGCAACCCACCTCAAGAAGTTCTTTTTCTACATTTGTAAATCAAAGTTCCATGACCAATAAAAGCGTCCTTCATTCTATCATCAAGTTACGTCGTCAAATTGCGAAATTCGGAAGTAGCAAAGACCACTGAGATTGACCTCGGGTTCATACACCCAGGCTTCTCAAAATTTTGGGTTCAAGCACCCAGGGACCGACTTCGGGTTCATACACCCAGTCACTCTCAAAACTCGGGTTCATACACCCTGAGACTGACCTCGGGTTCATACCCAGGCTTCTCAGAATTTCGGGTTTATACACCCTGAGACTGACTTCGGGTTCATGCACCCAGTCGCTCTCAAGACTCAGGTTCATACACCCTGAGACTGACCTCGGGTTCATACACCCAGGCTCCTCAAAATTTCGAGTTCATACACCCTGAGACTAACCTCGGGTTCTTACACCCAGTCACTCTCGAAACTCGGGTTCATACACCCCGAGACCAGGGTCCACACACCCAGGTTCCTCAAAATTTCAGCTCCATACACCCAGAGGCTGACCTCTGATTCATACACCCAGTCCCCTCGGGTTCACCTCAGCCAATAATAGCCTAAAACGGATTCATCTCGGCTAAGAGAGATGCCATTCATATTGGTAAAACAAAAAAAAAGGGATACAGAGAGAAACTCCATTTGCATCCATAGAAATTCCATTTATATTGACTAGAATGTCTTCATTACAATAAGAGAATTCCATTACATGGGTCACAGAAAAGCAGTAAAAAAGAGAATTTCATTACATGAGTTGCAGAAAAGCGACAGAAAGTACAGTAAGGAGGCTCACAGTCCTCTAAAAACAAAAAAGAGCTTGAAGGCACTACTCTTCGTTGGTCCTCGACGCTGGGAGCTCTACAATACCCTTTGGTCAGTTAGACCAAAATTTGCAAACAAGCTCCCGGATCACCGCAGATGCTTGGATCTCCATAGGACCAAGTCCGCAACCAACTCCCAGCCGCATCGACAAAGGCTGATCTCCACCCAGCCGCATCGGCAGGAGTTGATTAACGACCCGTATTCAGAGAGCGCGTGGTCCATGGTGACAAGATTCAGAGGGCACGCGGTCCACGATGACCGGATACAACCTCTCCCAGAGGGAGTTGTTTTCAATCGCAGAGGGTTCACATAGAGCAAGGGTTTTTAAAGGGCTCCTGAGGGATGAAACCACCAGAGTATCTGGTGGGAGCAAGTAGATCTCCATGCCTGTGTGGAACGTAAGGGGCCATTGATGTGGGTCTCTCTTTCTTGGCCAACTCATCTCCCCTACTCAAGGAACTGGTGAACGCGAAGCAGAGGAGAGCCTCTATTTATAGGGGGAGGGAGGCTCAGGTTCCAAGGACTTATTTATGAGGTATGGCCTCCCACGCCTCGCATAAAATGCACGACACCTCTGAATTGACCGGCCGATCGGATGGCGACAGGTGGAGTCATCCACCTATTTTCCGCATCGATCATGCTGCTGTACTTAGTACCATTTATGAGCCTCGAAATTCGGGATACCTGGAAGGATAAGAATGGAAACCGCCAGGTACCCTCATTCCAACTCAGATAATCCTCCTACCACAAGCCATCAATATCTAGCCGTACTCAGACACTTAGCCAAAACAAAAACAAGAACAGCAGAAAGAAGAACAAGTGTATGAAAGGAGCAAAGAGCCCAGTTTTATTAACTTGTTTTCCATATACAAGGTGAAAAGTTACAGTTCGAAAGAAGGAAATACAATCGGAAAGTATTAAAAAAACTACAAGAAAGAGACTTCGCCAAACGCCGTCCCTAGAGGCTAGGGCAACGTCCTCATTGTTTTTCTGAAAGACCGGCCACCTCAGCAACAGGCGCGGTCGTTTCTGGCTCTTCGGAGACAGGCGCAATCGTTTATGGGACACCCACAAGAGGAAGAGACAGAGCACCACCCAGAGGGGTGTCAGCAGCAGGCGCTTCGATCACGGAACTCTCAAGAAGGGGGGCAGGGCTTGATTCTGAACCCGGGTCTGAATACTTGGGGAGATTCTGATAGACCGGATGATCTTCAGGAACCCCCGCTTCTTTCAACGTAGCCCGTCATCCTTCCTCAAATAGGAGAGAGCTTATCTCCCCCACCTGTCTTTCATAGTCCTCCGTGGCCCAGTCCACTCCCTTCTGAAAAGCAGCGTGGACTTTGGCCCGAAGCGAAGACTTGAAGTCGGCATTTTCTTTCAATGACCGCTCCAGCTCCAACTTCTGCCTCGCCAGTTCGGCTGCCGACTCGGCCTTTTGCTTCTCCAGCTCGGCCTCCAGCTCGAGTATCCTCTTTGTCCTTGACCGGACCTCCCCTTTTAGCTCGCGGGTCTTGGCCGTGAGGTTGGTGATGTTAGTCACCGCCACCTCATTTTCCGCAGTCAACTCGGTGTTGCTCTTCATCAAGTCGGCCAGCCTACTTTGGCGATCCGCCAAGTCCTTCCTGAGCTTCTCCCTTTCGGATTCCAGCTGATAGACCCAGGAGACATTCTTATCGCTCCTCTCTATGACCAGTTGGAGCCTCTGAATATTCTGCAAAGGAAAGTGACATTAGATACGAAAAGCCGAGACAGAATTTGTCAAAGTTACCTGAGAAGTGCTTATTATAAGAGAGGCCTGAATCGCTGAGGCCAGCAGAGACTCATTGTCATATTTCACGTGATGCTCCATATCATGCGGGAGGGCGCAAGCCTTCGCGAGCACCCCAACGGCTAATGAGTTCCCAGCTACCCGATCCTCCACGTTCAAGGGCCTCCCGGGCTGAGTCTCCAACCTTGGCCTCCATGGAGCCGGCACGAGGGGATGGGATCCCGAGACCAACCGGGAGCTTTCCCCCGATGGCCCACTGGTTTCGAGCCTCTTCATGAGTGGGGCCTTGTCCACCTGTGCGCTCTTCTCAGGAGGAGCCCTCTCCCCAGGGACGCGCGCGGACCCTATGTCCTTTGGAACCTTCTGCGTCCCAGAGTCTCTCTCCCCCACCTTCGACCTCTTGCTCGACGGAGATCCATCCCTCGTACCGTCTGGAGAGCGTCACCGGGCTCCCACACTTGGGGTGACAATAAGAGCGAAAGAGACCGCGGCACCACCCGAACGCGAAGTTGCTTGGGTACTGGCAGTAGAAGGCGCTGCCGAAGAAGAAGACCGGTGCTTGAATCTGTCCGTCAAGTCTTTGGTTTTCAACGGGGTAGATCTCCTTCCATCCCCTCTCGTTGGTCAGATGAATAAGCTTCTACGGCCTCTGTCAGGCTTACAGATCCCGAACTAGCGGAGGTAGACGCCTCGGCACCAGATGCAATCCAGCTGGCAGTAGGATCAGTCAGCGGAATACCCCCCATTACGGCTATTGTGACGGAAGGTTAGCCTGTCCGCGGCTCATTCCCCGGCGCTGTGTCGACCCTTTTATAGTAGCTGCGGTACCTCGGCGTGTAGCCCAGTAGCTTCCAGGCCGACCTGTTCTTTTACCCGGTATATTTTTCAACCTTTTTGTGATCGGCTACGTTCTTTTTCCAGCCATTGTGTGCCGCACGACGCTGCCTCTCTTGCAGATCTACATGACAAGACAAGACATCAGCTCGGCAATTCGAAGGGTGAATAAAATGAGCAAAATCGAGGGACGATATTTACTTGGGACGACCCCGAGGTGGCGCGGGACCATGTGCGTTCTATCCTCACCAGCGCCGAACTCCCAGTGCCCCGAAACACAGAAGAGGTCGTCCCCGGCGTTCTTATTTGAATCTTCCAAGGCCAAGACGAAGCCCTTCCAGAGCTGTTTCACCCGGAGGTAGTAGTTGCCTTCCCCAGCCTTACAAATGTCATACGCATCCTCGATGTCATGGACACCGAGGTTGATTCCTAAAACCTCGTTGAGCTTGGCGTGCCCATAATGACTTTGTAGCCATTGGGCATCAACTGGCAGGGGGCCAGAGACCAGGTACTGAGACAAACCCTAAGTAGAGGGTGCAAGGGAAACCTAACCCCACCCTCGATTACAAAAATCAAGGGGAACGGCATCCAGCTGCCGAACAGCAATGCAGGGTGTAGTCGGAAGGAGTCGCCGGCCTGAGGTGGACCTCCTCTAGGATACTGTATGCCTCCCTGAATCTAGCTATACCCTCAGAGGTCTCTAACTGAAACTTGTGACCGGCCATTTCTACGACTTGGGGTCGAAAAGGGAAGGCGAGAAGAAACTCTAAAGGCGAAAAACCCTAAAGAACCCAGACTTAGGAAGGCTTACAAATGGACGAATTAGAGATGAAGATCAATCCGGGCACGCAATATCCTCGACGTTACGCAATCGTCCTCGCCTGAAAATCTATGGAGAAGTCTTATGAGAGTGAAGGTGAGAAGTGAAGATAAAGAAGGTAACGCAGAAAGAAGACGCCCCTGTTTATAAAAGAAAGGAGGCCTTCCTTGGGCACCATTAAGAAATTTGAAGGGGCCACATCGCAAATCGCGCCTGTCCCATCAGTTTGATGACGCAGTCAGTCATACAATGACACGTATCACCGCCAGCTCGTTCCCCATAATAAACGAGGCATAGTATTGATTACCTCGAAGAGTCTGAACGGCACTGGGTAATTGATGGACAGCGCTTATGCTCGGTTCTACCGAGGTCGGCGGACATGGGAGTCGCTCGGGTCCGACCCTTTCGCAACCGGGGGGGCAAGAGCGTGCATCAACATTTTTTTGTGTGGGTGTGCCAGATTTTCTATTTTACTTGGAATTACAAGTGGTGATCCGAAGATCGACCTTCGCAAGTAAAAAGGAAATCAACTTCTTTCAAGTTTTCCATTGCACATATATTTAAGAAAAGAGACATTTTTCTTGATTTGCCGTGAAAGGCGATTTTTTTGGCATTTATAGCCGATTTTGGCATTTATAGCCGATTTATTCTTATCAATAATGAAAGACAAGAGTTGTGATTTTTGTCTCTTTTGGAAAAATACAAACTACAATGAAAAGCAAGAAAAGGAGGATCTAACTTCTCAGGAGATTGTGGGGGACTCGTTCAGATTGACGGTCGGAAGCCATGTGTGGACTTCGCCATCATCCATGCAGATGAGAACAGATGATGCTCTTGATTCGCTTGGCTTGGCTATAACCTCAGATTTTTAGAGGACAAAGACCAAGAGGAGGTCTTATGTCCAATAAAAAGCTAAGTAGATGGGCATGAAAAGCCACGTCTAAGCCCTTGGAGGCAGAAGAAGAAAGCAAGGACTTTGGGGGGGGGGGTACCCACCAAGGAACTTTTGTCACCTTGTAGCGGTGGCCAGTGCAGAATATCAGCAGAGTTTTCTCTCTCTCTTTTTCTGGATTTTCTGTGCTTGGAAACTGATCTGATTCTTATCTCTGGGAGTTGTTTGATTTTTTCTGATCTAGAATTCTTTGGAATGCTCTCCTATTAATAGGCTTTTAGGTAGCCATTTAGGAGGATTTATGAGCCTTATTTGTCATAAAGCTACATAAAGGGAGGAGTTACAAGATTGAATTCTTTATTTTGTAACTCCTTTTTCTTGGCTTCTGATTGGCCGGAGGAGATTGAGGGCATTTAATCGCCTTTAATTGCCATGATGGGAGGAGTTTCATGGGTTAAATGCCATGAATCAATTGACTTGTAACTCCCGGATGCTTGCTTCTAGTTGGGCCATCCAAATAAATGAGTTAATGACTGCAATAAAGCTAGTCAATTAATCGCATTAAGTGGTCGCCGAGCAGTTGAAGAGTCAAGGGCTGTGCCGCGTCTTTTGGGATTCTTCTGGCTATGATCATCGATGGATTTTCATGTAGATCGACATCGGATGACCATGTAACTTCAGGTATCGATTGCCAACAGCGGGTCGGTGCCATCTATTCTTTCGATTTCCTCGATCGGTTCGGGGTAGAAAGCACACTTTTTTGGTTTGACCGGTTAGACGATCATGTTGATTTTGATACTCTTGATGATTGACCCGTTGATTTTGACGGATGTCAAAGGATTTGGTGTCTCAAAGTATGAACTTTTGGAAAATCCCAGAAGTCGGATGCTTCGAATCGCAAAAAACGATGAAAATGGGGTTTTCGGAGCCAACCCGGTGATCCCGGGCTCCATGGTCGCCGGCGACCATGGGCCAGGGTCGCAGGGCGACCCTGGGGGGTTTTCCCCCTTTTTGTCTCGTTTTGCGTCTGTTTTTTATGTTTTTCGATTCTTTTTTCTTCTATATTTTTTCTTTGCATTTTTTATCCTTTATTGGCCTGATTTCCCTGTAGAAAACCTGATGAGTGTCCTTGCATTCTGGTTTGCAGAGTTTCCAATTTTCAGAGAAAGCCGAAGACTTTGTTGCGTAGAGCTGCCGATTTTCCATCAAAAGCTGAAACTAGGCCAAACGATGTCGGAATGACCTGAAATTTGGGGTGAAACCTCCTGAGTAATAAATAAGACCAACCACAGGCTTTTGTTTGAGTTTTGAAGCCGTTTGGGGTCCTATCACCAGTAGAATTGTTTTTTATCGCGATGAAGATGTCGCAGTTTGATGTGCGGTCAACCGATGTCCGATTGACTTGAAATTTGACAGGGAACCTATTGGAGTCATTTTAAGATGATCCATAGGCTCTGTCTTGGAAACCATGGTCTCGTGGAGCTTCGCCGCCGAGAGGCCTGATTTGGCTTTCGAGCGTCAAAGTCTAGTCAAATGTTGTCGAAATGACCTGAAATTTGACGTGCATCCCTTTGTAAGCATTTTGAAGCCGTCCAAGTTCTCTATCTGATGAGTTATGGCCTCGGTGGTTCTCTCCACCGAAAGGCTTGATTTAGCTGTTCGAGGGTTGATGTAGGGTCAAACATTGTCGGTTTGACTCGGAACTTGACATGGAGCCTTTTGGATATATTTTGAGACCATCCATCGACTCTGATTGAAGATTTGGTGTCTCCAATGCTTTCGCCGTTGGGAGCTCCTTTTTAGCTGCCGGAGAAGCGAAGTTAGGCCAAATGATTTTGAAATGGCCTGAAACTTTCTTGAGTACTCCTCTTTTGGCTGTCTTGAAGGATCTTGCAGTTTTTGTTTGATTCCGACAAGATTTGATTTTTTTGAAGTAGCATTACCTATTTATGGCAGGTTGTGACTTCATGTAGCTTTTTGGATCTTGAAGAGGCAAAGTGACATTTTTGGTGTCAACAGTAATGATCAAACGTCTCCGATCAGGCTCTATAGCTTCCGACCTCAAAAGGCTAGAGACCCTAAGAATTTAGAAGCTCGGGGCAATTGTGTGGGGTGATTTTTAAGGTATCGAGATTACGTTAACCTCGGCGATAAGATGCCAGCTAAGCGCGCCCACGTGTCGACCAAGTGCATCTCGGCGATGTAGTCAGAGCGCGGCCGAGACAAGATTTGCCTCGGCTACACACCCTAACCCCGGCTACGCACCTGACCCCTGGCAAGGGAGTCAGGTTGCCAGCTAAGGAGTACTGTGACTGCTTCCCTACTTCTGCTACGTCACTAGACACGTGGCTGAATACGGGCATGCATGAATGAGACAGATGGGCCATCCTAGCCGTCCACAATCTTCACCAGATCACTGACAAGGCGGCATCCAGCGACTGTAGCTAGATCATGGCAGAGCCCGAGAATGGATACGATGGAACCTCAACCGCCAATGACTTGGGACAGGATCATGCCCAACATGACATGCATTTAATGCGATGTGTGCTGATCGGACTGGCAATAAATACATTGTGGGCTATGATGCATACTAATTTATTACTTTGTGGGCTAATGAGATCATTCCTATCAAATCTAAGGGCCCACCCCAAGATATCAAGTAAAACCCTCTATAAATATGAGGACGTTCCAAGACAAAGGTATGCACACACTGTTGACACCAAAAATGTCACTTTGCCTCTTCAAGATCCAAAGAGCTACATGAAGTCGCAACCTGCCATAAATAGGCAATGCTGCTTCCAAAAATCAAATCTTGTCAGAATCAAACAAAAACTGCAAGATTCTTCAAAACAGCCAAAAGAGGAGTACACAAGAAGTTTCGGGCCATTTCAAAATCATTTGGCCTAACTTCGCTTCTCCGACAGCTGAAAAGGAGCTCTCGGCGGCAAAGCTCTCCGGGACCATGGTTTCCAAGACAGAGCCTATGGATCATCTTAAAATGACTCCAATAGGTTCCCTGTCAAATTTCAAGTCAATCGGACATCGGTTGACCGCACATCAAACCGCGACATCTTCATCGCGACAAAAAGCAAGTCTACTAGTGATAGGACCCCAAACGGCTTCAAAACTCAAACAAAAGCCTATGGTTGGTCTTATTTATTGCTCAGCAGGCTTCACACCAAATTTCAGGTCATTCCGACATCGTTTGGCCCAGTTTCAGCTTCTGACGGAAAATCGGCAGCTCTGCGCGACAAAGTCTTCGGCTTTCTCAGGAAATTGGAAACTTTGCAAAATAAAATGCAAGGATTCTCATCAGGTTTCCTACAAAGAAATTAGGCCAATAAATGGTCAGAATGTCAAGGAAAAGTACAGGAGAAAAAAGAATCGAAAAACAGCAAAAACGGACACAAAACGGGACAGAAAAGGGGGAAAACCCCCCCAAGGGTCGCAGACCCCTGCGACCCTGGGCCAGGGTCGCCGGCGACCTTGGAACCCGGGGTCGCCGGGAAAGCCCCGGAAACCCCGGTTTTCGCCATTTTTTCGCGATTCGAAGAGCCCTGCCTCTGGTACTTTCCAAAATTCATGCTTTTGAGACACCAAGTCCTCTGACATCCGTCTAAAAACACGGGTCAATCATCAAGAGTATCGAAAACAATATTGATCGCCACCCGGTCAACCAAAAAAAGTGTGCTTTCTACCCGACCGATCGAGAAATCGACAGGACAGATGGCACCGACCCGCTGTTGGCAACAAACACCTGAAATTACATGGTCATCTGATGTCGATCTACATGAAGATCCATCGATGATCATCGACAGAAGAATCCCAAAAGACGTGGCACGGCCCGCGACTCTTCAGCTGCTCGGCGACCACTTAATGCGATTAATTGACTAACTTTATTACAGTCATTAATCCATTTCTTTGGACGGCCCAATCAGAAGCAAGCATTCGGGAGTTACAAGTCAAGAGATTCATGGCATTTAACCCATGAAACTCCTCCTATCATGGCGATTAAAGGCGATTAAATGCCCTCAATCTCCTCCGGCCAATCAGAAGCCAAGAAAAAGGAGTTACAAAATAAACAATTCAATTTTGTAACTCCTCCCATTATGCGGCTTAATGACAATAAAAGCCCATAAACCCACCTAAAAGGCTACCTAAAAGCCTATAAATAGGAGAGCTCTCCAAGAAGAAAGGATAGTGACAGAGCATCAGAAAAAAAGTACAAACACATAGACAAAAGCACAGAAATCCAGAGAAAGGAAAAAGAGAGAAAACTCTGCGGAAGTTCTACACCGGCCACCGCAACAAGGTGACAAAAGTCCCTTGGGGGGTACCCCCCCCAAGGTCCTTGCCTTCTCCTCCTGCCTCCAATGGCTTAGATATGGCTTTTCAGCCCGTCTACTCGGCTTTTCATTGGACATAGGACCTCCTTTTGGTCTTTGTCCTCTAAAAACTCGAGGTTATAGCCAAGCCAAGCGAATCAATAGCATCCTCTGTTCTCATCTGCATGGATGATGGCGAAGCCCACACATGGCTTGCGACCGTCAATCTAAACGGGTCCCCCACAATCTCCTGAGAAGTTAGATCCTCCTTTTCTTGCTTTTCATTGTAGTTTGTATTTTTTTAAAAGAGACAAAAATCACAACTCGTCTTTCATTATTGATAAGGATTGTAAATCGGCTATAAATGCCAAAATCGGCTATAAACGCCAAAAATCGGCTATAAACGCCAAAATCGGCTATAAATGCCAAAAAAATCGCCTTTCACGGCAAACCAAGAAAAATGTCTCTTTTCTTAAATATATGTGCAATGGAAAACTTGAAAGAAGTTGATTTCCTTTTTACTTGCGAAGGTTGATCTCCGGATCACCACTTGCAATTCCAAGTAAAAATAGAAAATCTGGCACACCCACACAAAAAAAGAAATGTTGATGCACGCCCCTTGCCCCCCGGTTACGAAAGGGTCGGAACCAAACGGACTCCCACGTCCGCCGACCTCGGTAGGAACTCGAGCATTGGAGCGCAGTCCATCAAGCTGGCACACCCGGTGGGACCCGTTTATTTGAGAACACGATGCTAGAAATGAAATATTTGCATATCATATATTTTGCTCTATGCTTATATTTCTTTTCTCGATTCCTTGGCTACTTTATAATTGGTGGCCTATGTTGAATTCCGCATCTAAAAAAAATGAGATGAGATTTTTTGTTTGGAAATTTCTAATTCTTTGAATTTATTTCCACTCTTTCTCTTTTCAAAAAAAAAAATTTTAAACAAAAAAACAAAAAAAAATCAGATTTTTCATTTTTGGATTCAAAATTGAGAAACTTTGATCCTCTTCCTTCTGGGCACTGGCGCTCACGGAAATCGTTGAGACCGTGTTCGGATCGGAGGTTGGGCCATTGTTTCTCTTCGATGAGTTCATTAAAAATCTAAAATATATATATATATATATATATAAAAAAGTATAAAAAAATTTTTTTTTTTTTAGATTTCTCAATTTGGATTCAAAATTGAGAAACCTTGATCCGTTCCTATCGTTCATCGCGCTTGCAGAAATGTTGAGCCTGTTCGACTAAGGTTTTGGGCCATTGTTTCTCTTCGATGAGTTCATAAAAAAAAATAAAAAAAATATATAAAAAAAAAAGAGACATAGACCACTAAGGTTAAACCAACTGTGTTCTTTGATCATGGTTGATTCAAAGAAAAGCCTTGTCTAGAGTGTGGAGACAGCTTGACTGTTCTAGGCAAGGGTCCTCCAAACGGGTTCATTAAGTAATCCTACCCTTACCTGGGGGCAATTCTATCAATCAAGATTTCATAAGACCGGGTTAGGAGGCCTATGTGTACTCTCTCGTCTTTTAAATAAATTAAAAAAAAATAAATAAATTTTTAAAAAAAAAATAAAAATTTTAAAAATAAAAAATAAAAAATAAACATTTTTTCAAAAAAAAATCTTAAAATAAAAAAAAATAATAGAAAATAAAAAAAAATATATAAAAAAAAAAGGATTTAAAAAAAAAAATCTTCAAAATCTTCAAAAAAAAAAACTTCCGTCATTTTGGGTTTAGATTGGAGAA
This sequence comes from Litsea cubeba, assembly GCA_012931725.1. Lineage (NCBI taxonomy): Eukaryota > Viridiplantae > Streptophyta > Magnoliopsida > Laurales > Lauraceae > Litsea > Litsea cubeba. The sequence continues at coordinate 28,442,821 of CM022946.1, forward strand.
ATCTTGGTCTTCTCCTTTCTGAGCACTAGCGCTCGCGGAAATCGCTGAGCCCGTGTTCATATTGGAGTGTCTTTTGCTCTCTTTGATAAACCCGATATTGACTTTTCAAAAAAAAAAAAAACTCTCGTCATCTTTAGATTCAGATCCGAGAAATTATGGTTCATTTCTTTCTGAGCACTGGCGCTCGCGGAAATCGCTGAGCCCGTGTTTAGATCGGAATACCATCTGCTCTCTTTGATGAATCCAATCTTGACCTTTCAAAACAGAGAATCTCATCTCATGGATGCGGTCTCAAAACATTTGTGTCTAGCGGTACTAGTACGCCCTTTTCAGGGTCTACTGTATTGCGACCGGCACATCTGTAACTCCAACTTTATATTCTTCTTACCTCGAGCAAGCTCTGTTTCTCGATAAGTCGAATTTAAGTTCACAATTGCTTCTAGCAGTCACTGGGATGCCCATTCCGGGCTTACCATACCTGCGATCAGAACAATTGTACCTTCTATGGCATTTTGCCTTCCTCATATTGCCTGGGTCATCTACCTCGAGCAATTTGAAAAGACGAAACCATAGAACTTCCCATTTTTGATCATTATATTCCTGTGATTACTAATGGATGTGGTCTTGTTTCAGAAATTTTCGAAAACTAACAATGGCAGCTTCACTAACCATTACTTTCGATGAAAACAAGCACCAACTCATGCTTCAACAGAAGCAAACCACGCGCACCTACAAGCGCCCCATCAGCTGCCGAAGTGTCAACTCCCTCGGCAACTCTCTGAACTGCGGGTCGACCTCGACTCCCCGGACTATCGTCTTTGGGACGTTGGGACCATTCCCACTTCCTGAGGAACAAACTGCTCCCTCCAAGAAGCAGAAACTCGCCTCTCAACGTGTCACTACCATGACACTAAAGGCGAGCACCAGAAGGCCTGAAGCCCGTGGCAGCCCCACGAAGCCTCAACCTGCAAACAACCAGGTCTACCCTAAGACTTGGTCCCCAAGACCTTCACCAAAACAGAGAAGATCCCAGACATCCACTAAGCCAGCATTCCTGGCCCCACTCAAGGAGAACCAGTTCTATCCTCTTGCCTACATGAAAGAGGAGAGACCCATCTCCGACTTGACTTCCAAGTCATCCCAGCATGAGCCGGCTTGTTCCTACAAGCCCAAAATCAAGTCATGCATCACAAGGCCTCTACAAGCACCTGCTAAGGCCTACAAACCTGCAGTTCGACCCTTCATCTCTACAGGGGCCGAACTTAAAAAATTCAAAGCTTCACTGCAACTGGCGAAGGATAGGGTTCGCATCCTGTCCTTGCCCAGCTACAAAGAAGACAGGCTCGGCTGCTGCGCCCGAGGGAGCACATCCTTCATCGTCAAAGCCCAGTCAGAGCTGACCGAAGCTCAAATTGCTCGTCGTATACGCCGCCGCGCGTCATAACCGACAAAAGAGACTAGAGAAGCAAAGGACCCAGCCTCCCACACTTCAAGTCTCTCCTAAATGGGTCGAAAAAGAAAGACCCAACCAAGTTGCTGCCGTCCATATGGTTGGAAAAACCAGAAGGCGCCAAAAATCAGCAACAAAAATCCATGTCCGACGTCCGATGACCCGCAGCGTCTCCAGGACAAGAAGACATTCAGAAGAATCCCCTACTCCTTCAAGCAAAGGACAGCAGAGTGATCCTTCCTCAAGCTCCTCTTCAAAAAGAATGAGCCCCAGCTCAGTCACCAGGACAGTTTCTTCGTTCGAATCACGAAGGATGAATGTCTTGGCTACAAATTCTGAGCCACCACCCCGCAATCCACCTCCAGAAGATGCGATTACCCGCATCCAGCAGTTGGAACAGGGCCAGCAGAGGATTGAAACTCTGATGGAAAACCTTCTCCTCGCCTTCCAAAATCAGGCGAACAATGAACCTCCTCCGAATCATCAAGACGACGAGGTAAATAGAGAAGAAAATGAGTCACGCGCCCTTACCAAAAAGGACGTAGACGGTATCCTCGCCAAAGCAAAAGAAGAGGATATACTCAAGGAGCATGGGATCAAGCCACCATATCCCTTATGGATGGACTCGGTCCCGTTCCCCACCAAATTCAAGCATCCTACTCTCCAAACATATACGGGGAAAGGATCAGCCAGACAACACGTCATCCACTTCAAGATCCTGACGGGAGCTATTGCGGATCAAGATGCACTCAAGATTCGCCTCTTTGCAAGTACCCTAAAAGGTACGGCCTTCGATTGGTACTCCACTCTGCCGGAGGACTCAATCCAAAACTGGGCCATGTTGGAGACACGCTTCCTGACTCACTTCAAAGGTGAAGATCATCCCGCTACTATGGCTCAGCTGTGCAGCCTAAAACAGGGGGAGAATGAATCAACATATGACTTCATTCACAAGTGGAAAGCAATGGCATACAAATGCTCTGATGTATTGCCACAAGCGTCGCTAGTCGACATCTGCCGAAACAACATGAGAGCCAGAATCCGCTCCATGATCATCGGCAACAAATCAAAAAACCTGGGAGAACTCCTAGAAGCTTCCATGGAAGCTGAAACGGTGATTAAGGACCTCAACAGTCAGAAATCATCAAGAAAAGAGCCAACTGCCATTACGACCTCAAAACCAAAGAAGAAAGAGGTCCTCAATGTGCAGACCAAGTCAGCTCCTCAGCCACCAAAGAAAGCTGAAAACAAAGCTGTTGGTAAGAAACCTGAACTCTCTGATGCCTTCAAAGAACGAGTAGAGAAGAAATACCCGTTGATGAAGATGTTGATGAAATCTTTCGGGCTCTTGTGGCAAACGGCAAGCTCACCTTGCCTGAACCAAAAAGACCGGTGATGTTGGCAAAACCAACGATCCTCGGTACTGTCCATACCACCAGATGATCTCGCATCCTCTCAATCAATGCTTCATTGTGAGAGAGAAATAAATGAGATGTGGAAAAACGGAGTCATCACCTTTGACAAAAACTATGGGTCTGCCTCCGTCAACATGGTGACATGTGGACAAACATCAAAATCACCGAAAAAGAAGATCACTACTTCCTTCAAGGTGATAAACTCAATCAAGCGTCCAAGCAACTGGTTCCTTACCCGACACCAGACGGACAACCGATATGGGTACATCCCGATCTCCTGGAAGATGAAAATCGGGAGGTCGTGAAAACAAAGCCTACAGCTCAACAGCGAAGGCAGGCTAGGAAACATCTCCTCAAGCTCAAACGGCAAGAGAAAACCCAGCCAAAACTAGAGGTCAAAGAAAAGGCAGAGGCTTCCTCTACCGCTTCACTGGAGGTAACAAAACATCCCTTCCAGAGACTTCAAAGGGGGTAAGGAAATTCACTCTCAGTGATTTCATGCCACCTCAATTTAAAGAAGCCATGCAGGAGGCATCATACTCTTGCAATTCAGTGGTTGGATTCTCCATTGATGGATACGAGTCCAGTGACACCGATGATGGATTCGAATCCAACTACACAGATGAGTGGGAGGAGTCCCTTGAAATAGGAGAATATCTCTCCGATGAAGAATGGGTTCCTGAGTCTCATCTTATGCCAGTAATCTGGTATAACCCCCTACAGCCACAAGGATCCTGGTCTGATGATGAAGAAGACCAAGAAGCTGTACAAGAAAATGCTGCTGACCCAGCACCTCTCATTACTCCAGTGGAAATCAACAATGTTGAGCCACAAAGAGATGATGAAGAAGAAGATCCGGCTCCCATGCCTGATCTTGAAGAATATGCAAGGATCTTGCAGCGACTCGCTCTAGAACAAGAGCAAGAACGCGTCAACGAGCCTCCTCGCAATCCAGAGCCTGAAGTCCCTGAAGACCACCAGGTACATCCTCCCTTAACTCCTGAAAATGGAGAAAATTGCTGGATAGACGATCCTCTCACATCCGAGGATGAGTCTGACTCCGATCAGGCAACGTCTCCCGTCAGAGCTTCCTGTAATGTAATAATTCGGGATTATAGCTCTTCCGAAGCATCGTCTGATGAGAGCACTTACACTCCGGCGACGCCTAGCAATATATCTTCTGGAGCCACCTCGTCTCACGTGACTTTCACTGAGATGACACCCTCTCAGGTTTCTTCTCCTGAGACCGTGACTTCAAAGTTCACACCCTTCCTGACTGAAGAATTCCGAGCCATTGATGCTTGGGACGATGAATTAGTCAACGAAGAAGAAAGATTGCTGGATGCTGTTCAGGACTTGTTCCCGGAAAATGCTCCATGCAACACAATCACTGAGGATGGTAACTCTACTGCTGATGCATCCTCAGCAAATGAAAAACGACAGCCTCTTGATCCTGAGACAATCTTCCAAACGAAGACCCTTCTCAAGAAGCTCTCGAAGTTGGTAGAGGCACCCGTTCTGGCCGGGACTACCACAAAAATTACAACCAATCTTCCTTTACATATGTAAATCCTTCGGGAAAAGATGTTGTAAGCGCCCCTAGTGGCAACAATGATGAACATGCAGGCCCTAAGGAGGCTTTCAAGTATGACTTGATTGAACATTTCAAGCACATACCTGCACGTCTACACATCCTAGATTTGTTGCGAATGTCTCCGCACACTCGTGATAATCTCATTTTGGAATTACAAAAGCTGAATGAGGATGTCGACAAACATGCCCCGCAAGTCCTCCAAATTGAAATGGATTACCGGGTCAAAAACTCAGAAGCCTCCTCAAAGGGAGAAAAGAAGAAAACTGAGGGATCATGCATTGAATGCCTCTCGGTTAAAAAAGCAGCCAGTGCAACCATCGCTTTCACAAAGGATGACCTCCTACTTGGCGAAACCAGGCATAACCGACCCCTGTACTTCACAGGGTATATCAAGGAAATGCCTATGCATAGAGTTCAGATCGACCCAGGTTCTGCACTCAACCTCATCTCCACATCGGCTCTTGAAGAGTTGGGCATCCCACCCAGCAAACTGAGCCACACATCTGTATCTATCTTTGGATACGATGGGAGTACTCAAAGGCCTATCGGCAAAATCAGGTTCAAATTGCAGATAGGTGATCTTATCTCTGAGGTCACAGTGTATGCAATAAAGACCCCTTCATGCTACAAACATCCTTCTCGGACGCCTTGGATCCATGAGAATGGTGTTGTCCCTTCAACTCTACATCAATGCATCGAGTTTGTTGGCGACGACGGCATGATACATCGAGTCTTTGCGGACAGAAAACCCTTCAAAGGTAAAGAAGTCCACTTCGCAGACTCACAGATGTATGAAGGTGAAAAAGAAGAAGAGGAGAAGCACACAGCATCCTTTGCCGAAAATCTCCAGAAAGATAAAGGCAAAGCTCCTCAACAATCACCGGAAGAAAACAAACCATCCGGTAAATCTGAAGAGAGCATGCAAACTCCCTTCATCATCTCCCTCAAATCTTCAAAGCCTTTGGTCATCACAACTAAAGTGAAGAAGGCAAAACAAAAGCCTGGGGGCAAATTTGTTGTCTCTTTCGTGTCTATCATGCAAGACACGGACTCGGATTCAGAGCCAGAAGACGACACATCATCAAGCCAAGCTGACACTCAGCAAGTTCAGCCTGCTCTTACTCCAATGGAGACAACTTCTAACATAGAAGATCCTACGTCAGCTTCCTTCGTTGTTCCAGCAACTTCAGCAAAGGAAAAGCCGATCTTCTTCCATAGATCGGATGCTTCTTCATCAAACTCCATATTTGAACCTTTCCAAAATAAAGGTACGCCTCAACTATCCTTATATAGTTCTGTGGCACAATCTATTATGAAGAAAATGGGCTATGACGCTCAAAACCCAGTCGGTTTTGGGAGAAGGACGCGGTATTCTCACGCCATTGGGGGCCCGTCTTGACCAAAAGCCAGCTGGAAGATTGGAGACTCTACGGCTATGTAGAAAAGTCTTCACACGGGTTAGGGTATGATCCTGACACTCCCTTGAGACAGTTGACACAAAGGCTTAAAAGTCAATATACTGACCAAGCCTCAACATCTCAAGTCCATGAAGACACCGATCTCCCTGGATATCTCTTTGATGAGTCACCTGACAAAGATCCAGGAAGCTCATCCAATTGGCACGATTTCTCCAAAAATGAAGAGGAGTTGTCCGATGGCACAGACGTGTGGACTTCTGACCCAGAAGAACCCTCATCTCCAAAAGAAGTAGCATACTTCGACTCGGTTTCAACAGGCGATTGGGATCATCTCATAGCAAGCCTTGGGAAAATTACCGATCAAGAAGACCAGTGGAAAGGAACAAAACCTTGGTCTGGAAATGCACCTTGAAACCCCAGAAGGTTTCGTTGAGCTGGAAGCCTCCGAAAATATTATGGAGGAAACCACCTTCGAACCTTCCAACAGAAGATCCTGTTCAAAAGATAGACTTGGGAACACCAGATAACCCACGTCCTGTATTCATAAGCAAGAATATAAAGGATGATGAGTTACCCGAGTATATCGCCTTTCTTCGTGAGTTCGTTGATTGCTTTGCATGGTCTTTGTTGACACCAAAAATGTCACTTTGCCTTTTCAAGATCCAAAGAGCTACATGAAGTCGCAACCTGCCATAAATAGGCAATGCTGCTTCCAAAATCAAATCTTGTCAGAATCAAACAAAAACTGCAAGATTCATCCAGACAGCCAAAAGAGGAGTACACAAGAAGTTTCAAGCCATTTCAAGATCATTGGCCTAACTTCGCTTCTCTGACAGCCAAATCAAGCCTCTCGGCGGTAAAGCTCTCTGGGACCCATGGTTTCCAAGACAGAACCTATGGATCATCTTAAAATGACTCCAATAGGTTCCCTGTCAAATTTCAAGTCAATCGGACATCGGTTGACCACACATCAAACCGCGACATCTTCATCGCGACAAAAGCAAGTCTGCAGGTGATAGGACCCCAAACGGCTTCAAAACTCAAAAAAAAGCCTATGGTTGGTCTTATTTATTGCTCAGGAGACTTCACAACCAAATTTCAGGTCATTCCGACATCGTTTGACCTAGTTTCAGCTTCTGACGGGAAATCGGCAACTCTGCGCGACAAAGTCTTCGGCTTTCTCAGGAAATTGGAAACTTTGCAAAATAAAATGCAAGGATTATCATCAGGTTTCCTACAAAGAAATCAGGCCAATAAATGGTCAAAATGTCAAGGAAAAGTACAGAAGAAAAGAATCAGAAAAAAAAAAAAAAAAACGCAAAACGGGACACGAAAGGGGGAAAACCCCCCCAGGGTCGCAGACCCCTGCGACCCTGGCCAGGGTCGCAGGCCCCTACGACCCTGGGCCAGGGTCGCCGGCGACCATGGACCCGGGGTCGCCGGGAAAGCCTCGGAAAACCCCGGTTTTTCGCCGGTTTTTTCGCGATTCGAGAAGCCCAGCCTCTGGTACTTTCCAAAATTCATGCTTTGAGACACCAAGTCCTCTGATATCCGTCCAAAACACGGGTAAAACATCAAGAGTATCGAAGACAGTATTGATCGCCACCCGGTCAACCAAAAAAAGTTGCTTTCCACCCGACCGATCGAGAAATCGACAGGACAGATGCACCGACCCGCTGTTGGCAACAAACACCTGAAATTACATGGTCATCTGATGTCGATCTACATGAAGATCCATCGATGATCATCGACAGAAGAATTCCAAAAGACGTGGCACGGCCCGCGACTCTTCAGCTGCTCGGCGACCACTTAATGCGATTAATTGACTAACTTTATTACAGTCATTAATCCATTTCTTTGGACGGCCCAATCAGAAACAAGCATTCGGGAGTTACAAGGTCAAGAAATTCATGGCATTTAACCCATGAAACTCCTCCCATCATGGCGATTAAAGGCGATTAAATGCCCTCAATCTCCTCCGGCCAATCAGAAGCCAAGGAAAAAGGAGTTACAAATAAACAATTCAATTTTGTAACTCCTCCCATATGCGGCTTAATGACATTAAAAGCCCATAAACTCTCCTAAATGGCTACCAAGAGCCTATAAATAGGAGAGCACTCCAAAGGAATCCAGATCGGAAAAACACACAACAAACATCAGACAGCAGTCAGAAATCCAGAGAAAGGAAAAAGAGAGAAACTCTGCGGAAAGTTTCTAACACCGGCCACCGCAACAAGGTGATAAAAAGTCCCTTGGGGGGGTACCCCCCCCAAGGTCCTTGCCTTCTCCTCCTGCCTCCAATGGCTTAGATGTGGCTTTTCAGCCCGTCTACTCGGTTTTTTATTGGACATAGGACCTTCCTTTGGTCTTTGTCTTCTAAAAACTCGAGGTATAGCCAAGCCAAGCGAATCAAATAGCATCCTCTGTTCTCATCTGCATGGATGATGGCGAAGCCCACATATGGCTTGCGACCGTCAATCTAAACGAGTCCCCCACAATCTCCTGAGAAGTTAGATCCTCCTTTTCTTGCTTTTCATTGTAGTTTGTATTTTTTTTAAAAGAGACAAAAATCAACAATTCTTGTCTTTCATTGTTGATAAGGATTGTAAATCGGCTATAAACGCCAAAATCGGCTATAAACGCCAAAAATCGGCTATAAACGCCAAAATCGGCTAAAAATGCCAAAAAAATCGCCTTTCACGGCAAATCAAGAAAATGTCTCTTTTCTTAAATATATGTGCAATGGAAAACTTGAAAGAAGTTGATTTCCTTTTTACTTGCGAAGGTTGATCTCCGGATCACCACTTGCAATTCCAAGTAAAATAGAAAATCTGGCACACCCACAAAAAAAGAAATGTTGATGCACGCCCCCCGGTTACGAAAGGGTCGGACCCGACGGACTCCCACGTCCGCCGACCTCGGTAGAACCAAGCAGGAGCACGGTCCATCAAGCTGGCATCACCCGGTGGGACTCGTTTATTTGAGAACACGATGCTAGAAAATGAAATATTTGCATATCATATATTTTGCTCTATGCTTATATTTCTTTTCTCGATTCCTTGGCTACTTTATAATTGGTGGGCCTATGTTGAATTCTGTAAAAAAATGAGATGAGATTTTTTGTTTGGAAATTTCTAATTCTTTGAATTTATTTCCATTCTTTCTCTTTTCAAAAAAAAAAATTTTTTTAAAAAAAAAAACAAAAAATCAGATTTGTCATTTTTGGATTCAAAATTGAGAAACCTTGATCCGTTCCTATCGTTCATCGCGCTTGCAGAAATGTTGAGCCTGTTCGACTAAGGTTTTGGGCCATGGTTTCTCTTCGATGAGTTCATTAAAAAATAAAAAAAATATATATATATATAAAAAAAAAATTTTAGATTTCTCAATTTGGATTCAAAATTGAGAAACCTTGATCCGTTCCTATCGTTCATCGCGCTTGCAGAAATGTTGAGCCTGTTCGACTAAGGTTTTGGGCCATGGTTTCTCTTCGATGAGTTCATTAAAAATAAAAAAAAAATATATATATATATATAAAAAAAAAAAAAATTTAGATTTCTCAATTTGGATTCAAAATTGAGAAACCTTGATCTGTTCCTATCGTCATCGCGCTTGCAGAAATGTTGAGCCTGTTCGACTAAGGTTTTTGGGCCATGGTTTCTCTTCGATGAATTCATAAAAATAAAAATAAAATAAAAAGAAAATATATAAAAAAAAAGACATAGACCACTAAGGTTAACCAACTGTGTTCTTTGATCATGGTTGATTCAAAGAAAAGCCTTGTCCAGAGTGTGGAGACGCTTGACTGTTCTAGGCAAGGGTCCTCCAAACCGGGTTCATTAAGTAATCCTACCCTTACCTGGGGGCAATTCTATCAATCAAGATTTCATAAGACCGGGTTAGGAGCCTATGTGTACTCTCTCGTCTTTTTAAATAAAAAAAAATAAAAAAAATATAAAAATTTAAAATAAAAAATAAAAAATAAAAAAAATTTTCAAAAAAAAATCTTAAAAAAAAAAAAAAAAAAAAAAATAAAAAAAAGATTTTTTAAAAAAAAAAAAAATCTTCAAAAACTTCAAAAAAAAAAAAAAAAAAAACTTCCGTCATTTTGGGTTTAGATTGGAGAAATCTTGGTCTTCTTCTTCTGAGCACTGGCGCTCGCGAAATCGCTGAGCCCGTGTTCAATTGGAGTGCCTTTTGCTCTCTTGATGAACCCGATATGCCTTTCAAAAAAAACTCGTCATTTTTAGATTCAGATCCGAGAAATCATGGTTCATTTCTTTCTGAGCACTGGCGCTCGCGGAAATCGCTGAGCCCGTGTTCAGATTGGAATACCATCTGCTCTCTTTGATGAATCCAATCTTGACCTTTCAAAACAGAGAATCTCATCTCATAGATGCGGTCTCAAAACATTTGTGTCTAGCGGTATAGTACGCCCTTTCAGGTCTACTGTATTACGACCGGCACATCTGTAACTCCAACTTTATATTCTTCTTACCTCGAGCAAGCTCGCTTCTCGATAAGTCGAATTAAGTTCACAATTGCTTCTAGCAGTCACTGGGATGCCCATTCCGGGCTTACCATACCTGCGATCAGAACAATTGTACCCTCTATGGCATTTGCCTTCCTCATATTGTTTGGGTCATCTACCTCGAGCAATTTGAAAAGACGAAACCATAGAACTTCCCATTTTGATCATTATTATTCTTGTGATTACTAATGGATGTGGTCTTGTTTCAGAAATTTTCGAAAAAACTAACAATGGCAGTTCACTAACCATTACTTTC